>OZ014506.1:66478724-66621224 GCA_963966075.1 Aphodius sticticus
TAATAAAAGTTCATAAAATTTGTACGTTGAAAGAACTAAATTTCAGAGACAAAGACAGTTCTATATAAGAAAGCAGAATTTGTCGCTATGGTAACAAAACCGAATAAAACAACACAAAAATGTTACCGAATAAACTTTTATTTCGACATTTTTGTTAAACAATTAAATTGTAAAATAGTTCATTACAATATTAAACCCTGCATACAAATAGTTAGTGTATAGGACATCGACACAACCAGAATAACTTTCTTTCAATGTTTACGACAATCGTCATAAAGAAAAGGCGTCTATTGATCATTTGGTTAATGTTGATGTGTAGCTTGCATTAAAAACTTGAAAAATCTAAAAACTTAAATACAAGCAAGACGAATAAATCAAATATTTATTTATGTCCTGTCCTACATGATCATAAAGTGACATTTTACATCTTAATTACCGAGACGAAAACAGCTACTTTTTGCGCCCGATAAAGATTCTTTATGCGCCCTAGGGCATAAAAGATTGCCATGGTTATATGTCAACTATATCAAATATGTGTCATTCAAACTGTAAATTTTAAATCGTCAATGTCAATTATTGGCGATTAAGGTTTATAAGTTTGACAATTAATTGTCTGTATTGTCACTCATCAATGTCAATTATTGGCGATTAAAGTTATAAGTTTGACAATTAATTGTCTGTATTGTCACTCAACTCCGAATTGTTTGTATGGTTATTCAACACTTGATAACGTCAAAATATTTATTAATATTATTCAAACGGAGGAACAAAACCATTGTAGGACATAAAATTTTGTATGTACCTCGGGCATTACTTGATGTTTATACCCTTCGGCGACTTAAAAAACCCTCGCGCTTTTTAAACTGTCACCCTCGGGGCATAAGCATCCGTCTAATGCTCTTGGTACATAAATAACTCTTCCTGATTTTTTTTATTAGGTAATTAGACAAATGAATTTATTTTTGTTTGTTTTCCATAAAAAATGTGTTTTAAAAATTTTTTTAACTTTTACATAATTAAATAATAAATATATTATTGTTTTCTGTTTTCTTCAATCGCGACTGCCGGAATTGAAAACTATCCATGAACAGCAAGTAGTACAAGGCTTTAATGTTCGGACACACATGCTTATTAAAAGCACGAAAGCATGCTTATTTCGAGCACTTGCTACTTAAAAGCATGTGTGTCTAGACATTGCTAGTAATAAGCATGATTATTTCGAGCATGCTGAAAAATCACCACTCGTTTGATTTTTGAGCACGCTACCTGCGGTGCGGTGGAAGGGGGTGTGGTATGAGCACGTGTGAACAGCTTTTAAACATGCTTATTTAGGGAGCATGCTTAAAACTAGCATGCTTATTACTAGCAAATGTGAACAGCTGACAAGCATGCTCGATTTAAGCATGCTCACTAGCATGCTTATAAATAAGCATGTGTGTCCGTACCTTTATACATGTTATGTTCTGGCACGCTTAACCACCAAAGCACACACGAGCGCGCCCTAATGATAAAACTGTGAACTAGTCAAGCAGCAATTACGAGACATGTGGTGATGTTTGCAAACTTATATCACTCGCAGATGTCGGAGAGGCTCGCAGAGTTACCGGAAACAGAATTCCGATGCGGCTTAGATGGCAAGGGTTGCTGTTACTTCGGGACATATTTCCTCATTTGCTCTAATGAACTTAACTGTTAAGCGAGTCTTTGTAATGAACTTGCCTCTGCATCGTTGTAGTTGGCCGATTACCTCTAATCTTACATACTAAATCTTTGACTATTACCTAACAAATGTTTAAGTTTCCGACAAACTTTGAAATCTATTCCCGACTATAAACTCAGTGACATAAGGTAAGTTCACTCAGTAATTATAAATTTATTTCCATAATCAATAATCAGATAGGAATTAAAGCGTCTTGGTGTGTATCTCATTCCAGACTCGTGTACCTCATGAGTGGTGAAGTGATGCAAGTACAAGTCCGAATACCTGGAAGGGTATTATAATGATAATGTCCCGTATGTGTTTGATAGGGAAAGATTTGTAAATCGTGAATGTATAGCACACCGGGGAAAATCTTTAAAGTAATAATCAATTAGTACCAAATATTTAAATAAAATCATAATCACGAGGTGAAGATATTTTGTATGTCAGTATGTCACTCAGTATATTTTTTAGCTTATTTATATTTTTATATTTTAGGTAGGGTTATCTCAAAGTTAATATACTATGCGAAGAAGGTCGTTATTAATAGCTAAGGTATTGGGCAAAAAGCATTGGGGTGTCCGGGAGAAAGACAGAGGTCATTAATCTGCGTTATGAATTATAATGGACTGGCTAAACTTTGTTTTGTACAAAATTAGAATCCGTGCGGCCCGTGAACGCTGGGAGTATTCCATCAACATCAAACTATAATTATTTGGAAATTCTGCCTTAATTATCTTCTTGGTGCAAAATATGAGTAGGTATACAGTTTTGGAATTAACGTAATTGTTATTTGCGAGTTAACCAATATTATTCCATCCAATCCAGTAAAAAAACAAATGTAAGGAATAGGGTAGGATTAAGTTACTACTAAGGTTTGAAACTCATAAAGTTTACAAAGAATTCAGAAATTAAAAGTGTCAAAAACAAGATAGGTACACATTTTAAGTACTCGTATTTCCAATAATATTTTGTGAATTAAAATATTTCTGTAAAAACGAATTCCTCATAGAAGGAAGATTGAAAACATAGATACTATATATCGCAATAACAGAGTCTTTTAATCCAATATTTATATTACATCATCTTTATTTTGGCCACTACAAGGTAATACAAGTCACAACAATATATATATATCATGTACTGTATGGGCGCCATGGCTGGATTTCCTGTCATCCCTCGCCCTTCACCTCGAGACTGCTCATTCCGTGATCCCGTCCCGGGCTATTGGTATGGAGAGTGTGATTGATCAAGTAATCACAATAAAAGTGCGGTTAAGAGCTACATTTCCGTGATCTTCCGTGTTTATGTCCTTCCGGTTAATATTGATGTGAGTTTTGCTTTGAATTGGAGCGGCTTGAGTTCCCTCACTGTTGTTGGCAAATCGTTGTACTGTTGCACCGTTTCCGTAGTTAGTGTGAGTGCAACTTGTTTTGTCGTTCTCTGCGATCGGATGTGTCAGTGTTCAATGTTATGTTACTTTATGTATAGCTACGCAGTATTTCTGATAATATCGCCAAAGTGGTCCGCGTAGCGTGACAGAGCAGAAACAGACAAAAGCCACTTAAAATGTTCAAATCAAACATTGCGCTCATAAGAAAACTCAAAGTAGGCAATCATTTCTCCATAATCTCTAAAATAATGTCCAACTCCATTTCTATTCAGACAAACACAATAAAAGCTGTCAAAAATACAATGCTATAAAATCTCTACTGTTCTTTTTTGACCAAAACCAAACAAATTTCAGTACCTACTGATTTTAATACAACTTTCATTTCGCATGAGATTGGCCCGATACCGATGGCCAACGTTTACGACATACTTCGCATCGTCTGGAAGCACTGTCTGAATACATTGTGTTACTCCTACTTTTACCCATTTCTTTTTCATTTAAAATTTAAAATATTTTTTAAATAACACGAAAAAAACTGTAATAATTATTTTTTATCATTACAGATTTTTTACACCTTTTTTTTTAATAGATGAAGCTTCAAACAACGAATTTGTTTAGACCAAATTAGATGATCCTAATGTACGGTCTCGGAAAAAAAAATGTAAAAAAAAGTCCATCCTGCATTCTTTTTGTGGCAATATAACTACGGTGAGCAGACGTCCTACTTTTGGTGGGATAGCCCCGATTATATCAATGTTGCCACGCGGCCCGCGAAGGTTTATAAATATCCCGCTTTTGGGAAAATCCTAAATATTTTCAAAATTTATAGAATTACTAACTGATGGCGGACATTTAATTGCGGACATTTTATATTTTCACTTGTTTAAAGCTTTCATAAGATAGTTTGTTCGTATAACATCATTAGTAATACAAGCTAGGGATCTTATTGGAAGTACATACGCACAACGTTCGGCTTAAGGAGATTGCAGAAAAATGGGCTTGAATTCACCACGAGCACCATTCTCGCACGATTAGCTCCATTGTTCTGCGCCTCCAGATAGTAAAATCCTTGTTTATAGATTACCTCTGAGGGTGTAAACCGACCCGGAGTAACGTCAAGAACTCGGCTGCTTTGTGTGGTGGCCTAAGAGGTATTAAAACATTGACCTTTATCAGGCTCCCCGAGTCCATCCCATTGAACCTTGTCCGCTATTTACCTTGGATCTATACCTAATTTATCATGCCACTGTGTAGCCCTATTAAAGCAGTACAGACAACTTTCGGCTATGTCATTCCAAACTTTGCAAAGTGTTCTTTGTTTAGGATTACGGGCATTTGATAATATAACAGTAACCTGTATGGAGTTACAGGAGGTCGCAGACAACAAAGACAGTTGATATGTAAAGCTCATATTACAAATATTAATAATAATTCATAACAAGCATTATCGGATATAATTGCAAGAAGTGGAGTTTTTATCTAACAGTTTTTGTTTACACTTTTTACTTTATCATACATAGTATGACTAAGCATTGTAATCGCGCCGAAATTTTTTTTTAGATTTTAGCGGAAATATGTCCTTTTGGGTCCCCTGAACATTTGACTTTATTATACTATATATAAAATTAATAGTTCAGCTGCATGAGATTCTATTTGATCGAAATCGGTCGTATCTGCATTAAAATAAAACATGTTAGCCAAGATTTGACAGATATTTTGATTCTATTGACAGTAGGTATTGTAAAAAAATCAGCGTTTGACACTACCTACTGTTATTAGAATGCGATTTCGCGTGGCTAAACGGTTCGATTTGGTTCCGGTTGGCGGTTGGATGTGGTTGACAGAGCGGTTCTAAATCGTCATCATTTTTAAAACGTCAGTACCCGCTCGACGGAAAATGATCCGGTTCGATTCATAGGTTAGGTGCCCCACTAAGGGACGCCGCGCACGAGCAACTTTTCGCCAGCAACTATTTTGTTGCTGAAATAGAACACCAGAGTTGAAATAGTATCCCGCGCACGGCTGGTGTGCGCGTGTGGGCGCGGGACTCCATTTAAACTCTGGTGTTCTATTTCGGCAACAAAATAGTTGCCGGCGAAAAGTTTCTCGTGCGCAGCGTCCCCTTACTGTTAAATATGACAGTAATGACATACGCAGTGGTCTACCGCGCATTCCGTCAACGACATACCTACCCATTGTACCAGCATTTTACAACTTATAACCTAGAAATGACAACCCAAACGAACCGATATTCCAAACCGTCTTGCCAGGCAGGTTCAAGATTTTGACGGACCGAATCGAACCAACTGCAACCGTTACGTCATCAATCGCCATGTGAAAATAGTTGGTTCTAATCGGTAGTCGAACCGCAGCCGAACCGTTCCATGCGAAATTGCCTTAAATGGTGTCTATTGGCTGGCGCCAAGCGATGCCTAACGCGTGTCTATAACAGATTACGTTGGCTTGACGTGGGCTGTGACGCTACTGTGTACATTTTCACACTTCTCCCCCGCGTGCCGCTTTACCAAAAAGGTGCGCAATAAGACAACCGTTGTACTCTACTAACCTTGTGCGCGCTCGGCAATTCTGGTCAGCTGGTGACGCTTGCTCGTTGCGCGTTTTTCGGTATATAAATTAAATAATTACACTATTATAAACATGGCTACTGGGAGGGCACATCGTGGCAGTTGAGCAATGAGAATCTGATAACCGTACCTGCGGGTGGTATTGCCAGATCCTGACGCGGTTTACATCGATAAATCTGGCAACCCTACGTAATAGTGACGAAGTATCACGGCGTCGCTTTTAACTCGTTACATATGAAAATGCGAGTCGATTTACACCTTTAGCGCCTATAGAAGTTGCACTTAAAAAACAGCAAAATAAAGAGAGTAGATACTAAATCATACACAAATAAAACAATCCTGAGAGGCTCGGACGTAACGTTAAATAATACGGCAACTACGCTCTAAACGTACAGGCGTTGATTCCCAACGGATATAGATAGTTAGGGATGGGTTAGTTGGGGCCATGGCATCCAGAGGACAGGAGTTTTGAGCAAGATTCATTCACAAATTATAGCGTTTTCGACACTTCGGCACGTTTTATACACTTTTATGCACGCACTCGGTGCGAACTGCACCGACTGCTTGCATAAAAGAAAATAGTTTCCCTAAGAAATTTCAAAAGATTGTTCAAACAAAATTTTTTAGATAGCGTTAAACAAGCTATCGTTAAGTATATTTTCAATATATATTTCAATATAAAAGGCAACCCTTTTCTTTTTTTTTAAATAGAACATCCTATATATTATTACATGTTTTAATTCTAATTAATTCTTATTTTTTATAGGAATCTTTTTTTTATAAAATGCATTCTTTTTTAATTATAAGCTATTAACCAAAAATAGTCAAACCTACCGGAACGCCTAAATAAATTGGGTTTAAAAACCTCTCGTTCAAATATATTTTTAATATACAGGAATTTTATGTAGGAAATATTTTGTTTTTGTAAAATGCAAGATTTTTTAGTTATAAGCAATTACTTAATCAAAACTCATGACGTTAACCAAACGGGTAAGAAATAAAAAATCAAAGAGAAAAAACAATACAAGTAAATAGAATTAAATTAAATGTTTAAACTGCCACATTAAAATAAATGTGTATGTGGGAAAATATTCTTAATTTGAAATTTACGAGTTTTGATTAATTGCTCATAACAAAAATAATTCATTTATAAACATATCTACAAAACGTTCTAAACATTAATCTTAGATTAAAAAAAATAGAAATATACATGGTGTTCTATTAGAAAATGGTAAAGTTTGCAAATTTCCATAATAAAATGGACGTGTAACTATATTTAAACGTGAGGTTGTTTGAACCCAAAAAACTTTTATTTGACATTTTTCTTCTGTTTTTTTTTGCAGTTGGATAATTATTTACGTGTAAAAAATGATTCCTATAAAAATCTGTTCAATATAAAAGAAAAGGAAATGTTACCAAACCGCTATTGGAAAACCCGCCCTGATGCTTTTTTTCTATTTGATTGTCACAAAGAGCTAACTTCAAATACCAACAATACACAGTACACATTTTTTTCCTAATGGTGTTTACTTCATTTTACGTGCTTCTTTAGGCGCTTATTTTCCAAAAATAAATGCTAAAGTCGGTGGCCGTATCGGCCAGGTTTCCTAAATTTAATGAAGGAAAGTTTCGTATGGAGCTAAGGTTGTTAAAAGCACTTAGTGTAGTTTGTCTTATTAGGTAGTATGCCCGTTAGGGTTGCTAGAATGGTAACGCGCCATCGTCGAACTATTACCAACTATCGATTATTAATTAGTTCATTGTTCGCCTGTCCAAGCGCAGTGAAATGACAAGCGGAACACACGTCAACGCCAATTATTTTATGTCAAGAGTGGTTTGTTAATCGAATATGCAACCCGCCGCTGAATAAATTTGAATTACATATCGTCAGCAAGATTTGTGAATTTTGTGATAATAGAGCATTAGCAAATTTTTGATGTTTTACAAAGTATATGTGAGTGTATAGTCATAAGTTTAAATGCTTGTTCATTTGTGTTTACTAAGTCGAAAACTTTCTCTTAATTATCAACGGTTACTGAATTATTGATACATTTCTTCATCATTTAAATATCTTTGACATCAAACATCAAATGAATGATAATAACTATTTTAGTTTTAATTACTGTAGGTGATATCGAATTATAGTAAGGTTTAGTGACTTTGCAAACAACGAAGATAAATAAACTAAATTAATATTTTTATACATTTTCTTAGTGACATGTACATTATAAACTAGACCGTTGACTACGCGCGCTCGTCAAATAAATTTGGATACATTCTTTTATTTAATTTTTAATTTGGCATACTTGTTAGGGTGGTCTTTTTTTAGGCAGGACTCTCTCAGATTGCTCCTTTATATCTATACCTAATTGCTGTGAGACTTAAGACCTATATCTACATATTAACTCGTCCTGCAGCCGGCTCAAAATAGAAAAAAAATAGAATAAGTTTAATTTAAACACATTAAAAAAGACTAAAAACCATTTTTGTTTTGTTTCACTGCAATAAATTTACATATCACAGTTATTAACTTAATTAAAAAATATTCAAGTAACTTTGAGTCTAGATGAGAGCTTTTCACATTTTTTTCCAAGCACTTTGGCTCCTTGATCATTGCAAAGTTATATAATTAGCTGTAAACATATTTCGGTGGATCACCAAAAAAATAAAAAGCTCTTTAAAAACACCTACTGTCAAACACTTTATACAAAGTTCAGCATCGCAGTCATGATTGGTGTATGTAGCAAATTAACGAAACTAATGGGGAGAAACGGAACCTAGTGTATACGCACCTTAAAACTGCATTTGAATGTCCGCGAACGACACCGTATTCGTACGATTGCTATATGTGGACGTCTATGCGAATATTGCATCAAACGTACGCACATTTCACCGAATGCGTGCGGTGTTATTCGTTCGCTTTCGTTTGCTATAGTGTATACGCACCTTTACGCATGGCAGCTCGAGGAAAAAGAAAAAGTTAAATAACGCAAATAACGAAAATGAGCATACCGAACGTAGCTACAACAAAAATCAACACATTTCACTACGACTTAAAGCGGGAGACAATGAAATTCCAAAAACAAAACGGCGAGGGGGGGGAAAGCAAAAATTTAATAACTAAATTCAAATATGTATTTTTCTACTTTGCATTCACAATGCACAATGTATTGTGACACTGTTTTCGGTGTTATAATTAACACATTGTAACATCGTTTTTAGTAACTTTTTCTAAGATTGGGACACAGTGATATCAAATGCCATATCGACCCATGCAAAGAAGACTATAGTAACTACATAGAGATTGCACTTGAGTTACGACAGTCTTCGTTGCATGGGTCGAATTATGTCAAACGTACAACACATAACCACACACTCCCTCTTGTTAATCGCTTGCAATTGCATAAATTGCGAAATATTAATATTCTATACATATTGAAACATGCGTGTAGCCTGCTATAGCAGGCTACACCAATCCTTTGGCCAGACTATAGTATGGCCAAAGGATTGGGGCTTTTTAGTTTTGCTGTGATCATCAAAATACGCCCGCATGACGTATTCGGTGATGTTTTGCGACTCAAAGTAGTGATCGAGCGTAAGTGATCGTCATCATTCTTTTCAACTAAACATCAAATCCCATCTTCGATATAATTCAAGTACCACATTTAGTTAAGGTATTGTATTATTTCAATATAGGTATTGATAATTCAAGGAAATGAGTATTATGCGAAGATCAAACCTACATTGTAGATATGAACGATTTTAATTACTGCTGCGAGATTGTATATGCGCAATAAATGGTTTATTGAATATCAGCATACACGTAGGAACCTATAGTACATTTAAAGTGTTGAGGATTTCTTAGTTTATGTAACGTATAAGTTTTCGGTAACATTTTGGACCGAATTCTGCTCGTTTCAATGCCGTATTCATTTTTGTCCGTCGTTCTCGACTTCGTCTTAGTTCTGGTTACGTGCAACGTATTTCTATTACCTCCATCACATGTAATTTTACTAAGTATAATTTATTCTAATAAATTGTTACACCGAAATTAGAATTTGGTTTCAATTATATATTAATATTATTTAATATTAATAGATTTATTGCAAACCAACAACAGATACATTTAATTATATACATTATTAAGTATATCAACGGTAATATGTTGGATGCAACCAGGTGCGCGTTCGAGCATACCGCCAATGTGGCCGCAGCTCGGTCTTCCACGCGGACCTGCATAACTATAGACAAACAGAAAAAGTAGCAGAAAAAAAAAATAAAATTATAAAATTAATAAACTCTAAATCAATACAGAAAGTGCGCAAACAATAACGTAAACAAGGTAGAAAATAAAAGAAAAGGATACAAAATAAACATCACTGACCAGACGAAGCCTGATGCCGATATAAAAAATCTCTAAACCGACTTCTAAACTGACTTGCCCTCGCGACTGTGGTAGCGGACGCAGGAATAGAATTGAACACACTCGCCGCATTATAAGAGAAAGATGACTTAAATTTAGAAGTTCTATGTTTTGGAATGCTCACCTTATTCTTGCGGCGAATGTTCACGTTATGAACGTCTGTCCTGAACGAAATTTTACGGTGCAGGTAGGGTGGTGACTTGAAAAGCAACACCCCAAAAACAAAACAGCCATAGTGCCAGCGCCTTCTGTCTGCCATATTCAGCCATCCCGCCCAGGGTAGAGTATGACTTATCCTATCGTGACGTCGGAGACTGAAAATAAAGCGCAGGCAAGCGTTCTGAAGCCGCTGTACACGACATGCATCGAAGGCCGTTAAACATGGACCATACACCGTATCACAATAATCCAGGCACGACAATACAAGTGAATTACACACCTGAACTCTGAGACTGCGATTTAGGATGTCACGGCCCGAATACAAGGACTTCAGCCGCATGTATGCTGACTGGATCTTAGATGAAACATGTCGGCCAAAATTTAGTCTATCGTCCACCAACACCCCCAAACACTTTACCTCCGATCTAATTGCTAACACCTCACCACCAACCACAATATTGAAGTCATCAGGAACACTTTTGTTTTTACCGCCAAACACCACCACAGCCGACTTACCACCATTAATCACAAGTGACATCTCCTGGGCACGCGCAACAAACCGCTCTAGATCAGCATTGATTACCATTCTGGCCTCGCTATAGCCGGACTTGTCGAAGCTATAATAGAGATACGTGTCGTCCGCGTACTGATGGCACTTGCAGAAACTCAGCACATCCGGCAAGACGGAAGAGTAAATATTGAACAGCATGATAGATAGATAGATAGATAGATAATTTTATTTCCCAATACAACTCCATAGGAGGTATTACAGAATGTCACAATAAACAAAAGAAAGAAAATACATTTTTTACTAAACTAACTTAAATACACACTTATATCAGAATCCAGAAACTCCTCGACAGTATAAAATGAACCACCTAGCAGAAAACATTTCATACACTTCTTAAATTTACCTAAGGGTAGTTGTTTAACATCGTCACTAAGCAAGTTATAAAATTTAATACCTTGATAAATAACAGATTGATGGCATATCTGCAAGCGATGTAGCGGTATCGATAGATTATCTTTTTTTCTGGTATTGTAATCGTGCTTGCTAGACTGGGAATGAAAGAACTGGAAGTTGGACCTAACATATAGCAAGCAGCTCAGGATATAAAGTGAAGGCACTGTCAATATTTGCATTTGTCTGAAGATATCCCTGCAATGACTTCGACAGCTAACCCCCGCCATAATTCTTAAGATCTTTTTCTGAATTAAAAACACTCTATGAGCATGGCTTGAACTTCCCCATAAAATTACACTGTAATTAACAATGCTGTGGAAGTTTGCATAGTACAAAGTCAGAGCTGTCTGTAGGTTGGTTATGTTAATGATCTTTCTCAGTTGATATGTGACAACATTAAGCTTTTTGCACAGATCACCAACGTGCGGCCCCCATCCCAAACCTGAATCGATCCGAACTCCGAGCAGTTTGGCACACTGCAAATCCGTTGGTTTTGTACTGAATGTAATTTTTTGTGTTTTTGTTGCGTTCAGACACAATTTGTTGGCACAGAACCATTGCTCAGCTTCCGCATTGCTTATCTCTTCCCTACGCAATAATTCATCCACTGTTGCGGCAGTATTTACCAGTGTTGTGTCATCTGCAAAAACTATCGGTGCACACAAACTCAGATTACTACTTAAATCATTTATATAAATTAAAAATAAAACAGGGCCCAGAATTGACCCCTGTGGAACACCATGTTTTATTTTGAGTTCAGAAGATTTTTTATTCTCAGTAATGACAACTTGATTTCTATTCTTTAGATATGACTCAAACATCCTCAACGAATGACCCCTAACACCATAATACTCCAACTTCTGTAAAAGATTAACGTGATTTACGCAATCAAAAGCCTTTGATAGATCCATCAGTAGTGCGGACGATTTACTAGAGTCATTGAAACCTGCAAGCACTGTTTCAATTAGCCTTATTAATGCTTTCATAGTAGAGCGATTCTTTAGGTAGCCAAACTGCTCAGAACAAAAGTACGAATACCCATTGAAATAACTCAACAATCGATCTTTCAGTAATGTTTCTAGTATTTTAGAAAGTACTGGCAATATAGATACTGGCCTGTAGTTATTAATTATTGTATTGGATTCTTTTTTATGCAACGGAATAACCTTAGCAAATTTTAACTGCCCCGGAAAATAGGCTTCTTGGAGACATTTATTTAAAATTTCAGTCAGTGGTTCTATAATACACGGCGAAATGTACTTGATTACTTTAGCTGTGGGACCGAGTATTGAACCCTGTGGAACACCTCTCTGCAGACGCCGCAGCCCGGAGGAGCATCCCTCGACGACAACTCTCTGACTTCTCTGCGCAATGTATGATTTAAAAAATCCAATCACTTCCTCCGAGAACCCGACGTAGTGCATAACCACAAGCAATGTGTTATGGTTTAACGTATCAAAGGCTCTCGAAATGTCCAGCGATATCAACGCTGTAAGACAATCATCATCTCCGGCACGAAGAATGTCATCGGTCACATCCAATAGAGCCGTCGCACACGAAAAGCCTCTCCTAAATCCGGACTGATGGCTATAAAACAAGTTATTCCTGGTCAAATGGTCTGAAATCTGCAGTGCAACCGCCCTCTCCAACACCTTTGACAGAACTGGAAGGATGCTGATAGGACGCAATTCCGAGTAGGTCTGTGGTCTTTTTTTCTTCGGGATTGGAATGACTTTAGCAATCTTGCATGAGGAGGGAAACTTGCCAAGAGTAAGACAGCAATTCATAATATGCGTTAAGAAGGGAACAATCAGAGGACAACACATTTTCACCATATCAGCAGTAATTCCATCTTCACCGACAGCGCTTGTCTTAATACCACGTACAACACCCTCCACGAATTCGTCGGACACCGTGGAGAACTGAAACAAACGGTCAAAGCTGCTCATTGTACTAGAAGAGAGAAATATATATAGCTCATCACCGTCAGCCTTCAATCCTTGGCAGATTTCATCTACCGAGTCAATAAAAAAGTTGTTAATGTCATCGGGATTTTTGAGCTCAACCGGAATTGCCGCCCTCTGTTCTCCACAAAACCCAAAATTCCGCAAGTCTCTCCAAAGTTGTTTAACATTTTTGCCTCCAGCCAGCTGGTCAATGTAGGCTCTCTTCTCCCTCTTAATGGCAGAAGCCGTGTAGTTACGAAGATTCCCTGGTAGCTCTAGCCGTTTTATACGCCCTATCCCTTAACTTCATCATAGACCTTATCGCATCGGTTATGTATGGGTAAGACCGCTTACATCTGCCCACTTTTCGGAATGGAGCGTGGACATCAAACAAGGCAATCATTGTACGACATAAATAGTCTATCTTGTCATCTACCGAAGCTAGGTCAAATACCCGGTTCCATGGAGCATTTATTAGGTCAGCATAAAACATATCATAGTCAAATGACCTAAAACTGCGACAAAGCCTAAGCTCCAGAGTTGGCGGCGCGGCGTCACGTCGAGCACCACTGTGCAGAAAGTAAGCGAATGATCAGATACATGATGGACACTCCGAACTCCCACGCTGTCTACGTTCATGGCATCCGACACGATTATGAAATCTATCAATGAAGCAGTTGTCTCTGTTATTCTAGTTGGCTGATCAACAACCTGAAACAGTCCAAACGCCCCCAACACATCCAGAAATCTCGACGAACATGAATTATCCGGGTTCAGGAGGTTAACATTAAAATCCCCAAAACACACAACAAAATCGCACATCAAAGCAGCCTCAGAGAGTGCTTCTTCAAACAACCGCAAAAATAAATCAAAATTTCCTCTAGGTGAACGATAAACAGTACCAACCGCAAGACTAGCGTCTTTACATTTAACTTTTATCCACACCTGCTCAATGCTATCCGAGATAGAGCTGCTCAAAATATTATACTGGTAGTGCTGCTTCACAAACATGCCAACCTCTCCACCCCTGACCGTCCGCGAAATTCCAACAAACTCATAACCATCCATGCCCACTAACCGCTCCGACCACCCATCCAACCACCACGTTTCCGTCACTCCAAAAATATCGAAATCATCCCCAGTAATGAGCTTCGCCAGGTCAACAAGCTTACAAATAATTGATCTGACATTTAAATGAGCAAATTTCATTAAAAAATACCTTACGAATGAGTATAAGAGTGAAACAGAACCAAAATACACAATATAAACACACACATATATGTAAATAAACAAAAACACGCGAGATTACTTATATGTGCGTGTAAACTTGTATAAGCCAGTGGTACTAGGTAGAAACTACTATTAAACATTAACCGGTTATAACAATTCTTTAGTTCTTATTCTTTGAAGTAACTAATCAGTTATCGCCAAATACGTCTATTCTGATTATTATACTTAAGTGTACAATAATTTACAATTAGTTGACAGCTACTACAGTACTGCCACGTGGTACTCGCAAAATACCCCAGATTCTAATTTAGCGCAATATAGTAACCACAATTTCTAAATTTATATAATATTAATGACGCAAAGTAGAAAGAATAGCATATTGCACTCCTCGCTACGCTCGTCGTGCCCAAAACAACTCGTGCGCCAAATTGACGTCTTATAAATTTTGTATAATAATATACTATTATATCTCTGGCGAAATAATCCAAGACGCTATAAGTAAGAAAATAGCGGTCTGTAAAGAAAGTGAAAGTCACATTTGTGTAGTAATTTAACATCTCTGTAATTAATATGACCAGTCTATGTTTATATAAATGAGAAGTACTTTGGTTACGGTGTTCTCCAATCAGCTTCGCCAGAGTCCTGCGTGTCTGACCAACGTAGCAGGCTTCCCAAGTATCACAATGCACAGAGTAAACCCCATTCTCAGTCAAGATCGGTCAAATAAGCTGACGCTGCCTTGAAAGTAAATTGAAAATTTGGGTTTTAAATTTAAAAGCAGGCAAAATATTGTAAGGGTTTAGGAATTTGGTTAGTTTTTGACTGAAAGGACAATAGGCAAAGAGTTTATACGAAGGTAATGGATCAGGGGGATTTGGTTTAGTTTAAAGAGGATCTATTTTAGCAGTGGCATCATGTAATACTTTGTTAATTAGTTTCTTTGGAAAATATTTTAAATGGGTAGATTATAAATGCACTTCATTTCAGTCAATCTATTTCCATGTGATAAAGGGATATTCTGTAAAAAAGCGCAAGGATGCAAGGCGGTGAGAAATGGGCTGGAAGGAATCGTAAGGAATTATTGGAGTGTTTAACGTTGGTTTTCTATATATTAAAGGATAGGAGGTCATTGTGCCGAGAAACGAATAAATCAAGAAAGTTTAACTGTTCATTAGCTTCAACCTCAATAGTGCACTTGACTTTAGAATGCAAATTGTTAATGTAAGATAGCATATCATGGAGGGTGGAACGATCGCCCGCCCAAATACAAAACACGTCATCAACATAACGTATCCATTTCATGACACAACTTAGGTAAGGATTAGTGGGGTGGATAATGTGGTTATTTTCCGTAGTTAAGAAAGATATAGGCAAGGAAAACAGATAAAGGTAAACCCATGGCGAGACCATCCTCTATTTTATAAAATTTATTGTTGAACAAGCAAAAGTTTTGGTAAATGACGTGTCGAAATATATAATTTAAATGGGGAATGTTAGGATTGTTTGGGTAGTGTGATTTTAGGAGTTCATCAATAAGTTGCAATGTAAAGTCACTAGGTACATTGGAATATAGATTAGAGACGTCAAAAGAAATGAAAAGACAGCCTGAGGGGACAATGTGTTCGATATTATTAATAAATTCTAAACCATTTCTGACTGTGAAGGAAGGGGTAAAATTTAGGGAGTGGAATATATTAAGCATAAACTTAGCGAGGTTGGCAATAGGTGACTTATAGAATGCGGATATGGGGCGTATGGGGAGATTTTGTTTGTGTAATTTAGGGATGGCATACAAGTTACGGATGGAAGGGTTCATAGGTATGAAAGAGGAAGTTTTGAAAATCTTGAAATTAGAGTATTTCATGAGAGTGACCTTGTGAAGTTGACGTACAAGGATGGAATTAAAAGCTTCTAATTTGGATTAGATATAGATACTAGAACTGTTGAAATAGAACAACACAAAAAGATTCCTATTACTATTCTTCTTAATGACCAAACTAATTTTATTTACAGACCGTTATTTTCTTACTTGTACCTCCTGGGATTATTTTGCCAGAGATATAAATATATCTCTGGCAAATATATCTCGCGGTGGTTAAAAATGGCTCAGACGGTTGGTTGGTGTTGACAATTTCCCTATATCATAAGATTATAATTGAAACAACCCCCCCCCCCCCCCCTATCTCTATTGCAAGATTAGGTTTCGAACGGATATACGTCATCTGGGAACAATATTTAGAGGGTTGATATCTTCTCCGTACCACAGGACTGCCCTAGTGGAACGCTCTTTTACCTACAATGTATACCGCCTTTTCAACTATTTGCCACCAGATATGAAGGGTCTTAGTTTATTGTGATTTAAGAGAAGGTTAAAGTTGATAATATGCGATTTGTTCGATGTCTAACAGCATGACTTGTTGCGGTATCCTTAAGACTGTTGTGTAAATTGTTGGGACAGCATGTGCAAAGTCGAAAGTGTTGGCCATTGTTGTATGTGTAATCTATGGGGATACCTTGGGGCGTAATAATATTTAGTTAGTTATTACGTTTTTATTTTTAGGCAAATAAGTGTATTGTCTTGTTTCATTACTGGGTTCAGATAGAGCAGTCTAACTGGATCTCACCCTGAGAGAGCTCGTTGCGTTGAGTTGAGCTCAGTTGCAGTTTGTTATTTTTTTATGTTCTGTTTGTAAGTTTGTACGGAGACCTAATAAAGGCATTTATTATTATTATTATTATTATTACTATATATTTGAATTTAGTTATTAAATTTTTGTTTTGTCCCCCTCCCTATTGTTGTTTTGAATTTCATTGTCTCCCGCTTTAAGTTCTAGTGAAATGGATCTACCATGTGATACACACGTACTTGAAATACGTTCGCTATTCAAAATATTTTTAACTGTGTTTATTTCCCAATTTTAATTGCAATTGTATTTTTTATCGCCAACCATGTGAGTAGCACTATGTTTTCCTGTGCTCCTCCAAGTAAGTTGCTGTTTTTCCTCTTGATTTGTTTCATGGCCTGTTTTTTTTTTTACTTTAGGGTGATTTATTTCCGATAGAGTATCTCCAGGTTCCGTTTCTCCCCATATGTTTCGTTAATTTATTACATACACCGATATTGTCTGTGATGCTGAATTAGTTTAATGGCGTTGGGAGTAGTCAAATTGAATAACACTATTTCATCCTTGCTGACGTTTTGATTTATTTGAAATTTTGCTCACAGCTACAAAACCATTAAACTAATTCAAGATTAATTCATCTTTGGAGCGTAAAAAAATACTTTGTATGTAGTGTTTGACAGTAAGTGTTTTTAAAGAGATTTTTATTTTTTATTCTCATTAATTATTTTGGTTTCTCCTTTGTAGATTGTACGTACTGATGATGGTGGTGTATAACTTTGCAAGGATCAAGGAGGATTTTATTTACTTCAACACTGTATTACTTCCTTGTATAACGGACATTTTTTCACATATTCCAATTAAATAAATATTGTAAAATTCAGTAATACTTACAATTGCTTGTTCCGCTTGAAGTGAAACATACATATGTGCTAGACATGTTTGAATATACATAATATAGATATATAAAGTTGGACAAAATTTGCATTTTTAAAACGCTCCCATTTTAAGATCTAACTAGAATTATTTACATGTTTTCCAAGGGTCTCGAATGTCATTGGTCGATTGACGGCTTTGCGAACGACTTGACGTGGGATGTGATTTATGTTGGAATGTTAGGCACAGCAATATCTCGGAATACGGTATCTCATTTCTCCAATGTGATGAATACTCTACCCGACGCCCTCTACGAGCGGAGGAAAACGGGAGGTTCTTTGTTCCATATGTTTACCAACCGCGGAGTTATGAAATATTGTAGCTAATATGTAACGCGTATATATGTATTATGTATATTGGATTCTGATATTACGTATATCCGTCCTTCAGCATAAATTCACTTACGTTTTGTGTACTAAATGCTGTTCAGCTTTTGTTTTGGGATTACGGAGATCTTAGGCTGGTCGGTTGAGCTGCAATAGCTTAAATTTGATACAACGCAGGGAACCTGTCCACTCGAATTAACCCTCACGCTTTAACAGAAGTGGTCAGTTGAAGGAGAGTAGTATGTACTATCAAAACGCCCACAATAGTTATAAACTAATAGTAATAATAATAGTAATAGTATCTAGGCAACGTCCATGAGTCTGGATCATTCGTTGTTAACTCATTCTTAATATTTTGCATTTTGTCTATATGAAAATGGGAAAAATCACTTGAGTAATGGCACCACTTTTTATATAACGCCACTTGAAGACAGTTCAAGAAGAATATCCAATCATACTAATTTAAAGATCTCTATTAATAACACACCAAAAGCAGTTTGGGTTTATTGTTACATTGCTCAATTGATACTTCAAGGAGTAATGGTAGTTAGTGGACGTGAAACAAATAGCTACGTGAGCCACGCTTCCTTCATGACTAGGGCAAACAGATTTTTCGTAACATACGACAGTACGAAAAGTTTACGTCACGCCATACTTGACACTGACATGCTGACTATTTCATGCTTTTAATCAGTCGTTGTGACACCTATCGCCGGTTACACATTGGGCGGTTTTTGCCGTGGCGGCAAATTTGCCGTCGCCGCTCAAAAAAAATCCTGGGTTTACACATTTGGCGGCTTGACCGCCGGTACCGACTTTCAACTGCGAAATTGACAGTTGTGTTTAGTCGTCACTGTACAACTTGTAAAATGGACCGTCAACAACTTCTTGCTCTGTTGTCATATCGTCTTATTTGGATCCATCCAATAAATCTAAATGATGACGCGAAGTTTTTCAATTATCTTCGAATGACTATTAATAGTCCAGTCATTATATACATTTGGAAATGCAAATGAACCGAGAAGGCTAAATTTATGATATTACGTGGGGGGTGCCTAGAAAAGCTTAACTTGAAATTATTGTCAACCAAGATTTCCTATGTGCATTTTCCGCCATCTTGAAAAAGGGTTAACATATGCGTGTCCGACTTAACACAATTATATTCCCAAACAAAATTTCGTGAAATGAGCTTGTCCCGTTCAAAACTGGAGCGTACGCAGGCGCAGTGCAACCTATGAACGTGAAACCAACAGCTACCTATGCTTATACATACCAACAGTACCTTACTTTTACATATCAGTGCAATAATTTGGACTCCGATCTGCTTTTTATGCGCCCGTGTTTTGTATGTAACTGGTGTATGGATAAACGCCCCTCTTAACGTGAAATATGAAAAAAAGGAAGCTGCTAGACAACACAAAAAAAATATTTTACAACAAAAGAAATGAATATAAACACAAATGGAATTTGGGGTCAAAGTATATGAATATATATCCCGCGACAATACAGTATCATTTTCGCCCCGCCCCAATTAATTATAAATTTCCAACAATATTCTGCAATTTATTTCAACCGCCACATTAAATACATGTTCATAAAACATAATGAAAACAGTGTAAGTACAATTAATTATTCATAATCAGAATCAGACAACATTACCATTCGTTAAATCACCTTCAGATCATATTTGA
The DNA here is from genome assembly GCA_963966075.1 of Aphodius sticticus. Taxonomy (NCBI): domain Eukaryota; kingdom Metazoa; phylum Arthropoda; class Insecta; order Coleoptera; family Scarabaeidae; genus Aphodius; species Aphodius sticticus. The sequence continues at coordinate 66,498,698 of OZ014506.1, forward strand.
ACCTTTTTATTATTAACTTTGGCATTTATTCGACCATCAAAGGCCCATACGTTTTTATTACCAAGCAAGGCTCTTGCTTTTTTAAAGAAATCGTACCGCATTCGTGTCAGGACATCAACTATTAAAATTTGCGTATCGTTCAAAAGCTTCAATATGAATATTTATTTATCATTTTTTATTTGATTTTTATAGATTGGCATAGTTATTTAACTATGCCGATCTTTGCCTTATTCGCAATTTCTCTCGGAAGTTCTGAGGTTATGTTATATAGTAACCTCTATAAAAGTTGTATATTTTTTCTTGACCTACAACTTTTGTATTGGATAGTTTTTGATTCTAAGACAAAAACTGACTATTTTGCTTACTTATCTGAAGATGTCTTATTCTAATTTAATGGTTATAGCTTAGTGTAGAAATGAGAGACAGTTTCCATTGTATATTTTTCCGTACAATTGAATGTCGTAACCAGTATTGCAATTTTTCTTAAAAATTTAAACAAATAATGAAGAATTATTGTAAAATTCACTATTGCAAAAGTCGTTTTTGAGTTTTTTTCAATTTTTGAGCATGTTGTTAAATAGGGACTATTATTTTTTATTAATTAGGGAGAAGTCCATATTGCAAGTGATTGATATTGGAGAAAAGAAAAGCCTCTTTTTGCAATAATTTATATTTATTTGCTTCGGACCGGTTTCGCTAATTAAAGCATCATCGGCGAAAACTAAAGTGGAAAACAGACGCAATGAGCAAAACACACAACAAAATTAAAATACAAAAAAGGTAAAATACTCACTGTCATATTCTTAAAACATAAGTACAGAGTAAATGGCGGGCTTCATCAGTTCGGTATTCGCAGCGAAAACAACAAGTTCAGAGAGACGCGACGACGGGTTATTAGAGCCTCCCAGTGTCGGAAAAATCACACGTGTTGAGATATGCCTCTCACAACGACAACTGCAGCCGATAACGTACGCGAAGGAAGGGAAGTCGAGGTCACATTTATGTAGTAACTACATAAATGCAATAAGGGCTTTCGGATGGATTTACTCGAACAATATGAAATCCATAAACACCTTTCCAATCCCCAATGCACACTAATTAATGATCAAAAAGAATTTTTCTATAAACCTCTATTTACCTTTGTCTAGTTTCTCCAGTCTTCTCTTGGTTGCGGTTTGCTCCGAATTTGTCATTGTTGGATGTTTATTGTGATGCATGTTGTTATATTTTAATTATATTTGACTTAATGAGCACTTTTGCATTTGTCTCGGCTTGGCTTAGAGTATTTTTTGTTTATATATTTGAATTTGAATTTATATTTCCTGATCTGGGGTTTTTTCGCCGTCATGTTTATATACTTTGGAACTGATATCATGTGACCTCGACTTCCCTTCCTTCGCGTACGTTATCGGCTGCAGTTGTCGTTGTGAGAGGCATATCTCAACACGTGTGATTTTTCCGACACTGGGAGGCTCTAATAACCCGTCGTCGCGTCTCTCTGAACTTGTTGTTTTCGCTGCGAATACCGAACTGATGAAGCCCGCCATTTACTCTGTACTTATGTTTTAAGAATATGACAGTGAGTATTTTACCTTTTTTGTATTTTAATTTTGTTGTGTGTTTTGCTCATTGCGTCTGTTTTCCACTTTAGTTTTCGCCGATGATGCTTTAATTAGCGAAACCGGTCCGAAGCAAATAAATATAAATTATTGCAAAAAGAGGCTTTTCTTTTCTCCAATACTATTATTTTTATTATTGTGTCACTAAGTACATGTAAAAACAACAAAAATGAGTCCCAGAAGAACTCTGTACGATGATCTTTCACCACAGAATTTCTTTTTAAAAAAAGTCTGATTTTGACGGAAAAAAGCTAAATATCTCAAAAACTTCTTGTTTTTGTGTAATAAAAAAATTTATGCTTATTTAAGGTATAAAAAGGCACGCTTTCACAAAGTTTGATTAAAATTGAATCATTATTGCGACAATGAAAAATAAAATACAGAAAATTCGTTTCGGCATTGGCATTGGCATTTTTCTCGGAAATTTTGAGGTCATAGTAAAAAGTGAATGAATGAATGTTGTAGATCTTTTTATGATCTACAACTTAGTATAGGACGTTTTTTGATAAAACGTCAAGTTTCGCCGGAAAACGCAATAATATACTTTGCACCCGCTTCCAACCCTCCCAAATAAACACTATACCACCCCATGACCTGCATTTATTTTTTTTACGTTCACCATTTCCAATTATAAAACTCCTGTCTACAATTAATACCGGTTTTGGCTTATAATCAGTTAATTTGCCTGCACTATATAGTATCATAGGTATATACGTAATTCACGAAGCGTGAACAACGAACATGGTTCACGACCAGTCTAATGTCGGCCTTACGCTCGCTCCCTGAATTTTAAAGCTAGTTTACATTATACTACTTTTTGCTTATAATTTTATTTAGTATCTAAAAAAAGTTGAAGTAAAAAAAGAGCACCAGGTAAATTTTATACGTGTGAATTGGGGGCCGCAATATTCGCAATATTAAAACTAAACACATTATGAGGTATTATTTTTACAAAGTACCTACTTACATTTGTAATGCAACTACAAAAGACATAGTTCGGTGGTGAGTGATGATTAGCGAACGATTATTGAGAATGGCTTCGCGCATCACGTATTTAGCGTATTTTCAGTTTAGAGCAAACCAACCCTAACGCAGTAATCATGATAGGTCGGAATCAACAAATACAAAACTCACACTTTGGTGATTTCCAAAGTGAAGCGAAGACGATTGACAAAAATTATCCGGCAGAAATTTAAAAAAGAAATTTGAACAAGTGATTTTAATACTTTAATGAGCAGTATGTAGTATTTAGCAGTATGTATTGTACGTGTTGTACGTACAATACATTTGTTGTACGTGTTGTAGCCAGAATTGACGGCATTGCCACTAACACAGGTCAGCGCTGACAAATTATTTTCAGTTTTGATTTTGTTTTGACAGATATTTTGAAAAAAAAAACAGTAAATCTTTTTTTTAATGGTTAAATAAATGGTTCTTGACGTCTAAATGCACTTTTTTATTTACAATTGTTATCGTTTATTTTTTTCGCCAATAAGATCGCTGGCCCCAAATATTCCAACGTCCCGTGAGATACAGTGTACACGTATATTTAAATGTTTTATAATGAATTATTTCTTTCGATACAAAATACTGGAGTTGCAATTTAATTTACTAAATTTTGACTTTGGTTTCATAGAAAATTTAATGTTGAGGTATCATTTTTAAATAATTAGTTTTTAATAGTATGTAAATAAAAGTCTCGCGTGTAGTCTGGGCGTTTTTATTTTTTGCCGGAGACTTTGAGTTTTTCCCGGAGTGGGAGTTGGAGTCGGGCTACGCTCCTACTCGACGCTACATCTACAGATAAATGTTATTTCTGCAACACTGGTAGTCCAGATAAAGCGACAAGTTATAACCGATGCCCAACAAAAAACATATAAACACGCATTTTTAATCGTGCTGAAGGGTGCGAGTCATGCAACATTCCAAAATAACTTTTTTTTAATTTGTTATTATTTTTTTACCTATAATATTTACAGCCTCCTTTTAATAAATACAAAAAAAGGGTTGACTCAGTTGACTCAAGTTTTTCAATCCCACTTTAAACCATAAACTAAGCTGAGTCGTACATATCTAAACTCGGTGAATGGTTTAAACTGGCATTGAAAAACCCGCCCGATTTTTCATGAACTATATAAATTTCGAACACGAAACTCACGACCGGTAGTCCCTATAGACCGTACAACTGTTTCGCACGTTGATAATGCACTTTGTGTGAAATCATGTACGCCTATTAGGAGACGCGCGCTGTGACCAGAAGCACGGTAATATAGGTATTAGTTTTCGTTATCAAAAGACAATATTATCTCTAAATGTATGTGTACACTGTATGTACATACCTGCTAATATAGATTTTGCCTGTCATACGACAGCGTTACAGATCTGCAACAGCAGACAAAGATATTGTTTGCAACAATACTGGTTCTATTCAAAGCATTGCATTGATGTCTTGCCAGAACAATATTAATAGTAACTTTGTCCGCGACATCTCTCCCGAATTTACACGCGGCGTGTGCTCGGTTGAGAGAGTAGATTAATTCATAATTATGTTAAAATATCTATATAGATCTATATATCTATATAGGTAAGGGATCTAAAAAGTTTAACCGCGGAGATCTTAGAAACGGTTCATAAAGTTCAGTAAGTATACCCTTTGTATAGCATTGAAACTGAACCATCTACAAACACCCATTTGTACGAGTTTGGGTTTATTTAGATGATTGTAACTATGTATGGCGGTGAGTGACCGCTAAAAAGATATCAGCTCTGCAAGTCTTCTATCGTAGAAACAATAATAATAAAATTAATTTCCCAGGTGGCATTTGAACACTCTGCATATTGGAAACAAAAGCGATTAAGAAAGAACAAACATTTTTTAAATCATTAAATCTCTCTATCTACTGGAAATTTGTTCGAGTGATTGTTGATGAAATTGTATTTCGAATTAGAAGATTCTGTCATTTTCAATACACCGAACAACTACTTTGCATACAGCGTTTTAAAAATGTTCAATATTATGAACATTCATCTATCATATAATTTCCGTTGTAAGAATATAGATTTTGTTGTTGGAACTTATATATTGTTACATTTTTGATATGTAGATATTTTTCACATTAAAAAGACTAGCACTACTATCGAAAAAAAAATTCATACTAAAGTTAGTATCTTTATTTTAGAATTATATATACATACAGGGTGAGTTATTAGTATCCCGGCGGTCGATAGTCATCAAATCGTTTGAGAAAGAAAAAAATGTTTTATTCAAGAGTTGTTTGACTCATTAGTTTCTATAACGTAAAATTATTTTCATTTATATAGGGTGTTGCATTTAGGCGTGACGAAAAGTCAGTACATTTTTTTAAATGGAACGCCCTGTATATCATGCCATATTATGAATACTAAGGAAGTTGTCTTTCCAACTGTGTAAGTTGTACCTGTGTAAAGTAAATAGTTCCTGAGATATTCAATTGTTTGTCAAAAAATTGGCAATTGCAAGCCTTTCTTAAAAACTAGGTTAATAATACATTTTTGCAGATATTGTCCTAAAAATTTTGTCACATAATAACTAAACCCATAGCTAGATGCTGATGTCATGAAAAATTTGATACGCTATACAGGGTGATTGTAGCATGCACTAGTTTTTAAACATTGTTAAATGGAACGCCCTGTATATTATTTGCTAATTGAAATGTCTCTTAAGTTCTTTGTAATTTATATTTACTATATCGTATATCTATTTTTACTAGTTTTTGTGATATTTGGAATTTAAAGAGTAGTATGCTATTTAGTATTTTATATTTTAATATTGCTTTGTAAACAGTGTGCTGGGTAGCATGATGTAAAATATTTAAAGGGTTATAGAAGAAGCCATTTAGAACCTATTTAACAAGATTTATTCATATACAAAGTATTACCGTTGTCAAGGTACTACACAATTTTTATGTTTTGTAATCTTTACAAAGGTACAGCGAGCCAACCTGAAGACCTAGTATCTTCAGTTAGGCTCCGAAGTAAACCAAAAACAGTATAGTTTTAGGGAGACTATCGTGAAAAATTGTTCACCTTTGTGAAAATTATGCGGAGCCGTTTCATTGTAATAGTATGTGCGCTCATACACAAAAACAAGCCGAAACGCTAAAACCTGTTTTGATGAGCTACGTTTGAGAACGAATTTGTATTCAGTACAAAAACAACCAACAATATGTACTTACTATTGTGAACTGATTTAAAATAGGTTCTTTTTCTGGAGAGACAATTCAAAATTGGAATAATAGGAATGATAGTATGAGTAATATTGATAATGTGAATGGAAAGTGGGTTACTTGGAAGTATTTTTAATAGATTTTTTTGCTATGAATGAAAATCTGAATCTAAAGATGCCTATCAGTTTGTTTTTGTTGCATATTGGGTTTTTGTCTGCGAGCACATAAATTACATCAAAGACAATCTGATTTTCAACACTCAGAAGTCAACAAAATTGCACGATAGCTAACCTAAAATTACTCGGTTTAGAGTTTAGTTTAGCAGTAATCTAAATTTTTAAATCGCGTGTTCGGTTGCCATACGATCGACGGCAAAATATACTTATAAAATTTCATATAAAATTGTTAATATGTTGATAACGGTAATACTTTTATAAGCATCAAGCTGGTTAAATCGTTTCTAAATTATCTCTTCTAAATTATCTCTTGAAGACTTTACATCAAACTACAAAATACCTTATTGGCAGCAATATTAAAATTTATAATTGCATTACATTTTCGTTAAATTGCAAATATCACAAAAAATAGTAACATTTGGTGTATGACATACTAGATGTAAATTGGAGCGAAATAAAGGGTTATTACAGCCAACACATATTATACAGGGTGTTCCATTTAAAAATCTCGAGAAAAAGCCACTTGAAAAACATCAAAATTTACTAAGTTCAATAAACACCCTGTATAGTGTATCTAATATCTTTTGATACTGTCATCTACCTACTGGCTTTGACTATTGTCTCATATAGTTTAAAGGCAAAATCGGCAAAAATGTCGATTTTATATAGTTTTTAAAAAGATCCTGCAACGGGCATATTTTGGACACAGTTGAATATCTCTGGAACTATTAACGCTGTGACTTAGCAACATAGACGGTTGGATAAACAAATTTAAGTAGTGTTTATAATATAATAAAATATACATGACGTTCCATTTAAAATAAATGTGCATACTTTCCGTCACACCTAAATGCACCACCCGGTATAAATAAAAATAATTTTACGTTATAGAAAATGGCGAGTCAAACAACTTTTATATAAAATATTTTTTTCTTTCTCAAACGATTTTTAAGCTATCGACCGCCGGGATACTCATAACTCACCCTGTATAATTATATAGGTATTTCCAGGCTAAAAATCTTTCATGCAATCAACGTGAAAATGCTCCAAAATAGTAGATTTTTACTCAATTATATATTATTAGTACTTATTTATGAAAAAAGTGGATAAGTACATTCGAAAACTCGATCCATCTCGGTGTTTAAGTAAGGAAATCGATATTCCGCCTCTAAGGCCAGACAGTATCTCCAAGTACAAAACACAGACCTTCGACTGATTACAGGTCTGCTTACAGGACATTGTCCACTGAGATATCATGTCACAAAGATTGGGCGGACAAACAATGCAGACTGTAGATTCTGCGGGGGGTCCCCGAGACAGCGGTACAGCTATTGTGCGCATGTGACGCTCTAATGCACAGAAGACAGAACCACTTGGGAGCCGCCATCATTGAACCAGCAGAGCTGAGACAACTTACTCCTCGAACAATTACTGACTTCGTGAAGAGACTCAACATCGAAGGACTCTAATGTATGAGGGAAATACAGAAGATCTTTTAGGTCACAGTATAGTTATCGAAAGGCACAGATGCCAAACGATCCAACTCTACCATACCATATAGATATACTATAACATACTAGATAGTATGTCATACACCGAATGTTACTAGTTTTAGTGATATTTGCAATTGCGAAACTGTAATGTGAGTAGTAACCTTAATATTGCTCTGTATACAGTGTGTTGGGTAGTTTGATGTAAAATATTTAAAGGGTTATAGAATATGTGATTTATAACCTACTTAACTAGAATTATTCATAAACAAATTATTACTGTTGTCAAGATATTACAAAATTTTGAAGTATTTTTTTGCCATTTTTGCAAGCGTGTAGGAACGAACCCGGAGACATAGAAACTTCCTTGAAGTTAATATGACATGGTGTACTTTTAGGTGGACTCTCGTGTAAATTTGGTCACCGGTAAAAATTTTGCTCATACGTTGTAGTGGTATCTGCGCTCACACAGAAAAACAAACAGAAAACGCTAAAACCTTACATGATGAGGAACGTTTGAGAACGGACTTATATTCAGTACAAAACAGAACCAACAATATCAACCTGTCATTGTTAATTTAGTCAAAAATTTTTTTGGAGAGAATACTCAAAATTCGCATATTTGTGGGAGCTCATTAACCACATCAAAGAAATGCTGGCTGTTGAACACATTCCGTCAACAAATTTGCACGATAGTTAATCTAAAAATACGGGGTTTTGTGTATACATTACTAATTTAGTAGCAATTAAGAGAAGTTTTTAGGTTTCGGGTTTGTTTGCCAAATGATAGCAAAAATGGCAAAATATACAAAAAAATGTCAAATCACAATTACGTTATATTTTCGTTAAATTACAAATATCACCAAAACTAGTAAAATTCAGTGTATGACATACTGGATATACATTGAAGAGAAATAAACGGCTATTACGGCCAGTATATATTATATAGATTGTTCTATTTAAAAAACTCAAAAAACAAACATATTAAAATGTTAAAAAAATTATACCTAGTAAGATCACCTGTATAGCGTATTCAATTTTTTTCAACGTGAGGATCTAACTACTGGTTTTGGTGATTGTTTGACAAAGTTAGATAATATCAGGAAAAATGTTGTTTTTACGTAGTTCTTAAGATAGGACTATAAATAAAATAAGTTTGTGATGTAGAAAATGATGGGCCAAACAACTTTTGTATAAAATGTTTTTCTCTATCTCTGAAGATAAATGCAGTATCGACCATCGCCACTATAGTGACTTACCCTGTGTATGATTAATCTGACCTAAAACTTCAATTGGTTCAGCAGGTTGTGACATGGAGAAAATGCACTGTTTTACCTACCTACGTTTCGTTAAAAAGCATATATTCGCCGTGAACTACATTAGGTACAACATTTCCCAGATTCATTATTAACAATACTATCACTATAATCAATTCCGTGCTACCAGTGGTATCTACTGTCGTTGGTTACCGCTTAAAATATCCTGTATGTGGTCTGAATAAGTAATCATTGTCTCTTAAGAGATGTGGGAAATGCTGAGTGCAAAAACGTCCATAAGATAACTGTAGCTGTCGTGAATGTGAATGGACTGCGACACTTTCTAAAAGTCTCAGATCGTATATTAGATTTACCGTCTTGTAAACGAGGTCCACGTCTGAGGTCTACTTTATTAGGTGCTATTCATTGAAGTTTAGCTTAGACGACCTCCAAAATGAATGTATCTACTTCCAGAACCTTGTACTTAACCTCATATGGTTGCTTGGCAGTAAAGTTTGATATTGCCCGGCGCGTTTATTTAATCTAGGGCAAAAGTTCGTGTGGTTCGCATGGAGAAACTTATGGTACCAATAAAGATACATTTCGCGAAACAGGACTTATAACCACATACAAGAGAAAGGTGTACGTCTAAAAACCACACAAGAACAGATGACTGCTATGGACGACCACGACTTTTGTGCATTACATCCACAGAAGGAAGAACGAGAAGAATACTCGTTTCAAGGTATTTTAAATTAGTGTCATTACCAAAGTTGAAGACAATACCACAGTCTGTATTATTAAGTCCGTTACTTGAGAGTATGATGCACTACAATTTATGAAACCCTAGTATCTAAACTTTAGTTTCAAGAATAAAGTACTGACAGTTATACAAAAAGTTATGATAACCAACATCTGAAGAATTGCGGTGTCCAACATGTAAAAAATTATATAAAGCAATTGTTAACTATAGCCTATTGTTAATCAATATTGACTTTTTAGGAATATAAAGCAAATCTGGAGATTTGAACATATCTCAGAATCTGTTTACTTTAGAATCAGTATTGATAAATACATTTTGGCATATTTTTAAATTGAATTGTTAATAGCAAAGATGGAAAGTCTGTTAAATGGACATTGTTGTGCAGATTTATGTGTTCCCTGATAGTCCGTAATTCGAAGTTACCTTATGATCATATTTAGTCATTGCAATAATTCTCTAAATGGGAACTTTGATTTGATATAATTGAAAATGCAGGGTTGCAGTTGTTCCAAAGTTTATTAGTAATTAGTTTTCCGTAATTGTTTAAACACATTTTTATTTTTTGAAATATGGAAACAATTTTCTTATTAAGCTGTGATCTGATCGAAACACCGTTTTGACATCTTACAGGCAGTTTATTTACATTTAGACTGTCAGTATATGAGCCCCTCATTGGTTTTATTCATATTTGGCTTCCGCAGTTCTTCTGAGTAATTTGAAATGTGGCAAGCCATGCTTCATGGAGTCAGATGGTTAAATTTACAGAAAAGTATTATACCGGGTGATTCAATTTTGAGGCTCACCATGGGGATCTCGCTTATTAGTGGAGATAGAGCCTATATTTAAATTTGGCAAAGTTTCGTATTTTTGTGTTGGTCAATTATCTGAAAAGAAATTTAAGCTATCATTTCTCATTTTGAAGATATCTGAAAAAACTGAAATGTCAAGGTATCGTTTTTAATTTTTTATTCAAAACCAAATGTAGCTAGACGTTTGAAGCAAAAACATTAGAGAGCTACTTTTTAACAAGGAATGTAGTGTCATTTTTTAATTTGAAATAACTTCAAAGATGGCGGCGTAACCATGGCCAACTTTTGTTTTTCTTATGGGCGCCATGTTGAATTTTTGCATTTTCCGATAGTCGTGTCTTTTCTCATTTCCGCAATGTATAACATGTAAGCATTATTTTTTAAAATAATGGTGTAATAATCAAAAAACCTTTAGGTACCTAACCGGAGCTTGGTTACAGACCGCCGGACTCGTTGCCAAGCAACGTCAACAAAATTCACTTGGATCAAGCGGCACGATCAGCGTTGGGTTTGCCATTTAACCAAATAAACCTTAATTGTGGTTGATTGTGGATGTAAAATGCCGTTTACCAATAACGAAAACCGTGATATGATAAGGGTTTATTATTGTTCTCATAGAAATGCCCCATCGTACAATATTCCTAACATTGGACAGAAATTTAGCGGACCATGGATCGTTCAGTAAACCCCGAAATTCTTATAATCCTCATGGAAATCTTGAAAACGGTCATAAAGATATTTTGGAAATGGTGAACGTTAGATTACCATAATTTGCAATGCTTCAACTACTGGTTTTTAGATAAATGGCGATCCTCGGATTTCTACGCGGGAAGTAGCCTCTAATTTGGAATTGCCGCAAATTATTACGCTCCAAACGTGTTTAGAGAGCATTACGAACGAATAAATTGAAACAGTACAAGCCCCACACAAGTCAAACTTTGCAGTTGTACGAAATTATTTGAATCAACAATTTCCAAATCGCTGGATTGGTAATGGTGGAGTGGTGGAATGTCCTGCTAGATCCCCTGGTACAGTACAGTTAGAAGGCTATGGTGCACCTGGGGTGTACCAGTCACTTCCGGCGCGACGTCACTTCTTGTCTTCGAATCCTGAAGATGTTGGGACTGAAGCACCAAATTGGCGACATTGGTCACTCCCTTTAGGTCTCCATTTGACTGTTTTTTTCCATTGAGTGTCCACCTTGCTCCTTGGCTATACCGTACTGATGAGGACTAATAGTCCGAAACACTGTGTCTACGGTTGCTACGTCGATCTTCGTATGACGGAATTGCCCGACAAATACCTCTATCCTTATATATATATATATGATGTGATGCGACAGACCTCTGCTTCTGCTTCCGCAGCTGCGGAAGTTCTGCAATCTTTTTCACCTCTGTTTCTGCATCCGCTTCCACAATTTTATAACAGAAGTGTATCGGAAGTTTCCAGATATGGTGTGATTCACGAGGTACGCACTAATTGGCCGAACGCATGCGGCGAGGGTTGAGTTAGGACCCTGGCTGCACGCGTTACGATTATTTTGTAGTTTATTACTACGCCGTGGCCTCTGTAGTTTGCATTTTGCACTTACGATTAACTACGTGTTTAGTTACTTAATAGTTTTCTGTTTTAACATAAGTTAAGAGTGCACTGTGGTGGAAACTAAATGGACACAAGTCATACCTCTCACCAGTAGTGCGGCAGTATTTGTCAACTCCTCCCAGTAGCGTTGCCAGTGAACAAATATTCAGTGGAGCTGGCCTCATATACGAAGATCACAGAAACAGGGTGTAGCGGCAAAATTACTTTTTATGTTGCACAACATGCCTTTGTATAGATTTTGAATATTAGATTAATAAATAAAATGTCACATCATAAAAAACTATTATTTTTTATAGTATTTACACATCCGTTTCCGCATCCGCTTCTGTTTCCGCTTCCGCTAAAAAATATTTTGGACATCTGTTTCCGCTTCTGCTTCTGTTATGACAGTTCCGTTGCATCACTTATATATATATATATATATATATATATATATATATATATATATATATATATATATATATATATATAATAAAAGTAATTATGTATTCGATCGATAACTTGTGAAGTAAGGTAAGTATGGTTGGGTATTCGATCACAAATAATACAGCCAACTCTTCACTTTTATGCTATATTTCGGAACTCGTTTTGTTCCTTCTTCAGGCAAATCTACAAGTAAGAAATGCAACAATACAGTAAACTTATAAAAATCGTACAAACTAAAACTACTTACTAGTATAAGTTACATGAGACTGACTACATTGAAAAACGCTAACATCATCATCCAATCAACACACTTACACATGAGTTTGGCATTAAAACACTTTAAAATAAACAATCAGATCACAAAATTCGACGGACACGTTTCACTTAGACAGGACATATTTACATTGCAAAATAGCGGTGACAGGCGTGCGCATACATATAACCGATCCCGCCAATACTTAGAAAACCAAAGAATCACTAGTATTATCAGTGCTGCCGTTGGATCTATCATTATCAATAGCCATTATGTACGAATAAATGCTGCTTAAACCTTCAACATCACTCCTAAAGTTGACAGTATTGTTACTAAAATTAATGTTATACATTTCCAAAAACCGTCTGTTGTTATGATCTTGGTCGTAGTCCAAAATTTCAACGTTATCAAAATCAAAAATGTGGTCGTTGTTGATGGAATGCAAAGCAAGAGCACATCTTGTTTTTCCAGTGCGAATGTCACTTTTATGCAAAGACAACCGATTTTTAATCCATTGGGAAGTGACTCCAATGTAAGTACCGTCACAATGATTGCAATTAATCTTGTAGATGACGTTTGATCTAAAGTCCATATTATCTCGATCCTTAACTCTGGAGAACAATTTTTTTATTTTATTAGGGTAATGATAGACCAGTTTAATATCTACTGGTAGGAAGGGGTTTATTATGGCTTTTAATTTTTCCGTTAGGCCTGGTATCATGGCCATTTTTTTAAATTTGGTGGCGGGAGGATTTGGTAAATCAAACACACTGTGACTAGGTCTGTCAGTGTAAGTGGAAAACAGTATTTTATTTAACAGTTTGTTGGGAAAACCATTCTTAAGGAATGCTGTTTTTAGTTTCTTTAATGCCGGCTGTTGATACTTGTCACTGCATATCTTAAGGATTCTATTCTTCATGCCTGCAACTGTATTCATTTTGTGTCCGTCGAATTTTGTGATCTGATTGTTTATTGTCTAAGTGTTATCTAAGTGTTTTAATGCCAAACTCATGTGTAAGTGTTGATTGGATGATGATGTTAGCGTTTCTCAATGTAGTCAGTCTCATGTAACTTATACTTGTAAGTAGTTTTAGTTTGTACGATTTTTATAAGTTTACTGTATTGTTGTAAACATATTGTTGCATTTCTTACTTGTAGATGTGCCTGAAGTAGGAACAAAATGAGTTCCGAAATATAGCATAAAAGTGAAGAGTTAGCTGTATTATTTGTGATCGTATATATATATATATATATATATATATATATATATATATATATATATATATATACAGGGTTGGGCAACTAAATGGAATATTGTCTGCACAGAGTAAATGATTAGTTTTATCAAAAATTATTAAACATAAAAGTTGTTTGACTTTTTTTCCCCATATTTTCATAAAATCTAATTATGTCTAAATAATAAAATAAAAGCATGGCGACTATGACGTCATTTTTTTTAAATGGCAACTTATGACGTGTGATACATCGTTGGATAGCTCTATTTCTTACCTTTACAGCCGTATAATACATTCCTCCACATTCATAATAAATCAAATGTAAATTAATAAAAAACGCAAAAAGATCAATAATTTAATTTATTATTAGAAAAGAGAAAGGAAATACAGGTTGCTTACTTAAATTAAGTGAAGCGAACTTAAATTTATATAATGAAACTAACGCAAAGGTTCGAACTGAGCACCATTTACTTCTTGACAATAATAAAGTCTGTCAATAAAATCCTGTAGTGAGTTAGACAAGGCCTGTGCTGGAGTGCGTATTAACTCACGTCGGATTTGTTCCTTCAAGTTTTCTAAACTACCCGGTCCATCTTTATAAACCCTATTTTTTAAATCACCCCATAAATAAAAATCCAATGGGCTAAAGTCCGGTGAACGTGGGGGCCACTCTATTGTCCCCCTTCTACCAATCCAAGGATTTTGAAAATAATTATTCAAAAATTCACGGACTATTGCGGAATAATGAGGAGGTGCTCCATCCTGTTGAAGCCAAACCGTGTTGATGTCTTCAATTCTTTGGATTACAGGACAAATGTTTTGTTGCAGCAAGTCTAAATATTTCTGCCCAGTCAGCGTGTCGTCTATAAAATATGGACCAATAATGTTAGTATTTAAAATACCAACCCAGACATTAACTTTTTGGGGATGCTGGGTATGCGCCTCCTGTATCCAATGTGGATTTTCTGCCGCCCAGTAACGACAATTGTGACGATTAACAGTGCCATTTAAGCAAAATGTTGCCTCGTCGGAAAATAGAATCTTCTTAACAAATTCATTGTTGTTACACAGCTCGGTCATCTGTTCACAAAACTATAACCTTCTATCGTGGTCATCTTCGGATAGCTCGTGCACTAAATGAATTTTATATGGACGGTACTTTGCTTGTTTAAGAATTCTTCCAACAGATCGACGACTTATTCCAACATTTAAAGCTAGTTGATTGGTAGATGTTTGAGGGCAATCTTGGACAGACAACAAAACATCCAAGCTCTTTTCTTCGTTTGTTGCTGATTTGGTTCGAATTCTAGAATCGCCACGTACGCTTCCAGTAGCATTAAAGCATGCTAAAATTTTGCTGACGGTTGACTGAGTAATGGGATTTCTGTCGGGATGGACATCATTGAATAAATCGCAAACCTCTTGTTGCTTTCGTTTATGGTCTCCATAACCTACCATCATTAAAACTTAAATTTTTTCACGTTCCGTTAATCTAGCCATTTTATAAACTAACAACAAATTGTACTATTAACCACCACGTGTATACCATGAAAATTGACAGTTGACAGTTGATTTATTATGAGTATGGGGGAATGTGTTATACGGTTGTAAAGGTAAGAAATAGAGCTATCCAACGATGTATCACAAGTCATACGTCGCCATTTAAAAAAAATGACGTCATAGTCGCCATACTTTCAGTTCACTCTTTAGACATAATTAGATTTTGTGAAAATTTGGGAAAAAAATAGTCAAACAACTTTTATGTTTAAAATTTTTTCATAGAACTAATAATTTACGCTGTGCAGGCAATATTCCATTTAGTTGCCCAACCCTGTATATATGTATATATATATATATATATAGGAAAGCTGGTTAATCGACGGTAAGATATAAAGGAGAAAGTTATTTGTCGGGCAATTCCGTCATACGAAGATCGAATATCAAAGAAGCACCCGTATACACGTGTTTCGGATTATTAGTCCTCATCAGTACGGTATAGCCAAGGAGCAAGATGGACACTCAATAGAAAAACACTGAAATGGTTCCCTGTAGGGGAACCAAATTGAAGCACCAAATTGGCAACATTGGTCACCCCCTATAGGGAACCATTTGAGTGTTTTTCCATTGAGTGTCTATCTTGCTCCTTGGCTATACCGTACTGATGAGGACTAATAGTCCGAAACACGTGTATACGGTTGCTTCTTTGATCTTCGATCTTCGTATGACGGAATTGCCCGACAAATACCTTTCTCCTTATATATATATATATATATATATATATATATATATATATATATATATATATATATATATATATATATATATATATATATATATATAACGTAAATCGCAGAAGGGAATCTTTGTTGCTGATTTATAAATTTAGAAGGAATTTCCCGCATTTGTATCGGGGTTCCCGTGATGTTTTCGTAAATCTACTTCATATTCAACTGCCAATGCAGCAGCGTAATGTTTAATTATGCAGGATAACTGCAAAAGCCGTGGATGTTATATCCTCTCTAAAAAACCTAAATAGTTTTCCGTAAAAATTGAATGCAGAAGAATGTTGTCCCTGAATTCTATTTACACTGACAATGCAATGCCCGTTCTTGTCGTAGTGTACGTCATTTGCCATTTATCTGATGAAATTATACGGTCGTCAGGCGGTATTGGTTCCAACTGATGGACGGACGTGCACTGAACGGGCCCTAGTGGGTCGCGGTTCTCGTTGTCGAGGGACGACGGTTGACAAATAGTGATGAGGGATTTCAAGTGTGTCGCTCGGCGACCTACCCCATTCTCATATTGACCACAACGTCAAGACCAGAAGACGAAATTGGAAATACGACCGACAACATGTCGATGAAAATTTATTCACGTAAAGTGTATTTATTTGATTATTTTGCTGCGTTGTATTTATTGCCCGTTAAATTGGTATTGATTTCATGGATAATTGATATTCTAAATAATGATACTTAAACAGTCGTAGGTCGGGAGCACTTTTGAATATGATAGAAACGAAGCACAAATGCGACAATATATTTTTATGGAGAAATTGATAAAAACTTTCTTGCGCACTCTGTATACATACACACGGTGTGTCCCTAGATTGGCAATACCATACCAATAATAAACCAACATTTTTATCAATTTATTCTTTATAAAGAGTTTTGGAAATCTTAAAATGCCAGCCATCATCAAAATTTTGATTTAATTTAAATTTAATCAAAATTAAACTTTATGGTCTGTCATTAAGCCGTCATAATCATTAACAAAACAATTTTGAATTTGATAATGTACTATTTGCTACTGTTAAGTGAACCACAATGATGATTGCGCCTTCCTCCAATTGCATTTTTTTATTTATTTTATTTATTTTTTCAGAGTGATACTTTCGAATCAGGAATTAGTATAGAAATAATAATCCACTTTTTTATTGTTATTTATTATTATTTACTATTTTTTTATTCGTTTATTATTATTGTTTTTATTGGTTTTAATTTCAAATTTGAGCTTTTGAAAAAAGTCTTTAAAAACATTCTTCGTCTTCTTCGAAATTGAAACCAGGCTGTAAAATCAAACAAATAAAACCCCTTAAAAATTATTTTGATGGGATAAATACATTTTTCGAGAGAATATATTTAAGTTATTCTAAGGGTGGACGCACATATATCAAACATTATTGCGCTAAACACGTTTAAAGAAATCAAAAAAATTTTGGTCGCCCTCCCACTCATTGCTTTTTCTTATTCTGCTTTGTTTTGCTTAAGCGTTCTATTATGTTTCCTATATGTGCGTTCTCCATAAATCCGTTGTCGGCTTTTAATGTCGTAAATATGCTGTTTTTACTTTCCGTGCAACAAAAACCTACTTAAGAGATAACATTTTCCGAACAGTTGTCTTACCAAGAAATTTTTCGAATAAAATATAAATTGCTTCCGACTTATGCCGTGTGTCAAAATTCGTAAATGCAGACGTTTCGCGAAACATTATATTTGCTTCTTCAGAGCTGATACCGAATTCGAAATCCATTTACAAAAGTCAAGTTTGTGACGTCACATGTGAATTCAAAACATATTTTATATCAGTTTGACACTAGTTTCTTATTCTAAAAGCATCATTTTTAATTACTGGGGTGCCGCTTCATCGACTCTGTCCGGACTAGACCGATATCTGAGATTTGAGATAATAATAATAGTAATAATAATGATACAAAATTCCAGTTTTATAGGTGAGCCAGACAATTAAATTTAAAAAAGTTTTCCTAAGATATTTTGAATTTAGTTTGCAGTTGGAGAAAATTTCACAAATTTTTTTGGTCACCTTATATATTATATCAGATTTGTGACTATGGTTATGATCTTTCGAGCATCTGAAACTCTTTATAAAAAATGATTTTTACTTGGGACCTGAAGCAGCCAATTTTGATTGGAACCTTTTAACAGGCTTTTATTACGTTTATTGTCAGAAACATTAATATGTTTTAACGATTGTTTAAAAGATTTTTGTTTTGTTTTGAGCAAAGTCATTATCATTTGAAGAATTTGGTATAAGAAATACAATTTGAGCAACAAAAAGCATTTATAAATGTTAGAGCAATGCTAAATTTGAATTTACACTTTATTATACTTCTTCTTGTCATTCCAATGACATTCTTAATGTAGTTTAAAGAGAACTTTAATTTAAGCTTAATTTAAAAGAGTAGAAAAAAGAAATTTGCATTAGAAAATGTTACGAAAAAAATGTGTTTTGAAAACCTGTATAGCGTATCTAATTTTTTGGTTTTCACTATTTAGCAACAATGTAGCTATTACACAGTTTACAAAAAATGCATGCAATTGCCATGTTTTCGAGAACATAGTGATTTTTTTAGTAATCATAATATGTGTAATTCAATTAATCCATTCAAAAGCCAATATATTTTCTGCCCTGTGTAACAACAACTTATGTACATGTAGCATGTTTGTTTGTCTCTTAAGACTGTGCAATAATAAATTAACCAAAAGAAATTAAGTTCTTTTGAGACAATCGCGAAACAATTTACGTCGAGTACGTCCGCAATCCATCTCAACTTCTCCATCTCAACGAACTCCAAGAGGATGGTTGACATTAAATATTAGTAATGTAAAGTGTCAGTATACGGGGTCCAAACAATCTACATTAAGCGACAACTTCTCCAAATTAGAGCATCTAAACTGGCAACTTCACCGCTCTGAAATAGACTTGTAATGTTTCCGTCATACCAGGTATATTCTCAGCGTTCTGTATCCTCCACGGTCGGTGTTCTGCTACCCGTATATAAAATGTAATGCATTAAAAAACTTGAAAGTGGTAAGGAAGACATTCCTTTGAACGGCTCTAATCTCCGAACGGGATCGGGAATGGAATGGCGCCTGCTAAATTTCCCAATAGTATTGTGGAACAAAAGAAATAACAGTATTACGTAATTCGCTTTGAACGTCTCGCTCCCTTTGTTCTATTCTCCATTTCATGGAACGCTGTGAGCTGCTATTTTAAATTCGAATTCGTGTGTATCACACGGGGATTATCCACTCAAACTGTGAATAAAAATAAAACAGATCAGTTCAATGCTTGTGTAACTGATATTTTAAGGGTAATTCAGAAAATAAACACTGTAATAACCAGCAGAGAGATAAGATACCAGGATTTTAACTAACTTGTTTTTTTTTTCAAAGGAATTAATATATTTTTTTCTATGATATTTAGTACAGGATACTTTTCTGAATTCAAGGATCGTCAAATTTTATAGCCTCACATACGAAAAATGTGGGGCAAACACACGACAAAGAAAAGTAAGGGTGATTTTGAGTTTGTTGTATAACGTATGCCCCTTCCCCACATCCTATACACCAGGGATCCCCAACCTTTTTTTTTCCTAGAGCACATTCTAGAATAATGGTGGAGCTGTGGACACCAACATGTTCTTCAAAAAGTTTTAATTCTAAAAGTGCAATTTTGATATACTTATGAGACCCGAACAAAAAAATGGAATCTTACAAATGTCCAACAAAATGGACGCTTGGAGGATATAAATTATTGTTTATATTTTTAGATTAAAAAAGTACTTAAATAACAATATATGCAAAGTTTAAGACAATGTGATCTTTGGCATTGCATTTTGTTGGCCAGTCCATTCCTGTAGGCAAACAATATCAAGACACTCATTTGTGAGTCGAGATCTATACTTCGATTTTAGAATTCTTGGTTGAAAATAATAATGCGCACATCTATGTTAAACCGCATGGCGGTTCTTCCTTTCTTTACAATCTTGGGTGTTCTTTTCAGGAATGTAAAGTTTTTCTATCTGGTATATAGCGTTCCGAAGATCCATATTTTCTAGTTGAGTTCTTCTGATTCTGGTTCTTTTTGATTCGGTTGTGCTTTTGTTGTTTCTTTCATAAAGGCGTTCCGAAGATCCATACTTTCTAGTTGAGTTCTTCTGATTCTGGTTCTTTCTGATTCGGTTGTGCTTTTCGTTGTTTCTTTCATAGAAGCGTCCACGCACATCTTAAAAGAATCGTTGTAAATGTTTCGAAAACATTTGTGAACAAACTTTCAGCATTTCAGGTGCAAGGAGAAAGTTGAACATGAGATAAGTTTCTAAGTTTGTTTTCTGAAGTTCCTAGGATACTCAGCTCCCATAAATTTTTGAACAAATGCCAAAGTCGCGCTTTTTGATATTTTGACCTGACTTTTTGACTTTTTACGAATTTTTTAGTACGGATTCGTATTCAGGGTATATAATTCTACCCAAAACGTATTTTCATATTCCATGCAGAGAATCCATGTTTCCCAGGGTTACACAATTGTTCAATTGTTTCTCTTTCGAACACTTCCTTATGTGGGGCCATACAAAATTTCCACTATCATTTTAAACAATTAAAAAACCTACTTAAATCAGTAAGAAAAATATGGCGTTGTCATTTTAAAAAATATCGATGACGTCATAAGTCAGTAACAATTGAAGGTTGAAAATTTAATTTTACACAGACGTGACGAAATCAACGTTTCCGAAGACATTTTAAAAAAATCCGTTTCAGAAATTTTCTCATGTTTCCATAGTTTGCGCGCTCACTGTATGTAATTTTTGGGGCATTTACTTGGCGTATAAAAGCCTTGACAAAATAGGTACAACTATTTGCTAAATTTTATGGAACTGCTGAAATCTCTTTTCAAATTGTTCTTGCAACATTTGCAGCTCCATTCATGACAAATGAAATTTACTATCACCTATCTATCATTTTCTTCGTATTTTAAAAAATCAAACCAGTATAGGTTTACATGAGTTTACAGAGCCTATCGTTGTACTAATATGTTTGCCTTTTCCTTGTAACACCAAGTTTACAGAATATAAAATGTGTTAAATTAAAATTACATTTTAAACAAGTTGACAGTTGTGGTCGGACAGTGGCGTGTACACAAAAGGCGGTTGGCGGGCGCAGGGTTCAACACCTCTTCTATACACCTTAGCATTGAAGTGGAAACAATTTTCAAAAAGTCGCAGCCTCCATAATGTCAATTATAAATAGTGTCTTTTCCGCATTAATTTTAACATTCGCGTAATCAAATTTACTATCCCCTATCTATCATTTTCTTCATACTTTAAAAAATCAAACCAGTTTAGGTTTAAATGAGTTTACAGAGCATATCGTTGTAGCAATATGTTTGCCTTCTCCTTGTTTGTAACACACACGTTGCCATGAGAAGGGGGAGGTACGCGAATGTAAACAAAACAGATCGTGGCGTCATTGGGAACTGGTACCTACCAGTGTTTGTATATGTTTCGTTTATTTCCAAAACCCGCCTTAAAGGTCTGAGAAAACATTTTAGGAAACTCGAAAACGCATGTCTTCCACTGTGATTATGAGCCGCTCCAATTTTTTTTTTGAAAAATAGTAGAAAATTATCTATATATTTGGACAAATTTTTGTAATACGCAATTAATTTTAAATACCAAAAAAACAAGACTTAAGTTGTATTTAGGCGGCTTTTGGAACAAAAATTTCGTAAAGACAGCTTTTGGAAGGAAACGACGAGTTTTAAACGCTTATGGAACGAAATATGATGATGTCTACGTTAAAATGGGTGGACATCAAGCAACAGATTATTTTGCAAGAAAAGTCGACTTTGTATCGAAGCAATCTGTAAAATTACACAGTTAGGCAAAAGAAAAGCAGACTATTAGACAAGCAATAATGGAAGTAATCGAAATCAAAGCAGCAGCGACCATCGTAGAGAAGACTTAGAATAGGAATTTTATTTCGCTTTTCTCCATTATCTATTTTCTTCAATGATAATAAAACTACAGACTATACAAGAAAAAATAAAAAACTTTAACATGTTTAACATGGAATAATATGAAAGGAATACTTTTTTAAAGTTCTTGAAATAACAGAACTATACATGGCTATATTAGTGAGGCAGAGTGGGGCACTGCATGAGTAGATATCGTAAATTTGGTATTGAGTAAAAGTAATAGGTACTCTTGAGTACTGTACTTATTGTACTTATTGTACTGTACTTATTGAATGCTATTGTCGAATGTGTCGAAACCATTCTACATTTGAATAACATGATAATAATATGTATCACTTATATCCTAAGGGAAACTACAAACACAGATCATGGACACAGAGAATTCTTGTTTCAGGATCGCTTTAAGTTTACAATACTAAATGCGGTGTTGGTATCGAAGAAAAGCGATCTGGCTGCGCTTGTCGATGCTGAGGCCCGGGTCATGTTGCTCTACTGCACCAGGGAAGAAGCGATCGAAATTCTTACCGCAGCGAAGGATTACCACCTCACCGGCGAGAATTATGTATGGGTGGTGACGCAGAGCGTTATTGAGAACCCACAGCAACCGCCCAATCAGTTCCCAATTGGAATGCTCGGTAAGTAAATTTGATCATATAAACCAATGAGCAGGGCCGCTTCGCATGTACCCGGGATACATAATTTTATGATTATGCACCACTGACGTATTTTGTAAAAACTAGCTGGTTCGTAGTATTAGTTAGAGAACAAAATTTAGAATTTTTAAGTTTATTATTAACAAACCCATATAAAGGCTATCCTAAAAGTAATAGGGTACTGCTTAAACGTAGCTTCCTGATGTCAAATGGGCCGATACGTACAACCTGCTCAAATATGTCTATGTTTTTCACTTGTAATTTTCATTAAGTCTTTGATGAATGATCGTGAAATTGACTATAACGTAGAGAACGATGTGTGTAGGGGCTAATTTTGAGTACACTAATTTACTTTCAATTGATTCATATAGAAAAAAAGTTAAGAAGTGTAATTTTCTAACCATGCATGTGGAATTTATTACACCGCCGCGCCGCGCCGCAACATAATCGAGTTTGGACGAAAGGCCAAAGCTGGGCAAAGTAAATCAGTAAGTTAACTTCGTTAACCGATAGTCGGTTAATTTGTTACAAATGTAACGGACGTTAACGTTAGCCGTTAACTTTATATAAAAAAAATTTAGGTTATGTTGAGTGCCGATCTGCGGTTTTTCAAACTAGGTAAGGCATTAAAATAACTACATTGCGACATGCAAGGTTTATAAAACACATTAAAAAGACCAACTGCGGTGGTAGGAGTTTACAAACTAAAAACGACTAAATTCGAGCTCATGCTATATATGGACGCCGCATCACACAAACTAGTACTTCACACATGTAAACAAAACCAAGTCCGGACTTGCACAGAATGCTTATAAATCTATTTGAAATGTTTAATTATCATATTTTCACTTCAACGGACTTGAATTAACGGATGATGACTCTAGGGGATGTTAATGAGTCTGTGTATGGTTTTGGAAGTTAACTGAAAAGTTGATTCGTTAACGAAAAAGTCAATTTCGTTAATTAGCGATTAACGGATTAGCGTTTTTGTGCCCTGCTTTGCAAAAGGCCAATACTAGCACCGAAGACACGCCCGTTTTTAGTGAAAAAAAAACATCGCATAACAGCAACACGTAGGAACGAGAGTTTCTCCTCGGAAACCGCATTTTTTTGCAAAATTTTGCAATAACAAGTTCTTAAGATAACCAATCTAAGAGCTGTACACCTTGAAGAAAACGTCTTGACGTCGACTATTTAATTTGAACGTTTTCTTTATTCCAACTATATTTGAGAAATGTGACATTTGCTTTAGAGTAGTCATGAACAGCATGAGGCTATTAGCATATCTTCATATTGTAGACGGCGGCGCTGTCGCCAGCGTTTTTGATGGAAAAGTAAAACTTACGCCAGTACCCACTGACGTGCTCTAGTTTTCAATACGATAAACAAGTGCGGTTAAACAAAACAGGTTAAACAAGACATAATATGAGGAGGTCACTGGAGGTAAACTATTTTTACTCCAAATTTATTCTTATTCTTATCTTCCGCTGTTTAAAAAAAGCACAGACCCGACAATATGACGCAACTTTAGTTGCATAAACGCAAAAATCCTATAAATCGAGAGAAGTTGTCCAAAAATCAACCCCTAATCGATGTTCCACATTATGCAAAACAGTGGAGACCATTATTTAATTTCGTTAGTTGAGTAATTAGTTATTTAGTTTTTGTTTGTTCCAGAAGTTTAAATATACTTATATTTTTGCAAATAAAGTGTTAAATTAACGCAAACTAACCATGCTAACTAAAAAGTCAGCCAATTGTCAGGTTTCTTACTACGTACCACGCAGTATTTTTTTTGTTTCCATGGTGATTTTGCGGTAATTACCCCCTTAACCTAAACGCAGATATCAGTTTGCTACTGACGTAGGTTTCAAGTACCCAACCTGCAGTTTATACTAATCATTTTGATATGGAGTTCGTCGCATGTAATATTAAAATACAAAAATGACATTTCTCCTAACCTTTCTAGGGCATGCCTTAAAAAAAGATTCTAAATAGGTTCTGACTATGTTCTAAATTTTTATCAGCACAGTTTTAACAGCGGTTTAAAAAAATGTTCATATTTGTATGTATGAGAAACTGCTGGGAAGCACGCACATGAAAGAACATTTTATATTATTATCAAAGTTTATTTCATAATAAATATATACATAGCTAAAATTCCATTAATAGTACAAAATAAATAACAATACATAATTCGTTATAGTTATATATAGTTATTTATTTTATAGTTTTATAGTTTATTATTATAGTTATCTGCCCCCTCTTCAGACCCATGTGGATTTTAAAAAAGAACTAGACTCTATATGTTATGGATGTTTCATCTAAAATATCTTGGATTATAGCTTGTATCTCCTCTGGTACTAATGTGGCTGTTTTCAGGAGTGCGGTTGATGGAGAAGGATATTTGTACGTTGGTTTCCGGTTACATAAAGGGATTTTGGAGAAGATGTGGGTGTTATTGATTTTATTTTGTTGGAAGGATTGATGTACAAAGCGGGATCGAAGGATCTGGATTCGTTCGGGGAATCCCGAACGGGTATAATGTTTTTGTTTTAATAAACTTCGTTGCTGAGAAATAGGAAAGGAAGGTTGAACATTTTTCTGATATTTACTGGTTCAAAGGTAAGAAAGGGGGTGATTATGTGGTCCTTGTTACCGGTTAGGATGATCGAACGATAGTCGTATAGCGGGCGAATAAAGGTTTTATAGGTGTGGAGGAGTGTTTCTGAGGAACAGCCAAGGAGTGTGCGTTTTAATGAGGAAAAAGGAAGGATCGTTTTCTGGCTTTATTTAGTGTCTCTGGATTTCTGGAGAGAAATTATAAGTATCGATCAAAAAAATTCGAAGATTTTCAGCTGTTCGTTGGAGGTTTAGTGGGGTATTCCAAAAGGATACATTGACGTGGATAGTTTTCTGGGTTAGTTTTCGGGATAGCTGTCTATAATGGAAAAGGATTAACTGCGAATTGTTGGGATTAGGTTTGATAAGCCATCGTTTTAGGCAATTATCTACTTTCTCCAGGTGTTGATTCATGAATCTCTTATAGGAAAGCTCTTATAGGAAAAGGTAAGGAGTTTTGGTTATTAAGGTTGGACATTTTGTGATATACTTTGTCTTTGACTTTGACTTTTCCAAATCCATTAATGTCGCTAGAATGCAGTTTCTTTTGTTTAAGACTCTATTTATTGATGATGACATATTGAAGAATATATCGTTATATTGCGCTTTGGTCGAAATCCACAATGGCAGTCAGCTAATATCTTGTTGTCGGTACAGTATTGAATAAGTCTCTTATTTATTACTTTTTCGCGTAGTTTTCCAATCCAGTTCAGTAGGGATATAGGGCAATATGAATTAGGATCGTGTCGGGGTTTCTTACGTTATTAAATCATAATAACTTTCGATTTTTTCCAGCACTAAGGAACATGTCCACTACTAAGGCAGGAATTGTAAAAGTCTTGTTTAGAATAATTGTTTAGGAAAGCTGTTGTAGTCGCGGGTAATTTTTTAATGACTGTGGTTTATTTCGTCGTCTCCTTAAGCGATGTTTTTTGTTGACCCCAATGCCTGAAGTATTTCCTCTTGGTGATTTCGATGTCTGTATCAGGTTTATATTGGATTTAAGTGGGGTGTTTTCTGAGATTTTGCTTTCGATGTTGTTTTTAAAGTTTATATCAAAATGATGTTCAGTATATGCCTTAAAGGTTTGTTCCAGTAGATTTGCAAACATTTCTGCCTGCCCTGGTCATTTGTGATGTATGATGTGTTATTTACGGTTAGTGGGGTAATTCCTATTATTTTTTTTGTTCTGTTATTTTTGTAAATTTAATCCAAATGTCTTTACATTTCCAATAGTCCAGCGTTTTTCAAGTATTTATCCAAAAATTCTCTCTGTATTTGGTAGTGTCCAGCCTTATGGCCGCATTTTGCCTATTCCACTCAGTTTTTAGGAATTGATTTTGTGTTGCTACGTAGTCTTGATATAGTTTTCGTTTTTCTTTGATCTTTTTAATTATTATTTGTGGTAATGGAGAATGGTGAATTTTTATTTCTTTCGTTGGAATAGCTTTCTCCATTGATCTTTTAATTTCTGGCCATAAAGTCTCGGCTATGCTTCCAATCTCTTCTTTGGTGTTAGGAATCAGGGGGTTAAATGTTGACAGATCTTGTTAAAACGTATCCCAGTCAACCTTTTTATAATCTTTGATAATTTTTGTTGTTCATATGTTTTGTTGGAATAGATGTATTTCGGCAATGACTTGGACAAAATTTGTGGAAAAAAATAGTATCTGTGAAATTAAATTATTTTCTTTGCACGTTACAGCTTCTAGCGCCACAATGAATTTGTAAATTTGCGAAAAAAAAAACAGAATCAGTGAAATTAAATTAATTTCTCTGCACGCTTTTAAAGTTTATAACAAAAGCATATTCAGTATATGCCTTAAATGTTTCTTCCAGTAGATTTGCAAACAGTTCCGCCTTGCCCTGGTAATTTGTGATGTAGGTATGATGTGTTATTTACGGTTAGTGGGGGGATTCCTATTATTTTTTTCTGTCCTGTTAGCTTTTTAAATTTAATCCAAAAGCCTACCTTTTCTATAGTCCAGCGTTTTTCAGGTATTGTAAAGATTCTCTCTGTATTTGGTAATTTCCAGTCTTATGGCCGCATTTTGTCTATTCCACTCAGTTTTTAGGGGTGGATTTTGTGTTGCTACGTAGTCTTGTAATAGTGTTTGTTTTTCTTTGATCTTCTTAATTATTCTTTGTGGTAAATGAGAATGGTGAATTTTTATTTCTTTCGTTGGAATACCTTTCTCGGCTA
The DNA here is from genome assembly GCA_963966075.1 of Aphodius sticticus. Taxonomy (NCBI): domain Eukaryota; kingdom Metazoa; phylum Arthropoda; class Insecta; order Coleoptera; family Scarabaeidae; genus Aphodius; species Aphodius sticticus. The sequence goes on from OZ014506.1 coordinate 66,526,287, forward strand.
TGCTTCCAATCTCTTCTTTGGTGTTAGGAATCATGGGGTTAAATTTTGACAGATCTTGTTAAAACGTCAACCTTTTTATAATCTTTGATAGATTTGGTTGTTCATATATTTTGTCTGTAAAAGCAGTACCTGAGAAATTAAATTAATTTCTTTGCACTTCTAGCGCCACACTGAATTTGTAAATTTGCGGGAAAAAACAGAATCGGTGAAATTAAATTAATTTCTTTGCACGTTACAGCACAACACTGAAATGTCGTATCATCAAAACAACAAATTAGACCCCACAAATGTAAAACTTCAAAGTAACAAATATAAAACCGATATAAGAATCTGGAAATAAAAACGAACCTGTAAACTACATACCCATAGCATTGCTGTCAATACTAATTTATAAATGGGACATTATTATTTATAAAATAAATTATAAAAATTATCAAACAAAATTTCTTGTAGTCCGTTTGAGAAGAAATTTTAGCATTCCAGCTCCGCCGCCATTTATTCAAATAGTCGTTGAAAAGACTATTCTCCTGTCAGGTCTAATTTGACCTGATATGACCCACACTAATGGTTCTTTCACTAACAGTTTATTTTAAATCCAAGTTACGATTCTAAAGACGCTTTGCTGTTTTTGTATTTCAAACCACATCTATTCGTCAAACAGGCCACAATTTGACCAGCGATTCCAAAAACGTATGAAGACACCATCTATTGCCAAATTTCTCGATCTGGACGAACCATAGATAGTTAGATTTAGGATGGAGGTGATAATAAACCAGATTGCCACATTTTATGTTTTTTTTCGCCCGTCAGTAAAATTAGCCCATGAAGTAGGCCTCTGCGGTATTTAAAACATTCATTTTTTCTAATTGGTTACTGGTTGCTTAGTAGTAGTTTCTTAGTCAATAGACGTAATCAAAAACCTACAACCTACTTGTCGACACTAATTGAAGTGTGACAAAGAAGTTTAACATAGCTTTTACTGAATATGTCGGATGTAATCGACAATTACAAACTATGATGATGGCCAAATCACCTAATAAGGGAAGGAAATTATCATTTTTATCTTCCAATATCTGTAAACGTTCTCTAAGCTGAAAATGTATCTAGGAAACGGATCTTAACTATCTCCAAGTATTACAAAATGTTAATTATTCTGTTATCCACCCTTTCGACTCTAATTCGACCAAATTCCGTTCAGCATGATACAACCGTAACACAGTTATTCAAAGCTGATGAGTTACACACAACGCCGTAATGGAAATGAGGCGCCCAATGAAAATCACAGCTACATCCTGCAGGATAATTAAATATACCCGTTTGAATTGTGTTGGGTGACGGGTTGAGCGGTCATTATCTATAAAGAACACCGGCCATGTAAATGTTGTTAATCTTGCCTGCGCAAAATCAAATTTGAGTGAAGTGCATCTCTTTCCCTGCGTCGATTAAAAGATACGATTGACCTTCACACAATAGATTTTAAATCACTTCAGCAGCTTTCCCGATAGTATATTGGCGTTTACAAATTGTTTTAGTTTTGGTGCCAAAATCACTTTTGAATACCCGGAAACTGCCAAACTGTGGAAATTCCACCCCATTAAGAGTTCTTTAGCGTGCTCGTCACATCATGACGTACCTGTAGGGATCAACGGTTTTACTTCCTCATCTGACAGAAGGCTGTATGCATGAGTTGCAAAAACTGTTGGCAAAAAGTAGTTTAGGCGAAAAATCCACGCTGACACACTACAACTACATGTAGCTACCGTGCCTATTTGCGAGATTTTATAAATAAAATTTAGATATTTAATGTACTTATTTGTATTTATTTCAGAATCATTATGAATTTAACATTTTATACACCTAAACCTATAAACATAATTTATTAAAAGTATTCCAGGAGCGCATGCAACATTCAGCATCGGCGCAGAATAGAGGCAAATATTCGGGAATTTTTTAAGCAAGTGCGCATATAAGTCAAAAATAGTCAGCGTAAAAATACCCCCTCCTTAATTGTCAAAAAGTTGTTTGAATTTATTAATAATATCAAAAACATCAACCCTTCAGGCAGCATATTAATCTCTTTCGATGTCACAAACCTCTATTCATCTGTTCCTGTTGATTTAGCCTTGAGACTCGTTGATGACCTTTTCAAATCACATTTCATCGATCATTTCCCTATACCTCATCTTATTTTGCTTCGAACATATAATTCAACAAAATTTTACAAAATTAAGGACGAGTCTCCCTTTGTCAGGTTTCCTTTCCGATGTCTTCCTAAACTATATTGAGAATAACTTCATCATCAACACTATAAACCCTTTCCTTTGTGATGTCCAGAGACGGTTTCGACGATATATTTTGTATATGGATATGGATATGTTAGATTATATTAATAATATTACCCCTTCTCATACAGTCAAACTTGAATTAGAAACTAATCAATAATTATTTTTTTTTGGACCTGACCATCTCTCGACATGAGAATCGTTTGTCCTTCAACATTTATAGAAAAACCTTCTCTTACCCTTCTATAATCCCTTACGATTCCTTTCACTCGATTTCACACCGCATCCCTTCGTTTTTATTTTACCAGAGCATTGATCTACCCGCTTAACTATACAGATAAAATGACTGAACTTGCTCTTATTAACGACCTGGCATTAAACAATGGTTTACCTCAAAAATTAATTAACAAAACCCTTCATTGTACCTTCATTGTACCTTCATTGTATCATTATACAAGAGAGATCCTCTTTACTATAGTAGTTGGGGAGAGGTAGTTCCTTATTTTAGATCTTTTACTTTCTTTCATAACAGTCAAAAAGTTCAAAATGTTCTCAAACCTTATAATATCATACCAGCCTTTTTCAGACTAATACCCAGGTCATCTGCTTTTTGTCTAGGCAACATTGATTGTTTTAATCTTGTTCACAACAGAGTGGTGTTTACCTTGTTAGTTCTAAAAATTGTAATGTTTGTAACGTTTGAGTGAGCACATGAATCAGGCCATTTCTAATCTTTACTTTGATTACGATAATGATAATCTCCTTCATAAATGTGACAAGAGTTACAATTAGATTTATACGAACAGTTTCAAATCGAAAAACATCAGTCTAACCCTGATTTCTGTCTCATCTACGACCAAATTAAATTCTTTTACAAACCTGTATTTTTATATCTCTAACTTTATTTATTCTTTTCTCTCCGTTTTTGCCCTCTTGAGCAAAGAGTTGGGCAAGTGAACAACATAATTATATGAAATTTAAACTTTACCATAATTAAGATAGGGCATATCTTAGTTATCGTATACATTATAAATTTATATTTCATATAATTATGTTGTATAATTAAGGTTGTCTCCTTTTTTTAGAGAAATTCAATGGTGAATACCAAAATTAGCTATCGTCTTTTGTTTTCGAGTTATAACAGAAAACTTGATTTTTCGCTATTTTGATACTTGTCGTTATCATTGTTGTTTGTTAAATCAGACTAATTATATTTACACTTTCTTAAGGCACATTTTTGATTAGAATTCAATGGAATTCACAGATTTTGAATATCTCTAATAGTTTCGAAGATATAACATAAAATTGTTTTTTTTTAATGGAAACCGTAGATGGCTATGACTGAAATAAATAGAGCCTTTTTTCATGTTTTCAGCGATATATAACATGCCGCTCCAAAGTATTCCAACAGTAATGTTTTATTGAATAACATGAAATTATTATATATCAGAGATATATTATTGACTTCGAGATTTCTCCGAGTAGGCGTATGTTTTGACCCTACTAATTAGTGATCTAAGTATAAAATTTTCATTCTTGCATATTTATTTGAATTGAAAATTGCCGTTTGAATCGTATGAAAAATACGCACTGATGGAATGCTTAATCAAAGTAATAATAGTACTGATATTGCATTCGAAACATACTTGAATCGTTATCCAGAAAGAACATAACTTCACAAATCTATTTTTGTGAGATTAAATGAAAATCTCATCAATCACGGGACATTTAATATGCCAAGACCCGAACATTACGATATCGAAAATGCTGAAGAAGCTGCCACTAACAAAGTCGCAGTCGCAGGTGCAAATCTCTCAACTTCAAGTCGTGAAATCGAAAATGATTCTGGGGTATCAAGACGTCGAGCTTTGAGAATCCTTAAGAAGCATAAATGTAAATACGGCTTACATTTATGCTTTAAGAAAACAACATCATTTACAACCTATAGACCATCAGCAAGGAAAGGAGTTTTGCCACTTGTACCGAGAAAATGTTCAGCAAGATCCATTACTTAAAAAAAAATGTTATTTGGACTGATGAAGCCTACATTAGCAGCGCCGTGATTTTTAATAGGCACAATGAGCACTCACCGTACGTACCGTTACCGTACGTACCGTCAACGTGCAAAATAAAGGACGTTTTGGTTTTAGTGTTTGGTGTGCTCTGCTTTCACACTAAAAAAGAAATACTTGGCATGAATATATGTGCTTCAGGTTGAGTAAATGGTAAGATCCTACATAAGGAATTAAATATAGCATTCAACCAAAACATAAATATATTCAATGTTAATGGTATGATGTGTTTAGAACGAATGTATAGATATTCACATTGACTATATCTCACTTCAAGTAAAGAATACAATTTATTCAAATTTAATGAAACCGTTTAATCGGTATGATTGCAAGAATTGGTTAAAATGATCAGATCATATATTCAAAATGAAACTATGATTTTATCTGAACAACATAACTCCCATCTTGACTCTAGTAAATTATTTCTTTGTTTCAAAAAGGGGTATACTCAATGTAACCGTTTTATGATATTGTTAAAAGAAAATAAGTGGTTTAATTGGATAAGATAATATGTTCCTATTAATTAAAGTGAAAATGCGAGTGGATGAAGGTGTTATGTTATAAAATCAAACTTTGAAGTAAATTAAAGTTCATTCTTAACAATTTTGTTTAGTTTCAATCCATCTGTAGATGGATTGAACCTGAACAAAATTGATTAATAAAAACTATTTTATTTCATAGTGTGATTTAGTAACATAACACCATCGTCCACTCACAGCTTCATTATTGTTGGTTGAATTTAAGAAGTTTTATACTTACCAGATGTAACATTAGGTTAATTATACAATACTATGTTTGAAAAGAAATAATTTATTGAGGTAAGTACATACGTATAAATATATCTTTCAATAGCACAGTCTCTTTGTATACAAACACAATGATATACTAAATAACAATACTAACTATGTAAATAAAATATGCAAATGATATTGTAAATAACATTTTTGTGTTTCTCAGGTTCCTGTTCGATGTCCCCAGGAGTCTGAAATAAATTGCATTAGTTATGTTATCAATATAGTACGAAGTACAAGTAAAATGGGCAGGCCTAATAGGCCTGCGGACGCCGATCTAGGTAGACGCGTGACTATGCTCCTGCGTTCGGCGCGAAAAGAAAAAATATCGACAGCGGGGCCGAAAATCGACGAAATCGAAAGAAAATATGCCTAAGCGCTGAGGATCGAAATTTAAGACCCGAAGTCGGCGCCTTGCTTCTCCGGGGAGCAGTTCCTTTCCCCAATTCGCCGATTTGACTTTTGGTATACCGGGTGACCTACGGCATAGGTACTCCCGTTTATTTTTTTTGTTTATAAAGCTGGACGAATGAAACTTGAGCAAGTGTTAATAGACAAAAAATCCCATTCTTTGGGATACTCTTGATGTTAATATGACTTCCGGGTTTTCCGGAAATAACGTCATCATTGAAATTTTAAATGGCACTCTATATTCTTTCTGTAATATTTTCAATCAGGATGACATTCTGAACACATAAACATATCGATCGTCAATTTTTATCACCTAGGCAACGCAAAAATAACCTTTTTGTGTATTAATCTAGGTAGCTATGAATTGGTGAAAATAGTCGAAAATTTTCAAATAAACACTAACTAAATCGATTTTGGCCGACATTGCATTACTGGCGCCCTCTAGCGTTATTTAATAATAATAATAATAATCTTTATTTGTCGTGAGATCTTACAAAGATATAGACAATAGTCAGAGGCACATATAATTCAAATACAAATAATTAAAAGTATATCCCAGGACAAATGCACGTTAAAATATAAATGGAAAAGATTGTACAATTTAAAAGACCACGGAACCAAATATCATGGATTTGGCGGTCACATTTCAAAATAAGACAAACACACATCGCTCGCAGCGTTCACAAATTCATTAACGGAATAAAATGCATGGGCAATTAAATATCGCTTCACCTCAGCACAAAACATCCTTAATCCGGTCACCGTCAGAATCTGGGAGGGCGACGCATTATAAACCTTAATCATCATGTAATGCGGCCCTCTTTCAAAGACCGACGAGGTATGATGGGGAACCGCAAGACGCAAGGTGTTTCGTGTCTGCATGGAACGCGATATATCACCACTTCGCTGAAACAAGTGTATGTTTCGTCTGCAATAAGAAACCAGCCTATAGACATATACAGACATGGCAGAGTCAAAATATTCAATGTCTTGTACAGCGGCCTGCATGTTTCCCTATATCCCTTGCGCAGCATACACATCACAAACCTCTTTTGCAGACGAAACAACACAACTAAATGGGGGGAAGAACCCCACAAAATGATCCCGTAAGACAGAATGGACTCTACACAGGCAAAATAGTAGTTCCTCAAAACATTCAACTCCACAACATCCCTCAGCTTAAACAATGAGTAATACAAACGGGACAGCTTAGAGTGGATATCCGAAGTATGTCTCTCCCAGCGCAAATCACCCTGCAGGTAAACCCCAAGAAACTTGACGGCGATGCTCAACGGCATAGAACCACGAGGTGTCCTCACAAGAACCGAGCGGATAGGAGAGTCTAGTGAGAACTGCACGAGTGCGGTCTTGCTTGAGTTCAACATCATGTGGTTTGATTTGCACCATCGAGCCATACGCTCTACCGCCTCAGTTGCAAGAGTCGACACACCGGCAATATCACGATGGCTAATGACTAACGTTGTGTCCTCGGCGAACTGATATAAGTTACCCATGTTACCTAAGTGATCACACAAATCGTTTGTATAAATTAAAAACAATAGCGGACCCAGAATTGATCCCTGTGGCACCCTCGACCCTAACACGCACGAAAGGGAATTCCGGGTACCGCCGACCGACACTGTCTGTTGTCTGCTCTCAAGATACGACTCCAAGAGACTCAGTGCAACGCCCCTTACCCCAGAATAACACAACTTGGACAATAAAATCTTGTGATTCACGGTGTCGAAGGCACTGGAGAGGTCGAAAAAGATTGTCGCAACGGAATGGCGCTGATCCATATACCATAGAGTTTTGGACATCGCATCGAACAGCGCGCGCTCACAAGAGGACTTGGGCAAGAAACCAGAGAATGCAGACAGTATTGAAATAGGGCGGTAGTTGTCGATGTTAGTTTTGGAGCCTTTCTTACGGACAGGGAGCACAATAGCGGGTTTGAGTTTCTCTGGAAAAATCCCTTCAGAGAACATCTGATTGACCAAGTATGTAAGAACCGGAACCACTAGCTTCCCTGATATTTTCAAAATGTAGGTAGGCACACCATCGCTACCCGACGAAAACTTGGCCTGTATCGACGCCAGACCCCGTTCGATTTCATCACAGGTGGCCGGGAACAGGAAAATGCACGAGTCGACGCCCACACCCGCGAAATCCAACGACTCGCGATCGTCCACCCCAGACGCATTTTGGCCAAAAAAATTAGTGTGGAACATACCGGCCAGCTCCTGGGGATCGTCAATGCAAGCCTCATCCTCCGGACTAGTTAATCTACTTACATTACCGCTCTCTCCCGACGTCTGATTTTTTATGATGTTCCAGACGGTCTTTGACTTGTTTCTGGATAAAAGAACTCTAGTATTATTGTGCTGTCGTTTTGCATCTCTTATGGTTTGCCTTAGTGCATGTTTCATTAAGCGGCAATCGTCCCATAGATGGGGTTCATTAATTAGTTTGCACATAGAATATTTATTTTTTAAGTCGACGGACATAGCACGTATAGTTTCATTGTACCATGGATTTGTGATAGGTCTACGAGCGCACACCCTTGTCACCGGAAAATTCTTCTCAAAATAGAAGTTAAAAATATTATAAAAAGTATCATATTTTGTGTTGACATCGCCCTCACAACAATACACGTCGTCCCATACTCCAGCGACAAATCATACCTGAACGAATCGATGTCGCAATTCCTAAAGAGTCGCTTAGGCCCTTCGCCAATCGGGGCGGACACAAAGAATTTAACACTGCAAATCAGCGAAACATGGTCAGACAAACCCGGGTCCTCAGTCCACACCTCCACCTCGTCGGGTCGAAAATTACAAAAAATATTATCTATACAATTGCCCATTCGAGTATTCCCAGTGGAACACTTTAGAAGTCCATATGACCTAAACAATGACACAAACGCTCGACTTTCTCGGTCATCACGATTAAAATTGACATTAAAATCCCCACAGATAATCACATGTCGGAACTTAACACAGACAACATCCAATAAATTAGACATACAATTCAAAAATACATTCGTATCGCCGGTTGGCGATCTGTATACACAAATACATAACGTACGCTTCGACTTATCATTAAAACTACTGCAACAATACTCAAAATTTTGTTCAATACATTCTACCAAGAAAGATTCACATTTCATGTTCATTATGTCTCTACTATATATAGCACAACCGCCACCTCTCCTATTACTGCGACAAAAACAGCTCACCAAATGATAGCCCGTAAGCTTTTCCAAATGAATTGTATCAGCTTTAAGCCAATGCTCCGTTAAACATATAAATTTTAGCTGCTGCTCCCATAGAAATACCTCAAAAAGTTCTGTCTTGTTATGAAGGCTTCTTATATTATAGGTCATAAAGGAGATAGCTTCCGATATATTGCTGCTAGGAGCACTGGCTTTCAGCACAATCGTCGGTCTCCGTAACGGTGACGTAACGCAAGTTACTGAAATCTATATAGTCACCATCAGTCTCCACCCCCACAACGGCAGAGATCATGGTGGATACCAAACCAAAAAGTTTACGTTTCCCCTTGTATGTTAAGTGAACGCCACGCGGATGAACATCAAATCGGGACATAATACTATTAAAATTGACAAAATGGACATCACTTGAAGCACTCTCAACAATGATATACATAAAACAATTGAAACTTGCAACTAAATTATCCAAAGAACAGTCTACATTTAGAAACGGCACGGAGACTATTACCGTGTTAGTATGTTGCAGTTGCCTCACGGCGTCCACTACCGCACTCCTATCAAAAAAACCACCCCCGATCACGTTATTTGTCCCGGCAACAATTACTATAACATCCCGCTTGTCTAGTGGCCAAGCTAAGTCATTCACGTTTTCCGTAACCTGCTCAAAAGTAGCATTGGGCTTAAATAAAGTTTCAACATCATATGTGTTACCCATGAAGCGTCGCATAATCAACGAGGCACCCCTGCATTGGCTGTCCCCAAGAATAAGCAATTGCGGTCGGCGTCCATTGCCCCGAGCTACGATCTTCGGCTGATGGTTGGTCCCCTCGTTCATAGATGGCGCCAACACATCATTGTTGAATAAATGTTTGTTTACATTACAAAAATTCAAACTTTCCAAGTTATGATTCCTTGTTCCCATGGCACTTACGCGTAAAAGGTCACTGATTTCCTTCAGCTGATTGCTAAGGAGTATCTTGGTGTCCTCTATATCCTTGGCTAAAGATGCAAAGCCATCACATTCCGATTCCAGACTAATGTCCCTTGTATGTTTTGAATCCTCCAGTTCTGTTAAGTCAAACTCTGCCATAGACTTTTCCAGAATTTTACCATTCAGACTGGCAATTCTCTGTTTGAGCTTGGGTAACTCCACATCTTTTTCCGCACATTGGCATGGTGAATCTTTTGAGGTTATAGAGGTTACCTTCTCACAACAAATTACTTCACCGTCAAAATTCACATACATTCCTTTAACACGAATAATACAGGAAGGGTGATAAACCTTCCCGCATTTACTACACTCAATAAAGTTTTTAACAGACACAGCACACTTGGTACACACATAGATTTCCAAACTCTTACTTTTACCCACCATGTTGATTTCAATTGGTTTTTGGACAGTGAGTCATTTTTTCACGGGTACCCAATGGCCACACCCTGATTATTCGATAGAAAACATCTTTCCGATTACAATGATACCAAATACTTGATATTCTGTTGAAATTCGTAGCGTACAAATGTTGTTAGAAGCAAGGAAATCGAAAAACATATTGACCTAATGATCAAAGTCAGCGTACAAGTCAAAGTCACTCAATGGACTACTCGAAGGACGTGCCCTGATTATTCGAGGAAAAGCATTTTTCCGACACAATGATACCAAATGCTTGATATTTTGCTTATAATAGTAGCGTGAAGATGATCATTGAGTGACTTGTACGATGACTTTGATCATTAGGTAAATATTTTTTCCTTGCTTCTAACAACGTTTGTACACTACAATTTCAACAAAATATCAAGTAGTTGGTATCATTGTAATCGAAAAGATGTTTTCTATCGAATAATCAGGGTGTGACCATTGGGTACCCGTGAAAAAAATGACTAACTGGCCAAAAACCAATTAAATCACGCTAGAGGGCGCCAGTAACGCAATGTCGGCCAAAATCGATTTAGTTAGTGTTTATTTGACAATTTTCGGCTATTTTCACCAATTCATAGCCACCTAGATTAATACACAAAAAACTTATTTTTGCGTTGCCTTGGTGATAAAAATTGACGATCGATATGTTATTGTGTTCAGAATGTTATCCTGATTGAAAATATCTCACAAAGAAAATAGGGTGCAATTTAAAATTTCAATGATGTCGTCATTTCCGGAAAAACCGGAAGTCATATTAACCTCAAGAGTATTCAAAAGAATGGCATTTTTTGTCTATTAACACTTTCCGAAATTTCATTCGTCCAATAAACAAAAAAAATAAACGGGAGTACCTATGGCGTGGATCACCAGGTATATAGATAATCTACCTTAACAAAACTGATTATAGGTTCTTCCGTCCTGATAGTGGAGTACTTCCAATGTTTGTTTCTAATCGTGCTTCTACATTTGGCGTACTAGGTGAGGCACATATAGCTGAGTTGCATAGTTAGCACCTATAAAAGTAAAAATAACAAATTAATCTATAAAATAAATAAACTACAATATTTAATAATATAAAAATAATATACACATACATAATTAATAATAATAGCAAAATATAATAATATACAACTACATTTCATACAGTAGTTACAGTATTATTATCGCGTTTTATTTATATTCTCGTTTATATTCTCGTCTTGCGATCCCCCGTCACTCGTCGTCCGCCTTTGAAACAGGGCCCAGCTATATGATAGTTAAAGTATTTAATGCCCTGCCACCCGGTATACCTTCTCAAAGAGGCATAGCGTTTAAGAGTGCAGTTAAGCAGTACCTTATAGCCCATTCTTTTTACTCCGTCGAGGAATATTTAACTGCGCCGCATGCTGACTGATTATTTATTGTTGTCTTATGTATGTGTTTTAGCATTACGAGTGTAGTGTGTGCTTACATGAACAATTTATTATTTAGAGTATAGAGTATTTTTAAAATGTTATTTTTTTACCATTGTCCATATTGTTACGTAGCTCTTAATGGGGGACGGCTCTAGGTCAGGATGGAGATGTAAATAAATAAAAGTCGCAGTGCTTACATAGGTCGTGTATTGCTGACCATACAGAATTCCAATACTACAGCTGATATCTAAAATACAATAGTCGCGCTACACTACAAGTAGGTGCTGCAAACTACTGATCCCGTTCCCATCCTTTGCCGTGGCTTTTATATTGAATTTGGCAAGACGTCATGACCTGTTTTGAGCCCCCAAAAATCCTGAGTTAGGATTTTTGGTTGCACACGGCCTTTGATATAAATCATAGTTAATTTGCACGCTTGCCACAAAGGAATGTTTTTGTTCCGATATGAAAAGCCTGACGTCTGCATTTCTGGACAAGCAACTGTTTGCCGGTACGATGGGTTGGATGACCTGACCTCAATTGTACAATGCAATTAAACTATACTTCGTAACAACCCTCCTCGCAAACAATTGCTCGACCCAGAGCAATGAAAAGAAATTGTACAGCCACGGAGCGGGATAGGAAAGAACGCACCACTTATAATTTTATTTGCCTAACATAAGAAATAACAATACAAAAAAATATCCATAGAAAAAAGTTCTATGTCGTCGTGTCAGTATCGTATGCGATTTGCCCCGTTCTCATCCGTCTCCGTCTGGTTCTTGGGTCCTCCTGCTAACCTTTTTCTTCTAGGATTGCGATGGTCATCTACGTGAGAGATACCATTACGGTCGGCTTTGACCGTGCACCCAGATTCGTGTTTCAGAATCATCTCCTGTTGCCTCTCAGAATTCTCCTAATTCTTCTTCTCCTTCTACTTCTACTTGGACTAGTCGGGACCCCTTGTCCCGTGCGAGGTGGTTTGGTAGAATCCATAGGACCGTTCCTCTCTAGTCGATTTGTTTGTTTTTCCTCAGACTGGTCGAGACATCCCTTGTCCCGTGCGGGGTGGTTCGGTAGAATCCGTAGCGCCAAATCCCCTCCAGTCTACATCGCCAGCTTCCTCTGGCGGTATCGGCAACCCTAAAACTCGCATATAACTCAATTATGCCGGTATGGTACCCCGTTTCGTCATGTGTCGACTGCTTCTTGTAGATGACCACCATCCGTGCATTTATCTCTTCGTGATCCCGGACCAGCCAGCTGCATCCATCGAAGTGAGAACGGGCAAATGCATATTCTTCCTTACTGTGGTGGCATCAACCTTCAACAATTAAACTACACAAATAAACACACTAGGTACTAACTTATTTCTAAGACGAAGAGTTGAGCGTTGTTTGACTCTAACGCTATCCATCCATGCGGTTGTAGGTAGCTGTCCTTGGAACGGCATATTTCTCATTGGGGGAGTGAGAAATTTTACAAAACGTCCCTGCAGATTGACCGCCAACAAAATTCGCCTTGTCTCCGAGTCGCTTCAGCCATGCTTCCTCTTCGTCGCGCTGGATTATTTCAGATGTTTCCACCCTGACCAAAATGAGCCGTTCCCGATCTTCCTTGGGACCATTTTGCGCCTCCACCATGTTACGTAGCTCTTAATGGGGGCGGCTCTAGGTCAGGATGGAGATGTATAAATAAAAGTCGCAGTGTTGTTTACATCGTTCGTGTATTGCTGACCATACAAAATTCCAATACTACAGCTGATATCTAAAATACAATAGTCGCGCTACACTACAAGTAGGTGCTGCAAACTACTGATCCCGTTCCCATCCTTTGCCGTGGCTTTTATATTGAATTTGGCAAGACGTCATGACCTGTTTTGAGCCCCCAAAAATCCTGAGTTAGGATTTTTGGTTGCACACGGCCTTTGATATAAATCATAGTTAATTTGCACGCTTGCCACAAAGGAATGTCTTTGTTCCGATATGAAAAGCCTGACGTCTGCATTTCTGGACAAGCAACTGTCTGCAGGTTGAGTTGGATGACCTGACCTCAATTGTACAATGCAATTAAACTATACTTCGTAACAATATCTTGAAAGATCATAAGCAAATAAAGACATTTATTTATTTATTTGAGAATTTTAGAATTTTAGCCGTTACGTTAGTTTCGCCGCGGTAGCCCCGACTACTTGACAAGTAAACTGTCGTATCGCCAGAATGGCGGATTATGCTTTGCCGTCAGATACGTGTTAGTGCTCGAGGTACAATATAGCCAAATACCAATATAGAACAACATACGTATATGTGACTCTCTGTGAACAAGTAAATAACGGTCGTAGTTTTAATATACGCGGAATTATGTCTTGTTTATTAACAAAAGAAACACTGACCTGCAAATGCCGGTATGAGGCTTTCGAGCCCCCATTCTCGAAACATAAAATTCACCGAATCCATTTATTTCAAAAGTTCAATTGTTCAAGTAATTATTACATGTAATTTATATAACATGCTGTCACAATCCAACCGGAACACTGTACAGACGACCACAAACTGCACAAACGACCATTACAAGATAAGCGCAGGGTCACCCGGGTCTGTCACGGTGGGGGTAGATGTTTAAATTTTCTTTAGATTCATTTGAATAAACCGGATCCTTACCTCAACATTGAATACACATATTCCTTCAATTTACCCCTATAGATTTCTTGAATTGACACTGTAGACACGATGATACTATAGTTTCCCTGCGACATTATGATCTGTTCCTTATGATTAAATCTATTTTTGGTTAAAATAATCGATATAGTCCACATATGTACTTAATTCAGCTGAATATATGGACTATTTAAAACAAGAAACACAAGTCTTAAATCTATTAAATAAATTGATAAAATATTTTTCTTGTAGGAAGAAACATGTTTTATTTGAAGTGATCGAAACCTCTTGGTGGATTCATTCGTATATTGCTAGTGCAAATATATTTCTGATGAAATATGTATGTTACGGTTAAAGTGATAAATGTGGTTTGTATTAATAATTGCCGTCTATTATTAATTGCATCATTTGGTCAATGTGATTAGAAACACTTAAATAATCACATGGACCGGCTATTATTAATAATTTCCCAACGGGCACGGTAAAAGTGATAAAAACGTTACTTTTTACAAAAGATCTTTTGTATACAGTCTTCAAAGAAGTTAGCTAAGTTATTTTGATTACTATGTAAGCTATTATATTTATTTAGTCGACGCAAATCAATCAGTACGGCTAGCCCAATGACGAATAAGACAATACATTGATAATACAGAATGTTTTCTTTTGTCTTCCTTGTACTTTAGATACTGGATATAATTGGTAATGATTTTTGGTATACACCCAAGGACGGCTCAATGACGAAAACATAAAAAGAACATTTTATACAGTGTTCAATACAGAGTGTTAAAAAAAGTTAACCATTTTATTATCGATAGCACCCATTTTTAATACATGTGGGTAGTTTTTTGTAAATGTACAATTACAATTTATGAAGTAAATTCTTAAATCCCAATTATCTTGAAATTTTGCGCATTTAATAATAATTTTTTCAATATTGTATTTTCATACAAATACATGCAAGAATAGGCGAGACTAGTTTACATAGATGTTTTTACATAAATTGCACCGCACAAATGATGCAAACATTTTTGTATGGTTGTGTTCCTAACACGGTATTTTTACTTTGGTGTTTGACAATAAAGTACTATTTTATAAATAAATGATTAAACATGCCCCAATCTTCCCTACATTAGGTTGTCCATTACCTATGCCTACCGTAAGCACATCTAATATCTGACGGATATAATCTGTTTTATAAGGCGGTTATTATAAAAGTGTTTATCGCCAACAAAAAAAAGACTTTTAAATACATTTTTTATTTAGATATATGAAAAAATATGACAATAACAAAAACACAAAATAATTCTCAAGTCCAGGAATCAGTTTAAAAATAAAATATATTCTTAATAAATAAAATAATCAGTAGGTAACTCAAATAAAATCTGTATCACATTTGTGCACTTACAAATCAAAAATAAACAATATTCATAGTAAATAATAAAATAAAAATAGAATACAGGTACAGTTCACATTTGTGCACAAAACAAAAGAAGATGACGTCCCATTGTTACAAACTTTATCTTGCTTTATTTTTACAATATAAATGCTGCAATTGTTGTACTACCACAAAAAAATAAAAGTCTATACCTTTTCAACTTCAAATTGAGATTAAACAATTTCAAATTGGGAATAAACATATTCAAAGTGGGAATAAACAATTTTAAATTGAGAATAAACAATTTCAAAATGAAATAATCAATTTCAAATTGGGAATAAACAATCTCAAAATGAAATAAACAATTTCAAATTCGGAACAAGCAATTTCAAATTGAGAATAAACGCAATCAATTTGGTACTAAACAAATTCAATTTGGCACTAAACAATTTCAGATTGAGAAGAAAAATGACGGTTGCATGGTTGTGACCGATTTAATTGTCAGTTGTTGCTGGTGTTATTTTTGCTGGTTTTTATATATTATAATATAAAAATAATGCCGTACATAAAAAAGTAGATGCAGACAATGTAAAAAAACAGATTTGTGCGTTATATAAAAACAACGGAGACTGGAGAACTCTAGCAGATACATTGAATATCAAGAAATCGACGGCCTATCGATGGGTAAAGAATCAAGCAGCGGGAGAAGAGAAAAACGTGGAGGAAACAGAAGATGCAAATTACTGTATGAACATCGCCTATTCATGGAAGAGCGTATTGAGGAAAATCCTAAAATTACCTTGAAAGAAATGAAGCTACAAATACATAACCGTTATCATATTCAGGTATCCACGTAATGTGTGCGCAAACATTTAGACAACTTATTGTATACCTTGAAAGACGTTCGAAGAGAGCCTGAAAGGGCAAACAATGATGAAAATAAAGTGAAAAGGCGAGACTATGTACAGCAGCTCCTGCAGTATCAGGCCGACAATCTTCCTATTGTCTACATGGACGAGACCAATTTCAATCTGTATATATTGCGAACGAAAGGAAGATCGAAAAAAGGGACCCGCTGGTCCCATATTGCTGCAGGCAGTAAAAGGAATCCATCCATGTATAGACTATAGGAAACATAGGTTTGATACACCACGAAAAAAGAAGAGGCACCTTACGGATGCCAGAAGCCAATGAATTTGTTAGGCAGTGCATACGCAATATACGCACTGCTCAGGAAATGTATCAGTCAGCAGTGGTGTTGGTAATCGACAACGCTCCTTGTCATGCAACAATTGAACAAGTATTTCAAGAAGATGAATTTAACGATCATCATTTGTTGAGGCTTGCGCCGTATAGTCCCATGTTTAACCCAATTTGAAGCTGCTTGGTCAGCCCTTAAAGCTGGCGTGAAAACTGACCTAGCAGCTCAACTGCCCCAAATCATAGCCGGTGAAGACAGGGCAAACATCACACAATCTCAATATCGCTTACGGCGGCTGGAGGAAATAATTAGACCGAATATTATGACCAAAATAACCGTAGTGCATTGTGCAAGATATGTTGCACACATCCAAATCTTCATTCCCGACGCTCTGAATCTGGCAAACATGGTAGTTTAAATAAATTACATTTATTGTAATTGTAGTTGTGTAATGTAATACGTAGTTGATAATAATATAATCAGTTATTAAATAAATATTATAGTACCTACATTATTATTTTTTATATATAAAATGGTTTAGTGCCAATTTGAATTTGCTTAGTACCAAATTGACTGTGTTTACTCTCAATTTGAAATTGCTTATTCCCAATTTGAAATTGTTTAATCTCAATTTGAAGTTGAAAAGGTATAGAAGGACTTTTGTATTCAAAATTAAATATAAAACATGTTTTTAAAGTTTTGTATTAAAAAGATAATAAATAATGAGTTTAGAAAATAAACTGCTTCCGGGTTATGCCGTGTGTCAAGATTTGTTAATGCTATTATTAATTAACAAATAGCATTAACAAATCTTGACACACGGCATAACCCGGAAGCAGTTTATTTTCTAAATGATTCTGGCCGTGAAAGCCTACGTACTTAAATAATATGTTATAAATAAAAATAATTTTTCTTGCCACAAGTTGCCAAATACAAAAGCACTATGTACGTATGCACTGGCAGAATAACACAAACCGAGTTTCTAATTTATTACTGAAGCCTCAAACACATTTAGCGAGTTAACGCGCTGCTAGTTGGCGATTTCACTAGTTGCTAGTAAACTCGCTCAGTGTCATCATGTTCACAACGGTACTCGCAGCTGGTAAACTTTCTGCGAACATGATGACACTGGGCGAGTTTACTAGCAACTAGTGAATTCGCCAACTAGCAGCGTGTAAACTCGCTCAATGTAATTGAGGCTTTACTTAGCTTTTAATAATCGCGCAAATAAGCATGCCCCAAAGAGTTACACGTGCATACAATTTGTATGGATTGGCATTTTTTAGTCTCGATTTGATAATCTTCCTTATTTTAGTCATGAGTAGTAACTAAATAAGTTAGTCAGGACTAACGTCACTAAACGCCCAACACTGAAAACCCAGTGAATAGATTCGTTGTGTGGCGATTATGTAGATACTAACAGAATTCCAAATCTGAGGCTCTATTATATTGTAGCATCACCTTAATGCAATATCGAATTGAAATATCACATTGACCACAACATGCTGGAAATTATTAATAATAGCCGGTTCGTGTGATAAATTCTTCACTTTAACCTCGCCACTTGGCTATTATTAATAATAACCGGTAATTATTAATAATAACCTATTTATCACTATGACCGTAACATATACATTTGAATTGAGCATTTGTTTTTTAGTGTGTGTGGTGGGCGTATTTTTACAACCCTATGTACGAATAAAATCTTAATGACGATCGGTACTACGATATTCTAAACCATTATTTTATTGATAACTTTTGGAACAATTTGCCGCTAATGGAGTGGGGGGCCCATATTCTTCCAGCACGACGCCGACGGTGCACCACCTCATAAAATAGGAAGGGTTACGGAATTGTTGGATATAAATTTTTAAAACAAATGGATTGGAGCTAACGGACCAGTGAGGTGGCCACCACCATCTTACACCTTTGGATTTTTTCTTTGGGGGCACATTAAAACCACATTATACAAAAAAAACACATCACGACATTCAGGCCCTAAGGCAATGTTTTGAAGTGCCATTCCGAATATTTTTATAAATAAGGCTGTTCGAAGTAATGCAAAGAGATGTAATGTATCCATCAATAAAAATGGACATGAATTTGAAAATATTTAAAGTAGTTTGTAGTAGCTAATCTTATTATTTATCTTTTTTATTCAAGTAAATATCTAATTATTATACTTCGAATAAAACAATACATCCTGGCACATTTAACCATTCACTTATACCCTGGACATGACGATGTTCATATCACAATGTTCGGCATTTGGCATATTAAATAACCCGTAATTGATCAGATGTTCTTTTAATACCAAAAACAAATGTGTGACTGTGCAATCTTATTCTCTCTGCATAACGATTGAATTATATTTCGGATGCTATACCACAATTGTTATTACTTTGAATACAGCATTCGATCATTGCGTATTTTACATACGACTGAAACGGCATTCCGTAATTTTCAACTGAAATAAATATTTAAGAATGAAAATTTAATACTTAAATCAGTAACTAGTAGTGTCAAACCATTAGTGGCACACGCCTACTCGGAGAAAGCTCGAAAAATATAACTATAATTTCTCTGATATATAATAATTTCATATTATTCTATAAAACATTACTTTTGGAATATTTTGGACCACTATGTTATATATCGTTGAAAGGACGAAAAAAGCTCAATTTATTTCAGGCATAGCCAGCTAGCTATGGTTTCCATTTAAAAAAACACAACTTTATGTTATACCTTGGAAACTATTATAGATATTTAAAATCAGTGAATTTCATTAAATTCTAATCAAACATGTGCCAAAAAGGAGATGCAAATAGCATTCGTCTGATTTAACAAACAACAATGATATCGACAAGTATCAAAATAGCGAAAAAATTGAGTTTTCTGTAATAACACGAAAACAAGAGACGATAGCTAATTTTGGCTTTCACCATTGAGTTTCTCTCAAAACAAGACGATACAACAACCTTACTCATTTTTCTATATATCTTAAGCGTTCTTCAGGAGGTCTTTCTCCTATCTCGCTGCCTTTGTTGTAAACAATACCCTCAGCACCATCGGCTTCCGCAGCCGAGAATCCACCATCGAACCTTTGAAGAAGGCGCTTTTATCGGGCGTGATTGTGTGCGAAAATATTTTTTGAGATATTTATTTTGAAATTCTATTTCGTGTTTTTTAATTTTCTTCGAATTCATTTTTTATACTGTTTCCTTGTCATTTCGTTTGGTAGTACTTTATATCACTTCGGTGTTGTACTTACCCTTTGTATTTTACATACAATAAAGTTATTTTATTTATTTATTTATTTATTATTTATAATTACCGAGATCGCCTATAGAAACATCGAAATTGGCCCACCCTGTACATCCATACATGTTTGTTTATTATTTCGACTCATCTGCGCTCAAGATATTTTCCATTAATGGTCGCCGACAGTGCTGAGGTCCCTGTAACTCTTTACTTTCGACTGTAAGTTTTTGTTGATCAGTGATATGTATAATTTTTGTACTTTTCATTTTGTTATATTATATTTTGCTCATGATGCCTTAAAAAATGCGAAACCAGTCCGAAGTAAATTCTACAATACACGTCCAGCAACAAAGAGGCTTATTATTATTTTTACTGTACTAAATTAATACATAAAAATGACATTCTGCAAAAAAAAAACGAATTAAACATACATAATTATGGTCTCAACAATTAATCATATTTAGACGAAGAAAACAACATTACAACAATATAGAATATCATGTAACGACATAGGTATCACAAGTGTCAACCCAGGTCAGATGTTGTATTTTACGAGAGATATCCCTACATTCCAGTTTATCATACATCATTTCTCAGGTCGTAGTTTTTACATAGACCACTGTTCGAGGGTTATTTACTAAATTAAACCAAACCATTATATACTCATATACAGAGCAGATGAGTAGAGGGTATTGCTCTCTTTGTGACAGCTGCGAATCAAATTATGTCTGTCAAACACGTAATTATCTGAAGTGCTTGACCAACACGGGAAGAACGTAACAAATACGAAAAGTTAACAAGCGCATTGTCCCAGCGCAGCGTGCCTTCAATGAGAACCACAACATCGACCTTGATCATCTTCTATTTTTTGAAATGATAGGTATAAAAACGACCAATAATATACCATAATTTTGTTTCGGACACTGAAATATATGTCACATTGAAGAGACAAATGTTTTGGACACCGCGACTTGTAACACAGATGATATAAGAGTTAACAAAATATTAAGATGAAAATAAAGTAAAGTAAAGTTAAGTCACCATTTTATCATGTCTGTGTTGGACTTACTTATTAGAGTGTATGGGGTACTAGTTACTTATTATGTATCAGACCTTTAAAATGATTGTTTCATTGTTCGATAGACATCTTTTTTCGCATTTGGTATTTGTGATTTTTCGGCGTGTCAAATGTTATAGGTTGTAGTGAAATAAAACATAACATAACGTTAACCATCGGTGACTTCAATTTTAAAGCATTCGTTGTATTATTGTGATGATTTTGTTACATGATATTGTTGTAATGCTGTTTTCTTCGACACCCTTCAGAAAATGTTTGGGGTGGTACGTACGCATGTGCGTGTACTTACGTGCTCTGGTATATGCTTATACAATAAAAGCGGTCAGTCCTATGGTGGCCACAGCAGTTTATTTTTATGTTAAACTCAATAAAGAAACTTATTTGGCAAATTACACATACTTGTTCATTTTTCGTGAGAATACATCTTTTTTATTTAGAATATATCAACGAAAAAGCGTATTACCACTTCTCACAAAATGATCGTTCAAGATGAGTAGCATACAATATATTTTCTACTAGGAGAGCTTGTCTACTTTGGTTTCATAATGAATATCTATATGATACTAATAAAATGTTAATGTTTACGGCTAAGATTTTACATAGTAGGTTTTATATAGTAGAAAAAATATTAAATATTATGTAATTCTCTTATTTCATATTACATCATGGCGCAAGTCTTATACCAGAAGAATATTACTATACTAATTCTAAAACTGATGTGATAAAGTAACATCTTTAATGCATGTCCAATAGTATTTAAGGGTCTAGTAACAAGTCTGTAAAAAAATATAGTTTAAATAGAAATTACTTCGACACTAAATTCCAAGAATTCCACCGTTAATCGAAAAGTTTACTTCGTTAATCGTTAATACGTTAAACAAAAATTTATCTTTGATAATTGTAAATCCGGTAATTTGTCTAAAATGTAAAAGAAGTAAATATTTCTAATTTCTACGCAATTCTATTACTATCAATTCTTTGTAATAAAATTCATGTAATAAGAACCTATAAAATAATGATAATAATAATAATAATTTAATCATATTGATTTATGATATATTTTATTTGTTTGGAACATTTGTCAGTAGTTTACCTTTATAGCACATAGAAATATTTTCCTCTATGCAAACAGATTTATTCAACTTAAACAAACTATCTCCCTGTGCGTATTTGGTTTCCTGATGAACTGTTCATTTAGAACAAATGGCAGATTTGTGATATCGTGCAAAAGAAACGACTATAGCGATGTGAAATAGATACTATTTTAAACGAATTTAGATTACTTGATTGAATCCAAAATTCAATTTTCCAATCACGGTTCTAGCAAATACATTCTGATAGTGTTCAAAATATAAATGATTAGATTCCGGATAATTTTATTATCCAGTCTGTGAAGAATTGGTCGGGCTTCTGATTGAAAAAGTTATGAAGATGTTTCCTGATATCCTCTAGAGATTGGAATTCTGTGCCGGGTAATCAATTTTATATCGAACGCAAAATATAATCCGAACTAGGATGCCCGGTAAAATATGCAAAAATGATGAAGCGTAGCATCCCATCAAAACTTGTTTGGAATATTGTATTCCAAAACAACAACGCAACAAATAAATTGAGAGGTATTAATTCGATGGTGTAACCATCAAATATATTTTACGAGGCTGAAAGAAAATTGCACCATCAACTGCACCGATTTCAATTGGTTGGAGCGAGTTTAATGCTATTTTTGTTATCCAGTATAACGTTTTCGAACACAGCGAACGTTTGCTTCTTCTAATAAAAACATCGCATTTTCATCAGATGAACCAAACGTATGGTAAAAGGCAAACACATATTTACCTTGGTAAACGTAACGCAACTTAGGAAAATTTCTTGACGTTTTCAGATTTCAATTTTTGCTCTGACATCTAACGCCACTTACCGATGAAACGTAATTCCTGTCGATTTCTTGCAGCCAGGACCCACAGCACATACAGTCATGCTAATTAGTTATAAATACATACTTATAGAGCACTAGAAATTACTTTAACCAATATAATTTGTCAATTTGACGTTATAGGACTAACGGACGGTATGATTTGACATAAAGTGGGCCCAATTTTAAGCTCATATGACTCCTCCTCTTTTATACTATCTCGATGGTATATATTTATAGTCGGAGTGCGACAGATCAACCAAGACACTATGTTTTTTTCATTTTGGATAAGTTTCTTGGTAACATTTCCACCTTTCGAAAATGATAAAACAGTTCTTTTAGATTAGGTTTACGCGAATGTAGGCACACCAAATATTTATTGACAGGTTTAACACTCTCTGTTTGGAACGTATTTTTGATTACTCTAAAGTATTTTTTCATATCTTGCATGTTGTACTCCGTCAATATCCCACAGCAAATTTCATACGATGGCAAAAAATACAAACAAATAAAAATATCTACCGCCTTCATTAAAATGGGTACACGTTCAAAGATCATTCAGAACGTGAAAAAATGATTTGAATTTTTAATAGAAACATTTTTTTATTCGAGTAAAAAAAGCAAGTCAAAATGTGAATAAGTGTTTAGTTCAATAAATTTCTAAAATCTTCTTATGATTCTGGTGCCCTTTTATGAAAATTTCGAAAACTACGTAAAATTATTAATATTTTTTCTTTTATGATACTCCGTTGACCGAATTTAAAGATATTTATTTATTCGGGGCTGTCAAATTTTGACCCAACTATATTTTGAAAAAGGAGATGGAATATTTGTAGCTTTATTTCATTTCAACTTGATAACTTTATGCAGTACAGAGAAATTCCACTATGACAGACACCGAACAAACAGACTGACAGACAGACAAATAAGTACTGGGTCCGTTTTTTACTTTTGAGGCACGGAACCAAAAGAATCTAATTTTGACCACACGAACCCAGTGTTCTAGAGCCTAGAAAATTAAAAACAATATATCACAAACTAAACGTAGTAGTAGTACTCTTACGGGATGTTGTTCATATTTGCGATATCATTCAATTCGTAGGTGTCAATCCTATTGCTCTAGTAATTTCAAAATACGTTCAAAATGAATATTTATTTATTTATACTTTTTGAGAACTTTGCGTAGAACCCAACACAGCCGGGTTGGGCCGGTCTGAGAGCCTGATCTGCCCGAAAGCCCAATCCGGCGCGAAAGCACACTCTGGTCCGAAAGCCCGGTCCGGCCCGAAAACTCCACCGGGCCCGAAATCTGGGGATGGACTAACTCATATATATATATATATATATATATATATATATATATATATATATATATATATATATATATATATATATATATAAATATGAAGGAGGTTCACCTTGACCTTCCTTCTCCTTATGAAACCAACAATTTCAATCAAAATAGTTCGCAACTAAATAATAATAACGGTTAATGGTAGCAATCGGTTATTAATTTTTATGTTTCCTATCGAATAATCAGGCTGTGGTCATTGGGTACCCGTGAAAAAAATGACTCACTGGCCAAAAACCAAGTAAATCACGCTAGAGGGCGCCAGTAATGTAATGTCGGCCAAAGTCGATTTAGTTAGTGTTTAGTTGACCATTTTCGACTATTTTCACCAATTCATAGCCACCTAGATTAATACACAAAAAAGTTATTTTTGCGTTGCCTTGGTGATAAAAATTGACGATCGGTATGTTTTTGTGTTCGGAATGTCATCCTGATTGAAAATATCACACAAAGTATATAGGGTGCCATTTAAAATGTCAATGATGACGTCATTTGCGGAAAAACCGGAAGTCATATTAGCCTGAAGAGTATCCCAAAGAATGGCATTTATTGTCTATTAACACTTTCCCAAATTTCATTCGCCCAGCTTTATAAACAAAAAAAGTAAACGGGAGTACTTATGCCGTGGGTCACCCGGTATAATAGGTTTGTTTGAGCAGTCGCAAAATCAGTTTACAAACAGTTCTTTTGTCATAGACGACCAGCGAATTTAGTTTTGTCATTTTTGAAGCGAATGCGAGAATTTTCGAATGGTTAGGTGAGACGGAGTGGAGATATCGGCGGTTTCTCTCTGTAACGCACGCGCCACGCGCCCTATCGGCAGAACAAGCTAACTTGCTCTCAACTTCAAATTGAGATTAAACCATTTCATATTGGCAATAAACACTTTCAAAGTGGGAATAAACAATTTTAAAGTGGGAATAAACAATTTCAAATTGAAATAATCAATTTCAAATTGGGAATAAAAAATTTCAAATTCGGAACAAGCAATTTCAAGTTATGAATAAACACAATCAATTTGGTACTAACCAATTTCAATTTGGCAGTAAACAATTTCACATTCAGAAAAACGAAAATGACAGTTGCATTGTGGTGACACATTAATATAATTGTAAGTTGTTGCGGGTGTTAATTTTGCTGGTTGTTAAGCATAATAATATAAAAATAATGCCGTACATCAAGAGGATGCTAACAATGTAAAAAAACAGATTTGTACGTAATATAATAATAATAAGAGAGAGTGGGGAGCTCTAGCAGATACATTGAATATTAAGATATCGACGGCCTATCGATGGGTAAAGCATCAAGTACCGGGAGAAGAGAAAAATCGTGGAGGAAAGAGAAGATACAAAATACTGAATGACCATCGCCTATTCATGGAAGAGCGTGTTGAGGAAAATCCTAAACATACTTTAATAGAAAGGAAGTTACAAATACATAATAATTCATAATTCATAATTCATAATTTATTGTGTAAAGCATAAAAAAAATACATACACTCGTCAGGTCACATTTGTATGTGTTCATAAATATCATCAGTTCTAAATTCTACACTCAGACAAAACTAATACTAATACAAAATCAGTAAAATAAAATTACGGAATTACATATAAGAACACTGGCAAATACATACTTATAAAGTATACGCTACTACATATTAAAGACAATTGACAAACATACATAAAAAGTCGCAGCCACATTTTAAACAGTTGACAAATAAGAAAACAAAAAGGGCGCAACTACATACCAAAACACCCGAGCTCGATTCTGTCCTCCAAAAACTCAGCAGACGAGTAGTACGCTCTGTCCAATAAAAATGTCATAAGCTTCTGTTTAAAGAGTTTGGTCGGTAAAAGTGTCACATCTCGGGGTAACTTATTGAAAAACTTTAGAGCCATATAATTGAAGCTCTTCTGACTCCCGGACAGTCTATAAAATCGTGGGCGCAGCTGCGCACCGGCCCTGGTATGGTAACGGTGTGAACCGTTATCGATACTGAATTTCTCAGTGTTTGCGTGAACGTACTGAAGGCATTTGAGTATATACAGGCACGGGAAAGTCAACAATCTGAGATCCACAAACAAACCTCGGCAATCATCTCTATACCCGATGCTACCCACAATCCTCACCGCCCGCCGCTGCAGCCTGAACACCCTCCCGCATGATGCAGCCGAACCCCAAACCAACAACGAATACTCGATAACAGACTGACACAATGAAAAGTATGCCGTCCGCAGAACAGCAGCAGACACATTCTGACTCAGCCGCCTCAAAACAAAAACACCACCACCCAACTTTGCACAGACCGCAGCCACATGATGATCCCACCTGAGAGTCGCATCAAGATGTACACCCAGGAACTTCACACTGCTTCCATGGGCAACATTGTCGGTTGTTGGACATTTGCGCAGAGAAAAAACGATGGTTGACGTTTTCTCAGCATTAAGCTTCAGTTTGTTGCAGTTAAACCATCTCTCAGCTTCCCCCCTGGCTGCTACACTAGTCTCCACTGCATCCCTAAAAGTGGTGCTGCTCGTTACCAGTGTCGTATCGTCAGCGTAGCAAATAACAGATCCCCCAGTTATGCTGTCCGACAGGTCATTAATATATATTAAAAACAATAGAGGGCCAAGGACGGACCCCTGAGGGACACCCACCGAAACTACCATTTTCTGAGAGAGCTCACCATTGCACTTTACAATCTGTGTCCTACTACTGAGGTATGACTTAATAAATCTAATGCTGCTATTGTCAAAATTGTACCTCTGCAATTTTCTGAGAAGCAACTCATGCTGAACACAGTCGAACGCCTTGCTCAGATCGCAAAAGGTACCCACCATATACTCGCCGCTCTCAAATGAGTCAACAGCACTCTCAACGAACCCACAAATTGCGTCCGCCGTGCCCCTATTCTGCCTAAATCCATACTGGGACTCTGTAAATAAACTGTTATCCTCAAAGTAAGTTGCAATTCTAGACTTAATCGCCTTTTCAAAAATTTTAGAAAATACAGGTAACAGTGAAATTGGCCTATAGTTCTCAATTTGTTGCCTGTTCCCTTTTTTATATATTGGAAGCACAAGTGCAACCTTAAGGGAATCGGGGAAAACATTTTCCTCAATTAATAGATTTAGCAATTTTGTTAAAGGTATCAAAATTAGTTCTTTAATACTCTTAAGAATGTAAGTGTTAAAACCGTATACATCTCGAGTAGATTTGGATTTAATCGAATCGATTATATCACGCATCTCAATATAAGTAATTGGGCTCAAAGAGAACGCAATCCCTGTGGTATTAATTTTGTCCAAAGTACGGTCCATGTCATGTGATGGTTGCAATTCATTGACTATATTACTAGGTACATTAATGTAAAACTGGTTGACAACATCGGGATTAAATGTTGCTGTTTTGTTTATCTTCCTATTCGCCCTCTGAGCATTTATAACTTGCCATATCGCTTTACTAGAATAGTTTGACTGTGATAGAAGTTTATTATTAGAATTTATTTTTGATTCCCTAATTTTTGCCTTATATTGTCTGTTTAGTTCTTTCAGTTGTTCCCTTATATGGTCTGATTTTGTGATCTCGTAGATATCATTCAGTATATTTATATTCCCTCGGATTCCCCTGAGTTCGTTAGTAAACCATGTATCTGGTGAGCTAAGCTGCTTCTCCTTAACTGTTCTTTCTGGGAATGCCTTCTTAAACCCGTCTGACAAAGTTTTCATGAATAACTCAAATTTATCATCCGCTCCCAAGCCACAATCCGAGACAAAGTTCCAATTTATTTCTGAGACGTAATTATAAAATACTAGTTTCCCTTTGTCAGTTAATGGCCTAATTGTTACTTTCTTTTGTTCGGCGTGCTGTAATACTATGTCGCATTGAAATGAGATGCTTACATGGTCGCAAAATTTGTCAGTCACCTCCGCCGTATGGTATGTTGCAAAGTTTAAAAATATATTGTCTAGACAGTTTTCCCCACGTGTAGCAACATTCAATATAGGTGCAAACCCGAAAGTCCCGAGACTATCAATTAATAGACGAGCATTTCTATCCGCTGTGCCAAATCTCACGTTAAAATCTCCAACAATAATAACTTGCTCGAACGGTTCAAAATTCGATAAGCATTCTTCCAGAAGCCCCAAGAAAACGTTAAAATCGCCACCCGGAGATCTATATATATTAAGCAAAACTGTCTTAAATTTAATTATCCTAATACCTGTGATTTCAAAGTGCATTTCTTGTGAAAGGTTATCAAGAATTGGTAGATTTTCATATTGAATATTATTCTTATCATTGCCCATGATTAGGACGCCACCATGTCCGTGGAGTCTTCTACTAAAGAATGAACACTGTTGGTAATCAAGCAGTTTCATGTTTGGAGCTTCGTCCTGCGTTAACCAGGTTTCAGTGAAACAGAGCACGTCAAACTTTTTATCAATTAGAAATGCTTCGAGGACATCAGTCTTATTTCTGATACACTGAATATTAGTATAAAACACCCTTAATGGCTCGACCACTACCGCACGCCTCTCTTTCGCATCTGCTGTGTCCATAAAAAAGACCTACCAACGCCAGTCTGATCTAACGAATTATTATGATCATCCGTAAGTAAGTCAACTATCTCTGAACCCGAAGAGTCCACAATCAAGCTCGCAAAGGTTATACATTCACAAACACAACCAAATAACTTATTCTTTCCTGCCCTACTGTACTGAAAACCATGAATGGCTTTATCAAATTTACCCAAGAACGAGTTTACATCAATAAATTTACATGCATTTTGCAGTGCATCAAACATTTGCACGTTGAAATTATTAACACTAAAGTTCATCCTACTACTATCAGATCTAAAGGGTACATTCACGTAAATCAGATTAACTCGACGTGCAGTTATCTTAATTTTTTTAATAGTATCGGAATTTACATTTGTGCCATTGATGACATTGTTGATTCCACCCATCAAAACAACTGTATCATTCTTATTATAATCTCTACAAAGTAAGTTAATGTCGCATACCACCGAATCGAGCAAAGCACCCGGTTTGCAGACGACCTGAACAGAAAATTCGTCCTTCAGATATTGTTGCAGCAGGCTAGAGGATCCCCGACCATAGTCGTCAGCAAGGACCAGCACACGGCGGCGAACTCGAGAGCCCTGTACTCCACACTTCCTCCCGTTGTTACTAGGTGGAGCTACATTTGCCTCTGTCCCACTGTCAGTGTTCAGATTGTTTTGAGTGTTGTGACAATTCAGCACCTGGTCTTTCTTCTGATTTAGTTGCACCAATCTGGATTTACTAATCAACTCACTGACATCATTCAGCTGTTTGGACAGCACTGTCCTCAGGTCATGTATATCTGCTGCAAGTGCACTGAAGCCATCCAGACAGTCTGTGACTATATCATTATCATCATTTTCATCAGGTATGCTATCGTTTACATCCGCAAAACCAAATTCAGCTATTGACTTGTCCATGATTTTACTGTTCAACTGTACAATCCTAGATTTCAGATCATCAATCATATTATCTTTTTCCTTGCATCCGCAGTCAATTGAGGTTATACCGGAGCAGCAGTTGACTTTTCCTCTGTTGTCCACAAACATCCCCTTCACCCTGATCAGGCAGGACGGATGGTATTTACTGTCACACTTATCACACACAACGTAATTTTTCACTACTACTGAGCGTTTACTACACACAACTTCAGCCACCTTAAGTTTACTCGGCGCCATTTTTATTGACGAGATATAATAGTTCTCATATCCACGGAATGTGTCCGCAAACATTTAGACAACTTATTGTATACCTTAAAATACGTTCGAAGAGAGCCTGAGAGGGCAAACAACGATGAAAATAAAGTGAAAACGGGAGATTATGTACAGCAGCTCCTGCAGTATCAAGCAGAAATACCTCCAATCGTCTACATGGACGAGACTAATTTCAATATGTATCTATTGCGGAGGATAGGAAGATCGACTATAGGAAATATAGGTTTGATACACCACGAAATAAGAAGAAGCGCCTTTCGGATGCCAGAAGCCAATGAATTTGTTAGGTAGTGCCTCCGCAATGCTCAGGAAATGTATCAGTCAGCAGTGGTATTGGTAATCGACAACGCTCTTTGTCATGTCTCAGTTGAACAAGTATTTCAAGAAGATAAATTTACCGATCACCGTTTGATGAGGCTTGCGCCGTATAGTCCGATGTTTAACCCAATTGAAGCTGCTTGGTCAGCCTGTCAAACACTGGCGTGAAAACTTACCTAGCAGCTCAACTGCCCCACATCATAGCCGGTCGCATCGCTTACCGTCGCTGGAAGAAATAATTAGACCGAATATTATGACCAAAATAAGCGGTGCGCATTGTGCAAGACATGTTGCACACATGGTCTTTTAAATGAATAACATTTATTATAATAATTATAATGTAATACGTAGTTGATAATATTATAATCAGTTATTCATAGTTATTTAACCAACAAGTATATTAAAAAGAGCGATTAATGATCGAGACTGTTTAACGGTCGAGCGTAGCGAGAGCGGTAATTGTCGAGATCATTAATCGCCGTTTAATATTCGAGTTGTTACAAAATTTTTTCGTCGATCGTATTCTCCTAGCGTCGTCTACCTTAGATTTTTCTTAGCCAATGTCTTTTTAGGTTATATGACAATTTATGTAATTTGCCACTGACAGTTCTAGAAGACGGTATGTTTTGATTGGAAGGTTTCATTTCACATATGTTCGATTGGCCAATCAAACGACGTCTTTACGTCGTGTGATTGGCTATAACAAATCCTGCATTAATAGAAATCGTGCATTTATAGAGTGGTTTTATAAACGATTTCCTGTTCACTAAACTGATTCATAAATAAACGATCGACGGAAAATAAATATTATAATGAAATTATTATTTATATATGAAATGGTTTAGTGCCAATTTGAATTTGCTTAGTACCAAAATGAATGTGTTTCCTCTCAATTTTAAATTGCTTATTCCCAATTTGAAACTGTTTACTTCATTTTGAAATTGTTTATTCCCCAGTTGAAATAGTTTATTCCCAATTTGAATGAGTTTATTCCCAATTTGAAATGGATTATTTTAAATTGAAATTGTTTAAACCCAATTTCAAATTGTTTATTCCCATTTTGAATGTTTTATTCCCAATTTGAAACTATTGAATCTCAATTTGAGTTGTTAAGACAATACTAGACTCCTCTCGGAGTCTAGTATTGTCATCTTGTATTTTTTTGTGTCATTAAGTGTAAGGATGCTCTGTCTTTTACATACTTTAACATACATATCTGTATGTTGCTGTGATAGCTGCATTATAAACACCAATGACACGTTGTCTGGTTTGTCACTGTTTGTAAACTGGGTTTGCCAATACTCGAAGAAGCCTGATGGCTTCTTCGAGTATTTTGATTAATATAGTCAAGTTGGCGAACTATAGAGTCAGAGGCGGCAAAATAATCGTTTCAAATAGAGATTATTATTAGGGAAAATATTTTTTTGCTGAGAATCTAGCGGTGTTCTTGCTAACCGTTGCGTCGCCCGCGCAGGCTTTGAGATGCGCCGAGGCGGCGATTTGGGATTTGCGCCAGCAAGTCAAGATAGAGTGTAAGGCCCCGGCATTATGTTTTTAAATTGACGTGTGTGGTCCTACACCATTATACTTAATATTTTAAAATTGGCTGATTTGACTAATGCGAACAATCCCGGCTTCGGCTTTCTGCTGTAGGTAGGTGCATTGCATATATCATTGTGAACCTCGAGTCAATCAAATATATAACTCGGGCTGAGCCCGCCACGCTGCCGTTCGATACTATATTATGCTTTGCGTTGTATGCCTATGCAGTGAACACTATGCTCCAATAAACAAGTGAGCTTCTAACTGACTTTACGCTTAATTTAAAAAGAAAATGCGGGATAGTGGTATTTTTAGCTGACAGTCGAATTACGTGTGACTGTGGTTGCCTACGCTTGCAAATTTATCTTTGCTGGAAAAGGTCGACAAAAGAAGAGAACAGTGCATACAGCGGGCCGTTAAACTTAATTACGAAGAAAATTAACAACTAGCGCGTTCGGCTACCAACTTCTTTTGCCTGGTGGTCTTGCCCGAGGACCAATTACGGAGGGCGGTGCTCGACATGCCCTTTTACCGGATTGAATTAAATTTCGAAATATGGTCGCGTCGCTTGTCGAGATTACACCCCTGAACTTATATTACGGTTTCGCGAGCGTCTGTCCGCCCAATTATGGAGCGAACAGTTATCGGCTACCGTATTTATAGTAATTGCATTTTAGCCCTTAGGTGCAGAATGTGTTACTGCACAAAATTCCCCTGTTCCAACCACACCGTCTCTTGCGCATTAAGTATTGTGATAACATTTAAATGTTATGCGAGCATACACTGACAATAATTGTTGAGGGGTATAATCATCGCCCAACTGACTATTGATGCTTTCCAGCTGTATCGGCGCGACCACTATTGGACGGTGTCTTCTGGTTATTTAGACACAATGGTAAACTAAAGATAATACAGTCCAGCAGAAATTTTTTTACCTATAACATTTACAAACATCCCTCAAAATTTTGTCAATAATGCTTCAGAAAATATGTTGGCAGCTTGGTTCTTTTGTTAACGTGGAGTCAAAGTCTTTGAACTGAGTTTGAACCCAACTAAAATGGATTAAATCTTAAGTAGTTTTCCTATTTTTTATTCCTTAATTTACTATACTGTAGCTTCTGGATTGTAAAAGCTATTTTCTGATATGATATGACATTACATAAGAAATTGGTAACACTTCTGCATACAATGCCAAGGGAAGCAAAGTAGTTTACAAACAATTGAGGTCTGGTTCTCGGCTAAATATGGATGGCGAAAGGAACGTTCTATAAATTATAGTCAATAAACACAACTCCGGTTATATTCTACGGAGTTCACATCACTTCCTAGAGACCGAAGTACAGGCCCGCCAGGAAATCATCAATATCTCGGAGGAATACCCGAGAATTTTAGTCGCCTTCAGCACCAATTGTAACAGTAATCCAAGAGGGCACAGCGCATCGCGGCGGTGAGATCCGATCAAAACTTGGGCCCTTCTGGATTTCTTATTATTATTCTACTCGCACAAACTCACACGGGCAAGGTTAATCTCATCCCCATCGATTTATCTTTCTATGTTGAGCATTGGCAGCGATGGCTCGATTCGCTCCAGGCTAATCGCAAATGCCGGATTTAATAGTTTTCCGATGGCCAGATTTCGGAATTTATCGTATTTGTCTTTACAGAATTGTAGGAATCTGTCATCGTCTATTTTGTTTGTAGTAACTTCTAGAGATTCTACTTTTTTCGGATTAATTGCGGAATCGTGCACTCTGAATAACAAAACCTTCAATAATAAACATTCGACCAAACATCGGAAGTTTTTCCCAGCTTCATGCCATATAATCCCTATTATTCACGATGCGATGTGTGTCGCCTACATTTGTCGTTGGTGATACTCCGCGTAGCGAGACCCAACTCTGTCCATTCACATCGCCAACGTGTCGATCTTGTTCGCTTTAGGCCGCTCCTACATGCTGCGATGTATATGCCAACGTTGGACATCTGTGCTCTAAAAGGTGTGAGCCAGCTAACTGTACCAATGTCAACCTGTTGGTGAACGGAATGCGCGGGGTCGGGTTTTACTAAGCGCGTAGCACTCCTATCACCACCGTTGGCGATATACATCGCATCGTATAGGAGCGGCCTTAACTGAAGCGGTCAATCTCAATATATTGGCAAAGTGAATGCGCGCACTACTCGCAGAGTCATCCATGGCCACACAACACTCACACACACACATCGCATCGTGTAGAACGAGCCTAAGAATAACCTATGAATCGTAATTCAAATCATGCAACACATTATTAAGTAAACTCAATGCCAACTCTACCGTATGAATTCGAACAGTAATCGTAAAATAGGTCTGTTTACTTGTTAAGCGCCATTCTTGAATACAAGTTAACCTAAAATATAATTTGAGTCTGATAACTATATTATCATCGAAAAATTTAAAGTATGGCGTCGTTTTATTTTATATGATTTATTACGTACATATAAATAACAACAAAATAACATTAATTTAAATTGTAATAACACAAATCTTGCTTGTGTCAGTGTATATTAAAAAATTAACGGTTAAATATTTTATTTCATACTGTCCGGTATATTGATGTTTACATCATCAATTTGAGTCCGGTAAGCGAGATATAACACCACAAAGCCGGTAAGTGTTGCTTACCCACACTTACTTTCTTAAATTTAGCTGTTTGTATTCTCTTTAACAAATATCATCGATTTCACCATGGAATATTTGGGTCATTTTTTACTTTTGAATGAGTACATCTTTACATTGTAATTGCTTTTCAACCAGACTCGACAGTATGAAATAAAACGATACACGTCCGGTAGGTCTTGTAACACTACTCGTTTACATATTCCCACTTGTAACACTACTCGTTTACATATCCGTAATATTTAACTCGTGCTGTTACAAGTCGCCTACCTGACTTATAACGTAAATAA
Source organism: Aphodius sticticus (assembly GCA_963966075.1). Lineage (NCBI taxonomy): Eukaryota > Metazoa > Arthropoda > Insecta > Coleoptera > Scarabaeidae > Aphodius > Aphodius sticticus. The sequence continues at coordinate 66,561,300 of OZ014506.1, forward strand.
CTATAAAGGCTGTACAATGTACAATGTACAATACAATGTACAATGACGTAAGTGCAAATACTGTAATTGTTGAGTAACATAGTCACAAACTTTCTTTTGATAAAATTATGCCCGACGAAGTATTTTTTCGGGCGAAAGTTAAGACCTAAACTATGTAGTTATACAAAATTAGTGATATTATGGAGTGACATGGAGTGATATTAGACAACATTTTTTTTTTTATATTCTTAAGGATAGCATTGCTTCCGATTTTGCCGAAAGTGGTGTCACATCGAATTAACTTTTCTTTCAGCCCACTTTAAAAAAAAGCCGAATCAACTGTCCCGACATTCTGTTGCTGACAAAATTAGTATCGAACAGTGACCAGTAAAAAAAATAATTGGTTGCAACTTTACCATAAAGGACATAAATCGAGGACATAAGTCAAAAACAACTGGATAACGTATTTCAGAAAAATGTGACTTTGGTCTTTTAATTGAGAATTGAGTAAGATTAATTTTGTATACTAGCTAAAATATCTAAATCGTGGCCGTTCTGCGGTAAACTACGAAAAAAGCGCAAATGTGTACGTTAGGGGTAGCTTTTACGGGACTATGACTAGCGTAACCCTGCCAGGTTGTTGGTATGTAGTTTGCAAAGATACAAGGTGTATTTGTGAATCGGTGTACAATCGGGTGAATAAATCGTTCACTAGCGCTTGGTTCTATTATATATAAATACGCCGGTAGTCGAGTTTAAAGTTTAAGTTTGATGAACTGCTAACTTAAAAAAATCCATGAAAACAATTGTTTGGCGCGCGTAGTACCAGCGCGATCATCCTTAATGTGGTCGTTCGAAGTTATTTGGATTTTGGCAATTTTAGCTTCGGTATAAAAGTAATCATTTTGTAATTAGAAAAATTAAGGGAAATAAATCCAATATGGTTGCCCCTTTGGGATCCGACGCGGAAAGTGTTGTTTCAATATCCTATAGCGTCCGTCAATTTTGTTACGGCCTGACATATGACACCCCAAAAAGCCACTACTTATCGTGTACTTTCGCGGTTTCTCGCATATTACCGCAATCGCCAGGATAATTATAGCACTTATACGAAAATAATGTTTATAAAATTCGGCACCAAAAATATATTTATTACTTTTTCTTGTATTCAGAGGTTCTCATACATAAGACCACCCGAATATTGGGGTACTTTTTTGTTTTTACCAATTTTAACCCACTATCTCGGGAATAAGTTTATGAGTTATCAAAAAGCGTTTAACAGATAATGTTGTTGAATATTTAATACAACTATAATTTTCAACTATAATTATTGACGGAATTAATAGATTTTTTTTGTGTAGAATTAATTAATTAAGAAAATTTTGTACAGAAGATAAAATGGCGAAATTGTGACCGTTTTGCGGTAAAATGCAGAAAGCTGCAACCGTGCATTTCAAGCTACGTACACATCTGAGCACGTACGGCGTATGAGCAATCACACGCAGCTCCGAATGCAGCGGACCAGACAATTTTTTTCGGCATGTAAACTAGATGCCTTGCCATCGATCGGCGTTGTTCCTCGCATCGCCGCTCAAATTGGTGGTGGCGCGTTGTAAACGATAATAATGTTGGGCGACCTTGGCAATATTTTCAAACTGACTAATCGGAGTGCGGTAGTCGTAGTTGTGCTTGTGTTTGCTTTACTTGAAAGTATTTCTATTTCCACGTCGGGACAGAGCAACTACAAACAGGAAAATAGAAGATCATATTCCCATTGCGAATAATATTGGCACGCTGGGTATTTTTTCACTCAAATGGGAGGTTTGAAATGCGAAAGTCTGGGATCGTGAGCAGGATTAGTCCGCAGCATGGTTATTCGAAAATCTTCCCTCTTTCGTCGATTGGAGGTAATTCCATATAAAGTCAAGACGTTTTCTCATGTGAATACCATCGGATGGTATTGAAGATCAGAAAATATTGGAGCCTCGAGAAAAAAGGTGCCGACACAAAGTCACGCTTCTGGTTATTCTGTGGCCCAGATGAACAGCCATCCTTGATAATCATTGTCTACTCATTGCCGCAAAACTAGGAAATAAATTCATTTTGGCCGTTTTTAAGCTGTGTAACTCCGGAAATAAGTAACGTGTAAAAAGTGCAATGTAAGCATAGCTTTGTAGGCTAGGTTAGTCCTAGTCTCAAACTGCCAGATTAGACCGGGATCTAAAACACGAAAGATAACTTATTCTAGTCTATTTTACTTATGTCAAAGTAATCTTCACAACAAAAAAAACTTGTATTTGCCGCTATTTATTTCATTTGGGTTTCTACGAGCCAGTCTTAACTACTTTTTTCGCAGTTTCACATCTTGCGGAACACCTACAAATAGTTTAGTTTATCCGGAGTTTTTATTGACGTATTTGTGTATTGTGGCACTATACACTATTCATAACCCAATTTTATGTATGAATTGTGAAAACAATTCGACGCCGATGATTGCAGACCATATGGGCCGATTGGATATCTAGTAAGGTGTGAGGTCACAAGAATCACGTGATAAACGTGTATCGTTTTGTATCGTTATGGCGGGACTTTATGATTCAATTTTTAACGCTGATTTTGATTAAAAATTAAGGAAATAATGAAAACAAATGCATTTACAAAGTGGAGTAAAGGAATAAACACACCAAGTTGGTTTTCCAAAAATAGTCAAATACCCTATTAACTGAAAATAAGCCGTAAGCCACTACAAGATATATAACTAATTCTGAAGAAAACAATGTCACATGTCGAAAACTATTCAGAAAAAGTAGTGATTTATTAGTTCTTAAAGTTTTTTCTTTTTTTTGTTGCAAAACATGACATAATATGTTATTCCAATTTTGACATGATGAAGCCGTCGCGCGCTGATTTCTAACAAACCGCGGATGAAGCCTCTGTAACCAGTTTCACCTGTTTTTTGACAGTTTGAGTGTCAACTGTTACACACTTGTCAAATAGTATGAGTGGTAGATCACAGTAGATCATCCCCAGAGCGAGTTTTCATCATAGTAACAAGGTGTTGTTCATGTATGTGTTTGGTCAAGTAGAGATTCTTCGATTGGTTGGAATTCCATCACTGGTAACTGTTCGCAACTATTTAGCTGATTAGTATTGATATAAATTGCTCCATAACGTTAGAGGGGGTTCAATGAAAACAACAGACTACAATTTTTAGACCTAGAAATAATTAAAGACATAGAACAAGGTAAATTGTTATTCAATATTTATAGAAAACCGAATAGCACTGACATAATAGTACTGCATTTAGATACCTGTTTGGCAGAGCCTCAAAAATTCCTCTTGATAAACAAAAGTATAACAAAGAAATAATGAATGTTTTAAAAATAGGTCCCAACAATAATTACACAAAATATGCAACATAAATATGCATATACCCTAATGTTGGTATTAAAAATCGATATATAGCTCTAAATTACTAAGAAACACACTTTCTAAATATAATTTATCTACATCTTTCAGAAATAGCAACAAATTGGGGAACCATCTCATTAACAATAAAGCAAAACCTAACATAATGGCAAAGAGTAGAATTTATAAAGTGACAGGTAATGATTATGACAAATTTTATATAGGACAGTCAGGACGAAACCTTGGAACACGATTAAAAGAACATCTTTCGTGCAGAAATTCAAGTGTATACTATACAAACATAAAGAGGCTAAACATAGAGTACACAGTGATAATGTCCAGTTACTCCACCAAGTTCAGAAATCTCAAAAAAATTATCTGCTTGAGGAGATTGAAATTATGAAATACCATGTAAGAACACCAGGCCTGCTGATGAACTAAATTATCGAACTTAACCCCCACCGAATATTCTCGAAACTTTTTAAAATTCCCGCCACGCGCCATCTGCCGCAGACACCACGCGCCATCTGCCGCAGACGCCACGAGATAATGGTTGATTCCGTTCACGTTGTAATTCGCACGCTTGCATTGAAGTGAGATAATCAAATTAATTATAAGTCAACAAAAATACCGTTACATGTAAGCCTTTTGTCCTTTGTATCTGACGTTTGTATATTAAGCGATTGTTTGTATTTTTAGATAAGTTCATAGAATACCTTCTTATATAGAACGCCATCTTATGGGTTAAATGTCTAGCCAACTAGCGATCTCAGCGACGCGGAGCCTCGGACCCCAGAACTAAAAATCTAGCGGGAAATTTGAACTCAACCTTCGTATTCTTTCCCATTCGGATTATGATATACAGTGATATACTAATCGTTTCGTGTCTTGAACAATAGGCCTGTTCGCGAGGCATGTTAGGAATGTGTTCGGAACCTATTATTTTGGACCAATGCTGGAATTCTTCATTGACTTACACATGGCCCATAATACATTATTTCCGAACAAATTCAGAACTTGCACGAACACACCTATTATGTATATAAAAGACACGAAATGTATGACATTGTATGTGGCACCGTACATGATGGCAGTGAACACTTCACACGCATTCTAAAAAAAAATTGTTGCAAACGTTGCAAAATACTTGTATTATGCTTGTATTATGCCGTTTGATAACTGTCAACATGACATGAATTAAATAGTCCGTAGTAGTTACCGTAGTTACCACGGGCTACTTAATACATGTCATGTTATGACAAATTCATAACTTGAAGTTTCCCGCCGGAGCGCGAACCGCGCCATCTGTCGAATCTTATGTTGGTTTACGGTAGTGAAATAGATATCGCTAAAATAGACTGATTGCGCCATCCCTCGTAGGATAAAAGAACTATAATTATTGGCTACCTATGTCCCATAAGCTTGGACCCCTTGGATAAGTTACGTTGTGAGAAAATTAAGAGCGATATACATAACCTACATTTTTATATGACGCACATTGACCAACCGAATTAGACGGTAAAGATTTTGTTGTTTTTTGTGTTTCGAAACATGTAGCCAAAAGAACACCAATAAAACACATTAGAAATTTATCATCTACATTTTCATGTATAGCTGATTGCCGATACCACTCAAAAACAAGTTAGGGCGTTAAGGTTTGCCTTTAAGAACCAGGAACAAATGTCGCTAAAGAAGCTCATTTAGTGGATAAGACAAATGAACCATTGAAAAGGCATTCCAAACTCTTTCTCGGAAAGAGTAATTATTCCTCCTTTTGTTCCTGAAATAGCTGCGGTGTATACGCGCTCACGCTCCGCCGAGGCGTTAGCGGCACCTCAATATAATTTTTATCAGGTCCCAGTTTTGGTTAATTGATTTTGATGGCAATAGGCAAGTTTTGCCAACTGGCAAGTTTTGCCAACTTTTTTAAAACGATTTGATAAAATTATTTTTTCAATCTACACTAATGTCTACGTACGATTAGAGCTGGCAGGCTAAAATAATATTTGCTAACGCCATAGAATAACGATACCCAAAAGGGCAACTGTATTGGATTGATTTCCCTTATTTTTGCGATTTTTTCAGTTCAGATAATTGTTTGCTTTTTTTGCCTAGAATATTGAGCCTATGTAGGGATGTTCGATACGATACGATATTTTTAAGTACCGGTACTTTACATTGCGATACCCGATATTTTGTACCGGTACTATAGCATCCAATTCGGTACGATACGATACGTTTTTGCACGATATTGTATCGCGGTATTTGTTGTTGCCAACAACTAGAGTACGCTAGCGGCAAACCAATATAAGTTTATTTTAAAAGACAACGAAGGAATTTGTATTTGTGTTCTTTTACAGTGTCAGTAAACGATCAGGGAAATTCCGACTAAAATTTAACCTAACTTTGGTGTGCAAATCTTTGAGTGCAACAGTCATTAAAGCCATTAGCCATAGTGCTTTTTACCAGCAAAATATATACAACCATTCGTCGAGTAGCGTATGGAAATTGTTTATTAAAACAAGTTGGGTGGAAAATGCGAACTTTGTAACACTAACGTTAAAATTGCGGAACTTACGACAAACTTGAAAAAAGACACCTTTAACGGTGGCATCCAACATACAGATTAGAAACAAAGAAAACACTGGTGGTTCTGTGGGCGGTACCATGATGAAACAAGTAGTTCCGTATGGCGTACCTATGTGATAATATAGCTGTTTGATATTTTCGTCGGAAAAATACATTCATAATGAATTTATATATTTTGTACAAAATCATAATTAAAAAGCCCATTCATTTCTGGAAAACACTGGTGGCACCATGGCGAATCAAGTAGTTCCTATACCATGGGTGAGTCGATACTTTCCATATTCTTCTACTTTTAAGGCGAGAATTGTCCAGTGTTATTCCGACAATTGTTAAATTATTGCGGTTTTTTGACGTACTTCAAAATGACAACTATCAGTTGGCATGTATTATGAACATTCTATTGAATATAAATGCATATGCCAACTCTGGCTGAAAATCTGTGCATGCCTACTACATTCAGTTGGAACTTTATATATACCTACATATGATATATGCTATTTTAAAATAAAAATACATATTTATTCCACGGTACATTATTTTATTTCAATGTGTGTAGGTATCTGCCGCTACGCAAAATATTTCTTTTTATTCGGAATTACGTCTTGAAAAAATGTACCGGTACCGATGTACCGGTACTTTGTGCTCCGGTATGATACAGAACCGGTACATTTGATACGATACAATACGATACGCGATACCGGTACAGCAAGGTGTATCGAAACATCCCTAAGCCTATGTACAATCAAAAATAGCTTCCCGTTTAAATATTTAAAAAATGATTATCCTAACTTTAACTGAAATAGAAATAACTGAATTTAACAAGAAATGTAGAGAAGACCCTCTTCAAGAGTAATAGATTTTATTTCAAACATTTTTTACTGCAATTCTTCGCTTTTGAGTTATTTTATTGGACGGTTAATTGCGATACTCTGTGCAAAAATATTGTTGTGTATTGTACAAAGCTAAGTAAATACGCTCAACCTGCAATATTAGCGTTATTATTATTGAATAATGGGTGTTCATTCAGTCGATCACTAATTATGTAAATTATTCGTTTGGTGGCCTAGATAAGCTTGTGCCAATTATCACCACAAATTTGAATGATGTTATATTAATAAACAAATCCTACTGAATGATATCTGTGAATATGAGGCTTGTTGTTTTAATATTCAAAATATGTGCAAACACGTACAGTGTGGTAATTAACTAACGGATAAAGCTCCGTCAATATCTATGCTAGAGAATAGGTATAATCTAAAACGGTTAGAGCGGCTCATGTTTCAGCGCCTATGTGGAGATATCTTCATATTTTTACTTTTTTTGTCCAAAAGACGTCATCAATACTTTTTAATTCTTTAAATATATTTTAATAGGATTTTTAAGACTGGCATATATCAATGTACTATGTACAATTAATTGAAAAAAAATCGTTAATAATAATGGTGAATCATCAGAGTATTAAATCTGGTCTTCAAACAGACAAAGAGTAGTTTAGTGCCACTTATTTTATTGCGAAATTTGGCATGCCAAAGTTGGAAGCTAGATAACTATCACCTAATTAAAACAAAAGCAATTTTTCGTCTTCTATAACCCATTGAAAACGTCATATCTCTGAGAACAGTTTTAACAAATACCGTGAAATGTATAGATACTATTAATATTTATAAGAAAATTTATTTCCGATTGTGTTTTTTTCGATTAATCTCAATAACTGAATGTTCGTGCAATATACAAAGCTTAAAGTAAAATTAAATTTATTTATTATATAAACACGACCAATGTGTTGATGACTTTATTTGTATTTATGCTTTCACGAATACATGTTTCGAAGGTAAGGGCCTTCGTCTTCAGTTCGTACTGCGAAAGAAGAGAACGAAGAGTATAATGCTGAGAATTATAATATTCAAGTATAAAATATTGTCAAAATTAGGTTAGGTACGGCATCTCTCTTAATGTATGTAATGTTAGGTATAAATACTGTATACACTATATAAATTCTTGTTTTGTTGCTTACCGTTAATTGCGTTTAGGTAAGTATGATGTAGCCATTTTCATTTTTCACTTTCATCACTTTTTAAAATGTCGTAGTTGTTGTTGTTTGTTGTTCGACAATCGTTCTGTTTCAGTGCTGTCAGTTAGGCTATTAGAGTTGTATCGGTCATGTACGTGGGGTTGCATGTCACTTGTTTGAAATCTTTAATATTTAATTTTCTTGAAAAGGTGGTCTTCTGGGAAAATCTGAATTTCGTTTATTAAGTTGTTGTTTGTTTCTCGTAATATTTCTAGTTTTTCAAGTAGGTCTAGCTTAGTCGATTTAGGGTATTCATGTAATATGTTTATGTGTTCTTCTGTTATCCTGTGATTTTTGCATGCAGGTGTCTTCCCATTGCTGTAGTAGTGGTGTTATGTTCTTTAAATCTCTTCTTTAAACTTCTACCTGTTTGTCCTATGTAAGTTTTTTCGCAATCTCTACATTTTATCTTATATACTCCACTCTTATCCATTTTGTTTCTTCGCTCTTTGTTGTTGTGTAACAATTGCTGAAGGCTTCCTGTTGTTCTGTGAGCTGTATGTATATCATATGATTTAAGAGTTTGTTGTATGTATTTCATTGGTCCATTTTTATTCCGGTAGGGCAGGGAGATATAGTGTTTTGTCTCTTTTGTGTGAGGGTAGATTTGTTGTAGGTACATGTTTCTAATTACACCCCTGTTTAGACTATTTACTAGATCCGGTCGATATCCATTGTCGATGCTCATTGTCGTTATGTTGTCCAATTCATTCTTTCTGTCTTCATCGCTCATTGGTACTCTATTCATCCTGTGTAATTGTGCAGGTATGGCTGATGTTTTTATATTGGTTTGGTGTGATCAGTCTGTTGGTATCATTATATTTGTAGCCGTCGGTTTTCTGTAGATCCTGTATTTAAATGTGTTCTGATTTGTTCTTTCAATGTTCAGATCTAGAAAATTGATGTTTTTGTTGGTCTCTTTCTCTATGGTAAACTCTAGGTTAGATATATTATTAATTACTGTGAATAAAGCTTGTAATGCAGCGTCTCCGCCGTCCCAAATGCACAGTATATCATCTACATACCTATACCATCCTTTTATGCTCTGGTTTATAATTTTATATTTGTCGGTAAATAGTTGTTTTTCAATATGGTCAACATAAAAGTCTGCTAGGGTTCCGCTAATGGGTGATCCCATAGGTGTGCCATGAGTCATCTTGTATTTGTTTCCCTTGAAGTTAAAGAAGTTCTGTTCTGTGCATACTTCTATAAGCTCCATGATTTCTTCGATGTCAATGGTGTCGAACTCTAGACTAGATCTTTCTTGTGCTCTTTCTTCTAGTAGTCTTTTTAGTATCTGGCTAGTCTCTTTTATTGGTATGTTAGTATAGAGATTTTTAATGTCGAATGATACAAGTATATATATTCAAACAAGTGACATGCAACCCCACGTACATGACCGATACAACTGTAATAGCCTAACTGACAGCACTGAAACAGAACGATTGTCGAACAACAAACAACAACAACTACGACATTTTAAAAAGTGATGAAAGTGAAAAATGAAAATGGCTACATCATACTTACCTAAACGCAATTAACGGTAAGCAACAAAACAAGAATTTATATAGTGTATACAGTATTTATACCTAACATTACATACATTAAGAGAGATGCCGTACCTAACCTATTTTTGACAATATTTTATACTTGAATATTATAATTCTCAGCATTATACTCTTCGTTCTCTTCTTTCGCAGTACGAACTGAAGACAAAGGCCCTTACCTTCGAAACATGTATTCGTGAAAGCATAAATACAAATAAAGTCATCAACATATTGGTCGTGTTTATATCAACCCTAATTATTTCTGGCTTTACAATGGACATATTTATGCAACACTTAAAGTAAAACTTAAAGACAAATATGCCGCAATTCCTCAGGATCGAACTTCAAATCTTATGGATTTGATGTTATGGCTACCGCGTGCTGTTATTTCGACAACAGGTTGACATATACGTTTTCAAGTACATATCACGTTTATATTGATAAATTTGAGTTATTATAATTTTATTTTCTAAGTAACATTTTGTTTCTTCAGACATATTAGCTTTAAATTTGAGACGCAGGGTGTCCCGATCACCAAAAATCTATTTGTTTCTCCCGGTATAATAAGCTATAAGAACTAATTTTTCAATAGTGCAAATACGTGATATAATGTTAGGAAATTACTCTATAATGTGCTGAAAAATCATCAAGATCGATTAAAAATTACCAATGTTATTGGTCGTCAAAGTTTAGCAAAACATTAGGCGTCCGTTTTTTTTCTACCCCGAAGTGTGTGTGTGCTCGCTAAACTAGTTGTGTTGCTTGGTAAACATCAAAATATACACAGTTCCACATTTACACAAAGAGCATCCTTAAAATAGCAGAGACGTCACAACAACAGTGCAAACTGTTATTTTTTCCGGAGAAATATTCGTTTGCTTCCGTTTTGTGATCCCAAGCGGAAATGCTATTTGCTTTAAAAGTGCCCTGACTGTGCTTTTGTCCGCGTTGTCCCATTATTCTTTGTTAAAGGACTTGACGGATACTCAGCGGCAGGACACGTACGCTCGTCCCATAGTGCTTCGCGAAAATAGCCCCGGGACACGTCTCAAAATAACAATAATTTTCAGTTTATACGTATACGAATTTTTGCAAGCAGGAATTGTGGAGGTTAATTGCTTTATTGAAGCTTATCATTTTGTTTGTTCAATGTGGGGGAAACAAGAAAATCATTTATAAGTTAGGTTATTTTATTCCATTTATACTCTTTAATTAGCATTATTGTTGAGTCTACCTACACACATACAAATTTTAGTTTTACCGGGTGAGGCATGCCATAGGTACGCTCGTTTATTTTCGTTACTTATGATGGTGAACGAATAACATTTTGAGAAGTGCTAATCGACAAAAAATGCAATTTTTTGGGATACTATTTTCTTATTAGTATGACTTCCGGTATTTCCGGAAACGACGTAATCATTCAAATTTTGAATGGCACCCTATACTATTTGTGTGATATATTCAATGAGGATGACATTCTGAACACAAAAACATATGAAATTGCTATGAATTCGTGAAAATAGTCGAAAATTGACAAATGAACACTGACTAATTTTAATGGGTGGACCAGGCAGAGTCCTATGTCCAATTGTATGTACAAGGGTTTTGTGGTGTTTTTTGTTCTGGTCGGTTAGGTTTTTACGTTCCAGCTTTATTCTTGTCTTACTGATTATGTTCTTTGATGAAATTTTGGCGAAATTTGATATTAAATTTTCTTTTAAGCACGTGTTTACAAAAGTAAATGTGGTTCAATGTGATGTTCTTCCTGTAGATTCTTGGGCAGTCATGGGTGGATGACGAATTAATTTGTGGCGACGATTTCGGAGAAACTACTAAATATGTACCAACATTTGTTTACATTTTAATGTTTGATGTAGAAGTACTCCATAATATTGCCTTACAACCGCATTTTATGAATGTAATTTTTGGCCACTTTCTTAATACATATCTGATAAATTATTAATCAGAAATTAAACAAACTGAATAGAAATGAAAACTGCTTGTTCAGATTATTTGTATTGTGTGTTCATTATATTTAAAATTTGGCTAAGGAGAAATATTGTACATGCAGGATATCATAGTGCCAGTATTTTAAGGGTAGGTATACGGATCCATAATATGGTGCCACAGCGACAAAATTCTTACTAACCTGGTTAAACATACCTGAATAATATATTTCCCTTGATAATAACACCTACCGACTTCTTTAATCTAACTTATCCGACATGGTTGGAAGTAGTTTTACAGTAAAGTTACTTGAAACAATCTACGGTCTCAGTGGCAAATATCCCACTGGGACATTATATCTACCTAGTTTGAGCCAAGGTATAGTAGTGATGTCCTACATAATTGATGATGATCCCACGTTAGTTTGAATAAACTGTGTGAGGTATCTCACTTTACAAAAAGTAAGTCCAAGGTATATGGATTACCGTTCTGCACGCCCGGAAGAAGAACAAGTCCCGAAGAAAAAGGTAGAAAAATTGTCTGGCTAAACTATACGTCCTCGTACTCCAACCCCTGGTGCATGATGTATGCCTAACGTAACCACTAACTAGCAGCGACAAATGAGCTGCTATTCCTTAAATAAAATTTCATTAAGATCGCCTGGCTTTGACAGCACACCCCTAACAAAAATAATTTATAACTAAAAATGATTGTATAGACATACTGTAATGATACAAATGTATAGAAAATGGTGTGATGTAAAGTTTGAATATTCTCTATATCATTTTTTTTTGCTAAAACATTGTTAACAGTTAGTGTATATTTGGTTGACTAGATATGTGGGCTTCACAGAAGCTGTGTTTGTATTTACATTGTTTGCGCCTTCCCACTGAAAGGGAAATGTTTGTACGGTGTTACACTTGAGGTACATAAGGTTCTCGTAAGCATGTCTGTAAAGGAGTGACTCTTTTATGTATACGGACACTCGTGGTTAGCGTCAGAAGTGTTTGCCGACGAGATCCTTATCTCTTTGCTTGTGCACTTCTGTTGATGTGCATTGCGCGTATTATCTGAAGTGTGCCGACTACAAAAGACTGTCGAGTCTATCGACTGCAAAAGAAACGCTTTACGTCATTTAATTTGGTTTTGCATTTTTGATAATGTAGATTTGAATTTGTAGTATATGTTACACATAAAGCATCAACTCGATTACACTTACTGGTCAATGCATAAATGTATTAATGTGTATAGTAAAAGTATTCTCTGCCAATAAAATAAACACTTTTACTAATACATGTATATACAGCATGGTAATTAAGCGGATAAAATTGATAACTAATACAAATATATAATTATAAATGGATAAAAAAATTGTTTTACTTCGACAGTCGTTGGCCTTATCGTTGGAAATTTTCAAACTACATACCCTACACCAGATGGCAATGTCAGGTGGTAATAACTGGATACATTCCATGTCGGATTCTTTCTCTAAGATCATCTAAATTGTTATTCGTTGGCGCTGTCGCCGCGAGAACATTGGTTTGCGAATAGAAAATTCCATCATTCGTTCACAGAATTCTTATCTGTGATCAGTCAAGGACCAATTTAACCTTATAGGGATACATTTTTTGAATTTTTAAAAGTTTTACTACCGAAACATGGCTTAATTTATGCTCTAAAGCTAAACCGATGTTTCGAAAAGTTGAATGCAATTTCCAGTAAGATATCAAGCTGCACATCTTCGGTTAATTTTGTGTTGGGGCGGCAAGTTTTTGGAAGATTCTCCACAGTAGCTTGTTCTAGAAATTTAATTTCTATTCTGCTGACTGGCTTATTTGCCGATCAGGAGTGTTTTCTCTGAAAAGTTGATGAGTTCTAATTCGGTCTCCATACCCAATCATATCATAATCACTTCAATAAATTCTTTGGTGTTCTGACAGCGATACCATATTTACCAACACCATAAACAAAATGAAGTCCGACAGCTCGATAATTAATTATTAACCACAAGACTCCGACAACGCACAACGTTTACGCAACGCAAAAAAAGGAAAAATAATTCCAAAAAATTCCTAACGAAGTAAAATTCCAAAAACCAAATCAAAATTAAAAATAGTCCAAATTAAAACTAAAAGCAAATACGAATTAAATCTTAAAAGAGATGAAGATTCTCAGAAAAGAAATGATCTGAAATAAAATTATAAACAGACTTAGACGAGTAAAATAACAAATCACCAACGACCACGTGTTGAACATCGCTGCCGAAATACAAATTGAGAGAAAAAACTACAATATCTCAACCTCGAGGTAATATACCCAAGAAAAAACCTAAGGTAGAAGCTTGAGACTTGTGACCATCTTCAAGTAGTAGTCATTCATTTCCTATTAAAACTTTAAGGCCGTTTTTCTTGATTTTTTTCTTTAGTAACCTATTCAGAATTGTATACTGTTGAATACAGATTAAAAAATCCTACAAAACTAAAAATAAAAAAGTATGCTGCCGTTAGAAAAAAAAATTGATAACGTTATAAATAATGGAAAAATCTGAAAATATCTTCTTAATAGGCGGTGTAATTTTAATCGCTATACCCCTTTTAGATTTTTGTTCAATCACAAATGTTAACGAAGTTAATCGTTAGTTAATGATCAACTTGTTTTTTCCAATTGGCGTTAGTAGGAATGTACGCAAGAAAATGAGCTTAACTTCCATTGGCTCTCAGCGTACTCAACATAAGTAACTTAATTCTAAACCAAAACAAAACATTCAGAGTCGGGACGAATGGTGCTAATGGTACATACTACATATGTATATGATATACGAAGAGAACCGATGCAATAATATTTTTTTCCGTCAATCGTTTATTTACGAATCTGTTTCGTGGATAGCAAGTCGTTTATTAAACAGCTCTATAAATGCACGACATACATTATAGCCAATCAAACGACTTCAATTCTAAGGTCTTGGCAAGTAACGCACTTGCTATCACTCGTGTATTAAACAGTCTTGATCATCAATCGCTCTTTTTAATATGCTTATTGGTTAAATAACTAAAAACAGCGTTCTTAGGGGATTGCAATATTCAAGAATGCAATGAAAAAAAATAAAAGAAAATTAGCTAAGCGATGATATCTCCGAGTTGTACGGTCCAAAATCGCCCCAAATTGAGATAACATTCGGTGCACGATTCGGCCAGGGGATTAAAATGTATCATGCAATGCTTGAATATACGTCAAGAGCTTGAGAGTGGAGCCGGTGCTGGGCAAGACCAATGATCGGGATGAAAAGATGAGCGCTAAAAGTTGGCGGCGACGTGAATGGATTCGTGAACTTCTTTTCCCTGACGCTCGGTTCAGCGTTGAATACATCTTACTTGAAGATTACAGCGTTTATTTTCCTTGCACCCTGTTTGATTTAGAAGTCGCTTGAAGGCGGCGACGTGAGTATTTTAAAGACGACATTCGTGTAGAGTACGTGATGTACACTTTAACCAGACGTAGGTGATTTCTACGGAATTTCTAGTAAATATGTAATATTTCATTCTTATAATACAATATACAACTTAAGCCCGCCACTGACGGTACTGCACCGCAGTACGACAAAATCGTACTGCGGCGTTGTACAATTTCGCAGTATACCTTTAGCGGCCACACACGATCCAACCCGGCAGTCTCTGCCATGACAGCGTGTAGTAAAATGGCGGACAGCGAAGAAGATTTATTGTTAGCTGCAGCTACAGTTTGTGTTGAAGACGAAAAAAATTCTAAAATTTTGTTTAAACAAATGTTTTTTTTGTGTTAAACAAGTTATCGTCCAAATATAGGGTGTTTATTTTATTATAGAAACTTGGTAACCTTTCGTTTTTCTAATAGAACACCGTGTATATTTTCTTTTTTTACTTTATCATACGCAGTATGTAAAGTATTGTAATCGTGCCGAAAAAAAATTTTCAGATTTTAGCGGAAACATGACATTTTGGGTCCTCTGAACATTTTTGACCAAGGTACAAAAAATGTCTGTGTGTGTGTGTGTATGTGTGTGTGTGTGTGTGTGTGTGTGTGTGTGTGTGTGTGTGTGTGTGTGTGTGTGTGTGTGTGTGTGTGTGTGTGTGTGTGTGTGTGTGTGTGTGTGTGTGTGTGTGTGTGTGTGTGTGTGTGTGTGTGTGTGTGTGTGTGTGTGTGTGTGTGTACCCGTTTTTTGTGGCGACGATTCCGGAGAAACTACTAAAGGTATCGGGACGAAACTTCATATTTAGAAGTTTCATAACCAAACTTAGAGCTGAAAAGCTTTCTGTTGAAAAGGGTCCAAAGGAACTGGAGGTTTAGTCTTAGCGTTTTTGAAAGATTTTGCAAATAAGCCGCCATTTCTGGAATTTCGTCGAAATAGTTAAATAATAAATAAAAGATGAGGAAATTCTGAATAATTTATGACTATAACATTTTTTGGTACAATCAATAGTTTAGCTGCATGAGCAAATTCTATTTCATCGAGATCGGTCGTACTGCATTAAAACTACTAGCCAGGATTTGTCAGATTTTTTTATTCTAATGACAGTAGGTAATGTTTTGACAATAACTTCTGTCAATATAAGCTGCGTTCGGATATTGTATAATACTTTTTACACCCAATAACAGGTGTCATTTGGACGGTGTACCCAGTGTCAACGGAGTACGATATCCGAACGCAGCTTTAATCGAAATATCTGTCTAGTTCTACAAGTTTTATTTTAATGCAGACATGGCCGATCTCGATCAAATTGAATCTCATGCAGCTAAACTATTAATTTTATATATAGTATGATAAACTCATGTGCCTGGCCATATCAGATTTTTTTATACTAAGATTAGTTCTAAGAATATTTTTTGTCGGAATAATTTTTTAAACGCATCATTTTTGAGTTATAATCAATTAATCAAAACTCCTGAACTTCAAATTAGGAATATTTTCCCACAAAAGAATCTTAGAATTAATCTTAGAATAAAAGAATATATAAAAATAAAAATGCGCATCCTGGATATTAAAAGTATATTTAAACGCGAGATTGTTTAAACCCAAAAAACTTTGGTTTGATTTTTTTGTAATTTTATTATGGTTCGTTTATAATCTTATCCAATAAAGTTAACGACAATCCACACTCTCTGTTAAAAATTCCACTAGCGACTCTAGTCTAGTTTTCTCAACTAGCTCTATCGAAATTCTACTAAATCTACCAACATTATAATCACCTATGCATATCCTACAATGCGGTGTATAATGTATATAATATACGTAGTATAAAATAAAATATTTGTTATAGAAATATTAAAGATAGATTTTCACTAAACATCTCTAATCGATACACCGATCTAGTGAAAAATCTACTGATTTGGTAACACTGGCCACATTTGTTAAGGAGTAAGGAGTTATGTACTTATATTAGTATTAGTATAAGCTAAGCATAACTTAAACTAATATAGGCACAGAACAGAAAACTACTAAAAAGATATGTCAATCTACCAGATTTTCCACTATCTACTAGACTCAATATTTGGCCACCAGATCAATGTTTCATTCTATCAGATTTAGTAGAAATTCTACGAAATTGGCAACCCTGAACACAACAAACCCGCACCCATGTATTGTACTAGCATCTGCTGATACTGCGCCGCTGTACAATTTAGTCGCAGAGAGACACACACGGTCCAATATGGACCGTGTATATAAAAATTTTTAACTGCACGTCAAGCAAACTTGATCGGCCGTGCCCACACATGGTCAAATTTCGACCGATTCATACCAATTTCGTTGAATCCAACAAAATCGTACTGCGGCGCAGTACCGTCAGTGGCGGCCTTTACAGCCGCTGTTGATGCCGTAGCACCAGGCACATTGCCTGTCAAAGCAAAAGGGATAATAGAGTAATTAATAAACGGTATGAGATAGTTTAATTATAAAACTGATAAAGGTTTTACATTTAATCAGTATTTCGACTGTTACGCTGATATATTTACCGAAGACGGCAGTCATTGGAGGAATCAGCCAAAGTGTGACTGTTAATGTCGAAACGCGGCCAGATAGAGTATGATAGATACAAATGCCACATCATACCGAAGAAACCTAAAGACTTTAACTTTAACAATGCCATAGAAGAAGCTCATTGGACCGACTCATTTGCTTTACTCCCCACGGTTCCAGGCGCTACAAATTAAACACAGGCCGGGCATGAATGTTTTGAATAAATCTAGTCTGATTTGGGATGCTGTTGAATTTAGCGAATTTAAATTCTATTGGTCGATGCACTAGACTAGACATACAAACCAATTAATGGCTCGCGAGTTATATATATTAAAGAAGACAATGACAACGAATCTACAACTTAACCAATAACCTGACACATACTCTCAACTGAGAACTTGATCACGAACGCATTAGAAGTTATCAAAATTTAATATCTTCCATGGAACCAGGCGACCCAGGTATGTGGAAAACAACCAGACGAATAATAAAACACCATGATGACATACCGATATTAGTCAACAATAACCAACGTGTTACTTCTGATCAAGTAAAAATCAATCTGTCTGCAGACCATTTGGAATAAACTTTCACCCCAAACATGGATACCCAAAATACCCAATTTGCTACCTCTATACAACAATTCAATGAGACATATTTACCTATAAGTAACCCCAACAACGACCTTACCTTTCCCGACAAACCTCAGTCATTAGAACCCTTCCAACCAATACAGCGAACATGGTTCTTAACATCTACAACTAACGAGACATTATCATCAATATTCAATGCCTGCCTCCAAACCGGCTACTTAACACCCTAAGACCTGGAAAAAGTCCGACGGTCTAATGTTCTCAAAAGCTGCAAAATGAAGGAAAGAGCATCGTCACTACCTTCCTATAAGCATTCTACCTACACTAGGAAAAATATTCGAGAAGTCATCTTCCTTGATGTCGCTCAGGATTTTGATTCTGTATGGACAGAAGTGTTGTAATACAAACTACTCAAAGTTGGTAGCTTGCCAAACTGTCTATTAAAGATCATCTTTTCATTTCTCGAAGAACACACAGTTAGAGAGTCATCTACGACAAAATATGTTAAATATGGTGTCCCACAGGGAAGCCTTTTATCACCTATACTGTACAATATGTATATTTATGTACGACATCCCTTATATTTATATTTTGACCAACGACTTACAAGGCGCATACATATCAATCAAAAATTAAATCAGGGTTATCATAGACTAACACACGTCTACTCACTCACAAATATAAAGATAACTCTTAAACACCAATGTTCACTAATTGTTCTCAAAGCCATACGCAGACGGGTATGGAAAGAAAGATCAAAACGCTACAAAATAAAGTAATAGGAATGGTAATTAGCAAACTGTCCGCAACGAACAAATTCGATCTGAATTTAATCTGGACACTACGGTCGTAGTAATCGACGTAGTGTCCATTCAAAAAGCACCGAACAAATTCTTCACCAACCTAGAACAATGTCCCAGTGCAGCAGAATACAACATAGGAGCTAGAAATATACACGTTTGCTTAAAAGAAAGATTACCACCAGACATTTTAATCGTGGAAGAAGACGATGATTGAATAAATAATCAAATGGCGCAAAACTTTTGGGCCAATGCATAGTTATTGTAACTACTTAATAATAACATGTAAAACAATACATTAATTGTTGATCTGGTTATTATTCAACACAAATACACGTTCGTGAAGATTGCAAGTCACTTCGTCCCAATGTATATTTTCATACGAAGTTGATCCAGAGCTTAATAAAATACAAATTTTTTTATTTAAAATTTTACCAATTTAGAAATCCATGATAATTCGATTGAGGATTATTTGGGACGACGTTCACTACGATAAATGAAACTGCTTTTCTTTAAATCGCGATTCAGTTTTACGTTCAAATAAGGAACTATCCATGATAAGGACAAAGATATAAAAATATGTCAAGAATGTTGGTCCTGTGTCTCATTATATTTAACCTTGTTATTGTACTTTTTCGGAGTTCGTTTATACAAATACTTCATACGTAACACCAATATTCTCTAATTTTCAACTGTTCCAGTAAATATTCCCGACAATTTTCTAATGTAAGGGCTAAAAAATCCTATAATAATGAAATTTGTATGTTACCAGGGCGCAATTAACAAAACTATGATAGTAAGAAAAATATGGGATTGCCATTATAAATAATCGATAACGCCATAAGTCAAAAACAATAGACGGATGAAAACTGAAATTGTTAGAGATCAGAGATTTTGTAACTTTGTGAGCTCATTTTATAGGAATCATTTTCTCATAAACCAACTTGAAGAACCACTCTTAAATGCTGTTCGCTGTTGAAAAAGCCCCAGATTACGTCATATCGTTTCTGTTTCATACTCTAATATTACAGATCACTAACAAAATGTTGCCCTTTATCAAGCTAATGAGATTTTCTTGTGTATATTCTCTAGTGGAAACCTGGATATGGCATTTACAAGATAATTTTATTTATATCACATTTTACTGAACTCGTGTTATACCTTCCTTGCAAAGCTTTTGAAAATGTACAATGAGAATACAAAAAAAAAGACAAATCCAAAGACATAACTCCTCATTACACTTTGGGGTGACATTGGCGTTCATTTTCCATTTCTTCATTTTTGTTTTCAGAACTCCGCTATTACAGTATGGTAGCAGATGTAAAGACAATAATAAGGTTACAGTTAAAACATGCCCCCAATGATGCATGTCGAAATATTATGAAAATTCCATCGAGTATCTTGAAGAAGTAAATTGTCCTCAATCCTTCCCTAATATTAACGGATCCTCACGATTCTGTAAGTTTGCCAAGATGATGGGAAATGCTGCAATAACTTAGTATCCGGGGGCCCGGAACCATAATTTCATTTCCCCTAATAACTCCATCCTGTTTCGGGCTGTATACATCAAGTAAATATTCTGCTGAGATGAAACCAATCGATCAGATTGCTAGTGCGTTTTAATATTTGACTTCACTTAATTAAAACTTCGATTGCATAGTAACTCCAGGATGTTTATATTTCTGAAACTTTGAACATATACAGAGTCAAATGAATAAGTACTCAAACATTGTACCGCAACTTTAAAGGAAAACAAAATTCACACACAATCGTAAAAGCAGTAAACTACATTAAAGATAAAAGTTATATAGTTTTCCATTAGTGGGGAGATGTTTGATAGTTTTGTTCGTTTATGACATATCTGTTACTGAATCTGACATAAAATTGGAGATTTTGCGACATATTTACGAAGAAAACGGGTTAAAATTGAAAAAGTACTGCATAATAGATCTTACTTAAACCTTCCTCTATAAGTATAAAATTTCACGTAAAAATATTAATATTTTACATGGTACAAGAATCAGACATATGTTATCACGTAGCGTAGCTTGGATACAATAACACAAATTAATACACTACCACAACTCGTAATACACCTTTATCTATAATTTATTTTGATGTATAACATAAGAGAATTGATACAAAATTAATTTCACTATAGATGTTTGTTTTATAGGACGAACTAGTGGATTCCTCTTAACCACTGCGCATATGAATAGTGTCAAATGTGTCACCGGCGTGCGCAGTGGTTTACCGTGTAGTCCGACGACAAACGTGTCCGTTGCGGCTTATTGGAGATAGTAGTCTTGAAATATGTGGAAGGATAGTTTGTGTTCTTTATTGTCCTTGGTGAATGTCCGGTGGTCGTCTGGATGTGCAACATTAATTTTTAAGTTTTGGATATCATTTATGAGTCGGTAGTTTGTAAATATGATACACCTGCCAAATTTCATGTTCTTGGGTTATAGGTTGATATTTTTGGGCTCGGCGATGATAAACCCGTGTAATTCAGTGTAATGCCAAACGAAATAAATTCAAATTTCACTTGTAAAACTAACATCCTTATCACAGTATGCATGCATGCGAATTGCGGACGAAAGTAGTGTAATAATAGAAAAAAAAACTGATAATTATTGCAACTTTCTATCATGTTCTGTGAATAGAATTGAAACTTTTCAATCATCAAAATGAAACATGGGCGTAGCCATTGTGCTCTTTCTCGCGGTCCTTTATGTGTTTATGTAATAATATAGTAGTGCATTTTATGTATAATATTATGGGTACTAATGTCATTCTTTTTTTAGGTAAGTTTCAGTCATAGAATCTAAAATTTGGGCCGCATGGTGGTGATATACTAGCTTAATATTTGGGTTGTTACAAGTAAGAGATAGATTTTATACTAACAACTAGTACTACTGTTAATTCAACATCATAGTGAGTAGCTGTTATATATCAATTATGGTCTCTCCGTACCGGACAAGGCCAATTTTAAACACACCAATTACAACCCGCATTATCGCGCTGTGGTTGGACACTCATTGACTTGAACGTGCTTAGCCGTGACCGATACGGAATTAGAATTAAAATACTGCAAGATAATAAGATGATATGCATAAAGACGAGTGCCTACTCTAGACTCACATTTTGAGATGCTACTACATAAAGTCATATAAAATAGCATATAAAGGTCATACGTTTATATTAATAAAAAAATCTGATGTGGCCAGGCACATGACTTTATCATATTATGTATAAAATTTAGTAATTTCGCCGGAATCGTCGCCACAAAAACGGGTACACACACACACATATAAAACTTCTAAATATGAAGTTTCGTCCCGATACCTTTAGTAGTTTCTCCGGAATCGTCGCCACAAAAAACGGGTACACACACACACACACACACACAGTCATTTTTTTGTACGTTGGTCAAAAATATTCAGGGGACCCAAAAAGACATATTTACGCTAAAATCTCAAATTTTTTTTTAGCACGATTACAATACTTTACATACTACGTATGATAAAGTAAAAATACTTTGCTGTAAAAGAGTTACAATTTTAGTCTTGATAGTCTAGAGCTAGTAAACGATTTACTCGACCTACTTTATACCGCTTCAAATTTGGCACAGATACACCACGGCTACGCCGGTAATAAAACACCCTAAAAACCACCCCAAATATACACGTTTTAAGGTTTTCGCGTTTTACCGCAAAACAGTCACGATTTATAAATTTTAGCACCTGTACAAAATCAATCCTTATATACCGTGTGGTCTTTTAACTTGGGACTCCTAAATATCTCGTGAAATATGCATGGTACTGTTACGTAGCTCTTAATAGGGGGACGGCTCTAGGTCAGGATGGAGATGTAAATAAAAGTCGCAGTGTTATTTACATCGTTCGTGTATTGCTGACCATACAAAATTCCAATACTACAGCTGATATCTAAAATACAATAGTCGCGCTACTCTACAAGTAGGTGCTGCAAACTACTGATCCCGTTCCCATCCTTTGCCGTGGCTTTTATATTGAATTTGGCAAGACGTCATGACCTGTTTTGAGGCCCCAAAAATCCTGAGTTAGGATTTTTGGTTGCACACGGCCTTTGATATAAATCATAGTTAATTTGCACGCTTGCCACAAAGGAATGTCTTTGTTCCGATATGAAAAGCCTGACGTCTGCATTTCTGGACAAGCAACTGTCTGCAGGTTGAGTTGGATGACCTGACCTCAATTGTACAATGCAATTAAACTATACTTCGTAACAACCCTCCTCGCAAACAATTGCTCGACCCAGAGCAATAGAAAGAGAAAGACAAAAATTGAACAGCCACGGGGCGGGATAGGAAAGAACGCACCACTTATAATTTTATTTGTCCACCATAAAAAATAACAATACAGAAAAATAAAAATATTCTTAGAAAAATGTTCAACGTCGTCGTGCCTGTATCGTATGCGATTTGCCCCGTTCTCATCCGTCTCCGTCTGGTTCTTGGGTCCTCCTGCTAACCTTTTTCTTCTAGGATTGTGATGGTCATCTACGTGAGAGATACCATTACGGTCGGCTTTGACCGTGTACCCAGATTCGTGTTTCAGAATCATCTCCTGTTGCCTCTCAGAATTCTCCTAATTCTTCTTCTCCTTCTACTTCTACTTGGACTAGTCGGGACCCCCTGTCCCGTGCGAGGTGGTTTGGTAGAATCCATAGGACCGTTCCTCTCTAGTCGATTTGTTTGTTTTTTCTCAGACTGGTCGAGACATCCCTTGTCCCGTGCGGGGTGGTTCGGTAGAATCCGTAGCGCCAAATCCCCTCCAGTGTACATCGCCAGCTTCCTCTGGCGGTATCGGCAACCCTAAAACTCGCATATAACTCAATTATGCCGGTATGGTACCCCGTTTCGTCATGTGTCGACTGCTTCTTGTAGATGACCACCATCCGTGTATTTCTCTCTTCGTGATCCCGGACCAGCCAGCTGCATCCATCGAAGTGAGAACGGGCAAATGTATATACTTCCTTACAGTGGCGGCATCAACCTTCAACAATTAAACTAAAAAAATAAACACAATAGGTACTAACTTCTAATTAACTAATTTCTACGACGAAGAGTTGGGCGGTATTTGACCCTAACGCTATCCATCCATGCGGTTGTTAGTAGCTGTCCTTGGAACGGCATATTTCTCATTGGGGGAGTGAGAAATTTTACAAAACCTCCCTGCAGATTGACCGCCAACCCAATTCGTCTTGTCTCCGAGTCGCTTCAGCCATGCTTCTTCTTCGTCACGCTGGATTTTCTCAGATGTTTCCACCCTGACCAAAATGAGCCGTTCCAAATCTTCCTTGGGACCATTTTGCGCCTCCACCATGTTACGTAGCTCTTATTTGGGGACGGCTCTAGGTCGGGATGGAGATGTAAATAAAAGTCGCAGTGTTATTTACATCGTTCGTGTATTGCTGACCATACAAAATTCCAATACTACAGCTGATATCTAAAATACAATAGTCGCGCTACTCTACAAGTAGGTGCTGCAAACTACTGAGTCCGTTCCCATCCTTTGCCGTGGCTTTTATATTGAATTTGGCAAGACGTCATGACATGTTTTGAGGCCCCAAAAATCCTGAGTTAGGGTTTTTGGTTGCACACGGCCTTTGATATAAATCATATTTAATTTGCACGCTTGCCACAAAGGAATGTCTTTGTTCCGATATGAAAAGCCTGACGTCTGCATTTCTGGACAAGCAACTGTCTGCAGGTTGAGTTGGATGACCTGACCTCAATTGTACAATGCAATTAAACTATACTTCGTAACAGTACGACAAAAGTGTCTTAAAATAAACTTGTAGGACGCAAAGGGGGAAATGAGATGGCGATATCAGTTTCATTGCAGATTGCGCTGCAATCGGTGAAAATGAGGTTAACTTTATTTTTACTTTATCATACGCAGTATGTAAAGTATTGTAATCGTGCCAAAAAAAAAATTTGATATTTTAGCGGAAATATGTCTTTTTGGGTCCCCTGAACATTTTTGACCAAGGTACAAAAAAGTGTCTGTGTGTGTGTGTGTGTGTGTGTGTGTGTGTGTGTGTGTGTGTGTGTGTGTGTGTGTGTGTGTGTGTGTGTGTGTGTGTGTATGTGTGTGTGTGTACCCGTTTTTGTGGAGACGATTCCGGAGAAACTACTAATGGTATCGGGACGAAACTTCATATTTAGAAGTTTTATAACCAAACTTAGAGCTGAAAAGCTTTCTGTTGAAAAGGGTCCAAAGGAACTGGTGGTTTACTCATAGCATTTTTCGAAGATTTTGCAAATGAGCCGCTATTTGTGTAATGTCGTCAAAATAGTTAAATAATAAATTAAAGGAGAGGAAATTTCCATAATTTATGTATATGACATTTTTTGGTAGAATTTATAGTTTAGCCGCATGAGCAAATTCTATTTCATCGAGATCGGGCGTACTGCTTTAAAACTAGTAGCCAGGATATGTCAGATTATTTTGATCCTAATGACAGTAGCTAGTGTCAAACGCTGTCTTGAAAATGCTACTGTCAATATAGGTGTGTGTGTGTGTGTGTGTGTGTGTGTGTGTGTGTGTGTACCCGTTTTTTGTGACGACGATTCCGGAGAAACTACTAAAGGTATCGGGACGAAACTTCATATTTAGAAGTTTCATAACCAAACTTAGAGCTGAAAAGCTTCCTGTTGAAAAGGGTCCAAAGGAACTGGAGGTAGAGTCTTAGCATTTTTGAAAGCTTTTGCTAATAAGCCGCCATTTCTGGAATTTCTTCGAAATAGTTAAATAATAAATTAAAGATGAGGAAATTCTGAATAATTTATGACTATGAGATTCTTTGGTACAAACAATAGTATAGTTGCATGAGCAAATTCTATTTCATCGAGATCGGTCGTACTGCATTTAAACTAGTAGCCAGGATATGTCAGAAATTATGATTCTAATGACAGTAGGTAATGTCAGGCTAATGTTTTGACATGATTTTGACAACACCTACTGTCAACATAAGCTGCGTTCGGATATTGCCACCGTCACTTTTTGCACCCAATATCACGTGTCATTTGAACGGTGTACCCGGTGTCAACGGTGTACAATATCCGAACGCAGCTTAATCGAGATAATATCTGTCTAGTTCTACTAGTTTTATTTTAATGCAGACATAGGCGATTTCGATCAAATAGAATCTCATGCAGCTAAATTATTAATTTTATATATAGTATGATAAAGTCATGTGCCTGGCCACATCAGATTTTTTTAAATGGGAATACCCAACTTTCTTATAAAATTATGATTTTACGCTAAATAGGAACAATCTTTAGTCTGAACATTTTTGTCGTACGATGCATCTATTAAAAGTTATTGACGATGGAAGTTTGTGGCGTCTGCCGTAGTTACGACCACTGCCACTGCATGGGATGCGCTCCCCGTCTGGCAGTCAAAGCGACGACTGAGTAGACACTCATGGTACAACGTAGGAAGGTATGTGCATAACGGGGACACGTTTTGGTATCTCGCGCGTTGCCCCGTCATGCGCATAGGGTTTGTTTACGCACGAAAAAAATGCATCGTACGAAAAAAAGATTCAGACAAAAGATTCTTCTTATTTAGCGTAAAATCACAATTTGAAAAATTTGGGTATTCCCATTTAAAGAAAATGAAGTTAGCCTCATTTTCACCGATTGCAGCGCCATCTGCAATGAAATTGATATCGTCATCTCATTTCCCTCTTTGAGTCCTACAAGTTTATTTAAGATACTTTTGTCGTATAGTTTCTTTCACGACAAGTGGCAGTAAGCCGCTGACATAACGCGCAAACGTTCCTACGCATTGACATGTGTTAGAATGAAATAAAGAAGATTACTATTTCATTCTAACACACGTCAATGCGTATAGGAACGTTTGCGCGTCATGTCGCGGCTTACTGCCACTTGTCGTGAAAGAAACTATACCATGCATATTCCTCGAGATATTTAGGAGTCTCAAGTTAAAAAGACCACCCGGTATATATTTTATTATGGACTGTCAGCTACTTTTCATTTGCTGCCGCTAGATTGCGCGCATTATTGAGCTTGGCGGCTATTTGGCATAACTCTAACCTATACCTGATGGTTCAGGTACGTTCGCATAAGTGATACTGATTGGTAAGACACGCCATTATAATATTTCTAATAAAATGTGGTAGTGAACGTACGTTTATGAACATGCAAACTAATTTGTGTCACTATCACGTCTGATGAAAAATAGTATGATGGCGTCTGTTACCATTACCAATACGCGTTGTTTTAGATCTCAGTGAAAATGTTTTATTCCGCTTGTAATTTGAACAGTACATTCAGAACACTATAGAAATAATATGTATTCAGAAATAATATACAAGCCATGCAATTGCAATGGCCTCATCTTTCTCAAAGAGTGAAATAGTGTCCCGCGTAAGTGCGATCGCGATAGCCAGTAAATAGTCCGGAAGCATTCTCGCTATATATTTGTGTCCAGTGGTGATTACAGATATATAAATTATATAATAAATTTACGTAAGGAATAATGTAGTAGACGGAAAAATGTATTGTTAATACCGATATTGTTTCCTTTTTAGTGCTCTCCATAACTCGCTCCTTTCTGATACCGTTTTTTCATATAATGAATTTTCTTCGGAAACATCAGCTTCTGTCTGCAATATGAACTAGATGTTATGTTGTAATTAGTCTTTAATGTTACAAATATATGAGTCAATTCTTCAATGAATTTTTCATATAAATTACCTGACGTTAAATCCTTATTGCTAATATTTGGATCAACTAGTATGTTAAGAGCCGATGATGGGAATTGATCTACTTCCAACCATTGAAAATCATAACGATTGTTCATGTCTTTCCAGCCATTATTTTCCGGTAATATTGATGTTGGAAATTTCAAATTTGCATTAATGTACCTACTGCGTGCGAAGCAGTTGTTGGTGTAGTTTACCTTTACATTGTGGAATTGAAGATGGATCAAAATAGAACGAACATCTCTCATTAAGTGAAGCATAAAGAATCCATCAATTACCCCATATGACAACTGCTTGGTATCAAGTGAGCAGTATTCATACCTAATACTTGTCCAGTGGCTAATTTTTGTGTTTTACAAATACTACCATCAGTGTGACAGAGAGACAATAGAACAGGAGTTATTGGATAAGTCAAAAGTTTTTGAACGTTGACCTTATAAGCCATTGATAATGCCACAATCCATCCAAACAAATCATGTTGTAAACGTAATTCTTGTGCCTTACGATGAACTTTTGTTAAACTTTGTTGAACTTTGTAATTCGGCACAGACATCTTGATGTCTTTTTCCAAATCTGGAACCTCATAAATATGCGAAATAATGGTGGTTCGAATGGTATGACTTTTCGCCCATCGTTAACGAGCTGCGATTGAGTTTGTGAAATGTGTTATGCCGGATAATCCCCATGGGTAATCCATACTGTAACTTATAAAATTTACCGTCAAATGAGCAATAGTTTTGTTTGACTATGTGCTTGAGAATTAGGTTGTAGTGATTTTAATTGTATCTTTAAAATGTTTATGAAAAAGTTGGGAGACAATGACAAGCGTGAAATTTACTAGAACATTGGTGTATAAATTTGTAACATCTTAAGATTTTATAATACAAAACCTTCAGGTGGATGTCTTTAGTGAGCTCCAAAAATTGTTGGGTGCTTTTAATTGAATATTAAGGTTCAAATTATAATTCTTTAAATATTTGACTTACTATTTTTATTTAACTTAATGTGGAAGAATCGTATAATGGTGTTATGAGACGGGTGGTGTGGTCTGTTTTGTGTAATTTTGGTAG
Organism: Aphodius sticticus; assembly: GCA_963966075.1. NCBI lineage: Eukaryota > Metazoa > Arthropoda > Insecta > Coleoptera > Scarabaeidae > Aphodius > Aphodius sticticus. The sequence continues at coordinate 66,590,074 of OZ014506.1, forward strand.
AGCATATTATTGTATATTCTTGAAGTTATTCAGGACCTCTTTGTGATTATTTAATTTTTTGTCTAATGCCATTAAAACATCAAGCCGGCAGCTGATGGTATAGTATAATCTAGTATTTTGATTGTAATTCTTGATTAAAAAATTTCAAATCCTCTACTTATTTATTTCCTGACTCATAATGTCTAGATTATTTTAATAGTTGCAGCGAATTAGACCAAACCAATTTCAACCATAGCTATTATACATTTCAAAATCACTGTAAAATTTTGTGCGGCATGTTTTTTCAACAGTTCCATTGGAGCACAAGGACACAAATATCATTGGCCAGATATGGTCCATCACATATATACACACATGATTGTCTTGTGTATCATGTCGCTTGAGAGGAAGTGTGGCATTTGGACACTAGGGTGGTCCTCATTTTTCAACATAATTTTTTCTGTCTGACACTCTCAATTTGTTCCTATAGGTATATCAATACCTAATTCCTTTGAAATTTTAGAGCTATCAAAACATATCAGGTCCATACCGGTTAATATGTTTTGAATGGTCTCAAATTTCACAGGAATTAATTATGGATATAAAAAACAAATTGGACCAGACAGAAAAAATACGTTATATTTCTTCTATAGAAATAAGGAACACCAATTGGACACTCATCCGGCAGCCGATCTTTCTCAGAAATCGAGATTACATCACTATCATCAGTGCCACACGATACTATTAAATATTTGACAAACTGAAAACATATATTCTCTACTGGAATATTCTATATTGGATTTTTCGTGTTTCTTTCTGGTTAAATTTTACGTTTGCAGTAACTATTGCAGGATACCGTGCTATTACGTAAAAGGAAAAAGAAATGGCCGGGTAAATTGCCTTTCGTGATCCCTGCTGGTATATCACCATGCCGTTCATATCGTAGTATTTTACGTTTCTCTTCTCAAAATTACCTTACTAAATAAAACAAAACGGTAGGAAAACGAGTCAAGACTACCCACATCGCACACGAAAAAAGTTGTCCTAAACTCCGGGTAAGCCCGTAGAGACGGTAAATCTTGGTTTATTTAGTACTCACTGTCAGGCCAGCAAGCATAAATAAAATCCTTTCCGCAACGCCAGTTTTCAACACCAACAAGAATAATGCTTTGTTTAAATAAATATATATTATTTCGCAGTTTGTCTTTCTTTCTTTACAATTGTACAGCAATAATTTTAATTTTAAATAATATAGATTTTAAAATAAATAATTCATTATTTCCTTCTCTAATCTATCTTGGTAGTAAAAGTAGCAATAGTGGCATATGTTACCCGCTCCGAAGAAAGGAACTATATTGCAAATTCGACTATTGTGAACCCTCCAACCCTTGATCTTTTCATAACAAGTGATAACAAAATTCAACAAACACATTCTTGTTAAGGCTCCCGCCTCCGACTCATAAAACGCCAAAGAATCCTACGTCATAATTATTGTGCCAATCGTAAAATGCTCGCTACCATTCGATTCTGAAGGTCCTTATGCAACTGCCATCGGAAAGGAATTTCAATATTTATGCAAATTTTAGTGTCGACTACAAATATAGAAATGCTTTGCGACTGCAGTTACGTTCGATTATTGTCTGCTGTTATTATACATTATAAAATATAATTTATTAAATGTTAACTATAAGAGCACGAGTTATTTTTTCTGAACTTGCCCAGAATTACATTCTGGAGTATTGTTCGTGATGGTAGTCAGTTGCTATAAGAGCACGACGTATTTTTTTCTGCACTTGCCTAGAATTACATTCTGGAGTATTGTAGTTCGTGATTGTAGTCAGTTGGAAAATATGTTTCCAATTGCGACGATTGTGAAAGTACTATATCATCAACAAGAAAACTCAAAATCACTACAGTCTGAATATTTGCACAAATAGAAAACAATACATTTACTTTTTTAGGTTATACATTACGTCAAATATAATAAATACGAAAAAGAAATTCTAAGATTACTGATGACTGTTTGATAATGCGTTTCGCACATTTCGCGTTTCGTTTTATATGAATCTATACAGTTGATCATATCAATAACTGTTTTATTTTTAACTTGTAATTCTAAATTGAAATGAAATGGTAGTCACTAAGCGTGTTTCATTATTTAAATTTTCACATTTCCATCTTACTCGTGATGAAAAAGAAAAAGAATTAGTATTTCGGGCAATAAACCACGAAGTCGTTGCAGAAATTTTCCTTAGTATTTACATCGGTATGTGGTAATAATTCGGATTAGCCTTTATCGAGACGCAGTTGGAAGATTTGGTGGAACTTCCTCGAGTTGAATTAACAATTTTAAACAGTATGTCAATTACCTTCTTAGTGTTAATTATTTAGTTTCTTGCTAGCTAACACTTGCTGGTGCATTATGCAGTGGTAGCTCAAAAAGGGTGGGAATTCATCTTCATTTTGACATAGGGCAATCGATCTATTTATGCGACCTATCATTGCAACTGGCGCATCCGTTGTCATTGAAACTAATTTAAAAAGTGGTTGGTACTTTTAAATAATTGAGAATGTTTTTACAAGCTGTGAATATATCTATACCTCTAGTCATTTCTTTCCAAGAAAGCATACACAACAATGTTTCTTTAAGTGTAAAAGTCTTAAAAGCCATACGAATAAAAAATAAGTAATTGTGCTGTAAAATCATCTATCTGACTGAGAATCTGACTCTTCTGACACATCAAGTCAAGGCCGCGCAAGCGATTCGCGATCGAGTTGGCCACCCCTGGGAGTCTATTCTCGTCATGACTTTTTGAAGCTAATGCGAGACTTCTCGAATGGTTAGGTTAGAGTGGGGATATCGGCGGTTGCCCTGTGTTTGGAACGTATGAGCGTGGCGCCTGCGTTATTGTTCTTAGCGACAAACAAACTTGCTCATAAATACGTTCGTATGGGCGTGGCGCGTGCGTTATTGTTCTTAGCGACGAGCAAACTTGCTCATAGATTCGTTTGTATGGGCGTGGCGCGTGCGTTATTGTACTTAGCGACAAGTAATTTTGCTCATAGATACGTTCCAGAGGGAAACCGCTGATATCCCCACTCCGTCCACCTAACCATTCAAGAAGTCTCGCATTCGGTTCAAAAAGATGACGAAAATAGACTCCCAGGTCTATAGGACAACATACATTGCATGAGACACGTCAAATAATACTTCAAAAATATTCACACACAGTAAGAGAAATCTGACTGGAAGGCAGAAGAGGCGGAGGCCACTACAACCGAAGAATTCATTGAAGCTATAATAGTGTTACGAATATTGTGTTATTATATAGTTACCATTGAATGTTTTAAAATATAGTAGAAAATTATGTGTAAAGTGTCATGTCATAGTTACCTGGAAACTGTCTGACAGCTTGACAGTTTTTCTGAAAGTTTAGTATTTTTGTAATAACTGTCGTAATTCTTGAAAAGCAATAAATCACATCACAGAAGCAGTTGTTGTGACAAGTGGTGTCAAAAGTGTGGGATCAATCCACGTAGAATTACGATTTATTTCGGATTTAGTGAGGTGTGAAAAGAAGCAAAGTTTATATTGGTCTTGAAGAGGGAGGTGGTTAATGCGAGTAACAAGAAAAATGGTAGACCCAGTTGACACCTATTACGCAACTGATAGAAGAAAAGATGCAGTCCATGAAGGAAGACATGCAATCCGTGCTGGCAAAACAAGAAGAATTGAAAACAGGTATGAACGAGAATGCAGGCAAAATTGTAGAAAACTTCAATAAATTGAGGCTAGAGACTATGAATAAATACGTATGCATAGAAGAAAAAGTAAAACGCATTGAAGAAAAAGTGATGAAAAAAGTGATTGCGCAAAGTAGTTCAACAAGTCCGCAATGAGTTTGACGGAAGGGTAGCAGAAATGGTAGACCTTCGAGTACTAAGAGACACTGAACCCCAGTCTTCTACTGTAAGCACCACTGGAGTCATCGGCGTCCGTCAACCAAATACGTTAAAAATCACCGTCAAACCGAGTCCACATACTGGTAAAACGCCCTGGGATGAGTATTTCACCCAATTTGAAATTATTGGGGAAATAAATGGATGGAATAACCCAGAAAAAGTTTAAGTTTTACCTACTATGGCGCGAGACTTTGCGGTGGGTGTTTTACAGAATTTAACAGCAGCCGGACGCCTAGAGTACGAAAAATTAACGACTGCATTGAAATTACGGTTTGGTGATGAACATTTGACTGAACTTCTTCATGGCCAGTTGCATGATCGCATCCAGATTCCTAAAGAGTCACTGACCACGTTCGTCCATAAGATTCACCGAATGGCCAAAAAGGCATTTGTCAACTGCCCTACCGAAACTCAGGAGCTAGTAGCTGTTAGACACTTCATCTACGGCACCGCGGACAGAGAGGAGCAGAAGGTGGTCAGATTGACAACACCAAGGACTTTGCAAGCTGCTCTTGCGAAAGCACTAGAGATTGAAGCGGCGACCAGAGCGTCTTGCGAGAGGAGAAGAGTCCACTGTGTGAAGTTTATAAATGAAGACGAGGGCGAGCACGTGATGAGAGCTTTCGAGCAACCTAGAAGTACCAGGTTCTCTACTTGTAATGATTCATCCGGTTTGCATCCATCACGAGCTCCACCAAAATGTTGGGAATGTGGAAGGATTGAGCATCTCCGTAGCCAGTGTAGGAGTCAACGATTTTCACAACTCCCAAAGACAGCCGAACGGGACACTAATACGCCGGCGGAAAACTACCATTGGCCAACTTTGAGGTAGGGTAGTGCATAGCGACCGTTTATGGCGGTATCATGGACGTGATCGTTTGCTCAACGACGACGTCGAGCCTAAGGACATTTGCACACGCACCGGCAAAACCGGATCCGATTCCGGCTCCGGTCATCGGATGGAATATTTTTAAAAGATGGCACACACAGCCGGTTTACCGGACCGGCAAATTGCTATCTGGTTACATTGCATCCGGCGCCGGAGCCGGAATCAGATCCGGTTTTGCCGGTGCGTGTGCAAATGCGCTTAAGGAGGGAAGAGTGTTACGAATATTCTGTTATTAGTTAGCTTTGAATGTTTTAAACAATAGTAAAAAATTATGTGTGCAAAGTGTCATAGTTACCTGGAAACTGTCAGACAGCAGACAGCTTTTCTGTTTTCAGCACAGTTTTTCCGAAAGCTTAGTATTTTTGTAATTCCTGTTGTAATTCTTGAAAAGCAACAAATCACATCACAGAAGCAGTTTTTGTGACAATATGTTTTATTTCTGCCCTATAATTTAATATGTAGTTAATGGTAATTTAATTAATATGATAGCTAGTATGACCTGCCTTCCCAATGCTGTTTCTAAAGTTGGTACCACGTTCTGGAATCTAACTACAAATTGTGCGGCCGGCGTTTCTTATCAAATGGTATTACACCTTGACCCTTGTAACACTTATTCATTAACACCTGTATACTTTATATTCTTATTTTGTTTAAATGTTTTATTTAATGTTACTGTTTTAATGAAAGAAATAGTATTCTTGTTGTTTTATGTTTAATAATAGATATATGATATATCTACAAGAAATAAAATTCATTTTTTACAATATTTCATTCTTGCTTATATTTATTTACAACTTTTAGTATTTCGATGACGCATTCTAATTTCTTTTCCTTCTTCACCTGCTTCTCAATTGATGCCACATACGCATATTGTGGTTCTCCCTTGTTTTCAAAATAACTAGTCATTTTCGGCGACGCAGGATCAATGGCATTACTTGGAACCGTCAAGTCTTCCTCGCTACCTGCCCTCTTTTTCTTTGCGAAGTGTCTGGTTCTGGACTTTTTAAACTACTCCTCCTCTACGGAACTGGATTGTTAGGAGATTCAACGTTAGGATCTATTTCGTCGCCTAAAAGCCGCTTTCTCTGGCCAAACACTGTCGATGTGGAAACCGTCGGAGACAAAGTAACTTCCCTCACTAAAAATAATATCATGTACAAATTGGTAATTTCATCTCATTGTCGAACGTTTCTTGGAGGGACTGGTCGAACGTACCACTGTGTATGAAGTAACAGTTCTAAAAAATATAGATATATTTCTTTAAATAAATTTGCACTGTTGTAATCACATTAGGCGTTTTCTCGCGAGCAACGGTTAGTTCAAGTTACCTGAAGTAAGGTGTAGTATGTCATTCTCGCGACAAACTTGTGACGTCACAGTTACCTTGAGTAAGCTGGTTGGGGTTACTGAAGCTTACCTAACTGCTGACAACAATATGCTACGTCAAGCCCATCGATATTTGAAATTGGTTATCTTTACGATGACAGTACGGTGACAGTTGTTGATCAGTTTAGTGATAGTTTAGTTTTGCGTTGAAATGTACCCTTATAGTGAGGAAGAGGAATCAGTTGCTCAAATCCATTTTAGGTCATCCAACGGAATACCATCTCAGAATGCAAATGCTATTCATCATCTTCTCGAATTGCGTCTTGCTATACTATACAGAAAAGAACGATAAGAACAATTCAGCAGGCCGACCAAACAACACACTGCGTTACTTTAATGAGGGCATACATTTACCAACAACTTCTACAAGCTAGAGACGAGCTCTCAGCTCAGACGGCCACCCAGCGGATTCTCATGAACGCAGAAGTTATTGGGTCATTCCATGTGAAATCGCACACCTCTGACCCTTGACCCCTCCGATTTTGACGAAACTGGCAGGATATCCTTGGATACACACCAAACAAATGACGCATCAACCGTATCTCGAAAAAACAAGTGGTTTGGGTTTTATCGGGTATTCCCAAAACCCGGTTTCTCCATGCGCGCCAAGACGTTTTTTTCTATATCTTGTGACTGAATTCAGCTAGAAAGTTGTTCGATAGCTCATTTGAAAGGTCATGAGGCTCTCTTTCAGAAAAATAGATTTTACTAAAATTTTAAATTATTGAAAAACAAGTAAAAATTAAAACTGGTTTTTGACAATGTACCGCAATTTTTTTTCTCTCATTTTTTTATATGTTATGTGCCATGGCTTAAAGAGTATGTGTAAAAATTTGGGTGATAGTAATATTCCAGTTAAGAAAGAAAAAAAATTTAATTGTTTGTATGCGTTTTATATGCGCTTTATTACAACAAATTTTTTTAGCCCGGGAGAAAAATCGGTTTCTAAAGGAGAGTCATAAGTCTTTATTTGTGTACATAGAGCATTAAGTAAACAGAATTAAAGAACACTTCCATAACTAACTGGATTGTACTGGTACAATGCAAACTAAATATCACTGGCTAACATCATGCTACCACGTCTCGCAGCTGACCTGAAACAAAATATTTCTTTAAACTTAGTTTTTCTTTGATACCACTATATTTATTTTCAACGTATGAACAGTATGAAATATGTAACATGTATGTGCGTGTTAACAAATTTAGACGTTTTGAAATGCTGAACGTAATGGGGTTCATCATTTTGGGCTTACCTTGTGAGTCGTTCTTTTGGTGCGTCATCAACGTCTCTTGGTAAGTCTGTTTCCGTGTTCTTCAGCTTGAGACGAACGCCATCTTCCGTGCACGATGGTCTCTTCATGCACACAAAGTCCCTTGATTCTGGTATAGCAGCATGATGCATTCTTGTTTGTGGAATTTTGGGTGCATTCCGGAATCTTTGAGCCAGTTTCTTCTCAGTGAATTCTATAGATTCCTTTGACACAAATGAAAAGGTTATTGCTGCTATGTTTTCATTCGCCCAATTGTATAGTTCCATTGGGGTCTGGATTTGTTGCTCGTAGGGGCGTTGGAGGCTCGCGCGTGCTGCTATTCTCTTCAATGTGCCACCAAGACCATCGCTGGCCCCTTCCCGTGCGAGGTGAACAGTGAAGTTTTCGCGGGAACATTGAAGTCTTCTTCGTGGTGGACGACGTTTAAAATGTTGAAGCGGTTTTTATATTTACTAGGAGCACCGTCGGAGAAGTAAATAATCCGGAGAAGGTTTGGCACTTTATTTTTCAGGAATGAGACCAGAGTTTCCTGGAATTTGTGGACGGTGATAGTTTTGTGTGACATGCAGTCTGAAATTATCACTAAATTTAATGGTTTCACTAGCTCACCATCCCGGATGTAGCAAGCAAATGGGTGTACAGTAGCTTGACTGTTGTTCCAGTGCATTCCTTGTACACTATCCTGAAGAATAAATGAGTAATTCTCTGAAAAATCCACAACGACAAGAACTTGTCCAGGAGGAAGGCTGTCCCTCACTTTCTTGAAGTATTCTGCTTGTCTCCGAGCCGTGTAATCATGTTGAAGCACAGTAGGGATACACTCGGCCAACACGTCACAGAAGGCATCAGCGTCTTTCGATACAGTCTCCAGCGAGCAACGGTCAACTTAGACCCACTGCTTGTATGTAACTTCGTCTACAAAATTGTCTCTAAAGTGATTTTCTAACAACTCTTATAATTTCTGAACTCCAGGACATAACTCACAGAAACCGAAATAACATTTCTCGGTCGGAGAATCACAGATGGCTAACGCCATACAGTCATGGTAAGTTGGGAATAATTTTGTGCCGTCCTCTCGTTTCACCTCACTCAGTTTGGCTCCAATGAATTTTAATTTAAGGTTTTTGTGTAGCAAGCAAACGCATACTGCGTGCGTGCCCGAAGCTCCCGCCAGCACACACTCAGCAGGTCTCAGACCAGCAAACTTTGAGAAACCTACCTTTATATGAGGATATAATTCCTTAAAATTGGCATAAACTTCTTTCAGGTTTGAAAGAATAAGCCTCTTCTGTTTCAGCTTGCGTACCCCTCCTTCCCGTACACTTTTGCACTCCTTCCTTCCAGCCATTTCTCTGCTAATATGAGGTACTCGATAAAAATCAGTAACTTTCTTGATGACGTCCTCTGAAAGCACATTTCCTCCCTTCGTATTCGGGGTGCACAAAATTCCGTTCTCAGCAACGCATTTCTTCACTTTTCTTACCAGGTACAATGATGTGTTGAATTCTTCTTGTATTTTCGTAAACTCCACGACTGAGGCAACACGGAGAGAATATGAATTTTTTCGCTGTTGGAGGTTGCTTGAGAGAATTTTTCCTTCAACTGCTGGATTATTTCCTTGCCTGCTAGTTCAAAATCCTTTGATTGCTCGTCATCAGTTGCAGGTTGATTATCCTGGACATCAAGATTTTGTCCCATTGCTCTTTCAAGTGATTGTCGCAGCACAGCCTTCGCTTTGTTAAATTTCTGCGCAGGGTAATGTTTTATTCTATACAGCTTCTTAGGAGCGACAGGGGATTCTCCAAACGCTTCCAACCCTTTATTCAGTTTCTCAAGTGCCACTTTTTTACCGGAGTATAAGGACTTCCACTGTTTCCATCCCGCTCACTTCCAGAAGACACAGTGCCCAAGCTATCCGATGAAAGTGCGATGCCTGAGGGTCCTGGTTGCACTTCATCTTCTGGTTTATCAAGGTCACGCTCAGGTCCAGAAGCCAATGGGGCAGATGGTGAAATTGCAGATGCCGGAGCCGCAACCGATGAGTGGCATGAAAGGAGTTTTGTCACTGCAATCTTACACTGCACACACAGCTTATTCCCATCGATCACTTGTGGAGAAATTTTTCTGCACATGTCATGAAACGCTTTAGTGACTGTCCACAGTTTAGTATTTCGAGCATTTTTATGCAACTGCAAAGGATTACAACACGCTTTCTGCCGCAATCCATAGAGAGTATAGTAAGCCCTGTAGTGAAACATACACACTGTGTCCAAGTTTTGCACTCCTGATCTCTTTCCAATGAGCTCGAGGTCACGTCGTGATAATGATTTTTTTTAAGATCATCCGAACACCTCCGACGCAGTCCCAAACCAACTGAGCACTTCACGTTCGACATTTCCAACGCGCTAACAATAAAACACAACTGTCACATAAAACACAACTGACGTGACGGACGATCACTTCACGACTGGCTGGTTCTGACCCGAACATACCCGAAGCTAGTCGATAAAAGCCGAAGGCAGGGAACAGAATCTGCCCGTTGTGCGGTGTGAGCGGCAAACGGCGTGAGCGCATGCAAACAATTAAAAATTTTTTTCTTTCTTAACTGGAATATTACTGTCACCAAAATTTATACACATACGCTTTAAGCCATGGCACATAACATATAAAAAAATGAGAGATAAGAAAATTGCGGTACATTGTCAAAAACCAGTTCTAATTTTTACCTGTTTTTCAAAAATTTAAAATTTCAGTAAAACTTATTTTTGTGATATGCATAAGAAAGAGGGCTTCATGACCTTTCAAATGAGCTATAGAACAACTTTCTAGCTGAATTCAGTCCCAAGATACCCAAGATTTGGGAATAGGCGATAAAACCCAAACTACTTGTTTTTTCGAGAAATGGCTGATTCAGTATTTATTTGGTGTGTACCCAAGCATATCCTGCAAGTTTCGTCAAAATCGGGGGGTCAAGGGTCAAAAATGGCTTTTGGTGTGCGATTTCACATGGAATGACCCTATTACAATACTGTACCATAGAACCAAAACAACTCCAACCAAGGACATATCATCAGCTCCTTAATAAGCTTCCAAAGAACAGGCTACAAACACCCCTAGGGACCTTCAAAGGAAAGTTAAAGCATATGCTGGTCAGGGAGAGCTTCAATGGGATTGAGGAATTTTAAACCTACATGAAAAATAACCATCAGTAACAGAATGCTATATTTTGCTTAAGTGTTTTTGCAATATATTTAAGATTTATTATGTGATATTTAATGTGTCCAGTTTGGTACAAAGTGGAAAATTGTGTTAAAATTAATATAACTACACAAAACAAAGTAAAAGAGGTTTTGATGTATACATTATTACAAATTGCTGGTTGCTTAAGTGCAACATTTTCTTATACACGCAAAAATAACCACCCTCCTCATCTGCGGCTGAGAATTACTATGAAGTATAAAAATTTAGGTTACGTTAGTAACCTACACCATCCATACATTTGTCACTTGACATAAGTAACTTGACAGAACTAACTATTCGTATTCTCGCGATGTAACCGATAGTAAGCAAATGATTACGTCATCCGCTGACTACAGGTAACCGTATCAACATACTTCAGCATACCGAGTATGTTCGCGAGAATACGCCTATTGTCTATGCGCTATATGCGGTACCAGAAAGATACATATTACGAAATTGTGCCCACTCTTTCCGGGTACTTTGACCAGACCCCGAAGGAGGCATCTTCTGCTGCCGTTGCTCCCAAACATCTCCCGCAGACAACTCCACCTCTTTTCCATAAACTCAGTTGAAAGATATTTTATAGTAATGTTATAAACTTTAAATGCTTTAGTGGAAATTACCTGTCACTGACATGCCTAACGCAAACTATCGTTTTCGCGATTAATCCCCATACTTCCTTCTTTTTGTGGCTATTTTTTATAATCTTTCTAGCATTACTCCGTATATGAACGGGTTATCTCAACCACTATTGATCAGTAGTTCATCTACTTGTTGTTGTTTTGCTGCCATTGCCACATTAATTTCGATACTCTTACACATTACGACGCTTGCGCATCTCTCAAGTCTTGCGATTGAAACAAAAAAGAAACAAACCTCAAAATTATTGTGGAAATTGTGGCTATTGTTGTGAAAGATAGGTTATGAAAACCATAACAACGGACCTTGGTTTCACCATACACATAGTGCCATCTGCTGTGATAAACATATCGGTTTGTTAACATACATATTCCCTTCATGTTAAATGTAAAATGGGATATATATTAGCAACTGAACGTATCCATTGCCGTAGAACGTAGCCAATACGATAACCACATACATCTCGATGTAGATTGATATAGATGTCTTGTTGTAACCCGTTGCGACTGGCGACTTCCGACACCGACATCCGACAACAACACAATTCATTGTAGAACAGCCTTTACTCTTTTCTGTATAGCAAATATGGTCGGGGATGGCAAGACGCATCCCATAGCCATAGACCATAGTCGTAGCTAAAGAAAACTAGTAAGAAAATTATCTTCAGCCGTGCTGAAGTAAAAATACCCCCACCGTAAAATATCAAAAAAACGAGTGAACCGATTTCGCCCATTCACTTGTCCTTACTTTTTAAGAGATAACCTTGTATACCAAATTTCAGATCAATTGCTTCAAAATTACGGCAGTTATCGTGTACAGACGGACAGACGGTCAGACAGACGGGCATAGCTAAATCGATTCAGTTTTCAATTCTGATCAAATCCATATATATAAGTCTATATCTGCCACGCCTCCTTATGGGTGGTACAAATGTTGAATCAAAATCACGCTCATTTCTCCGTTATTCACATTTACTGTAAAGCAAACAATAATAATTAATTAATTATTGGTAATAAATGTAAAATGAATTATCTTTTAATTTTTTGCATCGAGTTACGAATCATCCTGAATATTACTGAAGAAGTGCACGGAAGTATTTTTTATGTCAAACTATAATTATGAAACATTGAAACAAATCAAAAGTAAAGTTGCGCAAAAAGAAAACTAGTAGAAAAAACTTTAGAATGAAGCAAAATATGATTCTACAGCAAATGTTCCACTGCCTTGGTTTTTACTCGACGAAAATAACCAAACAAATAATGTGATAAATGGAAAACCGAAAAGCCTTGCTTTTGCTGTACTTTCAGTTACACATAAAAGGTAAGCTTTTACTGACCTGATACTTTCTTACAGTTAGTACAGTTCTATCCAAGACACGAAAATATAACAATGCCAATATTTAAAGAAGGTTTTGTTTTACTTCGAGTAAACAATGAGCATTTAACGTTCTCTCGCCAGGGGCTTATTGCGGTAGCAGGAATTCGCATTTTGTTGCTAGGTGGTGCTGGAAGCGATCCACGAGCTACCCGTTTATTAAAACGGTGAACAACCCTCCTGCGTCTCGCCCACCGGATATTATACAAATAAGAAGAAAACTCGAACCTGTATTTGACTTTGTAATGAGAAGTTAGGGGCGACAGATTAATGCGATACTCGTGTTTTTCGACAACACACAACGGCATTACTGTTCATCGGTTCGTTCCTAAATCACCGGCACCGTTGGGATGTTAGCAGGTGAATAATAAATATTCAATTAATGCCACCAAAACAAAAAGTAACGATATCTGAATTACGAAATAGTATTACGTATGTCGACTTATTTACTTCAATCTTGCTTCAACAAATTTTCGGAAGAATTTCCCTAATGCGTATTTTAATTATCAGGAAATTAAAACCGTTAATAAACTAATCGTATTCTTGGACGTTTAAACTTTATTTCGTTTTACATTAAGAATATATTTAAGATCATATATCAAGATTGTCTCCGAAAGAACATCGACAAGCGTCATCGTGTTGCCCAACCATTGACAAAACGCAACCAGAAAACAACGAATATAGTAAAGATCGTCTCAAGTCATTACCCAGTTTAAGATATAATGAAACTTATGTGGTGGATAGATTATACTTCACTCAATGGAATTTAGTGCCCATATAAGAAAATATAATCTCAGTGATTTATTTAAAGTCGAGATATTAACAGCTTGTTATATTTCAGTGGGATATTGATCAACATACACAAATAAAATAAACAAACAAACTAATGCCATATCAAAACGCTGTTCACTGTCGAAAAACATCAATCCCAGTAGGATCATAACCTACGGGCATAATCCGGAAGCCATTTATTTTCTAAATGATTCTGATCGTGACAGCCTACGTACTTCTTAAAGAATATATTATTTATCTCCTTCAAATAAATCTTATCAGTTCTTAGTTATTAAGTATTATCAGTCTTATTTTTCTATGATTTCTGAATCTATTGTATCGTTTTGGTACAGTTCTTTGATTACTTGGACCGGCTGAAGTACCTGATAAGTAGGTATTATTTTACCCTCATTAATAGTAAATGTCGCACAGGTTCTTTTCGTACATTGGCGAAAAGAAATATGTATTCACTGTCGACAGACATTCAACAGTCATTCTACTTTTATCTTTCTCGATAATCGCAATTTACGACTGCGATCTACAGAGGGCAATTATTACTAAGTTATTGATTGATAATCTCGTTGTTACATACCAGTATACAGGGTTAGTCAAAATTACCGGGCCACCTAAATAATTGTCAAACCGTAAACATTAAAAAAAATCAAACAAAAGTGTTTGATTTTAAACAAGTTATCGTCTAAATATATTTTTAATATACAGCGTGCTTGTTTTATTATTGAAACTGGAAACCTTTCCTATCTCTGATCGATTACAAATTTTTACATTCTTTAATAGGGTATTTGACAGTATTAAAAATATGGCTTGTGTTATAGTCATCCTAATAGATTACAGTTTAAGAAAACTATTTGTTATTACTTTTCAAAAAATATATGCTTTATTTCTATTAAAAACCAATATTAAAATTGAATTTTATTCACGTCCTATCACGTGATTGAAAACGCTCTGTAATTGGCTCAGTCTCCAGTGACGTCATTGGTTAGTACGCTTAGAGCGCGTTCGGTTTGTTAGGGTAGGGTATGGGGAGAGCAATGCTCAGATAACTTGGGTCGGCTGTCTCTCTCTTATATGCAGATAAACGCCGTATGACGTTAGTCTGCCTATTATGCAGCGCGTCACTCTCACCGTACAATACCGGGTTATCCGAACGCGCTCTTATGCTTCTCCCGTTTGAATTTAATAGCACGAAAGCGCCATGTAAGCATAACTTTGTAGGTTAGGATAGCCCTAACCTTAAGCTGTCAGATCAGATAATACCTGGTTCGAAAATACGATAGATAACTTATTCTAGTCAGTTTTACTTATGTCGAAGTAATCTTCACAACAGAAAACACTTGTATTGGCGGCTATTTATTTCATTTGGATTTCTACGAGCCAACCACTTTCTTCGCAGTTTCAAATCTTGCGGGACAGCTACAAATAGTTTATCCGGAGTTTTTCTTGACGTATCTCTGCATTGTGGATTTATACACCATTTATAACCCATTTTTATGTAGAAATTGTGAAAACAACACATCATACAACACAATTACCAAACGGCGACGATGCCGATGCTGACAGACCATATGGGCCGATTTGACATCTACTAACCGGTGACGTCACACAACAGAAAGTATCGTTTTGGCGGGAGTTTTTGTGATTCAATTTTTAACGCTGATTTTTGAAATATTGAGGAAATAATTACGAAAAATAATGCATTTACAATGTAGAGTGAAGGAATAAACACACTAAGATGGTTTTCCAATAATAGTGAAATACCCTATTAAAAAATGTAAAAATACACAGTATGTTCTATTTGAAAAACGAAGTGTTACCAAATTTCGATAGCTTACGTAAAACAAAAAAAATGTTTTTTTATTAAGTAAGTACGTAGGCTGTGTTTTTTTTTATTATTTTTATATGGATGGAGAATTATTTAGTTGTAATTTTGACTAAGTCTGTATGGATATACACTATAATATTTGTTTTATACCGCAATACATTATACAAAATACTAAAATAATAATTATGCAAATATTCCATTTTTATTTATGGCAAATCGTATTACTATGTCATATATTAGTATATGGTATCTAATATAAATGATCAGAACAATAAATCAATAGCAATTAAGAAATTGTTCAAATAGTTAATTTATTTTATATTAAATTTGTATTTGTTATTCAATTAATTATTAATTAATAAAAACCACAATTTCAGTGAATTTCAATTTCATATATCATCTATTGACATATTTATATAGCTTTTTAATTATAATCTAATTTACAAATTAAATGATTTTTCTTGTCGGTGTTACTTTATTCGCCGGCATTTCGGCAGTTTCAAGTCGCAAGTGTTCTTCTGCATATTGTATTGAGGCCGACCAAGGGACCAACCACAAAAGGGGATACTTTTATTGCACTTTAGGTCGTTTTTATTGCCCCTTAATTTACTTGTTCGCTAGGATATAGGCAAATATTTAACATATAAATCATATAGCGTGGTGACTTCTCGCTGTCGACACACAATTGTATTTTATTGATGCGTATGCAAAAACTGAAAGTATGCATACGCACTATACGCTGCTTCAGCAACGTCCATTGTAACTCAACCGCAGATGAACACTGAATGCAAGGGCCGAACCCCGAGAATGTGGAGGGCCCGCTATGTCTTTACCTGCTATGTCTCACCCAGCCTCGTCGAACGTTTCGCCGATTTATTCGGGCTGAGTGTGGAGCTAGCATAAAGGTAACTAAAGCTACGCTTAAAATTTAAGTGTCAGCGGTGTAGTTTAACCTAAATCGTCTAAACCGATAATTATCCTTTGGTATAATCGGGTATTATTATTACTGTCATTTGGAAACTTGACTTAAATCGATAACAAATGATTCTACACCACGTAAGATGTCATCCTGAGTTTTTAACTCTGTGCGTTGGTTTGTTTATGATACAGTTGTAATGCAACGACCGGTTTTGTTTACATTCGCGTACCACCTCTTCTCAGGGGTATATGTGTGTTAGAAACAAATACGCTAGCTATACCGGTTTGCCATCCATGTCTCTTTATTTGTCTGAGCTTTAACACATGTCGCTGTCAAACAAACATCTCTCATTTCTCTTCTTGGCAGTTTAAAAAGTATCTCATCCGGCGTTTCTGCGATTTGCTCTACCAGACTCCGGTACACAACAAGCCCTATAATTTTGTTTATACATCGCACCGATCTCACGTAGTCTAACCTCAATTACAATGCGGCTGTCGGTCGGCCTGAGCTGCCAATGCAATAGCAAACATAACTACGTTGGAAATGAAGCAACGTTGCCAAATAATTAATTATAATTGCTTCCCGTGACGTCATTAGAAGCAATTCTCATTCAAATTTCAAACAGCGTTATCTCTTAAATTAAAGTAAAGTTTAATATTTTATTTCTAAAACGAGTATCGGTAACGCATATTCTTTTTCAAGATATATTATTTGAAAAACGCCGTAATACCCTATTATATAGGAGTTATAATTATATGGAAAGACCATATTTCATGGATAGCTGAAAGCAGTTAACGCCAATAGTCCCAAGGTATCAAAAATACGTCAACAAATTAGAATGATATACAAAACTAGAAACACAAATGTAGACGCATGTAGAACTTTGTTCTTTTAACCACTATAACTATTCAGAAGTTCTAGTGTTACATGCATCAATTTGCTCCATTAATAACACACCCAAGTACTAAACCTATTCAGTAAATTTTTCAATCGTTCAACACCGTAACGTAATAAAGGGAGCGGAATTAATTCTGTACTGGCGAGTTTCAATAATGGCATGCGATAACATGCGCATATAGTTTTTGTGGGACCACTGGGCGTTAATTAAATTTCTAAACTCTAAATTGCAGGCGTCGGTTTAAAACTAGATGGAGCTGCTGTCGAAATTACGAGTTGAACGTCCACTCACGGCCTGGTTAAATTTCAAATCTCGCTGGCTATATATTCATGGTCGATCACTTTTGCAATTAATTCACTCCAAAATAATGGTTTACGTTCGAACCAAAATATATACGTTCCGATATATATTATTTCATCTGCTATAAACTTTTCTAGAAAAACCCAAACAACTATTTCAGCTCCATCTATAGTACAGCATTATCTATTAGACCAGGCAATAGAGATTTTTGCGTGACAAAAATAGTATCAGGTAGCCGACGGTCCCAGGTCGCGTGGAACAATCGGTACATGTATTTTGATATGTTTTCGACTTGCAAATATCATTACTTAATTTGTTATAAACAAAAAACCTCAAAAAATGGTGTTTTTTTTTTCGTTTTTCGCTTGTAATAGCTGAACCAATTCAGCAATCTTTATGCTTTCTGAGACGAATTGTAGAGAATGAAAAGACAAAAAAAATTAACCCTACACCGACTCGATTGGATTAATATTAACGGAGAAAATTCGGAAAATGCGGAAAAATTTGCGTTTTTTTCAAAAATTCATTACTCCGCCATTTTCAAAGTTGTAGCACAGGTTTTTCGCGAGAAAGTAGCACAACCCAGGCATTGTCCGATGATTATTTTTGGACAATTGCGATTTGATTTTTTTTTATGCAATATCTTTCGGCGAGCCTGGGTGCGTTGGAGGTGGTCCCATTTTATTTTTTTTTGTATTGTGCTACAAAACGTCAATTCCGATTTTGCGTTAAAATGTTGCAAAATAGGCGAAAAATGCTTGCAAACATGAGGGAAAACTGTCGCTCGCTCGAAGGCGGTCGAGTAATGAAGGTAAACGGCCGTCGAGGGAAAGCGCGTATATATATGTATATACAGGGTGTTTACGGTCTTGTGATTTTATTTTCAAGTGGTGATTAAACATCTTAAAAGAAAGCCATTAACGTAAAACTTTCTTAACAAAAGTTGCATAATACGTGTGATATTACTGTTATTTTTTTCTTTGTTTTTAATGTTAAAGGGTGCCTAAACACCTTAAAAGAAGGTTATCAACGCTAAAACGATTGATCAACAACTTGTGCGAAGTAAATCTAAACGATAACGATAAGTTATTAGTGATTTTTTTACTAAGTAGGCTGATGTCAGTAAATTAATATCTCTCTTATTATGCAACTTTTGTAAAGAAAGTTTTATGGTAAAGGCCTTCTTTTATGATGTTTAATCACCCTTTGAAAATAAAATGACAAGACCATAAACACCCTGTATATATATATACAGGGTGTCCGGAAAGTAATGGGACCCAGCTTAACCGTATATTCTTGATGTCCAATGGGACCGATTAAACCAAAAATCCCATAGTAAAAAGTGCTTCCTTAAGAAGTTATAAGGTGTTAAAGATAGAAAATATATTTCTTGTTTTGCGTATATTTCAGAAAAGAAACGGCCGATCAAGGTGAAGATTGGTACCCTTAGGCTTTTGGAGAAGCCAAACATGATAAGAGTATTAGGACATTTGCATGTTGTAGAGGGAGCTGTCGGCAGCTTTTCTGGGGTAGTATTATTATGATATTTTTATTATTATTATGACTATGGGCGGTATGACTAAAAATTATGATACGGACGTTAATTTCACATAAAAAATGTTTACCTATTTTATGCCGATAAAATCCACCGTTTTCAAGAAAAACGCAATTAAACATTTTGTGTATTTGCTAAAAGCTATATCATTATAAAAAATTTAACTTAATTTTCACTTATTCTCTATTTATAAATTTATAAGGTTTTCAAAATGTCCACCGTTTAGTTCAACACATCTTTTACAACGTTTTCCTAAGTTTTGTCGTACTCTAAAAAATGACTCAAAGTTATTTCTAATTTCATTTCCTGCGTCAATAATCGTTCTTTGCAAATCTTGCCTAGTATTAGTAGACTTGCCGGTATACAATAGATTTCATAGAGCTCCATATCAAAAAATCTAAAGGGTTGAGGTCTGGGCTTCTCGGTGGCCAAGGATAATCACTCCAGCGATGCGGAAAGTGGTTGTCTAAATAGTTTCGCACAGTTTGCAGGAAATTAGCAGGAGCACGATCGTGCATAAACCATACACTCCCACGCAGGTTTAAAGGGATGTCTTCTAATAAGGTAGGTAGAACGTTGTCCAAAAAATTTAAATACGATGCATCGAGGAGGAAGTTCGTAAGGTCCGATCAAATTATCTCCAACAACGTCGCACCATACATTTACAGAAAATTCATGTTGGAAATGTTTATTTCTGGATAAATGGGGGGTTTCTACATTCCAGGAGTGAGAATTGCGTGTGTTTAGGATACCACGGCGTGTAAAAGTTGCCTCATCGGTAAATAACACACGGCCAAACAATGTTGGGCCGTGATTTTATTTGTTTCTTAACAATCGACAAAGTTTTAGTCTTTGTGGCAACTCATTTGGTAGCAACGCCTGCACATTAGTGTGGTGGTAGGGATAAAGCAGAAAAATGTTATGCGTGCTTGTCCGGGGTACTACAGTAGCTGCACATAATTTCCGTGCTCTTACTTCAGGATCTTCTTTTATTCGGAACAAACTATCTAACCTCCTCAATGGTTGGCGAAGTTGGTCGTCCTGCATGGCGATTTAGCGCCGAAAACTTCCATGTTCATTCAGCCGTTGAAATATATTTTGGAAAGGCTTTCTATTGGTTGGCGACGATTTTGGTACAACTGCCTGTATGTTCCCGCTGCTGCTGCTCCATTAAATTGCTCTTGAGCATAAACAGCAACCATATCGGTCATTTCCGAGTTTGAAAAAAAAATGTGCCGAGGCATATTTTTTTTGTGATAAAATACCACAAATATGTAATAAACTGTGAAATAATCAATTAAATACAGTATCGTTAAGCAAACTGACACGAATGCATTTACGTTTGACACATAGTAACTTGATAGAATAACATTGCATAAACTACAGTTATTAAATACACAGTAGGTTTAATTGCGTTTTTCTTGAAAACGATGGATTTTATCGGCATAAAATAGGTAAACATTTTTTATGTAAAATTAACGTCCGTATCATAATTTTTAGTCATACCGCCCATAGTCATAATAATAATAAAAATATCATTATAATACTACCCCAGAAAAACTGCCGACAGCTCCCTGTACAATATCCAAATGTCCTAATACTCTTATGATGTTTGGCTTCTCCAAAAGCCTAAGGGTACCAATTTCCACCTTGATCGGCCATTTCTTTTCTGAAATATGCGCAAAACATGAAATATATTTTCTATCTTTAACACCTTATAACTTCTTGAGGAAGCACTTTTTACTATGGGATTTTTGGTTTAATCGGTCCCATTTGACATCAAGAATATACGGTTAAGCTGGGTCCCATTACTTTCCGGACACTCTGTATATATATATATATATATAGCCCCTAAATTGATTTTTTTTACATTCCAAGCTACATATTAGAATCGCAAATTCATCTCTTTGGAAAAATTGACTTTGGCTTTGATTATTGTTTCGACGAAATATTTATTAAGATGTGTAAATATTAGATATTTAATCAAATCATTTCCAAAAATTGTAAACATGCTTATTCAATTCACGTTCTAATTGTTCTGATCAGGTTTGTATATAACTAATATACTTTTCTGGTAACATTATATGTCGTCTACAATCATAATTTTATTATTTGATACAGCCAATGAAAAGTTATAGATAGCACTTTGCTTATGCGTTCGCGTAATTAAAAATTGAGCTTGACTGATTTGTCACAAAATTGGCAAAAGGGACGCTGTTGAACAAATGTTTCTATTTTTAATTCCGTTGCAGATGTGATATATACATTTTCAATGTAGAATATCGTTCATTTTACATAGGCGTTGTTGTTTTTGCAGAAAATTGAATTATATTATTTGGTCTTTCAGTAACTAACATTGTTGAAAAATTAAGGGAGAGGTCTCATACTAAGCTCGTCATGGCAACGGAGTAATTCAACATCATCGATGTTCTACATGAAAGACGCAACTAAAGAACGCAATTATTATAATATTCATTAGTATTATTAATTATTGTTTTTGAAATATTCGTAGTACATAACTTTACCTACGTATCCCGTATGCATTGGTAAAAATATTTCTTATTATTATAGTTATTAATGTAACTTCATATAAAACAAATATACTCCACGCCATAATAATTGACCTCCTTTACAAAATATTCTTTTCATTAAAACCTTTCTACGTAACTTGTGTATATGGCTCGGCAAAGTACCGTGGCTAAGTATAATTTATTTGAGCAGATGCGCTTAGCTGGATGCCCTTCAACGTTTTATATTTATGCAAATTTTCTCCTTGCATGTAAAGTAGTTTTAAAGCTTCTTTGGTCCAATCGGCTCCGCTCCCCCATCCGATGAGAGTTAAAAGGGGAAGCCAACGTATTTTCAAATGTCGTCGTTAATAGTCTTTCGCTATGCACCTTATTTATTATCTCACATTTACCACAAACTGTATTTCTAGTTGAAATTAACGAAATCATGTACCTATGCGAATGGTCTTAAATAACAAAGGTCTAAATATGACTCATATTTAATCACAAATGCTAATATAAAATAAATATTGTAAGAACCTAAAAAGGTTTCAAAACCATATTTATATAAAATTGACAAAGTAAAGTAGATAATGTTATATTCAAACCCACAACAGCAAATGTCGTTTAATAAACTTCAAAGTGTTTGAGTCATAATACTTACCGTAGATTATTATAGTCGTGCATATGCATGAAAATTCACAATTACTTCTTGTCACAGTAATGTACATATATTGGCAAAAGCAAGTGTGTACGTAGGTGTCTTGTATTCGACGTAATCTAAGTATAATGTCATAACGAACTACCTGGTGCTAAAAGGAGTCCTATAGATGATTGAAATCTGCTTGTTGGATTGGAACATATAAACATAAAGGCCGTTCCAAAAATAATTTTCGTTCTCGGCACCTCCACCAATTTGTACGCATTCCATTATGCGCCATTTACTAGAACTATTGGAGTAAAATTAGGTTTTTGTGCCGGAAACCGTTAGAACGAATCCGATTATAATGATGTTTTTTAATGTAAAAAAAAATCTTAAAAAATAATAGTACTCAAATGAAGTAATTTTTACGCCTATCAGTAAATTAGAAGTTTTAGGATGCGAATGATAATTAATCAAGGTGAGGATACATTTTTGGTAAATTACCCGCGGCTTGGATTTTAACCAGAAAGCACTTTCGGTCGGAAGCTCTAACCAATTATTAAGCCACGGAGGTCGGTAAAAATCAATGGGCGGATTTGTCACTTCAACAAAAGAATGCCAACATACGAACATAAGCAAACCCGTATTCGGTACTGCTCACGCTGTGGATTTTGCTTCTAGATGAACCACCCTTAAGTCACAATAATTTGTATCTAGGTTGGCAGGGCCGGCGCGAGGGGGAAATTTCTATGCACGATTGCGTAAACCATCCTGAAATAAAAATAAAGATATCGATAATAGAGTAATCAAATTTTCCACCGACAATAGTGAAATAAATTATATAGAACAATTTTTCACCAGCATGCTCCATTTTTGATTTGGATGATTTGGATTACTTTTATTGTACGTTCGTGATTGAGTAGATTAGTTTTTTTTCTAAATTCAACTGTGTTTAATTGTATAAAATTACAATAAAATTTTGCCTTATACAGGTGTTTACGGTCTTGTGATTTTATTTTCAAGGGGTGATAAAACATCCTAATAGAAAGCCATTAACGTAAAAATGTCTTAAGAAAAGTTGCATAATAAGAGAGAAATTACGGTTAATTTTTTTTTTATTTTTTTTAGGAGTGATTATACACCTTGAAAAAAGTTATTAAAGCTAAAACGATTGACAAAGTACTTGTACAAAGTAAATCTAAACTCAAACGATTAAAAGTTATCATTGAATTTTTTACTAAGTATGCTGATGTCACAGAACTGCTCGGTTGGTTTGACATAAATTCTCCCGAATAAATTCTAATAAGGAAAGTAAAAAATGGTCCTTCGCACCAATAGTGAATACGTTGACATGTTGTTAATTTATGCGGAAGTACGCCAGTATTCTGCTGCTGCCAGTCGATTGTATGCTGTGCGGTTTCCTAACAGATCAACACCTATTTCATAAAAATTTACCGCTCTAGTAATCCGTGCTCGAGAAACTGGTGTACTACAAACACGTCAAGGTCGGGATGGTGGACCTGGCCGACCCCGACGAATTTTGGATTCCGAAGAACAAATCTTAAATCTTGTTGAAGAAGATTCTTCTAGTAGTACTCGACAAATATCTCGCCAAGTAGATGTCTCAAATCGAATTGTCTGGCGAACAGTGCGCGTGGATCAATTGTATCCTTACCACCTATAAAAAGTACAGGCTTTGCAACCTGAAGATCATCCTTTACGTTTACAATTTTGCCGATGGTTTCTACAAAAACATCCTGAAATTCCAGACTTTTCTTCCATTGTATTGGCTACTGATGAAGCAACGTTTACACGTAACGGCATAAATAACTGTCATAATACTCATAATACTGGGCGCTTGAAAATCCACATGCTGTTCGTCGTAATCATTTCCAGCACAGATTTTCGATAAACGTTTGGGCCCGACTGGTCAACGGACAACTTATTGGCCCATTTGAATTGCCAAATCGATTGACTGGAAATGATTATCTCCTTTTTTTGCAAAATCATTTGATGGAACTATTGGAGGAAGTTCCTTTGAATGTACGTCGACAAATGTGGTTTCTTCAAGATGGCGCACCGCCTCATTTTAATCGTTTAGTTCGCCAACATTTAGATAATGTGTTTGAAAATAAGTGGATTGGTCGAGGTTGGGTCTGTGCCATAGCCTCCTCGGTCACCCGACCTTAATCCCCTGGATTTCTATTTATGGGGCGTTATGAAGACCATGGTATACACCAACGAATTGATCTAGATGATCTTCGTAACCGCGTTGAGGCAGCTGCGGCGACAATTCGACGGCAAGACCAAGGCCTAGTAAATTATGGTAATTCATGGATACGTAGAGTACGTAGAGCGAGACGTTGTGTTCAACAACACGGCGATAGACTAGTGTGAAATGGATTCCATAAAAAAACTAAAAAATATGTTCCGTTTAATGCTTAATCACCACTTAAAAATAAAAACAAAAAAAAATAGCAACAATATCTCTCTTATTGTGCAACTTTTGTTGTAACATTTTTACGTTAATGACCTTCTTTTAAGATGTTTAATCACCCCTTGAAAATAAAATCACAAGACCGTAAACACCCTGTATTTATATTTTATTCTTTGTGCTGAACACAAAACTGTCACCTATCGCGTCATGTTTTTGCGGTTTTCTTCGTTCAGTGCTTCAAGGACACTTATGAAAAAACAAGTTTTACTAGAAATCCGAACAAATCATATTTTTTAACATTTTGACCTCAATTTAACTGAAACCCACTGTACATTTCTGCCGCTTTACAACAGTAGTATCAAAGTAGTATTCAGTTGAAATGAAGCAGCAAACATAAATTTTTACATTGACCTTCAACGCCTCCTTCGAATACGATCATTTATAATAACCCATGGTACAGGGGACCACAATGCCGCAATTAACGCACATTGAAGAGGGCATTATTGTCGGAAAACTTCAAGAAGGGTGTTCAATAAGAACTATAGTGGAAAAGATGGATATAGACAAAAAGTTCTCCGTTTAAAAAGAAAATGGGAAGAAACAGGCGACATCAAGGTAGCAGAATGTTCGGGACGAAGGCGAATTACAATCATTGAACATGATTCTGACTTACTGCGAAACGTTGAAAACCAGCTTTTAAACAATGCAAACAGAGCAATGGGAGACTATTTTTCCCACGTCCCATCGCAGGCCGTATTCCTGCGTATTTCTGCAGGTTTTACGTGCAATTACGCCACAAAAAATATTTTAACGGATTAACATAAACGCCAACGTCTACAATTCGCTCAACAATTTGTCGGCAAGGATAAATTTCTGAAGATTGTAATTTATTCAGATGAAAAGGTATGGACATTTTTCTGTTTATGCTTGGGACTGAATAAGCCAGCAAGGATTGGTATGTTGGTATGTTGTTTTATTGAGAAAAGATTGACTGGGATTGTCTACAGAAGGATTCTAGAGGAAATTATGTCCCATATTTTTACAACATTTTACATTCCAACACGTAAATAACTTAATAGAATGTTCGTGACGCAAGAATTTCCTTTTCCAGGACAATGTCCAGTTCATACAACACACGAACGACATATAAATGTTTTACCTTGGCCGTCCAATAGCCCGGACTTAAATACTATAGAGAACTACATTAGCTTGGGATACATTAGCTAAAAACCTTTACAGCCCCGAATTTCGCCCTCGGAATTAAAGGACACTATAATTCACGCTTAGAATGAAATTCCAGCAGATTTTGTTACAAATATTGTGACGTCTACAGATAGAATAAGTGATCCAAGCACAGACCCCTGACTCACGCCTAATTGAATCCTCCACGCCTCGGAGATATTAAAGTTATCAATTTAGTCTTAATTCTTCTCTCGTTTAGCTAATCGCCAAACAAATGCATAACCGGTCCAGCCACGCCATTGTAAGTTAAAATGTGGTTTGTGGCATAAGCGTGAATCATGTATTCTCTTTAAAATTGCAAAGCTATTGCGTTTACCAGACACTGCACTTTTTCATCTGTATTTAATGAAAATCGCACGAACTAAATTTTATCATAAATCTCATTTATATTCATAGAAATATCAAACTTGATATGAAAGTGCAACAAGAACAAAAAGGAAGGGTTTCCATGGACAACAAACTGGAAACTATGCTGCTGTTACATGGAGATGTTTCCGATCGTAATTTCATGTTAACGCGTGGCGGAATTCCATTTCCCGTCCAAAATTGCACGGCGTTCCTTTGTTTTGCCGATGGGTCAACGGGTCTAACAAACGCGCGCCCTTTTTTTAATTTCGCGAAGAGCAGCCAGCCGAGAAATTACTTTCTGTATCTGATGTATCTTCACAACGGGGCACACCATTGTGGTTGCGAACTGAGGGCGAACGTCAAATAACTATGAGGTCATACGGCAACCCGGCTAAAGTACATAAAATCACAGTCATAATACCAAATGTACAGTATATCTCTATATCAAAGGAGAACGTAAACTGTATTATTTCTCGTCCACATAAAGAATATAACCACGCCTTCTATGCCATAGGTATAGAAATGTTATATCATGTTGTCATAATGTACATTTCAGACATATTTTACTCGGTAGGTAATTATAGTGTATGATCTAAAGTGAAATTTTCGATCTTCGTTAGAGGCATATTGATGAATTAGTCTCTGGTATAATGATGTTATTGTATCGCTCTTATTAACACGGATCAAGAGCCTGAGTGGGCTAGTTAGGATTGAACCTGTGATGTACATGCCAAACTTCGTACATGTTCCTTACCAGTACAATGAAGATCTGGCTATAGCTTGGTTGCAAGTGTTTTTTCCCCTCGATTTTTACCGGGAGAACGAGACACTGCTACTAATTTCATAAAAATACTGACTGTAAACTAAACTGTGAATGAAAAATAGTATCACATTGCCGCTACTACAAAATCAACCTACGATTAAATAAAACACAAATAATCAAAATGGAATTATCTGTTAATAGTACAGTAAATTATGCGAAAATAACGCCAAAAGACGTTCCCTTTTGGGATCCGGCACGGAATGTGTTTGGTTGCAATATGATATGGCGTCCGCTTTTATTAATCTGGCACCCTGAAAACCCGCCTTTAATGGTAATCATTTCTTAATTTTAGGATCTGTACAAAAATAATCGTTATAAAATTCTGCACAAAAAAAGTTTAAAGCTATCACTTGTTGCTGGGTACCACGTCCCAATAGGGGGGTATTTTTTTGTTATTTTTTAAAACTAACTAATGAAATATTGATATTGGTATAGGTGCATCTGTGCGATGAAGCCTGGAAAATAGGGACGCACCAGAACGGGATTTGGTCGAATAGCCGAATACCGGAGCTTCGGCTTAAATTTTGACCGGAGTACCGAAGCTTTGGCCGAAGCACGATATTCTTATTATCAGCTATAAAAATTGTTACTGCGCGCCATTGGTCATGCACCTATATTGTCTTGAGAAAAAAGTCCACTTTCACCTAGTTTCTACACCTTGAACTAACATTTTATGGTCATTATTTAATTCTTTTTGTATGTATTGCAATTTAGCACGCCACAGAATAATTTTTGAAATATTTAATGATTTTTCTGCGTTGTGCAACCAAATCCGATGTGGCTTTTTATTACTTTATCATACGCAGTATGTAAAGCATTGTAATCGTGCCAAAAAAAATTTTTGAGATTTTAGAGGAAATATGTATTTTTCACCAAGGTACAAAAAATGTGTGTGTGTGTGTGTGTGTGTGTGTGTGTGTGTGTGTGTGTGTGTGTGTGTGTGTGTGTGTGTGTGTGTGTGTGTGTGTGTGTGTGTGTGTGTGTGTGTGTGTGTGTGTGTGTGTGTGTGTGTGTGTGTGTGTGTGTGTGTGTGTGTGTGTGTGTGTGTGTGTGTGTGTGTGTGTGTGTGTGTGTGTGTGTGTGTGTGTGTGTGTGTGTGTGTGTGTGTGTGTGTGTGTGTGTGTGTGTGTGTGTGTGTGTGTGTGTGTGTGTGTGTGTGTGTGTGTGTGTGTGTGTGTGTGTGTGTGTGTGTGTGTGTGTGTGTGTGTGTGTGTGTGTGTGTGTGTGTGTGTGTGTGTGTGTGTGTGTGTGTGTGTGTGTGTGTGTGTGTGTGTGTGTGTGTGTGTGTGTGTGTGTGTGTGTGTGTGTGTGTGTGTGTGTGTGTGTGTGTGTGTGTGTGTGTGTGTGTGTGTGTGTGTGTGTGTGTGTGTGTGTGTGTGTGTGTGTGTGTGTGTGTGTGTGTGTGTGTGTGTGTGTGTGTGTGTGTGTGTGTGTGTGTGTGTGTGTGTGTGTGTGTGTGTGTGTGTGTGTGTGTGTGTGTGTGTGTGTGTGTGTGTGTGTGTGTGTGTGTGTGTGTGTGTGTGTGTGTGTGTGTGTGTGTGTGTGTGTGTGTGTGTGTGTGTGTGTGTGTGTGTGTGTGTGTGTGTGTGTGTGTGTGTGTGTGTGTGTGTGTGTGTGTGTGTGTGTGTGTGTGTGTGTGTGTGTGTGTGTGTGTGTGTGTGTGTGTGTGTGTGTGTGTGTGTGTGTGTGTGTGTGTGTGTGTGTGTGTGTGTGTGTGTGTGTGTGTGTGTGTGTGTGTGTGTGTGTGTGTGTGTGTGTGTGTGTGTGTGTGTGTGTGTGTGTGTGTGTGTGTGTGTGTGTGTGTGTGTGTGTGTGTGTGTGTGTGTGTGTGTGTGTGTGTGTGTGTGTGTGTGTGTGTGTGTGTGTGTGTGTGTGTGTGTGTGTGTGTGTGTGTGTGTGTGTGTGTGTGTGTGTGTGTGTGTGTGTGTGTGTGTGTGTGTGTGTGTGTGTGTGTGTGTGTGTGTGTGTGTGTGTGTGTGTGTGTGTGTGTGTGTGTGTGTGTGTGTGTGTGTGTGTGTGTGTGTGTGTGTGTGTGTGTGTGTGTGTGTGTGTGTGTGTGTGTGTGTGTGTGTGTGTGTGTGTGTGTGTGTGTGTGTGTGTGTGTGTGTGTGTGTGTGTGTGTGTGTGTGTGTGTGTGTGTGTGTGTGTGTGTGTGTGTGTGTGTGTGTGTGTGTGTGTGTGTGTGTGTGTGTGTGTGTGTGTGTGTGTGTGTGTGTGTGTGTGTGTGTGTGTGTGTGTGTGTGTGTGTGTGTGTGTGTGTGTGTGTGTGTGTGTGTGTGTGTGTGTGTGTGTGTGTGTGTGTGTGTGTGTGTGTGTGTGTGTGTGTGTGTGTGTGTGTGTGTGTGTGTGTGTGTGTGTGTGTGTGTGTGTGTGTGTGTGTGTGTGTGTGTGTGTGTGTGTGTGTGTGTGTGTGTGTGTGTGTGTGTGTGTGTGTGTGTGTGTGTGTGTGTGTGTGTGTGTGTGTGTGTGTGTGTGTGTGTGTGTGTGTGTGTGTGTGTGTGTGTGTGTGTGTGTGTGTGTGTGTGTGTGTGTGTGTGTGTGTGTGTGTGTGTGTGTGTGTGTGTGTGTGTGTGTGTGTGTGTGTGTGTGTGTGTGTGTGTGTGTGTGTGTGTGTGTGTGTGTGTGTGTGTGTGTGTGTGTGTGTGTGTGTGTGTGTGTGTGTGTGTGTGTGTGTGTGTGTGTGTGTGTGTGTGTGTGTGTGTGTGTGTGTGTGTGTGTGTGTGTGTGTGTGTGTGTGTGTGTGTGTGTGTGTGTGTGTGTGTGTGTGTGTGTGTGTGTGTGTGTGTGTGTGTGTGTGTGTGTGTGTGTGTGTGTGTGTGTGTGTGTGTGTGTGTGTGTGTGTGTGTGTGTGTGTGTGTGTGTGTGTGTGTGTGTGTGTGTGTGTGTGTGTGTGTGTGTGTGTGTGTGTGTGTGTGTGTGTGTGTGTGTGTGTGTGTGTGTGTGTGTGTGTGTGTGTGTGTGTGTGTGTGTGTGTGTGTGTGTGTGTGTGTGTGTGTGTGTGTGTGTGTGTGTGTGTGTGTGTGTGTGTGTGTGTGTGTGTGTGTGTGTGTGTGTGTGTGTGTGTGTGTGTGTGTGTGTGTGTGTGTGTGTGTGTGTGTGTGTGTGTGTGTGTGTGTGTGTGTGTGTGTGTGTGTGTGTGTGTGTGTGTGTGTGTGTGTGTGTGTGTGTGTGTGTGTGTGTGTGTGTGTGTGTGTGTGTGTGTGTGTGTGTGTGTGTGTGTGTGTGTGTGTGTGTGTGTGTGTGTGTGTGTGTGTGTGTGTGTGTGTGTGTGTGTGTGTGTGTGTGTGTGTGTGTGTGTGTGTGTGTGTGTGTGTGTGTGTGTGTGTGTGTGTGTGTGTGTGTGTGTGTGTGTGTGTGTGTGTGTGTGTGTGTGTGTGTGTGTGTGTGTGTGTGTGTGTGTGTGTGTGTGTGTGTGTGTGTGTGTGTGTGTGTGTGTGTGTGTGTGTGTGTGTGTGTGTGTGTGTGTGTGTGTGTGTGTGTGTGTGTGTGTGTGTGTGTGTGTGTGTGTGTGTGTGTGTGTGTGTGTGTGTGTGTGTGTGTGTGTGTGTGTGTGTGTGTGTGTGTGTGTGTGTGTGTGTGTGTGTGTGTGTGTGTGTGTGTGTGTGTGTGTGTGTGTGTGTGTGTGTGTGTGTGTGTGTGTGTGTGTGTGTGTGTGTGTGTGTGTGTGTGTGTGTGTGTGTGTGTGTGTGTGTGTGTGTGTGTGTGTGTGTGTGTGTGTGTGTGTGTGTGTGTGTGTGTGTGTGTGTGTGTGTGTGTGTGTGTGTGTGTGTGTGTGTGTGTGTGTGTGTGTGTGTGTGTGTGTGTGTGTGTGTGTGTGTGTGTGTGTGTGTGTGTGTGTGTGTGTGTGTGTGTGTGTGTGTGTGTGTGTGTGTGTGTGTGTGTGTGTGTGTGTGTGTGTGTGTGTGTGTGTGTGTGTGTGTGTGTGTGTGTGTGTGTGTGTGTGTGTGTGTGTGTGTGTGTGTGTGTGTGTGTGTGTGTGTGTGTGTGTGTGTGTGTGTGTGTGTGTGTGTGTGTGTGTGTGTGTGTGTGTGTGTGTGTGTGTGTGTGTGTGTGTGTGTGTGTGTGTGTGTGTGTGTGTGTGTGTGTGTGTGTGTGTGTGTGTGTGTGTGTGTGTGTGTGTGTGTGTG
>OZ014506.1:66626224-67163724 GCA_963966075.1 Aphodius sticticus
TCGTGTTTCTTGTGCTCAACCGTAATAATAAGGTATTTATTTGTTGTCTGTACTTGCTGATTCGTCCATCTCTGCCAAAAGAATATTATCAACATTCATATTTTCATGTAAGCAGTTCTGCATTGTTGTATATATTTTTGTTAATAGATTTTAATGTGGTTTTATTTGGCTACATTCATTTTAGAATAATACAAAACCGGCCCATTTTTATAGAAAGCATTAATGGCTTGCAAGTAGTCTTGATTAATAATTGGTGAGCTCAAACTTCTCTAACAAAGTCTTAGAGAAAGAACTCACGATTTGAAGCCTCCGTAAGAGAGAGATAATTAATTCACGCTACCGTAAGATCAGATTGTTTAGAGTTGATTAAAAAATAATAATAAATATTTACAAGGGGTTCCGCCCCATTACAGAGGTATTAATTCCGCGGTTGGTGGTACCAATTGGTTAACTAAATATTTGGAAAGTTTAAC
This sequence comes from Aphodius sticticus, assembly GCA_963966075.1. Lineage (NCBI taxonomy): Eukaryota > Metazoa > Arthropoda > Insecta > Coleoptera > Scarabaeidae > Aphodius > Aphodius sticticus. Next base: position 66,626,698 of record OZ014506.1, read on the forward strand.
CTCGATTTGCGAAAAGTAGCGTTCTAGGTTATTGACGTCAAGAAAAACATCCCGTCACAATATAACGTAATTGGCCGCCGAATACTACGGCGGCCGAAGCAAAGTTGCTCCGGCTGGAGGCGAATCTTGAAAAATCGGCCAAAGCGGCCGGATACCGGAGCAAAACCAAAGCTACGGTGCATCCCTACTGGAAATTGCGGTTTCTGGCATATTATGAGTTTAATAATACTGAAATAATAATAATCTGATATTATTAGGTACATATTATAATATACCCTTTATTGGGGCGCTTGTTCTTTCAAAACCACTGTATTTAAGAATAACTGTAAAATATCTTATTAGTTCAGAATTTATATAGTCATACAGAAGCTAAAACTGCGAAATCGTAACCGTTTACGTAACCGTTCTACGTGTTTAAATTTATTTACTCACATATCTATAGACTTTTTTGTAAGAAACGCAACTTTTACTTTATAATTTTTAATTTGCATAGGGACGTTTTTATTTTGTATCCATTTTATGACTTATAGAGGATGAGACTGTGAAGCCCCACTTATTTTAGGAATTAAAAATGCTATACATCTGACATTTTGGTGGCAGGAATTAGAATCAAATTGCTGCCAAATTAATATTTTTAATTGGAATTCAAAAGCTTTTATTATTTAAGTAAATTTAATTATTTAATTACGTATTAAGTATGAAAAGAAAACAATTTTAGGTGAATTTTTTTCATAACCTTGCATAACCCTGCATTACCGTTTTAACTATAAAATAAAAAAACTGTAAAAAACTATAAAAATGTTTAAAAGAATTGTGAAAATGTAATGTGCCTTTTTCAAGGTTTGTTTGTAGTTACTTTGAAATCGTAGCCTGCTTTAAATTTCAGAGATGGGTTACTTTTCATCTAAAGAGATTTTTCTTTTGCACACACCAGAAAATAAAACACGCGTTGGGCCTGCTCATAAGTATATTAAAAAGAAAATAATTACGATCCCTCCTCATTTCTTCGTATACCTTGTTCCATGAGCATGTAGTTGTAAAATTCAGAATATGACAGCACATATTGTAATACATTACATTAAACGATATATGGCATTTAATTTCTGCAACCTCTGCCTGGATTTCACTACCTCCACTGTATGAGTCGTTCGTTTTACAGCCACATCGTTTTTAGTTACGGCTTTCCTGCGGGTTGTAATAAAACGTTAAATTCCCAGCGTAAACTTCGTGATACCAAACTTGGCTTGGAATAACTTGCGATAAAAATAGCCGTCATAGATTTCTTGAAACCAAGTATGATATGAATAGCTCCATTTGTTTCATTGTTGTCGATATGTTGTTATAAAAAAAACGTTTTTTATAAATCATTTTTTTTACGAAACAATGTTTGTAAGACTCTCAACTTCCACATTTATCAACCGATTGACGTGAGTAAACATGTTTTGGAAAGGTCTCTTCAGTACAATTTTAACCATGAATCGCTTCACACCGAACCAACTCCTCAGAGAAGGCGAAACAGTCGATGGGAATCGGTATTGGTGGATGTTGGCTCATTAGGTCTGCCCTAAAATGCGTGAAAACATCTGGACGGTTACTGGTTCCAACAAGACGGTGCGCCATGCCACACAATACAATAAACAATACAGTTTCTGCGACGAAAATTTTCTGGACGTGTGGTGTCAAAAATGGCGATTGATCGTCAGGTTGTGAGGTAGTGACTGACAGCGAGAAAGGCTTTTCACTTTCCTGTCAGTATGACTGTATCAGTGTCAGTTTGAAATTATATAAATTTGACTGTTTCGCAGTAGCGCCATCTAGCGGACTCTTTTAAATCACGGCTGAACTACTTTTACAGGCCTACTGCTTTTGTAACACCGACATCAAAGGTACCGCCGCGAGTGTCCTATCTTGATACTCATCGCTGTTTTCCTACAAGAGAAGGGTCCCTTTTTAAGTCTCTTTCCATCAATACTAGACATTTCTACGTCAGGTACATTGACAGTATAATAGCACAATCACTGATGGTGTCTACACATGTACGCCGTTATACACCTTCTAGGAGATTCTTCTTACGACGGGCCAACACCTTCACCTTGACCTTGTTAAATCAAAAAGTCTGATGCGGCCAGGCACATGACTTTAACATACTATATATAAAATTAAATAGTTTAGCTACATGAGATTTGAGCGAGATCGGTCGTGTCTGCATTGAAATAAAACTGGTTAGCCAAGATTTGACAGATATGTTTATACTATTGACAGTAGGTATTGTCAAAACATCACCGTTTGACAGTACTTACTGCCATTAGAATGAAAATATCTGTCAAATCCTCGCTAACTAGTTTTATATTAATGCAGACACGACCGATCTCGATCAAATAGAAATTGCTCATGCAGCTAAACTAATAATTTTACCAAAAAATTCTACAAAATTATACAAAATTTCCTATAGGTACATTAATTTATTATTTAACTATTTTGACGAAATTAAAAAATGGCGGCTCATTTGCAAAATCCTTAAAAAATGCTTGGAGTAAACATCTAGTTCCTTTGGACCCTTTTGAACAAAAAGCTTTTCAGCTCTAAGTACGGTTATGAATCTGTATGAAGTTTCGTCCCGATACTTTTAGTAGTTTCTCCAGAATCGTCCCCACAAAAAATAGTTACACACGCACACACACAGACACTCACATAGATACATACACACACACACACACACATACACACACACATACAGACAGATATTTTTTGTACCTTGGTCAAAAATGTTCAGGGTACCCAAAAGGACACATTTCCGCTGAAATCTCAAAATTTTTTCGCCACGACACAGAGACGCGAAAATGACATTTTCGCTATGGAAACACGAACGATGCTTTTCGCCCGCCAGGCCCAGCCAGGCTTGTAATGAACACTTTTCAGCGCTAGCCACGAAATAATGCAGCGACCGAATGGTCTGGCCAATCAAAACACAGTTATCAATTCGGTTTGACGGTTGCGATTAAAACGTCAACGTTTTCTATTTGTCAAAAGCCAAATGTCAGTGATTAGTCTTTAGAAACGGGTGATTTTATTACGATATTGTTGTTTAGCACAGTTGTGTAGGATAAAAAATTATGTGTGCACCACGCCCAGAAAGTGGTATTCCGGGCCTCAAGAAGTGCACAGGCGAGCGTAGCGAGCTCGGCTCGGAAAAAAAAACACTTTCTCAGCATGGTACACAATACAGGGTGTCTCACGGAACTGGTACATTAGAAGTTTCTCATGTTCTACTATTACTGGAAACTTAAAATTTTGGAACGAGAATTTACTCGATCTGAGCTCTTCAGCTAAAATATTCTGCAGTTAACTGTCACGTCCGGTCACCGGAAGTCGGTATCAACTCTTTTATTTTAAATGATATAATTTTTATTTTGTTTTTGGTTTCTACGTGTCAAAATACATCATTTTTGATAATGTTTCCCTATACCTAAATATCACCGTTTTTGTGTTTTTTTGATTTTACTAATTTTTTGGTGATTTACGCGGTTACGTTTAAAATTGAATAGCTCGGTTATTATTGAAACTAAAAGTTTCATGGTTGGTGGTCCGAAACTAGAAACATAATCAAATAAGACGATGTTTAGTTCATCATGATATCTTATACAGGGTGTTCAAAATTTACAACACAATAATACACAATAATTCAATTTTCAAACGTAAAAAACTCATTTTTGCAAATGGAATACCCGGTATAGCGTTACGCCATTCGATACGAAATGTTATTCCCTATCAATCAATATTAGGGTTCCCTATATCTATCTTTAATAGTTTTTGAGATATTGCCAGTAAGAATGCAAACTAAATACAAATTAAACAATTTATTCTTCATTTATAGGAATGTAACTACTTTGGAACAGCAGGAAAACGGAAAATAATTGAAAAGGTTTTTAAAACGAAAATCATATATTTGGGTTATCTAACTTAAATTAAAACAATTATGTTGTTCGAAATGCTGCCCGTTCTGCTCCAAACATTTTAAAACTCTTCACTGTACTTCTGTCATCGTCGTTCTTCGGATTTCTTGTCGCTGATGTCCATTAATGGCGGCTACTACTCTGTTAGTCAATTCTTCTCGAGTATTAACTTTAATCGACAGTGAGAAATATAAGGAGTAAGGTATTTGTCGGGCAATTCCGTCATACGAAGATACCAGTTTTCCTCTTAATTTCCATGGGCTATGGTGTACCTGGGGTGTACCAGTCACCTCCGGCGCGACGTCACTTCTTGTCTTCGAATCCTGAAGATGTTGGGACTGAAGCACCAAATTGGCGACATTGGTCACCCCCTTTAGGTTTCCATTTGAGTGTTTTTTCCATTGAGTGTCCATCTTGCTCCTTGGCTATACCGTACTGATGAGGACTAATAGTCCGAAACACGTGTCTACGGTTGCTTCTTCATTCTTCGTATGACGGAATTGCCCGGCAAATACCTTTCTCCTTTTAAGAAAATGTTTTATATTTAACTTTGAATACAAAAGTCTTTCTAGACCTTTATTTTTTTGTGGTAGTACAACAATTACACCATTAATATTGTAAAAATAAAGCAAGATAAAGTTTGTAACAATAGGACGTCATCTTCTTTTGTTTTGTTCACAAATGTGAACTGTACCAGTATTTTATTTTTATTTCATTACTTACTATGAAAATTGTTTATTTTTGATTTGTGCACAAATGTGATACAGATTTTATTTGAGTTACCTACTGTTAATTTTATTTATTAAGAATATAATTTATTTTTAACCTGATTCCTGGATTTGAGAAAACTATTTTGTGTTTTTCTTATTGTTATAATATTTTTTCATATATCAAAATAAAAAATGTATTTAAAAGTCTTTTCTTTTGTTGGTGATAAACACTTTTATAATAACCGCCTTATAAAACAGATTATATCCGTCAGATATCAGATAAGTTTACGGTAGGCATAGGTAATGGGCAACCTAATGTAGGGAAGATTGGGGCAAGTTGTTACAATGTTTAATCATTTATTTATAAAATAGAACTTTATTGTCAAACACCAAAAGAAAAAATACCGTGTTAGGAACAGAATCATACAAAAATGTTTGCATGATTTGTGCGGTGCAATTTATGTAAAAACATCTATGTAAACTAGTCTCGCCTATTCTTGCATGTATTTGCATGTAAATACAATATTGAAAAAATTATTATTAAATGCGCAAAATTTCAATATAATTGGGATTTGAGAATTTACTTAATACATTAGTAGTATATTAAGGGCACTTCTAGCCCCACCTCTCCACCTCACACCTCCCACGATAACGGTCGAACCCAAGTCCGCCGATCTGCCGAGCGCGCCCGAACGCTGGAACCTGGAGTGTATGACTCACACGTCGCTGTTAGAGAGAGAACGCACTACGATTTTTATTTTCGAGCGTAAGACATTCCCACGCATGCGCAAACCGATCAAATTCAAATTTTCGCATCAAATTTATTCGGATTTGAATTTCGCGCGCACCATCTTTTCCCGCCAATCCCAAAAAATTCAAATTTTCCCGCCAACCCCAAAAAATTCAAATTTTCCCGCCAACCCCAAAAAAATTCAAATTTTCCCGCCAACCCCAAAAAAAAAAAAATTTCCCGCCAACCCCAAAAAATTCAAATTTTCCCGCCAACCCCAAAAAATTCAAATTTTCCCGCCAAATTCTACGCCACCATACTGCGCATGCGTGACGACTCAAACCGAGCGCGGCCGAACGCTGGAACCTGGAGTGTATGGTTCACACGTCGCTGTTGGAGAGAGAACGCACTAGGCCGCGCGCCATGACGCCATCTTTCAACCGCGCATGCGCAAACCGATAAAATTAAAATTTTTGAATTTTCGCGGGCGAATTTTAAGGTGTGGGGTCCCCTCGTCAGAGCTTCCCAATTTTGAGGTTAGAACGCCCCTCGATGCACCTTGGAAATAAAAATTCGAATCGCATATTAAATTCAATACCGGTGGCGCCATCTATTGGTGAAGTGCCGAGCGCCATCTACCGACCAATTACCGAACTACATACCGGCACGGGATAGATCCCTGTTTCCAACCTCGAATTTATTATAGTTAAATAATTGTGTGTATAATAAAAGTGGTTCTTTAACCAAAAAATTTAGAATTAATATTGGTAAAGACAATAAACAACGAAGACAGAGTATAGTTATTATAAACCAACAATTAGAGAACTTAGAAGAATTAAAATTAGAATTAGACCATTTATTACTATATGCCAACACAAAATTGTTATGTGAAAAGATTGATGTAAGAGAGCAGGCTAAAGCGCATATTAGAATTATTCAACAGTATATTGGAGAGTCAAATAACATATTGAAGAGTAGATTGAAGAATTAGGAAATATTGATTTAGTTACAAATATATCATTAAATATGTCTGAAAAGTTTTGTTTAGACTGCGGGAAGTCTACTATCCGTAATGGACGGTAAAGAAGATACTACAAAAAAAGCTATTAGATTCAATTAATTTCTATGCGTCAATGTTAAAAGATGATGATAGAGCTATATTAATTACATATGTTTTAAAAACTAGATTATCAGAAAATGCAAAAGTCCGACTAAATAAAAGGTATGATACGGTTGATAGTCTTATTAAGGATATTAGTACTAACTTTGTTTCACGTAAATCCGCAACTACCCTCGCCAGTCAATTGCATCAAGCCAGACAAAATAATCAATCAGTAGACGACTTTGGTCGCGAGATAGAACAATTGTTAAGCGAATTAACTCTTGCACAGGCGGGAGATGATGAAAATTTGTTAGTGTCATTGCGTAAAGTTAACGAAAACATTGCTATTAATTCATTTTGTAATGGGATTCGAAATCATGATTTAAGAACAATATTAAAAGCTAGACACTGCATAACATTAAAAGAAACGATTACTGTTGCTTTAGACGAGGAAAAGAACAAGCCACATAGTTCTAATGTATTTTTTATGCATAAGAAGAATGATCCATATTCTTCTGGTAATGGTTTTAACAACAGCAGGAAATTTAATTCAAATCATAATAATAATCGAGGTAACAGACAAAATTCTTTCACAAATAACTATCAAAGACAGAACCAAAATTACGGAAATGGCAATAAACCAGCGAACAATTATTTGCAACCTCAGCGCGAGTTTAACAGAGGTCGTGCTCCGCAAGTAAATGCTGTGTCCGCAGAAACAGATATAAATATTAACAATACACATACAGAAGATAAGTTTTTTCGTGAATAATAATGTAGAACGACAAAACCCCTATATCTGTGTTAAACTGCACCGCAAGATTGTTCTCATGTTATTTTACTTATGTACTTGTCTTAATTGTGTTACTGTTTGAACAATAAACTGATTATTATTATTATTATTAATAAAAACTATAGAAATAATTATTTTAGAGGACAAACTCAGTTCAGATGTCAAAATAATTTTAGAGGGCAAAATCAAATCTGAGGACAAAATTATTTTAGAGGACAAAATTATTCTAGAGGGCTAAATAACGGTAGATTCCAAAGAAATAATTACAATGTACGACGAGGTCGAGGAAATTTTAACAGTTCATCACACAGAAGGCTCTATATGACTTCTGATTCAACACCAAAAAAAAAAAACGATAATCTCTCAAAAGAACGAGAAGACCAGTTTGTTCGTTCCTAATGCAAAATCTTATCCAAAAAAGGGCATTATTCTAAATTTTGGCGTAGCTCATACTATACAGTTTGGGTTAACACAAATATATTTGAGTCATTTTTGAATCACATTTGAGTCACTCTTGAGTCACATTTGAGTCACTCTTGAGTCCCATTTGAGTCAGGCTTGAGTCACGTGTTATATTATGTGGTTATTATCCTATACTACACCATACTATACAGTTTAGGTTAATACAAATATATTTGAGTCATTTTTGAGTCACATTTGAGTCACTCTTGAGTCACATTTGAGTCACTCTTGAGTCACTCTTGAGTCAGGCTTGAGTCACGTGCTCTATTATGTTGATATTATCCTATACTACATCATACTCTACAGATTGGGTTAACACAAATAATCTTCAGTCACATTTGAGTCACACTTGAGTCACATTTGAGTCACATTTGAGTCACTCTTGAGTCACATTTGAGTCACTCTTGAGTCACTCTTGAGTCACATTTGAGTCACTCTTGAGTCACATTTGAGTCACTCTTGAGTCACATTTGAGTCATTCTTGAGTCACATTTGAGTCACTCTTGAGTCACATTTGAGTCACTCTTGAGTCAGATTTGAGTCACTCTTGAGTCACATTTGAGTCATTTTTGAGTCAGGCTTGAGTCACTCTTGACTCATTCAAAATTAGATAGATATGGTTGGGATTTGCAAATGAAAACATATTCGATGCTCAATACAATTTTTATTGGTGTTAACATAGATAAAGATTCATCTATCTATATCCATAAAATATAATGGCGAGGTTATGAGTAAGTCGTCTACCAGCTATTGATAAAGGTCATATTGACATCTCTACTAGGTAAAAGTAGAACGTATTGCTACCACTAGAGACATAGTGCATATTTTTAAAAGTAGTGACTGATTTATCAAATTTATCAGACCTATTCCGAGAATCACTTGGCCGCATAGATTTTACTAGCTATATGCCTCTGACAAGCATACTAAAAAAAAATATGGCCGATATATATGATAATGATAACGCCCACTCGCTTTTCGTGACTATAAAACAACATAACCTAGAAATAGTCTTAATAGTCTGCATGAGATTCTATTTGATCGATACGGTCGTGTCTACCTTAATATAATTCTAGTTAGCCGGGATTTGAGAGATATTTTGATTCTATTGACAGTGGGTATTTATGGTCGGATCCATGAAAATAAATTTAACAATTTGTAGCATTATAAATTTGACTAGGTAATTATTAATTCATATGAAATTATTATCGATATCTGTGCGCTTTAGTTAATATATTCCCGACCTAATTAACTAATTAATTCATATTATTTATAGGATAATATTACAATTTTAATAATATTAACGCGTTGTAACATAAAATGTATGACAAAATCACTGAAGGGGCCGTGCTAATATCCGAATTACATTGTACAATACCTACTATCTGAATTTACCTACACTGTAAAAGATCTAAATCTTTAATTTTGTAAAATTAATAAATCAATAAATACCCTAATTAATTCATATATTTAGCGCCTCCATTTATCCTCTTAGCGCCTCCATTTATCCTCTTAGCGCCTCCATTTATCCTCTTAGCGCCACCATTTATCCTCTTAGCACCTCCATTTATCCTCTTAGCGCCTCCATTTATCCTCTTAGCGCCTCCATTTATCCTCTTAGCGCCCCCATTTATCCTCAGCGCCTCCATTTATCCTCTTAGCGCCTCCATTTATCCTCTTAGCGCCTCCATTTATCCTCTTAGCGCCTCCTTTTATCCTCTTAGCGCCTCCATTTATCCTCTTAGCGCCTCCATTTATCCTCTTAGCGCCTCCATTTATCCTCTTAGCGCCTCCATTTATCCTCTTAGCGTTCCTCCATTTATCCTCTTAGCGCCTCCATTTACCCTCTTAGCGCCTCCACTATACAGATCTGTATACAGACCCTGTATAAATTATACAGACCATGTATACAGACCCTGTATAATCACAACAGACCCTGTATACAGACCCTGTATATTGACCCTCATTTGACCCTCATTTGACCCTCCGAGACCCTCATTTGACCCTCATTTGACCCAACTCATCCCAACCCAAAAGAAATGAGGGTCTCGGAGGGTCAAATGAGGGTCTCGGAGGGTCTCGGAGGGTCAAATGAGGGTCAAATAAGGGTCAAATGAGGGTCAATATACAGGGTCTGTTGTGATTATACAGGGCCTGTATACATGGTCTGTATAATTTATACAGGGTCTGTATACGCGCAGCGAACAGTAGGAGCCCTGATAAGGCTAATGCCTAGAACATCTGGGGCACGAACGGCAAAGCGCCGGGTTCTGGCGTCTGTCGCAGAGTCGGTGATGTTGTACGCCGCGCCGGTCTGGGTAGATGACATGGAGTTTGCCAACAGAAGGAGCCGACTCCTCCAGGTGTAGAGAAGAGCGGCGATAGGAGTCTCAGCTGCATACCGGACTGTATCAACCGCGGCAGCGCTTGTGGTGGCTTTTATGGTGCCCATTCACCTGAAGGCCAGAGAGCGCCAGAAGAAATACGACCTAAGAAGGTCGGAAGGTCGGGCAACAGGGCGAGAGACCAGAAGGCAGACGCTGGAGGCCTGGCAGATCGAGTGGAATGAAGCGACGCAGGGGGAATGGACACGTCAGCTCATCCCAGACGTCGCCACATGGACGGAGAGAAGACACGGGGAGTTGTCGTACGAACTAACCCAGGCGCTGACTGGGCACGGGTGTTTCGGGGCCTACCTCTATAAGTACAAGAGGAGGGACAGCCCCAACTGCAGATACTGCGGGGAGATAGACACCCCCGGCCACACCCTCTTCAGATGCGAGAGGTGGGCTGTGGCCAGAAGGGCGTGCCAGCACGTGGAGGACCTTGACGAACAAAGGATGGTCACCCGTATGCTAGAAGGACCTCGGCAGTGGGAGGAGATATCCCGCACAATCTCCGGTATCCTCAAAACAAAGGACGAAGAGGACAAGAGGGGGTAGATAGCCTCCTGCCCCTCAGACGCAGCTGCTGAGGACAGCCCGGATGGCAGACCCCTTCAGCCCTGGATAACGAGGCAACCAGAACGCCAGGTTTGCACCATATCCAGGCATCCAAGATAGGAACACAGCACGAACAGGCAAAGGAACGTGCAGGGACCTCTGGATCCTTATTACGTAAGGAGACCTGATGGTCTGGGGACTGCAGAACCTGGAAGTACAGGAGAGATGTAACCGGAGACCGGTACAGGAAAGCTCACGGTAGACCGGGAGCGAGTTGAACAGAAAGGTCCCGGACGATCCGGACCAAAGCTGCCGGAGCAACGCCAGCAGTAAAAGGAAGTGACCACCGGAACAGATAACCGGTGCTCACGGAAGAACAGAAAAGAATGTGTCCCCAAGAGTAGTGTGGGTGGTTCTGTCAAAGTGCTGTGACATTAGGATGAGGGGAATAATGCATGTTAATAGAAATAATTTTAAGTATGTATTAGTATAAGGTAGCGACTTTAAGAGCAGGATTATAGGTAGAAAGATCATGTTAAATTAACCAATAAAGGTTTACGACCAAAACCGAAAAGAGCGAAGGGATTTTACTAACTATTTTTGTTTGTTGATTAATTCATGTAAGGAAGAAGTCTCCAGACTGAGGATGCCCATCAGGCAAGGCCGGTCTGGAGGGGTGGCGGAGGGACTTCCCCTCCCCTTGCTCTTTAAAAAAAAAAAAGGGTCTGTATACAGATCTGTATAATGGAGGCGCTAAGAGGATAAATGGAGGCGCTAAGAGCATAAATGGCGGCGCTAAGAGGATAAATGGAGGCGCTAAGAGGATAAATGGAGGCGCTAAGAGGATAAATGGTGGCGCTAAGAGGATAAATGGAGGCGCTAAGAAGATAAATGGAGGCGCTAAGAGGATAAATGGAGGCGCTAAATATATGAATTAATTAGGGTATTTATTGATTTATTAATTTTACAAAATTAAAATTAAGATTTAGATCTTTTACAGTGTAGGTAAATTCAGATAATAAGTATTTTACAATGTAATTCGGATATTAGCACGGCCCCTTCAGTGATTTTGTCATACATTTTATGTTACAACGTGTTAATATTATTAAAATTGTAATATTTTCCTATAAATAATATGAATTAATTAGTTAATTAGGTCGGGAATATATTAACTAAAGCGCACAGATATCGATAATAATTTCATATGAATTAATAATTACCTAGTCAAATTTATAACGCTACAAATTGTTAAATTTATTTTCATGGATCCGACCATAAATACCCACTGTCAATAGAATCAAAATATCTCTCAAATCCCGGCTAACTAGAATTATATTAAGGTAGACACGACCGTATCGATCAAATAGAATCTCATGCAGACTATTAAGACTATTTCTAGGTTATGTTGTTTTATAGTCACGAAAAGCGAGTGGGCGTTATCATTATCATATATATCGGCCATATTTTTTTTAGTATGCTTGTCAGAGGCATATAGCTAGTAAAATCTATGCGGCCAAGTGATTCTCGGAATAGGTCTGATAAATTTGATAAATCAGTCACTACTTTTAAAAATATGCACTATGTCTAGTGGTAGCAATACGTTCTACTTTTACCTAGTAGAGATGTCAATATGACCTTTATCAATAGCTGGTAGACGACCTACTCATAACCTCGCCATTATATTTTATGGATATAGATAGATGAGTCTTTATCTATGTTAACACCAATAAAAATTGTATTGAGCATCGAATATGTTTTCATTTGCAAATCCCAACCATATCTATCTAATTTTGAATGAGTCAAGAGTGACTCAAGCCTGACTCAAGAATGACTCAAATGTGACTCAAGAGTGACTCAAATGTGACTCAAGAGTGACTCAAATGTGACTCAAGAGTGACTCAAATGTGACTCAAGAATGACTCAAATGTGACTCAAGAGTGACTCAAATGTGACTCAAGAGTGACTCAAATGTGACTCAAGAGTGACTCAAATGTGACTCAACTGTGACTCAAATGTGACTGAAGATTATTTGTGTTAACCCAATCTGTAGAGTATGATGTAGTATAGGATAATATCAACATAATAGAGCACGTGACTCAAGCCTGACTCAAGAGTGACTCAAGAGTGACTCAAATGTGACTCAAGAGTGACTCAAATGTGACTCAAAAATGACTCAAATATATTTGTATTAACCTAAACTGTATAGTATGGTGTAGTATAGGATAATAACCACATAATATAACACGTGACTCAAGCCTGACTCAAATGGGACTCAAGAGTGACTCAAATGTGACTCAAGAGTGACTCAAATGTGATTCAATAATGACTCAAGTATATTTGTGTTAACCCAAACTGTATAGTATGAGCTACGCCAAAATTTAGAATAATGCCCTTTTTCGGATAAGATTTTGCATTAGGAACGAACAAACTGGTCTTCTCGTTCTTTTGAGATATTATCGTTTTTTTTGTGTTGAATCAGAAGTCATATAGAGCCTTCTGTGTGATGAACTGTTAAAATTTCCTCGACCTCGTCGTACATTGTAATTATTTCTTTGGAATCTACCGTTATTTAGCCCTCTAGAATAATTTTGTCCTCTAAAATAATTTTGTCCTCAGATTTGATTTTGCCTTCTAAAATTATTTTGACATCTGAATTGAGTTTGTCCTCTAAAATAATTATTTCTATAGTTTTTATTAATAATAATAATAATAATAATCAGTTTATTGTTCAAACAGTAACACAATTAAGACAAGTACATAAGTAAAATAACATGAGAACAATCTTGCGGTGCAGTTTAACACAGATATAGGGGTTTTGTCGTTCTACATTATTATTCACGAAAAAACTTATCTTCTGTATGTGTATTGTTAATATTTATATCTGTTTCTGCGGACACAGCATTTACTTGCGGAGCACGACCTCTGTTAAACTCGCGCTGAGGTTGCAAATAATTGTTCGCTGGTTTATTGCCATTTCCGTAATTTTGGTTCTGTCTTTGATAGTTATTTGTGAAAGAATTTTGTCTGTTACCTCGATTATTATTATGATTTGAATTAAATTTCCTGCTGTTGTTAAAACCATTACCAGAAGAATATGGATCATTCTTCTTATGCATAAAAAATACATTAGAACTATGTGGCTTGTTCTTTTCCTCGTCTAAAGCAACAGTAATCGTTTCTTTTAATGTTATGCAGTGTCTAGCTTTTAATATTGTTCTTAAATCATGATTTCGAATTCCATTACAAAATGAATTAATAGCAATGTTTTCGTTAACTTTACGCAATGACACTAACAAATTTTCATCATCTCCCGCCTGTGCAAGAGTTAATTCGCTTAACAATTGTTCTATCTCGCGACCAAAGTCGTCTACTGATTGATTATTTTGTCTCGCTTGATGCAATTGACTGGCGAGGGTAGTTGCGGATTTATGTGAAACAAAGTTAGTACTAATATCCTTAATAAGACTATCAACCGTATCATACCTTTTATTTAGTCGGACTTTTGCATTTTCTGATAATCTAGTTTTTAAAACATATGTAATTAATATAGCTTTATCATCATCTTTTAACATTGACGCATAGAAATTAATTGAATCTAATAGCTTTTTTTGTAGTATCTTCTTTACCGCCCATTACGGATAGTAGACTTCCCGCAGTCTAAACAAAACTTTTCAGACATATTTAATGATATATTTGTAACTAAATCAATATTTCCTAATTCTTCAATCTACTCTTCAATATGTTATTTGACTCTCCAATATACTGTTGAATAATTCTAATATGCGCTTTAGCCTGCTCTCTTACATCAATCTTTTCACATAACAATTTTGTGTTGGCATATAGTAATAAATGGTCTAATTCTAATTTTAATTCTTCTAAGTTCTCTAATTGTTGGTTTATAATAACTATACTCTGTCTTCGTTGTTTATTGTCTTTACCAATATTAATTCTAAATTTTTTGGTTAAATAACCACTTTTATTATACACACAATTATTTAACTATAATAAATTCGAGGTTGGAAACAGGGATCTATCCCGTGCCGGTATGTAGTTCGGTAATTGGTCGGTAGATGGCGCTCGGCACTTCACCAATAGATGGCGCCACCGGTATTGAATTTAATATGCGATTCGAATTTTTATTTCCAAGGTGCATCGAGGGGCGTTCTAACCTCAAAATTGGGAAGCTCTGACGAGGGTACCCCACACCTTAAAATTCGCCCGCGAAAATTCAAAATTTTTAATTTTATTGGTTTGCGCATGCGCGGTTGAAAGATGGCGTCATGCCGCGCGGCCTAGTGCGTTCTCTCTCTCTAACAGCGACGTGTGAGTCATACACTCCAGGTTCCAGCGTTCGGCCGCGCTCGGTTTGAGTCGTCACGCATGCGCAGTATGGTGGCGTAGAATTTGGCGGGAAAATTTGAATTTTTTTGGGGTTGGCGGGAAAATTTGAATTTTTTTGGGGTTGGCGGGAAAATTTGAATTTTTTGGGGTTGGCGGGAAAATTTGAATTTTTTGGGGTTGGCGGGAAAATATGGTGCGCGCGAAATTCAAATCCGAATAAATTTGATGCGAAAATTTGAATTTGATCGGTTTGCGCATGCGTGGGAATGTCTTACGCTCGAAACTAAAAATCGTAGTGCGTTCTCTCTCTAACAGCGACGTGTGAGTCATACACTCCAGGTTCCAGCGCTCGGGCGCGCTCGGCAGATCGGCGGACTTGGGTTCGACCGTTATCGTGGGGGGTGTGAGGTGGAGAGGTGGATCCAGCTCTCTCCTTTCTATACTACTTACATTGTAATTGTACATTTACAAAAAGCTAACCACATGCATTAAAAATGGGTGCTATCGATAATAAAATGGTTAACTTTTTTGAACATTCTGTATAAAATGTTCTTTTTTTTCGTCATCTTTTAGCCGTCTTTGGCTGTTTACCAAATATCATTACCAATTATATCCAGTAGTTTCTGAAGTACAAGGGAGACAAAAGAAAACATTCTGAATTATCAATGTTTTGTATTATCGTAATTTTGGTCATTGGGCTAGCCGTACTGATGATTTGCGTCGAGTAAATAAATATAATAGCTTACATAGTAATCAAAATAACTTAGCTAACTTCTTTGAAGACTGTATACAAAAGATCTTTTGTAAAAAGTAACGTTTTTATCACTTTTACCGTACCTGTTAGGAAATTATTAATAATAGCCGGTCCATGTAATTATTTAAGTGTTTCTAATCACATTGACCAAATGATGCGGTTATTATTAATAATAGCCGGTAATTATTAATACAAACCACATTTATCACTTTAACCGTAACATATATATGGATTTGATCATAATTGAAAACTGAATTGATTCAGCTATGTCCGTCTGTCCGTCCATCCGTCTGTCCGTCTGTGTACACGATAACCGCCGTAATTTTGAAGCAATTGATCTGAAATTTGATATACAAGCTTATCTCTTAAAAAGTAAGGACAAAACTTAAAAGTAAGGCAAAATCGGTTCACTTATTTTTTTTTTCTTTTATATTTAACTTCAGCACCGCTGAAGATAATTTTTTTACTAGTTTATATTTAGTATGTCCTACATCCATTCTTTCTAGTTTTTGTGATATTTTCAATTTAAATAGTAGTACGCTATTATAGCTACTTAATATTGCTGTATATACAGTGTGTTTGGTAGTTTGAAGTATAATATTTAAAATTTTATTGAAGAGGTTCTTTAGAACATATTTAACTAGATTTATTGATATATGAAGTTACGGTTATGAATTTATTACGAAATTTAATAGGTAAGTATGTTTTGCAATTTTTGCAAACGTACAGGAAACCAACACAGAGACCAAGAAACTTCAATATTACCCCGAAGCAAACCTTAAACCGTGGACCTTTAGGTGCACCCTCGTGAAAAATTGTTCACTTGTATAAATTTTTGCGCAGTAGTTTCGTTATAGTGGTATGTGCGCCCACACACAAAAACATACTGTTCGTTTCAGTCAAGTTGAGCGGTCTGGGGTGGGACATAAATTCGCGGTGGCGTCAAATCCATAGGCGCGCCGTATAATTTCGTGATGGGTACCGGTAAAATTTAAGTCAATTATAAACAGACAAAATCTATGGTTCTCGAATTATATCAATACTCTATTGTTAAATAGAAATCTAAAACATTTAAAAACAGTATTTGCAGATTTATAATACTTAAAAAAGTATTTAAATGTCAAAGTCAAAATGACGTTAAATAAATAAAAATACATACTCAACACAACATTTGTTATTAAAAACGAATACATATGTGACCAGTAACGGACAAACCGCCGTAGTAATAAAAAAAAACAATTTTGACGGAATCAGGTAGCTCTTCTTATTGGCAAACCGATGCAGACAAATGAAAAAATCGTCTTCTATCACTAGGGCGGTTTCTCCGATTCAGGTCACATAGTATAACAGTAACAGAAAATATATACCAACAATACAAATGCTTAAATGATTAATAAAACTTATTTTTAATATAACTTTTCACGGGACTTCACGGTCGGAGTCCTGCAAAGAATGTTGGTCGGAAGAGGATGGCCAAAACGGTTCATCTCAATACTTCGACAACATTATCTTTTTCCCAGTATAAATTTTCAATACCAATCACATGTTTCACGTACCCCTTCCACATTTCGGGCGTAATTGTGGCAGTGGCATGCTGAGTTAGATCTTTTAAAGCTGTTATGGATAATTCGCCAGTCGTGTTATGGTCCCGAATATAACGCTTTACGTCCGCCCAGGAATGTTCAATCGGATTTAATTCACACATGGCGGCAATCGTAGAGGAACGTTCCCTTCATTTCTTATAATCTCATCAAATTTATAGTGTTTTTCTCTATCCTGACTGGTCGCATGCGAATTTATTTTGGCCATCAATTCAGTCTTCCTTAAGGATAGATCGTGAGGAACATGCATCTTTTGCAACCATGAACTCATGAACCCAAAGTTGCCACATTTGATATAATTTCAGGGGCACAGCTACGGAGAATTTGACCCCGTTTTCTTGGCATTATTACCGCCGCGCCGTGCCGCTACTGTGGTGACTGACAGTTCTCGATGATGTATGCCAAAATAAATCACAATTGCCCAATACAGCTAAGCATATAACATCTCGGCATAGTCATACATTCGAACTTGTATGAATAATTGGACGTTCACTAGCAGGAGTGAGCGGAATCGTTTGTACTCTTTCTAGCGTTGTTCTAAGATGGATAGAAAAAAATGCCGCTTCATAGCATAGGTGGACATGTTACATTCCTTAGACCGCTCAACTTATCTGACACGATCAGTACAGAAAACGCTATTCAGTACAAAAACCAATACTATGTACAGCCGAGGAAAAAAGATCTTTACATGAGCGCAGCAAACCTACGCCAAGCGTAGGTCAGAGATTGTCGGTCGTCGTATACACCTGCTAAAGACGTAAAACCGAAGGGTCGCTTCTGTTTCATTTCATTTTAAGTTTTCTCTACATAGATGGCATGAAATTGAGTTTCGTATTAATATAATATATTTTCGATAGTTGGAACGAGCGAAAGTGCCGCTCGTAGCTAAAGATTGTTATTCGTTAATATTTTTGTTTCGATTTGCAATTGCAATATTATTTCATTTATATATTTATACTCAAATACATAGTAACGTTAGTTATAATTATAAAAATTTGAATTAGGCACATATGAAAATACTTCATCATCATGGCTACGTCGGCGTATGTCTAAAGGCAAACCGATTACTACATCGGATATCCGCTGTCAATAATTTTTAAAAGAAGGTAATCCCAGATAGGAATTTCATGTGAGTGAAAAAAATCTAACTCGGTTTCTACTTCGTCACAAACCGAGATAATATAGTTTTATCTAAAAATGTTTTATATTTATTTAATTTAAGTTATGATAAGTAATTGAAAAATGGCAACTCCGTAAACTACAAAAAACTTCACTTAGATGGATATTATATATTTTATTTATGCATATAATTATGTATACAACAAAAATAATATAATTATAAAATGAGAATAGTATAGATATAAATAATAGGTAGATATATAACAGTAAAATATAATATATGTAATAACTTAACATAAATATATGTAATAACATAAAAACAACCATTTAATAATATAGTAATAACATAAGCATGTATTAAATAAGAAAAGTGTTCTGTTAGGTTGGAAGTGATATAAATTTGGAGTGCCTTTATTTCATATGTATTTGTTGAGGTTGGTATGACCTGCTGTTTTAGGAAATTACACATTTATGACAATCTAAACACAGAACATATGTATCGTAAATTTGTTGCACTAAGAAAACAAACAAAATCCTTTGTTGTTGTAACAGCCAAAATTGATTTAATTGTGGTTGTCCAACAAATTTATGATTTTTAATCAAATAGTAGCCTAGATTAATAATTGAAGTGCTTTTTGTTTGTTTGCTTGATGTTTTAATTACACTAATGGACATTTTTTAACGACCTTTTAGCTGCTCATTATAATTTATAGAGGTTTTGACTGTATTGCACATTTATTTACTTAGGTGTTTAAAATATATTATAAAAGATTCACATTTATTATATGTCCCACATGTTTTCCCGCATAAATTATTTTTAAAAACTAAATGTCATTCAGAGTAAAACTTTTCATATGGACCTAAAGTGGCATTCACATAAGCTGACGCTACGCTGCGGTGCGCTGCGGTGCGCTACGCTCGCCTGCGCTCGACTACGCTCCAAACGCTGGCCTACGCTGGCCATGCGCTGGCCCACGCTCTGAACGCAAGATGCCAACGTATGTATTTTTCCGCCTGGCCGCTACTGTCAACAAAATTTGTGTTTATACATAACCCCTAAACATACTGCAACGGGCGATCATCTCGCGGCTATTCGTAAAGAGTTTTGGTGTATATTATGGAATATTTTATAAATACATATTGGAACGTGTCTGAAGAATGCAATTAGGTATGCGTACATGTTATTATTATTTATAACACATTTTAAATCAATGTTTTTATTGTATTTTAGGATTGAAGATATGCGACGTGGTTAAGTGGTTTCGAGAAAGCAGTACATAGGATATCTACAAAGAATGAGTGCAACCACAGTGCAACTAACTATAAAACTAACGGAGGATATACTTTTGTTTACCAAGAACATAACAAGATTTAGGTTGAAATAGGTACTGGGTAATTACTTTTGTATCATATTGAACACGTTTTATTAGAATGAATTACTAATTTTACAGTTGTGTGTTACCTCATTTGAGAAGAGCTCAATCAGTTGAGACAAAGATAGAATGGAACACAGTCTATATAAGAAGAAACATATGGAAAACCCTATACCCATCTACAACAAAGGTCCATAACTTATGGATCATAAGGTATGCTTCGAGAAATATCCAAAACACCTGTAGTGTAGGACAGGAATTTCAAGAGTGTCTCTTACAATTAGACATCGAAAGATGATAGTATAGAACACAGTGTACTATAAGAAGGCATACACAGAAGATCCCATCACTACCCTTAATAAAAGACGATAAGGTTTGCTGCAACGAAGAACCACACCTGTAGTGTACCACAGGAATCGCGAGAGTGCCTTTTATAATTCATCAAAAAAGGTTTTACCAAACGTTTTGTATGTGATTGTGCAATTTGTGTTAATTTAAAATGCATATTTGGTTGCCTATCAATATACAGTAGTATCTATACAGTAGCATTGTATTGATGAACACATTTTTTTTTAATTCTTATCTTTTAAGTTAAGTAAAAACTTCAAATCCCGATTGCTCATAACTTCTTTGGAGGCAAGCTAAGCTGAACATATGTAAGTTTCACTATTTTGGGCAAGTGCTTTGTTTCTCCTAGATATTAATATGTGACCCCCAATCGCCATATTATATATTTTTGTTATTTTATGTAAGCTTCTTTCTATAAGAAAAATTCAGTTATCATTAGTTACTTTACTCAGGTTTTGATCTTGAGGATCACAATATGCATCGTCTAATTATTTGATATTTCCTATAAACAAATGTAGGTAATTCAGGACTTTGTATTTTTTTTTCTGTTTTCGGCTAATAAATAACTTTACCACGATACTATTCTATACTTACTTATTTACAGCACTTCTTTTCCTCTGGTTCACATAATTTATAAGTATTCCTTTTTTTAATTTATTTTCATTGTATTCTTTGTATTTATTTAAAATTGTAGCACCAAAACTCATTACAATACTATGTTATTTATTTAAAAAAGCTAACATACCAATAATAATAATAAATACAAACGGTAGAACTGAAGAAGCGAACAACACAGTTTGCAAACGTCAGCAAATATGATTTTTTTTATTTATTTTCTAAATAGCCTTACTATTAGTTACTTTCCTATCTGCTTCAGTTAACTAACATTTACTGTGATATTATTTATTTAAAAAAGCTAATATCACAGTAAATGTTAGTTAACTGAAGCAGATAGGAAAGTAACTAATAGTAAGGCTATTTAGAAAATAAATAAAAAAAATCATATTTGCTGACGTTTGCAAACTGTGTTGTTCGCTTCTTCAGTTCTACCGTTTGTATTTATTATTGGTATCACTAATGAATATTATTTTAGTAATTATACTAATAATTCTTGTATTAATTATTCATGAATATAAGTAGGTATTTTAGTAATTATAATTTTCAATACATTGGATTATAACCTACGTATATAAACCAATAAGTGAACATAGTTTGTAGTTCAGTAATTTATTTTTACAATTCCAATAAAGTAATAACCACCAGAAACTAGCAAAATGTTTGTTATCCTATGGTGCAATAAGTAAAATAATAAATATTATTAGATGCATTAACAGCATAAGTTGCAAATGGTCTAACATCACCTTGTGAAAAAGATTGTTTTTTAATTGAAAAGGAGCATTGAAAAAAAAACAATTGGCTTTTAATCCAACTGCTTGTTTTAAAAAGGGAACCGTTTCAAACAGTGCAAAGTAAGCAGTGTTTTTTAGTTACACCATTTCTATCTTAAATATAAAATACTTAAAAAAAAACAATAATCAGGAATTTCGATGAGACATGCATCTTTGTTGTTTGGCGTAAACTCCTCGGATTTATCGTCCTTCTTCGTGGTCCACTATCATGTATCAGGAATTTCGACGAGACATGCATTTGTGTTGTTTGAAGTAAACTCTTCGTATTTATCGTATTTCTGCGTGGTCTACTATCAACCGCAAGCCACAGCAAGATGAAACAACATTGTAGAATGTCCACACAATTTTACTATTTGGTCACCCAATCTGGAAATATATAATTTTACAGTCTTAAATATACAATCTTATAATGCATATTATAGGGAGTATAAAGGACCTTTGTGAGTCAGGTCAATTATTTGAAATTCAATGATGTTTAGCTTAATCTAAAAACTAATAATCTATTAACGTTCAAGTCTATATATCAGAGCATTTCACATATTTCCATGTACGTAGTTTGTCAAAAATATAATAATAATCTAAGCTAAATGACTATCCTGACCAACAAAGCACAAAATGGGACAAGTGAAAACGGTTTCTGGTATGCTTTTTTCCGAACAACCTGAAACTGAAAGTAGGAATTTCCCAATTCTATCTAGTTTTTCAGGGAAAAATGCATGTTTGGTTTTTTTACAGCTTTTTAGCACTGCTTTTCTGGAAATATAGACTAAAGTCAAAATTAGACCTCCCATTCTTCACAGCAGATCACATAAAAATTCCACCTACCATTCTGAACATAATATTATCCACATATTCTATGCTACCAACAAGCAAGGTTCTGTTGGAATATTGGTTTCGTGGTTGTAGATTATCTCAACATAAGGCCCCAATGAGTTTATGCTTTTCCTGCTATAAATAAACATATATGTACTTAGTAAAAACAACAAACTCACCAGATATTCTACTTACATCTCTATATCCATTATAGTTTCTTCGCAAACAGACGTAGAACAATCTAGGTTCTTTTTTGAACATGTTGCTATAAAGAATTCAATAAAACGTGGTTTCTATTGCACTGATATGGACTATAATTTATACGATAACCTCAAAAGCATCTCAAAACTGACGTAAACCGAACACGTGACATTAGACGGAGATCCTACCGTGGCAAGCGCTACGAGCGCTCCAGCGTTTAGGTGAGCGTGGGAGAAACTATGCGAGCGTGGACGAGCGTAGACATAACGGCGACGCTAGCGCCAACGTAGCGCCAGCGCAGCGTACAGTTGCGTAACTTGCGCGTATCTGAACGTACCATAATTGTTTTTCCAAATCCTTAAAAAGTTACAGCAAACTGGAAGTGTTAGCAAAATAAATTTTTATATAAAATATAATTCCGGGCCTTTTTGTAATTTAACCGAGTTTCTATTACCAATTGTTATGCAGCAACGGATAACTTTAAATACAACCATTTTATGTTTTTTTTTATGTCAATCTTCTGATGTTCAGATAAAAGGTTCAATGTTTCAACGTTTCTAAGGGATCCCTTTGAGGCTTCTAGAATATTGGAGTCAGCCAGTAAACGTTTTTTTATCATTACAAAAATCAAATTAGCGATGAATTGACTGCTCGTCTTTTCCACAAAAATCAAAATTTAATACTTGGAAAATCAAATACAAAACACACAAATAATCCTTACCATACTCGCAGTCCACTCACAAAATATGTTATCAATTTCTTATAAGTAATTTTGAGTTATCGTTTTCTCGTAAGATTATAAATGTATTACATCGAGACAATTAAGCGATACATATATCAAAATCAGTAAGAAAAAAGGGAATGGCCATTAAAAAACTATCGATGACGTCATAAGTAAAAACAATTGAAGGTTGGACATTGAATTTAATATAGCTATGTATATTTATGTATATTTTGATAATTACAAATTGACAAGTTGGAGGATTTTT
The DNA here is from genome assembly GCA_963966075.1 of Aphodius sticticus. Classification (NCBI taxonomy): domain Eukaryota; kingdom Metazoa; phylum Arthropoda; class Insecta; order Coleoptera; family Scarabaeidae; genus Aphodius; species Aphodius sticticus. The sequence continues at coordinate 66,650,335 of OZ014506.1, forward strand.
AAAATAGCAATCCGTTCCAGAGATTTTGTCGTTTCCATACCTTACATAATACATAATAAAATTCAATTGATTAAGGTAAATGACAATTTAATGATAATTAGTAGATTGAGTATCATAAATACAGATTGAAGTTTAAATAAATTTTAATTTTACAATTTTTTGAAAGTTATCCACATATTATTCTGATGTGATATCATTCGTATTGGATTGTAAATCCTCCTCTTACATATCACACATAAAAGAAAATGCGTATGGATGCTATTATAGAACGTCAAAATATAATTTTAATAACAACATTTTTATAATTAAACTAAAATGCTGGAGAACAGCTCTAAAGGGCATATCTACAGCAAAGTAGAAACCGGAACAAATAAGATTTTCAGTTACATGCAAAATTGTACATACATTTTAAAAATTATTTACGCCGGATATAATGATCGGTTTTGTGTTTCAGACATACGCCGGCCGCCGGCGCCCTGATGATCAAGGACTTAAAAATGTCGTATCAACAAATTTGCATATACGACCTTTAGAACTATAACGGCAGTATACCGACTGAAGCTGTCGGTATACCTACTTACAATAAGAATTAATTTACTGTGTATTTTAAAATACATTAAATATTACAATGCACTATTGTCAGTTTCGGATATCGGAAACATATATAAATAGACGAAATTCGATTTCATTCCACACATACAGAAAAATAAAACGAAACGGAACAAAAGTGGCCCTTTGGTTTTATGACTTTAGCAGGTAGGTATCCGACGACCGACGATCTACAATCTCCGACCTACGTTTGGTGTAGGCTAGCTGCGCTCATGTAAAGATCTTATTTTCCTCGGCTGTACATACTTACTGTCATTAGTAATTGATTAAAATGGATTATTTTTCTGGAGAGATAATTCAAATTTTGGATAATGATATCAAACGTGAATCATAACGTGAATAGAAAGTTGGTTTGTTGGAGGGTTTTTTTGCTTTGAATAAAAATCCAAATCTAAAGATGCCTACCAGCTTAATAATTTACTTACAAAAATTCGTGTAAAATTGTCAATATGTTGATAACCGTAATATTTTGTATAAGGGTAAATCTAGGTAAATATGTTCTTAATTATCTCGTCTACTACCCCTTAAACACTTAAACAACACTAAAACTACCAAATACCGTCTAATGGTACCGTGCATAGTTTAGGGGTTGGGAGACTGGGAAACGATTTTGATACCCGTGGCAAAATAGTAGTCGTCAAGAACTTTTCTCAGTCACCGCTGTACGAAAAAACGCTGTGGTCGACTTCGTTATTCTTGTCAGCCGATGGCATGTTTTGAAAACAAATATGTTAGTTAATATATGCCTTAACTATAACGAAAGAAAGTGGCTTAACATCACTCAAAAACATATCTTAGACAGGTCCCAAGGCAGGACAGATGGACTGTCGTACGCGCACCCGGCCAATACAGAGCCGATTAAAGTTAGTAACAGTTAAAAAACTAATAACATTCAGTGTAGGACATACTGTATATAAAGTGAAAAGATGTGAAGGATTATTACAGCCACCACATGTTATACAGGGTCTGCCATTTGAAAACTACCGAAAAAGCCATTTGAAAATGTTCAAAAATTAATAATCGTGGTGGGATCACCCTCAACATCAGCACATTTCTATGCTACTACGAGGCTTTCGTTAATGACAGACGTACATATCTGGGGAAACAGAATGTGAACACAGATCAGATACGAGGAACTAACAACGGAAAAAATCCTGGATCTAATCAAGAGGACTGGACTTCTGAGCTTAGATCTTCTTATACTAAAACTTGTTCGTCTATTGATTTGGAGTGCACGAACAACACAGGAAACTAGCTAGTATACTAGTAAATTATGGATAAGCTAAATACGATTGCTCAAACAACGTGAGATCTCACATATTCTACTGTAGTGGTGGGAAAAACGGTTCCTCGTCTGTAACGTTCCACGCGTTACAGTTCCACAGAAAAAACGTTCCTGAATAGCGGTTACTTTGGAACGAAAGGTGACGGTACTTTTGTCACCGATCGGAGCTCTCGTTACCCCCTGGTGCAAACGTTACATTACTATGCGCTCTATATCGTCAGCAGTGATTACTGAAAATAAACGCATATTCATCTGGATTTGTGATCTGTTACAATACATGTGTTTGATTACCGGTCGATATGCAAGCAGATTCACAACCCGCTGACGAAAAGGTGTATTCGTTTGACTTTGTTTCTATTTCAAACATCGAATTACGAGTTGTTTGAGCAACTATCTCAGTCAAGTTCGCAGGTCGCACCCCCTTAATTTATTATTTTTATGGTAGCCTCTTGTAATGAACTTGGAAACTTTGCTGATAATACAAAAAATATTCGACTCAATTCTGTCCAGTCTAGGTGATGGATTTGTTGTTTATTTCAAATAAAAATATTTTTATATGTATACCTACCCATTTTAAATAAAAATAATACCTTGCGCATTCTAGCTACACGGCAAATATTGTGGAAATTGAATTGATAACAACTCTACATAACGTTGCATTTTCAATTTGACTCATCCAATTGAAACCAACAAAAAATACCAGCTTCTAGAGGTGCAAACTCTCTACAAATTTGAGGTGAAATCATGTACTTTATAGTTTATAGTTTTTGTGTAATTATTTATGAAATATTTGTCAACGCCAATAACCTCGTCGCTAGCATAAGCGTAAAAAGTTTAGTTGGTCACAAAGAAAATCTGTAGAAATAATCAGACCCGAGAAAAGTACACAATTGCATTTCCTAGTTTGTGAAAATTTTCTGTGTCGATAGGTATTTGTTTCATCGAAGGGGAAATATTTTTGGGCCGCCAATAAAATTTTTACAGATTGACAGGGCTAAGATCTTTTAGAATTATGCCTGTGCGATAAGTGAAAAGCAATTCGTAAAAATACCGTTCATTCAACGATATTTGTCACACCATACAAAATTGTATTTAACTTTTTTCAAACAGAAAACGAAATGTCAAATAAAATTCAAGATCCAGAAAATTATTTTATAAAACCACAAATGTTCAAACATTTCATTATTTACAATATCGCACAATTATTTGCACAATTATTCTATTGTCAAGTTAGATTTTCTTGTGCACAGTCACTTATATTATTTAATTTATGTATTTTTTAACTATTCAATGTACGTCATTTTATCTTAACGATGAACAACGTGTTCAAGAGAAAATATAGTTTGTCACTTTGCCATTTCACACCTTTCCACCGCTGCAGGTATTGCATTCCGCTAATGGAAGAAAAGTGTCCGCTTTATCCACAAGACAGAGCGCATCAGCTTAGTTGAGAATTTATGCGCTAAACTTTGTGCACCAGTGCTCAATGGGTATGATTTTCTGCAAACTCCGGTTGTCCATTACTGTAGAAAATTGTTATTTCTATCAATTTTGTATTATTATTGCATAGCATGATTTAGTAAACAAGAATATAAATCGAAAAGTTTGAAATTTGTGGGACAATTCTCTGCAGTGTAAATAATGTTGGAGACTGACCGTTAAAAAGGAACTAGTATTTTTACTGTAGACACCTATAATCTCATAAATAATTCTCGTAATGGGAAAAACAATTTTGTTAATTAGCGATTGCAAATTATCATCAACTTTGTCATGTTTGTAATATGTTGGTGTCCTACCAACTGCAGAATATTTCTTATCGGTAATCATACGTTATGATTTTATACCCCCACATTTCCTGTGGTAGGGTATATTAAGTTTGTCACAACATTTGAAACACCGCTAAGGAAGCGTGGCAGGTATAGACTTGTATCTATATATCTGATTAGCATTGAAAACTGAATCGTTTTAGCTATGTCCGTCTGTCTGTCCGTCTGTGTACACGATAACTGCCGTAATTTTGAAGTAATTCGTTTGAAATTTGGTGTACAAGCTTATCTCTTCAAAAATAAGGACAAGTTCAGGAATGGGCAAAATCGGTTCACTAGATTTTTTTATGTATGATAAAGTATTATAATCTTGCAAAAGAAAATTGAGATTTTAGCGGAAATATGTCGTATTGGGTACCCTGAACATTTTTGACCAAGGTACAAAAAAATGTCTCTGTGTGTGTATATATGTGTGTTTGTGTGTGTGGGCCCGTTTTTGTGGCGACGATTCCGGAGAAACTACTAAAGGTATCGGTATGAAACTTCATATTTAGCAGTTTCATGACCAAACTTAGAGCTTAAAAGGTTTTTGTTCAAAAGAGTCCAAAGGAACTGGATGTTTTCTCTAAGCATTTTTAAAAAGGATTTTGTAAATGCGCCGCCATTTCTGTAATTTCGTTAAAATAGTTCAATAATAAATTAAAGTAGAAGAAATTTTGTATAAGTTATGTCTATGATAGTTTTTGGTAAAATTAGCACACGACCGATCTCTATCAAATAGAATTTCATGCAGCTAAACTATTAATTTTATATGTAGTATGATAAAGTCATGTGCATGACCACATCAGATTTTTGAACATATACTATTTTCTTTAGTGTGGATGCATATTGTAGAGAACTCATTTTAGTGTGCAGAGCGGATAATTTAAAAGTCATCTCTACCTACGAGGCACATTGAGCTCAGAGTATACAGTCACTGCTATTATAATTCTTTGCGTTCTAACTACTTTAAGTTATTACATGCATGCTCTATTTTATAATCGGTATAATTTCTTTGCTATTTATATTCTTCACAAAGATGATTCCACCTTCATGCTGGTTATCCGTGTGTTGTAAAAAATGTACATCATTTATAGGTATTAAAGTAACAACATATAGCAAAAACATGATACAACAATTTTAATATTATACCTTTATACCGCCAAAACAATCCCAGTATATCATTATATAAGAGGATTAGGTACCACCAAGTTTTTGTTCGTGAGTCCTATATATTTTTAATTAAATAACATAATCCCCCTGAGCTCGACAGGTAATTACGACGTTGGACTTTTTCTTGACTAATTATTCACGGCTTCTGAATTTTCAGTAAATTAGATGTAATAATAGGGCTATTTTTAGTGCCTAGGTTGGTTATTTAATACAGCCTATATGTAGAAGTTATCTTTTTTTATGCAGAATAACATCTATAACTTCTGAAAATGTTTAACGACATATTGTCAAAGTAATATTATATCTGTTGAATGTAATATTATTTACTTAATATTAATATTAAAATTCATTTAACTACATCTCAGTAGCTCAGATGGGAGAGCATTGTGCTAGAAACGCAAAGGTCCATGGTTCAAATCCAGGTTGTAGCTGTAATTTTTGATTTATTTAAAATTTACTTCCCGCCTGTATGTCACCATATTATTATTCTATAACTTCTATTTTCATCCTAAGTCTACACAAAACAATCACACAACTATGTGTAATATTATATAACATAAACAACAATAACCTAAGCAACTAAGTAGAATGGCACAGTTCACTCATTCTAAACAGATACAAATTGTGGACGGAGAAAAGTTGAAGCCAGTTGATCTTAAAAAAGAGAGTTGAAATTCTCTTCAAAAATCTGCTAAATAAAATATTATTTACTTAATATTAATATTAAGATTCATTTCACTACACCCCAGGCGATGGAATATGTTCAATATCCAAATCGGTATGATTTCAGCTCAACCTAATTTATGATATGATATGATACCCATAGCTTTCAGAATACGCCTGTGTCGTTGAAACATTGATCTCCTCGATCAACAAAAGAAAATGACCTGATCGATCAACAAATCGATATATTGATCACATAATCCGCACCACATAAATTCTTGACTACGTCAGTAAGTACTTATGATATAGATTTATTAGTGATAAATCTATACGGGATGTTTCACGGAACATGATGCACATGGAGATCTCGGAAACTATAAGAGGTAAGAATACGGGTAAAAGGGACATAAGTTGCTTAGATAACTAGATAGTACGGAAAAAGTACCAATCATCAATTTATTTCTTCTTGAATAACTTCTTATATACGTATACCTACTTATTCTTATACTTGATAAAAACAAAGTCAACATTTTGTATTCGTACGTACATAAGAGCCATAGTCTGTAGCCATTTTTTTTATCAAAAAATCTGCTCGAGACCGAACTTGTTTATTTCTTATGGGAGCCATATTGACTTTTACAGATTTAAATACTATATTAAAAAGGCATTACAACCATGTATTAGAAACGTTTAAGAAACTATTATGAATAGGTCCCATTATGTGGCCCGCCAGATCACCTGACTTAACCCCCATGGGCTTTTTTTTAAATGGGGCTGTGCAGTAAACTCTGATGCTGTGCAGAAGCTTCAGGCAGCAGTGGATAGGGCTATTGCAGACATATGTCTTCAATTATTGTTAATTCTTGCTTAGAACTAATAGTGAGTTAATATGAGTTTATGATAGAATAGTGTTTTCATGAAATAAAATACATCAAAATTGAAATTAGACACAAATGCAGAATTATCTCGGAACCCGTAGGAACTGTTTGAATGGCAATGTACATCTCGTATTCATTTATTAAGCATTGTATTTTACTTTTGTGGCGCCACCTATGAACCATTGTTTGAACTGTTTGGCGTCCATCTTGTATCGTTAAGAATAAAAGTTAGTCTATGTTCAACCTTCAACGCTGTTTGACTTGATACCTGTATACTCGCGAGTGTCTTGCAGTAAAGCTTAAGTTATCCACTTATTCCAGAAAACGGTAGCGGTTTATCGTAAGAGTTGTTTATGCGTGTTAAATCGAACATTTGAAAAGGCTCAACTGAACTATATGCCGAGCGTGCCTAAATTGCGTGGTCGCGAAAACTACGACGAGTGGGCTTTTGCGGTGCAGAGTGTTTTAGTGTTTGGTGGACTTGAGGACTGCATAAAGGTGGTTCCTACTCATACAAAAGTTGACGATAAAGCCAAGGCAAAATTGGTGTTAACGTTGTATGTACAGATAAAGAACGCTACATCTACAAAGGATTGTTGGGACAAACTCAAAGCATTATTCGATGACTCTGGTTATACGACAAAAATCTACTTATGCGAACACTGATTTCAACTCGGTTAGAGAATTGTGATTCAATGGCCAACTACGTAAATCATGTTGTCGAAATTTCGCAAAGATTAAGAGCGACATGATTTCAAATTACTCAGGAATGGATTGGATCGATTTTATTGGCGGTATTGCCTAAAAAATATTCGCCCATGATAATGGCTATACAGCATTCCGGTATTGCTATTACAATAGACAAGTTAAAAACCAAACTGTTGGACATGGAGCCAGATGTGAGTACAGGAAACGCGTTTCTTGGAAATAAAGACGTGAACAAGTTCAAATTTAAGGGGAATAATGGTAACAGTGGTGGCAACACTGAGAAACGCACAGCGCCAACGTCAGGTGCAACGGGTTCGGGAAGTTCTACCAGCCACATAAAATGTTACGGATGTAAGCAATACGGACATTATAAAAACAAGTGCCCCAATAAACACAATTCGAACGCGTTAAGTACGGTTTATTTTGGTGGTTCTTTTGTGAAAGGTGACTGGTAAGTTGATTCGAGCACCAGTTATCACATGACAGCTGACAAACAGTTATTGCGCAATCTGTCGTATAACGTGTCTTTAACAGAAATAGTAGTGGCAAATAGCGAAAAACTTTCAGTTGAATGCGTTGGAGATATTGACATCATAACCACAGTTAAATCGATAGGTACGATTTAGTAGTGAAGAACGTTATTTATGTATCAGGACTAAAAACAAAACTTATTGAGAGTGAGTAGAAGGCACGGAACGGAAATTCTGTTGAATTCGATGCAAATGGTTGTACAATCTTTAATTCACGGAAAGTACTTATAGCCACAGCAAAACTATTCTGCAATGTTTATAAATTGAACCTACACAGTAAAGATGAGTGTTTGTTTACAGCTAAAAAGTCCACGAGGAATACATGGCACATACGTTTAGGACATTAAAACATTAATTAGATATATGAATAAATTGAAGAATAGTCCTGCTGAAGGAATTGACTTTGAAACCGAAGTAGTCAATGTAAGATTTGTTGTGAAGGAAAGCAGACTCAATTTCCTTTTAAGAATTCCAGTTCTCGTGCAAACAATGTTTTCGAGATTATACATTCCGATGTGTGTGGACTTATGGAGGTAAAATCTTTCGAAAGACTTTGTATTATTTGAAGATGGATACAGCAAAATGGTATTCGTATACTTCATGAACAGTAAAGACGATGTGTTCGAGAAATTCAAGATCTTTAAACCGTTAGTCGAGAACCAGAAAGACAGAAAAATTAGGAGTTTCAGAACGGACAATGGTGGTGAGTACTGTAATGAGAGATTTAAACGTTTTTTCGAAGCGAGTGGCATCGTATACCAGCTAAGTACTCCTTATACGCCAGAGAAAAACGGAATGTCCGAGAGAATGGATCAAATTTTAATAGAACGAGCAAAGTGCATGTTTGATGCAAAACTAGAAACCAACTTATGGGCTGAAACTGTGAATACTGCCGTCTATTTGCGCGACAGGTCAGTTGCTACTGGTTTAGAGACGACACCTTTTAAAATGTGGACCAATGAAAAGTCAGATCTGAGCAAAATCAGAATTTTTGGTAGCACACCTATGACGCACATACCAAAAAAAGACAGAAATGGAGCAAGTAATCCAAGGAACTAATACTACTTGGGTACACTGAGACCCCAAAAGATTGTCGACTGTATAACAGACAAACAATGTATATCGTTAAGTCGTGACGTAATGATCATTGAAGATACATCAGCGGACTTGGAAATTTTTATTAGTGCTGAGACGGAGCAGACTGCAAATGCAAAAAGGTTGCCGACACTCAGGAGATTGTAGATTCAGTGGGAAATTCAGCCGAAGTGACTCGTAAGATAAAAGATGAGACCCACGTAGGTCACGAGGAAACAAATCAGGTCAATAGAAAGTCAGAAAGGATTCGAAAACAAAAAATATTCACCGGCTATGTTACATATTCTTCTGTGGAACATGTATTGGCAGAACCAGTATCCATTGAAGAAGCTTTGTCGCGAAGTGATAGTCAAAACTGACAAGCAGCTATGGAAGAAGAGATGGGGTCATTCAGAAAAAACGATGCCTGGGATCTAGTTGACAAGGCAGGAAACGTCAACGTTATTGAATGCAAGTGGGTATTCAAAAGAAAGGTACATTGTGACGGAAAGGTGCGGTATCGTGCGCGATGAAACATTTTCTCCTGTAATTAGACATTCTACGTTACGATTGTTAATAGCGCTAGCAGTAAAGTTAGATTAAAGAATTGAACATTTAGATGTTAAAACTACTTTTCTAAATGGCGAACTAAAAGGGAGTGCATTTATGCGACAGCCTATAGGACCTGTAGATAATAATAATAGTAACATGATATGTAAGTTAAACAAGGCAATTTATGGTCTTACACAATCTTCAAGAACTTGAAACTTAAGACCCAGTTCTACCTCTGCTAAAACGCGCTTTCGATTAAATTCTTAGATAAATAAGGAGTTTGGCTAGGCCAAAAATAATTTTTTGGTAAGATAAAAATGAATTTTACTTCTACATCTACCTCTTTTTTTTCAAATATAATATCCCTAGCCAAACACAATACAATAATAGATTTTTACTTTATCATACGCAGTATGTAAAGTATTGTAATCGTGCCAAAAAAAATTTTTGAGATTTTAGCGGAAATATGTCTTTTTGGGTCCCCTGAACATTTTTGACCAAGGTACAAAAAAATGTCTGTGTGTGTGTGGATGTGGGTGTGTGTGTGTGTGTGTGTGTACCCGTTTTTGTGGCGACGATTCCGGAGAAACTGCTAAAGGTATCGGGACGAAACTTCATATTTAGAAGTTTCATAACCAAACTTAGAGCTGAAAAGCTTTCTATTGAAGAGGGTCCAAAGGAACTGGAGGTTTAGTCTTAGCATTTTTGCAAGATTTTGCAAATAAGCCGCCATTTCTGGAATTTCGTCGAAATAGTTAAATAATAAATTAAAGATGAGGAAATTCTGAATAATTTATCACTATGACATTTTTTGGTACAATCAATAGTTTAGCTGCAGGAGCAAATTCTATTTCTACGAGATCGGTCGTACTGCATGAAAACTAGTAGCCAGGATTTGTCAGATTTTTTTATTTTAATGACAGTAGGTCCTCTTGGTGTCAAACGCTAATGTTTTGACAAATACTTCTGTCAATATAAGCTACGTTCGCATATTACATTACACCTTTTACACCCAATAACGCGTAAGTGTCATTTGGACGGTGTACCCGGTGTCAACGGAGTACAATATCCGAACGCAGCTTTAATCGACATATCTGTCTATTCTAGTAGTTTTATTTTAATGCAGACATGGCCGATCTCGATCAAATAGAGTCTCATGCAGCTAAACTATTAATTTTATATATAGTATGATAAAGTCATGTGCCTGGCCACATCAGATTTTTTTATCTAGGTACAATTTCAGCTTAAACATTATAACCGAAAAATGCGATAATTGTCAGATATGTAAACATTGGCGATATTTCGGCTGTTAAGTGTGGTCACCTCATCGCAGACACCATAAGCTTTAATCGATACGTAAACCACGGCGTAGACGCGGATCCCGACAGAAAAACATCGAATATAAACATTTTGTTTTCTAGTTGCGATGTTTTCAGAACGTAGCCTTAAAAGTAGACAAAGAATTAATAAATTTAGGTTACCATAGCTTTCTGATGTAACTTTGTTTATATACAAAATGTAAAAATTGTTTAATCACGATTGTCACACTCCATCATTTACACTTATTCACTGACTAAATAGATGGAAAGCTTTGTTCACTGAGTGCGGTTCGAAGACCGCAATACTTTAGTTTTAAATTTAATTCACCAAGAAAATCACAAGAACAACACACCGCCAGTAGGTACGATTCGCATTTACCTAGTTATAATAATTGTCATTCATTTAAATTCAACTAACGCTTGCAATTCTTTAATTTAAATACCAAAATGTATATTTAATACAGGGTATGGGGTATATTAAAGAAAGAGATCTAGTAGGAAAATTATTATTTGGGTTCTAACATGTCGTCTGGTTTAACCCATTCTTCGTATTGTTTTTCATTTAAGTAACCCGACTTCACTGCTGTTTCCTTAAAATTCCCGCCTTCCTTACGAGCAGTTCTCATAATGCTAGAAGCTTTATCAAAACCAATATGCGGACTTAATGATGTACCCATAAGGCTGGAGTTTAGGTACTTTTGTAGTGTAGGTAAATTTGCCTTTGTACCCGCTATGCAATTTGATGAAAAAGCCATGCAACAATCTCCAAGCAGTCTTGCAGATCTTAGAAGATTCGCTACTATCATCGGCTTGAAGTCGTTCAGTTCAAAGTGGCCGCTAGAACAGCCTACTGTTATAGCGACGTGGTTACCCATAATCTGAGCTGCGATCATTGTTAGGGCTTCACACTGCGTTGGGTTTACCTTTCCGGGCATTATTGAACTCCCTGGTTCGTTTTCTGGAAGGCTTAGCTCTCCAAGACCACACCTAGGACCTGAGGCTAAAAAGCGAACATCATTGCCAATTTTCATTAGTGAACATGCCAACGTATTTAGTGCACCAGACACTTCAACCATTGTGTCGTTGGCTGCTATAGATTCGAATTTATTTGGAGCGGTTACAAATGGTAAACTGGTTAGTTCTGCAATTTTTTGCGCTGATTTTTCTGCAAATCCCTTCCTACTGTTGATGCCGGTCCCAACAGCAGTTCCTCCTAAGGCTAACATATATAATCTGGGCATCGCGGCTTCAATTCGATTAATTCCAAACTCAATCTGTTGAGCGTAGCCACTGAATTCTTGTCCTAATGTTAGAGGTGTGGCATCTTGAAGGTGAGTCCTGCCGATTTTTATAATATGCTGAAATTCTTCCTGCTTTTTTTCTAAAGAATCGTTCAAAGCTTTCAATCCAGGTAGGGTACAATCATTAATTTGTTTAGCTACTGCTATATGCATGGCAGTTGCGAATGCGTCGTTACTACTCTGGCTCATATTTACATGGTCGTTGGGATGAACTGGATCTTTGCTGCCTATCTTGCCACCTAGTATCTCTATGGCACGATTGGCTATAACTTCATTAACGTTCATATTTGTGTGGGCACCTGAACCCGCTTGCCATATGGGAAGCGGGAAATGATCTTCATATAATGCACCAGAACACACTTCTTCTGAGGCACTAACTATAGCGTCAGCTATTTTAGAGTCTAAGCCGAACTCTTTGTTAACAATTGCTGCTGCTTTCTTGATAATACCAATGGCTTGAATAACTTCAATAGGCACTCGCTCACATTCGTCTCCAATCGGGTAGTTTAGAATGCATCTCATTGTATCTGCGCCATAGAATTTATTGTTCGGTATTTGAACTTCTCCAAAATTGTCCCTTTCTACTCGTGTTGTCGCCATTTATATAATTGGTTGTGGCCTAAGTATTTGCACTCAATTTTTTTAAAACACCGTGAAATTGACTCATGTCAATCTTGACGACATGTTTAACGTATCAACCACGTACCAACCTATCTATCTAGATGCTATCTGGATGCTATCTAGGGATGGGAATAATTGAGATGTCACCGTGCCGTCGCACTTCCGTCATAGCATGAATTGACTTGTTCTGCAACCATAGATATCATAACAGACTACTAGATATCATATTCCTTGAATGCTGATACCATATAACAAAAGGGCCCACTTTACGACATCACGTACCTGAGAATTTACGTATGCGCACGGCGTGAAGGATTTCGCGGCATATTCATTTCATTCCGAGTGTAGAAAACTGTACACATTAATCAGATCTTTAGTTAAGATTTAGTGGTCAGAGCTCAACTATTTGTCAAAGGCAACAATTTGATCTGCAAGCATGCAACATTCTAATATACAATAGCGAGAACTCATTTATTCACATTCCTTCACATTCAGCCGATAATTCAAAATTCTTTACCTACTAGGACTATTTTATTTCTTCATTCCCAAACACGTTATTAAGATGCCAGAGAACAGTATTATCTTAATATCACTAGGTTTGTAGTATCAGTACTGTAACAAAAGTTATAGGTATTATTATTACAATTATTTATGCCCTGGTTCGAATCTCGGCTCGGGCTAAAATAGACTGTCCTGGTATTTTAGACAGGAAACAAATACCTTTGCACGCCGCCTTCCATCGGATGAGGAAGTAAAGCCGGTGGCCCCGTGTGCTGTCATGATGCGACGTGCACGTTAAAGAACTCTTACTGGAGGTTGGAATTCCTTCAGTTCGACAAAATTCCTGGGTGTGTGTAGCCTGCCCTCAGCGTCGGTGATTGGCCTCAGTTGCGGAAATAGACCGACGTAAAATAAACAAGTCAAAAAAAAAATTACAATTATTTATCTTTTGGTTATGTCCGTTCGATGACGCGCAGGTATTACCGCTCTGCGCATACGGCCCTTCCATCCAACGTGCAAGTGTCGGCATTTATTTACTGCGCATCCATAGCTATCGGCAATCTAGTAATAAGATATTTGTGGTTGCAATACGGTTGCGGGCGGAGTCGACAGCGACCTGATTACTAGAAGTATTGGACGAATCACAACAAGGAAAGTAGATAAGGAAGTACAACTTATTGAAATCAAATTAAATAAATTCCTGTAATTACATCCTGCCATTATTTTTAATTATTTGTTTAATTCATTTATTATATTATTTTAGTGATATTTACTCGGGGTATCTTGTGTTGGCTGCTTCTGGTAGATGACCACTCATCCGTCTGGATCAGAATCCACTCGATCTGAACTTGCAAATTAAAATACTTTGTTATTTTAAACAGAAACATAATTTTTATTTAATTTAAAATCAGGTGAATTTTATGATTTAACGAAAAGTTAGTATCAATATCTGGCACAATGATTAGCGCAAGATTATCTTTTCAGTGGTATATTAACGTACATAGTGTTCCAAAAATTTTTTTTTCAAAAATCATTTATTTTGAATATGTAACACTCGAGTTGAAACTTGTGAACTGACACAATGATTAGCGCAAGATTATCTTTTCAGTGGTATATTAATATACATAGTGATCCAAAAAATTTTTTTTAAGAAACATTTAGTTTGAATATGTAACACTTGAGTTGAAACTTTTGAACAGCACATGTAAGATATGATGATGTACTAAACATTTTTGTTTAACCATATTTAACATATGTTCTCACCAAACATGACTCTGTTAACCTAAATTATATAACGAAGATATTCCATTTGAAACGATAGGGTAAAAATCAACAAAATCGTGGGGAAATAAAAATAACTCAACAATTTTATTGTCGGCTTTAGGTATAGGCAAACCTGATATATTTTGACGCGTGGAGACAAACTAATTTTTGATCGTTATTTTTGCATTAAACGCAATAAAAAATTATTTTGAAATAAAAAAAAATGTTTCATTGTAAAAGTTTTGAAGAAAATAAGTAGGTAATCGCTCAATCAAAATTTGTAGAGAAAATTTAAATTAAATCAACGCAACTTTTCTATCGTAACCGTAGCCTAATCATGGTCCAGTTTCTCATTGCCAGTTTAAACCGCGAACCGAGTTAGGTCGCAAGGATTTTGTATATCTAAACTCGGTTTATTATTTAAACTAGCACTGAAAACCCCACTCTATGAGCGGTACAATAATGGTTAAGTTTCGTAGATTTTGCGATGCATCCTCTATAAGAAAATATAATTTGTTTCCCAGTAAATAGGGCATCACCCATTCGTAACACTATCAACACTTAAGTATCTTCATTGTTCAAATCAAACAATGCAAAATCGCATTTTTCATTTTTAATCCCGTACAATATATATTATGTATCTCATTACATAAATAGTCAATCCGGTCTGCGCCACTACCCAACAAAGAAGGTAATCCGCTAGGATTTTACGACTCTTCTCTGTTCACTCGCCTAGTACAATATGAATAAGCCGAAGATAACCGGCTTTGTTATGAAAATGTGTTCTTTAATAATACACTTAGACATTTTTCAAACTAGCAATACTGAGGCTACAGTTCATACAGTCCAGACATCTTAAGCCGTTGCCAGCAGCGCACTCCAACGTCGAACTATGGATAGTTTGTCGCCTCCAGAACGTTGGAAGTAATATACAGGATCACCCACGACGAGCTGCCATTAGAAGTATATGGAGAATCAAATGGAATGAGAGATTGAAAATTTGTGGACTTATATTGTTGGGCACGATCGTCTCAACTAAAATATTTTGAGTTTTCGGTTACTTCCGGTTACACCGGAAATGATGTCAACTTTTATATTTCAAATGGAACACCCTGTGTTTTATCACATTTTTGAAATCATCAGTTAATTTTAGATCAATTTTATGTTTTATTCCCCATACCTAACATGTGTCATTTTTGAGTTATTCATTTTTTACATTAGAAAATGACAGCTGCATGGTTACTTTCAATTACTTATAAATTATCCCCTGTGACCGTTGGAAAAAAGTTGTCCAGCAAAATTGCTTTGAAGGTAACATATTATCGATACCGGTAGAATTCTGCTAAAAGTTATACAGGGTGTTCAAATTATAAGATCAAAGTTAAATTCAATAAAACTACTAGTCGATTTTTTCAAATGGTAACCCTAACATATGAATACATTTCTCAATTCTATGGAAAATTTTAGATCAACTTTGTGTACAATGTCCTATACCTAAAATGTACTAGTACCCACTGACATCGATTTTTAAACATCACAGTAGAAATTGCAAACATTGCCAGATCTAGATTGCGTTTGAAAACAACTGAACAATTTAGAGTAAACAGAACTTTACTTTTTTTTAATAAGCATAAGCTGCTTAACATATTGAAACTAATCTAAAAGATTAACAATCAATTTAAATCTGAATTCTTAAAATTAGCTACTTGTCTCTAATAGGCTACCCACTGATGTCCTATGTCCTATGTTTCCTTAAAGACGTAGTTGATAAGGACCCAATAACTGATAAGGAGAACATGAAAGATAGAGTTCGTTTCAATGGGTTACGTGCTAACTCTATCAGGGACGCCACCAACAAGAATATGTTAAAAAGAATTGAAGCATGTTTAGCGGAAAACGGCAACTTTTTGAACTGTTACTGAAATAGAATTAAGCAGTTTTTTTAAATTTACTTACGATTTTGTTTTTTGTAGGCTTATAGTTTTATAGATACTAAATTAATTATAATGAAAAATGACCTAAAAAACTTGTTTAGTAAAGGTCTGTTTATTCCAAATTGTTCAGTTGCTTTTAAACGCAATCTAGATTTGACAATGTTTGCAATTTCTACTGTGATGTTTAAAAATCGACTTCAGTAGGTACAAATACATTTTAGGTATAGGACATTGTACACAAAGTTGATCTAAAGTTTTCCATAGTATTGAGAAATGTATTCATATGTTAGGGTTGCCATTTGCAAAAATCGACTTTTAGTACTTTTCTCGAATTCAACTTTGATCTTATAATTTGAACACCCTGTATAACTTTCAGAAGAATTCTACCGATGTGTCGATAATATGCTACCTTCACAACAATTTTTGCCAGACAACTTTTTTCCAATGGTCACAGGGGATAATTTATAAGTAATTGAAAGTAACCGTGCAGCTGTCACTTTTTAATAAAAAAAATGAATATCTCAAAAATGACACATGTTAGGTATAGGGAATGTAACATAAAATTGATCTAAAATTTAATGAAGATTCCAGAAATGCAATAAAATACAGGCTGTTCCATTTGAAATATATTAGTTGATCATTTCCAGTGTAACTGGAAGTAACAGAAACCTTAAAATATTTTAGTTGAGACGATCGTATCCAACAATACAAGTCCACAAATTTTGCAATATCTCATTTCATTTGGTTCTCCATATACTTCTAATGGCAGCTCGTCGTGACCCTGTATAATATAATAAATGTACAATGTTGGTCCAAAAATATACAGGGCGTCCCGGACATGTTTTTACGACAGATTCATGAGACGAATCTAAGACCATTTAACACAACTTTTCTCTACGTAATTCATTATCATTTCGTTGTTATACTGCTTAAAAGTTCACTTAAAAAAATATTAACAATACCATAAATAAATAAGGAAGTTCGATTAGTGTGCAAAGCATTGGTGCAGTGTGACGTAATATAATTAAGCTTTTTTACAGCAAGGTAGAATTATTTTGAATTTTTTTACGTTTCATTCATTTGTGATATATTTTGTATGCTTGCATTTTTTTTAATCTGATACGATTTAATGGAAAAACAATAAAATAAAAATGATTGATCATGAAATTTTAACATGATGTTCTGTCTAATGATGCTAATTCCATGCCTTTTCTGCACGATAGTAAACCAAAATGGCTTGAGCAGAGCAAAATTATTGCAAAATGTGTTTAAATTAGATAACATTGTGGTAGTCTAACGATAAGGAAACCTTGAGTTAAACCAACCTCCGGCGCGCCTGGCAAATTCACGTCTTCGTGATGAATTTGACTCAAATTGATGACGTGTACGTAGGTAAACCAATGTACTTAACATTGTGGAGGGCACATGTTGATACAGGAGTTATTGCAGGAACAATATCACAGTAGAGAACATTATTCTACATTTTACAGAGAACACACTACGTGCTACTGTAATTAAATTTACAATGTCATATTGTCAATATTTTAAATCAATTTTAATATTTCTTTTTTTGTGTTTATCATTTATTTTTATTTTATTGTTTGTTCTTAAGCCAACATTTTATTGCGTTTTTATTGTTATTGGCTTTTGTCAGATACCTTTACTAATTTTCCAAAAACCTACAAAATTATAGAAGTTAACTATAGGACGGAATTCTTACATTCTCTAACTTTAATTTGGTTATTAGATTCTGTGAATAAATATCTGAGAAAAGCCCTCGAAAGCACTATTACTTATTGGATTTTTACTAAAAACATAGTGCATTTCATCCAATAGAAATAATTTTACGGTAATTTTTTTACGAAGTAAGTTCAGTACACTATTGTAGATGTTATTTAGATTATATCTATATTTAGATTTTCCGTATTTTCCATTTTTATTCCATTTTAAAAAAACTTGATGACTTGTGACGTCATATGCCTAATGTCAACTGATTCCAGATCTGTATTATGCATTAATTATACGGACGTGCTGCTACACATATTTTCACTGATCTGCAGAAATAGGTATTTGAGCCTACAATAACATTTATAACAAGCAGTTTTTACCACCGTTGTTTGCCACCGTGTGTATTAAATCAAAGTTCTGATTCTAGCTATGGACTTTTTAGAGCACCCAAAACTGTCTACAAACAATAACTTTTTCTCGAGAAATTAAAATGTAGGTCCTTTAGTCGTATGGTTAAGGCTATCTGAGGCACACTGTATACAAGATCGCGACTATAGATAAATAAAGTTTATTGTCAGTTTTTTGTCGACGCAAAACTTAAATCTATTTATTAGATAAGCCCAACGTTACTCAAATTTCACCGCTTTTGTAGATATCTTCATATAACTGATATCGCATGCGTTTAACGAAAAATTGACACCCATTTTAAAACATGTGTAAATAAAGTATGACATTAGTATTAAAATGGTCGAATGTCATGGAAAGTACGCGTGCACTAAACTAAAGTTGATACCCACATAAAATCAATTGTAATTCAGTCATGCGTGGTATCATTGGATAGCCTAATGATTTTACAAAAGTTGATACTACTGGTAATATCAGCAGCGCTTGCCCCTGGAAACCCGTTAATATATTTTCTCTGTACGGCTTCAGTCAGACTGTAAAAGCGAAACTAAAAAGCTATTGCTTATGCATAGTTAAAAACATTCACTTAAATACCTGCTTTGAAGTTGTTAAGCATACAAATCTCCACTGGAAGAACCTACCAGTTTTTTACTGCTTGCCGTATTTTAAAAATATGTGATTATCTACCCGAATATGCAGGATCACTACTTACCCTGTCCCTCCATAAAATTCTTCCCCTCATAAAATTCGCTTTTATGCCTTCCATTATATGTCATAACTATAATGCGGTTCGCATTTTTTTGTTGGCGCTATTATAAAACGAAACGCTAGGTTTAAAATCTCCAAAATGGTAAATAATAGTAAAGCAAATTATAACTAAAATCAAACCGAGATTTCAGTTTGGAGGTATAAACAATTGAAAACGATTGGAAGGCCAAAAAAGAATAGTGTAATATAAAATTAAATTAACAGGATTGTTGATGATTATTGCCCTTCTGGGCCATAGACCTCCACCAAAATGTCTTTCACAGGAGCTGTTCATCTCCATGTACATTCCGCTATAGCCCGAATGTTATCGTCACATCTCGTACTCTATCGGACCCTATTCTAAAAATCTGCAAAGAAAAAATATCTTCGTCCCGCATGCCTCCTTGTAATGTCACCTGCCCAACTGCACTTTGATGCCTTTATAGTGAGAACAATAATGCGCTGATATCTAGACCAGTTAGATGACTATTTTTTATTAACTTAATACCTATGGGCCGCAAATTTATTGCAGAAAAACAAAATAAAAGTGTATATTCTTGAATTATAAAGAAATTTTTTTTCAAAATAACCCTTAGAAAACATAGGGCAACGCAACGCATGCGACAATACGCCGTTTACGTTTGCGTTTATGTATACGTTTGCGTAAACGCTATTAACACAATGGTCATGCATAAATAATCGGTCCAAGAACAACAGAGCTAAATTTTGTAATTTCTGAAATTATTTTCTGGCCTATTCGAAGTAGATTCTGCGGTATGTTACGTATTTTATTAACGATGAATATTCTCAATGAATGCATTCATTAGTTTGCCGTTGTTAGGAAATGAAACAAGATTTTTTCTGCAAACTATTTCATTATATTTAATCTTTGGTTATTGATTTCGGATTTTAACACCCGTCTTCAGACCAGCGTTAATGACAGTATAGAAATATTGAAAGACGTTGAAACATTATATGAAATTACTTGATTTAGGTGATATTACATGAAAAATAGTTGAATGATGAGCGTTGTAATTGAAGATTAAAAGTGTGAAATTTGTCAAATGAAATTTAAAACTAAGATTCCCCGACAGCCACAGGTGTTGAAACGATGGCGAACTTAACCCGTTGTGTTACATTTTATTTCTTAAATATTCATCAACAATGGCAAACTAATGGATGCATTCATTGAGAATATTCATCGATACAAGCCTACCATTCGCATTACGACAATTATTTTACTTAGAGTTGTCAGAAATTTTATTCCATGGAATTCTGTATTTCTCTACAATGTTTAATATAATGGACTGGTCCGGTATAAGCAACAGCGAGTACTTACAAAATTTGCACGGAAAACGTTTTTAATGAAAGCTATGCTCATATTTATTTCTTGGGAACCTTAAAAACCTTCGAGCACGCCAGATGAGGTGAACGAAAACTCTTCTACGTATTCTTTCGTGGCCGTAACAATGGTCCCTCTCGTGTTATAGGGAAATTACATTTTGTATTTTGTTTTGTTTTGCTGACGAGAATCACGCTAAGTACGTACTCTTAGCAAAGCTCATAATTTTTTAACAAAAGCAGTAAGTACACAACTTAAAACAATAACCATTCAATTTATTTTTTTACAAAATATGACATCACAGATTATATTTCTAATGGCGAGAGGTATTTTTATTACTGATTTTGATAGCTCTTTTAATTCCCTTTATTAGATATTGAATAAAATGCAACTGAACATTGGTAACAATAAGAAGCACGGATTTTGTGAGTGGGATGCAAATGTAAGTGTTCTATAGATTTACTTGTATTAGCGATGTATCCTGTTGTAATCTTTCATAAATTAGTAGGCATCTGAAGGCAAACATACGGCTTGATTCATATAAATTACTCAAATACTTAATAAATGTTTAATCGACATATTTTTGATATGGGCTAATATGGAGTCCATATGAAAAATGATATGTTTTACTTATTACCTGCGAATTCATTGGCACAAAAAATATACTGACATAATGTAAATTATAAATAAAGAAAGTACCTCTCAGATGTCAAAACGGTTTCTGGTGTACTCAATAATTATGTGACATATCTGTCAGCTGTTGGGTTATTTTGGCCCGCTAAATAAGAATGGAGCTGAGCGTGAACATAAGAAGCAAGAGACGCGAACCACCCACCGCCTCCGACACATCTTCTCATTTAACGGGGTAAAATAACGCAACAAATCTGACAGATCTGTCATATAACTAATGACGACTTTGCAGTTATGTGAAAGTGCCAGCTCTTAGAGGTTAGAAATTACGGTTGGGAAATATTACCATATCCATGACGCAGTGGTACATTTGTCAAACCAAAGTCGAAAATCATGTTTTTTTAAATTGTAGTAAATCTGCTATTCATATAATAATAATAAAACTTGACACAGCGTTTCCTTTCTCTTTTAATGTAGTTAAAAGAAAAAAAGCTGATGTGGCCAGGCACATGACTTTATCATACTATATATATAAAATTAATAGTTTACCTGCATGAGATTCTATTTGGTCGAGATCGGTCGTGTCTGCATTAAAATAAAACTAGAACTGTGTAACCATATGTGTAACATCACCGTTTGACACTACCTACTGTCATTAGAATGAAAATATCTGTCAAATCCTGGCTAAGTAGTTTTATATTAATCCAGAGATTTTACCAAAAATGTCGACATAAATTATTCAGAATTTCCTCTACTTTAATTTATTATTTAACTATTTTGACGACATTGCAGAAACGGCTGCAAATTTGCATAATCGTTTAAAAATGCTATGAGCAAACATCGGGTTCCTTTGGACCCTTTTGAACAAAAATTCTTTCAGCTCTAAGCTTGGTCTTGAAACTTCTAAATATGAAGTTTCGTCCTGATACCTTTAGTAGTTTCTCCGGGATCGTTGCCACAAGAAACGAGTACACACACACACACACACACACACACACACACACACGCACACACACACGCACACACATACATACATACATACATACATACACACATAATTAAACGGTTCATTTTTTAAACAATATTGATTAAGATTCCGCTGTTATATATGGAACACTGAAAAATAAACATGTTGTGTCGGTTTTTGAGTTCCGTACTCCCGTACAAAAGTAAAAAATCTGATGTGGCCAGGCACATGACTTTATCATACTATATATAAAATTAATAGTTTAGCTGCATGAGATTCAATTTGATCGAGATCGGCCTCGTCTGCACTCATAAAACAAGTACAACTAGACAGATATGTTGATTATATTGACAATAGGTATTGTCAAAACATTAGCGTTTGACACTACCTACTGTCATTAGTCCTTCGTTACACGCGCACGGTCTCTGAGACCGGGTAGACTCTAAAATGTGTGCAAAATAAAAACCGGATGCAGTACGCACATGTCCTTCAGTATAACTTTCGGCAGTGTCATCATGTAGTTCAGATGGCAATTGGATGTGCCCTAGAGCGTATGTTGTCAAAATGAAATGCAATCACGGTGCGAGAGACCGGGGCGTGCATTAACGTTACATTTTTTGAACTGTTATTTGCTTCACGCGCACGGTCTCTGAGACCGGGTAGACTTTAAAATGTACCCAAAATAAAGGCCGGATGCAGTACGCATGCGTTTTTTATTGTACCTTTCTGTAGCAATGTTGTCATAGGGGAGGGAAATTCCCATTTGGGAGGAAATTTTGAACCATATAGAAAAAAACGGACTTTTTGTACATAGGAGGGAATTTTCATATTTGTCAAAGTTGCAAGTTTTAAGCCTTTTTGAAATATTATAAAAGTGATGAAATGATTTCTGTCATAATGATAGTCGTAAATACAAATATATTTGTTAGTTCAGTGGCAGATAATTATTCACGCGATAGCGATGCTCGGCCAACCACTAACATAAAGTTACAAGCATTTATTAGTTTATTGTATTATGCGGGAACTCTCAATGCGGACAGATTGAAAATAACAAATTCTTGGCAAACATATGGCGGTGGATAGAGATATTTGGGTGCCAGTGTATACTGTACATGTAACATGGATCTCGACATAGGACAACAGAAAAAACGCCCTTTTCGTATAAACAATAGTCCTAAAGACATAGTGGCAAGACTTTGTGAGCCAATTTTCAAGTCAGGGAGGAACGTTACATTGGATAACTGGTTCACCAGCATACCTTTGGTAGAAAGTTTACTGAAGAAAAAATTGAGGGGGTTACACAATGGGGCTGTGGCGCGGAGCACTGGGTCCGATACGGTTTATATTATTAAAAACAAACTCCCAAATACGCGCAAAATGTTTGCAAACCCTTGCCCTTGACATGATAAATCCTCATGTAGGCATCAAAAATCTGCGGCCTCGAACAAAATATGCCATCAACTTCGTCAACAAGATCTGATCAGAGTACAGGTAGATGCAGCTAGTGGGTCTGGAAGAAAAATAGAAAAACGCGGTGCTTTTGCAAAAACTTATTGAAGTTTATGGGACACGTTACCATAGTATGCAAAAACTGCCATGATAAACATTTTACAGAATGATGCCTTATTTTATAGAAGCCGTAACGGATCCAGTGCTCCGCGCAACAGCCACCAATTCTATACCGCTCCCCTATGGAGCGGTATAATTCCCCCCCGCACCAAAGATGAATGATTATTCATTTTATAGATTTGTTAATTTGTTTATATTATTTAGTTATCAATATATACAAGTCTGTTCTTTCTTTTCTGCCTCTATTCCTGGATATACCTACTCGCTTTATTGTTATACTTATTGCAATGTGTAAAGATCATATTATACAATAGAGTTTGTAGAGTTTGAACACAATGTGTGTCGGTCCACATGCACTATATTTCAAAACATGTTTTGGTAAATAATAAAACATTATAAAGGTCATACCACGTAAACAAATTATGGTTTCACTGCATGTTTCTTTCAATTTGTGTTCTAAAATTGTGATATTTTAGCGCAGATAAAATATTTGGATCGCAAAACAACCACTTTAACAACAAATCTTTATATAAAAGCCGTATTAACGCTACACGGTCTGTCAGACCGGGGCGTGTACCGCTGTTCTATAACTTCACGCGTGTACCGAAGGGTTAGAATCAAAATTCTGACAAATCCTGGCTACTAGTTTTAATGCAGTACGACCGATCTCGATGAAATAGAATTTGCTCTTGCAGCTAAACTATTGATTGTATCAAAAAATGTCATAGTCATAAATTATTCAGAATTTCCTCTACTTTAATTTATTATTTAACTATTTCAACGAAATTCCAGAAATGGCGGCAAAATCTTTCAAAAATGCTAAGACTAAACCTCCAGTTCCTTTGGACCCTTTTCAACAGAAAGCTTTTCAGCTCTAAGTTTGGTCATGAAACTTCTAAATATGAAGTTTCGTCCCGATACCTTTAGTAGTTTCTCCGGAACCGTCGCCACAAAAAAACGTGTACACACATCCATACATACACACACACCCACACACAGACATTTTTTTGTACCTTGGTCAAAATTATTCAGGGGACCCAAAAGGACATATTTCCGCTAAAATCTCAATTTTTTTTTCGGCGCGATTGCAATACTTTGTCATACTTCGTATGATAAAGTAAAAACGGAATCCTTATAAAATCACTCGTTTGTACGTCTAACTGTCTGATGTCTGTCGCAGTCGAATTTCGCTGTACTAAATAAAGATATCAAACGTCAATTTTGTATATTTATGAAGGTTACTAATCCTCATATTTTCCAATAACGTACACCACAACCTAAATTATATTTGTCACTAAATTTGTAGGGTCAATGTTGGAGATCCCAAAAATGAAGTGGTGGCTACCACAGGTCCAATCGCATTTGATGTAACCATGTCGTAGGCAAATGATTATTTTATTTTAGGCAAAAGGCTTGTGCCTAGGCAAAAGCTATTTGCCTGGTCAAATAGATATGGAGTCTTCATTTATATTTTTAGAGCTAGTTGTCTAGGCAAGTGTATTTGCCAAAACCGCTGTGAGGCAAATAGCATTCTGTTTAAAATTATGTGAGATTATGCATGTAACATGCAATTATCATTCAGTTCCATGTTTGTTTTCAAGTACGTCATAATTAAAATTAAGTCGTTGATGACTTCTATACCACTAAACAAAGACTTTTTGGTTAGGAATGTATTCTTTCCCTTTTACAAGGAAACAAAGTCATGATTGACTGGAAAACAGTCCGAATTATTATCGACTGGGCGATTCGACGTATTCGATGTATAATGTATAACTGAGTGAACATTTGCATGTACAAAGTTGTGAAATTTATTTAGCAAACAACTATGCAAAAATGTGGTGTAAGTCCATTTTGCAATCAGTATAATTAGATAGAATAAAAACCTTCTTTTTGCAAAATATAATTTAATTTACTTCGGACGCATTTCGGGTTATGAGCCCATCATCAGCGATTAGAAATAGTCAAAAAACGTCATATCAAAGTGAACATGGTAGGAGTATCATAGCCCGTGGAAGAGAAAAAACGTGGTAACAGATGAGAAGGTAAAAATGGAATGTATGAAGGCTCAAACTGCGAACTCAAAGCAAATTCCGCAGCTGACGAGAAACAAAACAACATTGACGCACAACGGCACAGTGGTCAGACCACTGTGCTCGTTGTGCGTCAATTGCTCTGTTTGAAAAAGACGCGAGACGTCTGAAAAGCGGTGTTAATGGTCAGCCTTGAAACAAAGTGTAAGCGTCGAAAGGGCCATTTGGTTTTTACTGAAACTCGGCGCCCCGATCGATGTAGTGTTGGTCATTAAGAGTAGGAACCCCGCTGTAAATTTATATACGAAACACTATAGCAGCGGCGGGAAGTGGAAATCGGGCACAAAAAGTTCGAATTAAATTGTTCCTGTGAAAAATTACGACCTGTTAGTAATTAGATCTCGTGCATCCATTTGGTACAAGGAAATTCTAAGACGACGGTCTGGAGTTGCTGCAGGATGAAAGTTAATTAGATGCCATGGAAATGAACAGAGGAAGTCGACACCCAGTGTCATTTAAAATCGCAAACTTTGTGCTTATATTCCAGCGACGGAAACAAAAGGGTTATTGCTGTAATGTAATTGATATCAACGTGTCCTCGAAACACAAGACTTTTACCGTTCCTATAACTTCTTCTATATATATATATATATATATATATATATATATATATACATTTTTAAGTATCTTTGTATAATGATTGCTTTTGTAGAATCTTGTTCATGATTAAGGGATTACAATAAAACCCGAAACGTCGAAATGGATTAACTGCTTTTGTTTCACCGCTCTGACCCTTCCGGGATATAATTTGGTTCTTTTGTTCGCCAACAAGTGGTCAAATACTTCCGCCAGACGATATATATATATATATATATATATATATATATATATATATATATATATATATATATATATATATATATATATATATATATATATACCAAATTATATCCCGGAAGGGTCAGAGCGGTGAAACAAAAACAGTTAATCCATTTCGACGTTACGGGTTTTATTGTAATCCCTTAATCATGAACAAGATTCTACAAAAGCAATCATTATACAAAGATACTTAAAATGTACTCTCACTTACATGTTTTCTTATGAAGCTAGCAAAAACAGAGTCTAGACTGCATTTAACCTCAAACATCCGATAATAGTAGAACAATGGTGCATTAAATCTATAGGGGGCGACATTCGACCTCTATCACCATGTCAATACATAACAATTGAACAGAAATTGACTTGTTAGCAGATAAAATTAACATTACACATGACTACACTCTAAAACCACGTTTTATGTGGGTACACCATTTTGATTCTAACCTAGTAGGCGGTCGGTAACGAAGGAAATGACAATCGGTATGTGCGTGATGCGCGAAAATTTGATTTTTTAAACTGATATAGGTAACTGCGTGAGGCGCGAATTATTT
The DNA here is from genome assembly GCA_963966075.1 of Aphodius sticticus. Classification (NCBI taxonomy): domain Eukaryota; kingdom Metazoa; phylum Arthropoda; class Insecta; order Coleoptera; family Scarabaeidae; genus Aphodius; species Aphodius sticticus. The sequence continues at coordinate 66,677,399 of OZ014506.1, forward strand.
GAATTTGAAATTTGAAGGTTAGGTTTAGTTTTGTTTCTATATACCTCTATTAAGTTGGCATATACGTTACTAATACCTGCCACGACGGTACGGTGGTTTACCGTATGTTCACTAGCTCTGATATAAAACATTTCAAGGAACGTTCTCCCGTGGAGACACTTCTCGACGGCCAAGATCTTAGTTCCCTGAAAGTCGAACGCATGGCCCTCATGTAAAGTATGAGATGCCAGAGCGCACACATCCCTATGTATACGTATGTCACTGCGATGCTGATCCAATCTGCAGGAGACCCATTGTTTTGTTTGACCAATGTAGTGCTTAAGGCACTCGTTCCATTGTACATCGTATACTACGTTACTTCTCTTGAGTTGGGGTGTTTTTGATTTCAATTGTGTGTACAATTGACCCATAGACATTGGTTGGTAGCAGCCCGGTTGGTAGCAGCCAGGTTGGTAGTAACGTAGTATACGATGTACAATGTAACGAGTGCCTTAAGCACTACATTGGTCAAACAAAACAATGGGTCTCCTGCAGATTGGATCAGCATCGAAATGACATACGTATAAATAGGGATGTTTGCGCTCTGGCATCTCATACTTTACATGAGGGCCATGCGTTCGACTTTCAGGGAACTAAGATCTTGGCCGTCGAGAAGTGTCTCCACGGGAGAACGTTCCTTGGAATGTTTTATATCAGAGCTAGTGAACATACGGTAAACCACCGTACCGACGTGGCAGGTATTAGTAACGTATATGCCAACTTAATAGAGGTATATAGAAACAAAACTAAACCTAACCTTCAAATTTCAAATTCAAATAATTCGCGCCTCACGCAGTTACCTATATCAGTTTAAAAATTCAAATTTTCGCGCATCACGCACATACCGATTGTCATTTCCTTCGTTACCGACCGCCTACTAGGTTAGAATCAAAATGGTGTACCCACTTAAAACGTGGTTTTAGAGTGTAGTCATGTGTAATGTTAATTTTATCTGCTAACAAGTCAATTTCTGTTCAATTGTTATGTATTTACATGGTGATAGAGGTCGAGTGACGCCCCCTATAGATTTAATGCACCATTGTTCTACTATTATCGGATGTTTGAGGTTAAATGCAGTCTAGACTCTGTTTTTGCTAGCTTCATAAGAAAACATGTAAGTGAGAGTACATTTTAAGTATCTTTGTATAATGATTGCTTTTGTAGAATCTTGTTCATGATTAAGGGATTACAATAAAACCCGAAACGTCGAAATGGATTAACTGTTTTTGTTTCACCGCTCTGACCCTTCCGGGATATAATTTGGTTCTTTTGTTTGCCAACAAGTGGTCAAATACTTCCTCCAGACGATATATATATATATATACAGGAGGTTGTCTCACGGAACTGGTACATTAGAAGTTTCTCATGTTCTAGTATTTCTGGAAACTTGAAATTTTGGAACAAGAATTTACTCGATCTGAGCTCTTCAGCTAAAATATTCTCAAGTTAACTGTCACGTCCGGTCACCGGAAGTCGGTATCAACTTTGTTGTTTTAAATGGAATGATATAATTTTTATTCTATTTTTGGTTACTACGTATCAAAATACATCATTTTTGATAATGTTTCCCTATACTTAAATATCACCATTTTTGAGTTTTTTTGATTTTACTATTTTTTTGGTGATATTCGCGGTTACGTGTAAAATTGAATATCTCGGTTATTATTGAAACTAGAAGTTTCATTATTTGTAGTCTAAACCTAGAGACATAACCAAATAGGACGATGTTTAGTTCATCATGATATCTGATACAGGGTGTTCAAATTTTACAACACAATAATTGAATTTTCAAACGTAAAACACCAATTTTTTTCAAATGGAACACCCTATGTACCGATGCGCCATTCGATAAGAAATCTTATTCCCTATCAATTAATATTAGGGTTCCCTATATCTATCTTTAATAGTTTTTGAGATATTGTCACTTTTCCTTTAAATCCATTTTGAATACTCCCATTTAATAATGGGGGACGAAATTAGATACGAAATTTACAACGAAAATTTAAATAGTGATGAGTATTTAGAAATTTTGCGTGGATATGTGAACAATTTTTGCGAAACTCTTCCCCTCAATATTTTACGCGACTGCTTTTATCAAACGGACGGTGCACCAGCGCATTCTTCGCATGTGGTATCCATTCAACTTATTCAGATGTTTGACGATAGGTGGTTCGGAAATAGGGGACCCTGGCGGTGGGGGACCCATACGCCATTCGATAGGAAATCTTATTCCCTATCAATCAATATTAGGGTTCCCTATATCTATCCTTAAAAGTTTTTGAGATGTTGTCAGTATAAAGGAATGATAACTAAATACACAATTGATTCTTCATTAATAGTAACAACTTTGGAACAGCAGGAAAACAGAAAAATATTGAAAAGGTTTGTTAAAACTAAAATAATATATTTGGGATATCTAACTTAAATTAAAACTTAATTATATTGTCCGAAATGCTGCCCGTTCTGCTCCAAACAACTCTTCGCTGTACTTTTGTCATCGTCGTTCTTCGGATTTCTTGTCGCTGAAGTCCATTAATGGCGGCTACTACTCTGTTAGTCAATTCTTTTCGAGTATTAACTGGTGTGGAATAGACATAACTTTTCACAGACATAAAAGTCTAATGGTGTTAAATCTGATTAGTTTGGTGGCCACCGCCAGGGTCCCCTATTTTCGAACCACCTATCGTCAAACATCTGAATAAGTTGAATGGATACCACATGCGAAGAATGCGCTGGTGCACCGTCCGTTTGATAAAAGCAGTCGCGTAAAATATTGAGGGGAAGAGTTTCGCAAAAATTGTTCACACATCCACGCAAAATTTCTAAATATCGATCACTATTTAAATTTTCGTTGTAAATTTCGTATCCAATTAATATGTATGCAAAATGGATTTAACGGAAAAGTGACAATATCTTAAAAACTATTAAAGATAGATATAGGGAACCCTAATATTGATTGATAGGTAATAGGATTTCTTACCGAATGGCGTGTCGGTACATAGGGTGTTCCATTTGAAAAAAATGACTTTTTTACGTTTGAAAATTCAATTATTGTGTTGTAAATTTGAACAGCCTGTATAAGATATCATGATGAACTAAACATAGTATTATTTGGTTATGTTTCTAGTTTTAGACCACCAATCATGAAACTTATAGTTTCAATAATAATCGAGATATTCAATTTTAAACGCAACCCCGAAAATCACCAAAATATTAGTAAAATCAAAAAAACTAAAAAATGGTGATATTTAAGTATAGGGAAACCTTATTAAAAATGATGTATTTTAAAACGTAGAAACCAAAATTAAAATTAAAATTATATCATTCCATTTAAAATAACAAAGTTGATATCGACTTCCGGTGACCGGACGTGACAGTTTACTTGAGAATATTTTAGCTGAAGAATGACTGAAAAAATGACTGACCTGTCCTCTCTTATGAAAGGGGGTTTTAGTAAAAATGTGCGATATATGCACCCGTATATAACTCTATTTTATCAGAACGGACAGGTCAGTAATTTTTGATCTCACTGTATTTGTTTGCAAATATTCGTGATATAGACTTTAAAGAAAATGTTTAATACCGCCATTTTACGCCGTTGCTTGCTGTCGGAAAATTAGTACTGCTAATATATTAGTTATAAATAGTTTAGTAGTGCATATTAATGTGATTAGTACATAACCATTAATATTGCTAGTACTATAAAATCATTACTAGTGACTGCCGTAATATTTTGATGAATAAAATCAACAGAATGCTTAATCTTAGGTAACTTTAGGTGTCCCTAGTTGTTTTCGCCGAATGCAATAGAAATACGAAAAACCACAGCGGACGGTATTCGATAGACAATTAGCACATAACAGACAAGTACGTAATGATAATGACGGACGATCGAAACGTCCGATTCCCCCGTTGAGAGATAATAATATTACAAATTAAATATCAAATACTAAACCAATAACATACCAACTAGACAAAGATACAACAATACTAAACAACCAAGTAGACTGTGTATCACTAATGAGAAATGATCAACCACTTTCAATAAATCGTTGAGCACAACAAGACAACTTTTTCTCACAAATATTAGTAAACGAATGAATCGGCCGGAAAATCACCTAGATCAGCTGTGTCCCTCAAAATCCCTTCCAATGTCAATAAGGTTCAACTAAACACCGGGCACAGCTGGTCTAACAGAAACAACTAGAGCGAAATAGACTTTCAAATATAAGAAATCAATTTTGCACAACAAAATACAAAATTTACACCAATATCTAATTAATGACCTAAGCACTAGTTCTTTCTAAAATATAGTATTTTTTACTGACTTGTGTTTTAGTGATACATTTCACATACAAATGCAAGTTTACAATTACTGAGGAAGATATGCCCATATGAAAAGCTACACAGAAGCTGCCATGATATCAGAACGCAAAAAGTCCTAAAAAAATTTTGATTTTCTGCTGCGATACTGAATCTAGCCTGAAAGGTGTATGGGAAATAATTGTATTAATTTTAAGGGGAGATACAATTCATATGAGGAACGAAAGATCTTAATCTTTTTTTTTTAATTCCTCACAGTTAAATATTAATTAAATGTTGAACGCAAATAAAAGCCTCCTTGATCCTTGCAAGTTTATTTAATTTACTGCAGACATGTTTCGGTGGACACCACCATCATCAGTACGTACAAACTGCAATGAAAACATAGCGAATTAACTAATGAAAATGAAATCAAAAATCTCTTTAAAAACTTACGTCAAAAATAATAATCAAAACGGATCATGAAGAGAATCGGGAACAAACTAATTCGGACGAGCACAGGAACAACGCAGTGTCAGTCACGTGGTTTGAAGTAAAACACCTAAGAACAATCAAGAACATCAAAAATACGGAGACACAGTTAAAATTATTTCCAATGCAGAGCGTTTCAGGTACGTGTGTATCGCATGGCAGCTCGAGGTAGAAGAAAAATGCGCGCGAAAACGAGCATACCGAAAATAGACACAATAAAAACCAAAAATTTACCACAACTTAAAGCAGGGAACAACGAATTCAAAAACAATAAAAAGGGGGGTGGATGGATGGAACACAAAAATTAATAACTAAATTAAATTAAATTAAATTAATATCTCCGGCGAAACGGACTGGAGAAACTATAGGTATGAAAATAAAGGTTTGTAAATAAAATTAGTTTGATCATTAAGGAGAAAGGTATTAGGGATTTTTTTGTGTCGTTCTATTTCAAATTGTTCAAGAAGGTCTAATTTATAACCTTTATCACATTTGTGAAGTAATTTAATATCTCTGTAATTAATAATATGCCCAGTTTCGACTCTATGTTTACATAAATTAGAAGTAGTTTGATTACGATGTTCTCCAATCCGTTTCGCTAGAGCCCTGCCCGTCTGACCAACGCAGCAGGCCTCACATGTATCACAATGCACAGAGTAAACACCGTTCTCATCCAAAATTGGTCTAATAAGCTGACGCTGCCTTGCAAGTAAATTGAAAATTTGGGTTTTACATTTAAAGGCAGGCAAAATATTGTAGGGTTTTAGGAATTTAGTTAGTTTATGACTGAAAGGACAATATGTAAAAGGTTTATATGAAGGCGATGGATCGGGGGGATTTGTTTTAGTATAAAGAGGATCTATTTTAATAGTGACATCATGCAAAAGTTTGTTAATTAGTTTCTTTGGGAAATTATTTGAAATGGCTAAATTATGAATGAACTTCATTTCAATCAGTCTATTTTCATGGGATAAGGGGTAGATAAGGGCTCTTCTGTATAAGAAACGCAAGGAAGCAAGGCGGTGAGAGATGGGGTGAAAGGAATCGTAAGGAATGATTGTAGTGATTGACGTTGGTTTTCTATATATATTGAAGGATTGTCATTGTGTCGGGAAATTGATAAATCAAGAAAGCTTAACTGTTCACTAACCTCAACCTCAACAGTAAAATTGAGTTTAGGATGCAAATTATTAATGTAAGATAACATATCATGGAGGGTAGAACGATCGCCCTCCCAAATGCAAAATACATCATCGACATAACGTATCCACTTCCTGACACAACTACGGTAAGGATTAGTGGGGTGGATAATGTGGTTATTTTCTCATGATCCGTTTTGATTATTATTTTTGACGTAAGTTTTTAAAGAGATTTTTGATTTCATTTTCATTAGTTAATTCGCTATGTTTTCATTGTAGTTTGTACGTACTGATGATGGTGGTGTCCACCGAAACATGTCTGCAGTAAATTAAATAAACTTGCAAGGATCAAGGAGGCTTTTATTTGCGTTCGACATTGATTTATTTCCTTGCACAATGGACACTTATTCACAAATATTAATTAGTTTTAAGCCGCATGCTTTCATAGTTTGCAGTAGCTGAAAGTAATCTCGAGGATTCTCGAGGTAAATTGGTTTTCAATCCTGGTGTTCCTAGTAAGTCAAATCAAGAAATTAGAGTATGATTTTTTACTGATGCCGTTTTTAGGATGATGCTTCAATTTTTGCTATAGAGATTGCTATTTAATGGGCTTTTGAATTTGCTGTAGATATATACATAAATAAATTGCTTATTTTCACGGATTGTATGTTCATATGTCCAGGGAAATTATGTGAAAACATGAATGTGCCGGTGGTCATTTAAGAGTATACTGGATCCCTAGTAACACTGGAATCCTTGGCAATGCAAGGGCTGATTTTCTGGGTGGAGACCCAAATAATGATTCTTTTTTATTACGAAGAACTATGGTTTGGAATGTTTTTCGTTTCTGCTTAAGGAATCAGTGGCAAGATGGGGTTGGGGGCTCTTCTTCACCTTGGAAGGGGAAACATTCTTATTTGCTAGTCCAAAGTAGACGTTGTTTAGTTGGTATAAAAGCTTTCCTTTTCTACAATGGGACTTTGATACAATTATATCTCGTCTAAGATTTAGACATGGACTTTTTCCGGCTCACATGTTTCGCACACATCTGTTAAATTATCCGTCTTGCATCTGTGTAAATTTTGGAGTCTTTAGGTTAGTTTAGTAAATTTTGGTAGTGTTCTATAGAAGCTTGCTTCTTGGGGTTGTTACCTCCATTTAACATATCTTACCTTTAAGATCAGAATGTCTAAAAATCTATAGGGAACAACAACATTTTGTGTTGTGTAATATTGGGGAGATAAGGGCAACATTTGCCCATATACGAATAGCGTAAATAAAAAAGAGAAAATTGGAAATAGAGAAAATATGACCTAAAAATAAGTCTAGAGAGGGCAGTTGTCAAATAGCTTTGCATATGAGCTGCAAAACTCAAGTGATCGCCGGTGAATTCGAAGTTCATAAAAAGGCAGGGCTTTAAATTCGCTATTTTAATTAATATATTACTCCAAAGTGGTACGAGATAAAAAATAATAAAATAAATTGCGTTTCCGGACATAAGTTCCTTATCAAAAGTTGGTCTGCTATAATCTCTCTGTATACCTTTTATACATTCATTCCCTCATTTTCAACTCAATTTTTTTAAATTTGTTGGAGAAATAAATTCAGTGTCGTTATTATTTGAAAGTAATTATTTGTCTGAAAAATAAGATTTCAATTAAATATTGATGCCACGCACAAAACGTTTTTATTAGTCCGTCTACTTCAAGTATTAAATTATATACAAATAGTGCGATCAATTGCTTTTGGCGCAGTATTGGTTTAATTGAATACGGAGTGCTGTTCCCGACAGTGACATACATGAACAAATAGTGAACTATTGATTGTACATGATTTTAATATGTAGTTACATTTAAAAAACATGGATATTCTGATCACACTTGACAAACCTACTACATTGAAATAATTGCGTTGTGTGTTCATTTGATTGTGAATCATTAATAAAGTATATGGTAATTTAAAATAGGTAATTAACAAAGTGATGACATTTTGGCATTATCAAATTGTTATTTACAGTTATTTCCCTGTTTATTTTTTAAAAACAATAGTTTAACGTGGGGCGTAATATTACAATTTAAATTAATGGTAATTAAGTCCTTTCTGTATGCATTAATATTAAACATTAATCCTGACAGCCTACACGGTTTCATCGTTGCATATTGGATAATATGCATTATGGAATATCATACCATTTGTTACCGAAAATCGATTACGTTTTCCCCTTTTCCCTTTTGGTTAGATTAGAATAAGGCAAAACGTTCTTGCCACACCTACTCAAATTAAGATTAATTTTCCGAAAACAGTTATCAGAATCTTTAATGTTTAATGGTTTGATGGCCACAACTTTCGACTTAAGCCGAGTAAGTTTTGTTATATTTTTATTTTTATTTTTGGGAAATTTCTATTAAAACTATAAACCATATTGTGTGAATATTCATCGAAAACATATCCAGGTACTAACCCTCTGGCCTTTTCTATTGTATTCTATAAACGTTTATCCAGCAATTCAATATTCTTAATGGTAATCTGAATTTCAAAACCAATGACTTTAACCGCCAAGCTGCAATGGAACGCCTCTATCTTGCGTATCAGTGCTTGATCGTTGCAATCCAGCAACCAAAGTAGACTTTTGGATCCGCGGGTGATATGATTGGGGTTGACATGTCGCCTCCGACAACTGAGAAGCAAATTCGTCTATTCCTCGCATTAGCCAGCTTGGTGTTCAGCGAAGCCCAGGTTTTTAGGGTGCGCGAAGCTTCGCCACCGTCCCTCGTGGATATGTTAATGTAGAATCCCATCTTGAAAGTATAGTTGATAGGCTGTAATGACCGACTTCGTGGAGAATCAAACGTACGAAATAATAAAGAAAGGGGCCTTTTAATAGCCACCTTCGCGAATGTCCGACTGATGACGGGTGTGGTGTTGTTATCCGCGAATGTTATAGGATAACATCGGCTAGATTGTTTTCTAGGAAATGATGTAACATGCTTATGATCGAATTTGGGCTTTTCCAAAGTATTCAGCGTCATTGTAGAGAAAATTCGTTTGAATTGTTGCCCTTTAATTAAAAGTTACAAGCACTAACTTTTCGGGCAGTTTTGAAATACCCTGTGTTCTGAAGGTTACATTCATATGAAACATTTTGGACATAGTCAAAAGAGATTTCTTCAAAACTGAGAAGTCACTCAGTTTCAAATCCCGTTGCGCATAAAACGCCAGTTGTAAGTGCTCCAGGGCTGCATTTAATTTTTCTTCAGGTTTAACTTCACATTGCTTGTGAATTTTTTTGTTTGAATTCTCCTTACGGGTACTACATAAATCTGATGCTTATTTCATCGTTTAAATATAGGTAAAACATTCATTCCATGGGTTTTAGAACACTATTTCGTCAATAAGTTTTCCTTTATTACCTTAATACGCTTGTATGCAACGCAGAAATACTGAACTATAGATTCAGATTAAGGTAATTTTATTTATTACCTTGTAATTTTTAAATTATTGCAGACGATGAAGAAATGAATGGTATTATTCAGCAAATTCTTGATAAATGAACCCACAACATCGAGCCTGGTGTCTCTGTTTTTCCGATGCTTATGGGAAAAACAGATGCTTATCGTTTCAAGAGACAAATCTTTGCGATGAACTTCTAACAATTACTAAATCTTGATGTCTTTGGCCATTCGGCGACGTATGATATCATTTATTAGCACAGTAGGGTTGAGCATATGATCGCTTCTATCGCTTTTACTGATTCAAATTCTTGTGTCCCAATCTGATGTTTCGAAATCGATATCAAGAGTTGTAGTATACCCTGGACATATTTAAAGTAAATTTGCGTGCTGCCGGCCTTATCTAAGGTTCTGGAGAGGATTGTGAATTGGCAATTGAGGGAGTATCTGCGTGTTCACGATGTGCTTCCGAGTCGGCAGTCGGGGTTCAGGGCTGCGCATGGTTGTGAGACAGTTATGCTTGATTTGGTCGATGATATTCTCACTGCCACCGATCGCGGGGAGTTGACCATTTTGGTGCTTCTTGACTTTTCAAGAGCATTTGACACCGTTAACCACCAGCTTTTACTGGCCATTCTGGGATAAGTCGGACTTGATGCAGGCGCGATTGCATTTTTCTCTGAGTATCTGAGGGATCGTGTGCAGTCTGTTAGGGTTGCTGGTGTGACCTCTGGCCCTCGTCATCTTTGCTCGGGTGTTGCTCAGGGAAGTATTTGCGGTCCTCTTCTCTATGTTTTGTACAGTATGTTTTTGGGTAACTTTATTACCCATTGCGGGCATCATTTCTATGCAGATGATTGCCAACTAAATTATTCATTTTCCCCCAACGCTGTAAATAGGGCTTGCCATGATATTAATGCTGATCTACGGCGCATATCTCATGCTTCGTTGAGTCACTCACTGGCTGTGAATCCCGGGAAGTCCTGCGCAATGCTCTTCGGTCGGGTGGAGGCGCGCGGATCGGTTGAGCACTTGGTCGATCTGCAGATTGATGGCCAGGTTATTCCATTCGTAAGCGAGGCTAGAGACTTGGGTTTATATCTTGATCGTGAGCTGCGGTTTGACTGTCATGTCAACAGGAAGATCCGGACTGCTTTTTTTAGTCTTCGAGCTCTGTATGGATTTCGTGATGTGCTTACACTGGAAACTAGGCGTATGCTGAGTGATGCACTGGTATTGTCACACTTTAATTTTTGTGACACGGTTTATGACCAGTGTTTGCGTTCTGTGGATGCTGGTCGCATACAGAGGGTGCAGAATGCATGCATCAGGTCTGTGTATGGCCTACCAAGGCGTTCGCATGTGTCCGCGATGATGGTGGAGTGTGGATGGCTGAACATGAAAAATAGGAGGCACTTGCACCGCTGCAGGTTGCTGTTCAACGTTGTCAACGGTAAAGCACCCCAGTACTTGCACTGCAAGATTAGGTTTAGAACTGATGTCCACCTTAGACATCCGACAACTATGGAGACACCTCTTTGCAGGTCGGCGGTTCGGGCGAGGTCATTTCAATACGTTTTTGCGCGGACATGGAACGCCATGCCGGTGGACTTGTGGTCTGGTGGGATAGTACGTTTGGTATCTCGCTGTAGGGCTATTCTGATGTCTGAGCAGGTTGGTGCCGTGGGATAGGGGGTGTTGCGCGCGCGTGGGTAAGCCATCATTCTCCGCTGGCGGCTATTTTCTCGAGTTCATAATTGTCTTTTCATTGTGTTTAATTTTTGTACTAGGCCTATGTACTTTATTGTTAGGGTTAAGTTCCTGAACCCACACCTATTAACCTCATCATTATAATGTGTTTATTTGCACTATGTATATTTTTGTGTGTTGGGGTTAATAAAGGCTATTTATTATTATTATTATATGATTAAACCCCTCGGCCTAAATCAACGCACTCCTGAAATATAACGCTCACATAAAACTTCTTACAAAAAAATTATCAACAGCAAATATTACAAACCTTATTCGAAGAATTCGTAAAATATCGACCTACGACGCAGCTCGAACTGCCCACTTCAGCGACCTCAACTCGCGTGTGCACTATGTTATTGAAATATGGGGACTATCGCCTCAGAATTCCAGAAAACTGCTGCAGCAAAATGAGTCAGTTTGTGTTTTGTCGGATGCCTGATCAAGAGGGAGAGCTGTAGTGAAAATTTCAAGATGTTGCAGATTCTGACAGTACCAAGTATGTACTTACGGCACTTACCCACATTCCAAGAACAAGGAGATATATCCGATTCACAGCGATATCCACCAACATGATACCAGACATAAACACCACTGATTCCGCGACATCGAATTAATTGAGCACAGTAAACCACCAATTACATGTACCTTAAATTATATAATAAGATTTTACAGTTACACACAAATTTGCCTAGTTCTTTCTATACAGTTCAGAAATATCTCGAATGCACGTATTATTTAGTTAAATCTAATTTGCATTAGAATTGTTGAAAGAACAAGCATAACAATAACAAAGTCACTTGACTTCTTGGTTAACGTCAAACAAGGCATTCGGAAAATTAAAAAGAAAAATAAGTTGTCTTATAATTGACATATCATTGTATGCGGGAATATATATCATATCCTGGCTTTTGTGACTTTTGTGACACTTAGTATTAATATCTGTAAGTTGTTCGGTAAAACTTGTATGTTTGTCGTCCCGTTTGTGTTTACTTGCCAGAGGAATTACGTTACAGTTACGTGTCGCCATATATGTATCGCAAAAAGAGGATAATCAAACTGTAAAAGTGTTGTTGGCATAGTGGACCGTAATTACAGTTAACCAACCATCCTTAATTTGCATAAATTATATTCATTTACGTTCCATACAGAAGTAACTTTGCGTAAACGCGCCGCAAAACTTGCCGCCGGAACTTTTGCAATTTGTTACTGTTACACTACCGATTTAATTAGTATCCTTGTGCGCTTTCTGTTACTACGACGTAATATGCAGATATTTATTAGCTTAGTCGGATAGCAGTAAATTATTACTGCAGCCATTAAACACATAATATATAATTTATCTCCGTTTAACTTATGTTGGCAGTTTAATTAATGGTAATACTATAGCTTGCTTAATGTTTGTTCATCGCATTAGATGTGGGAAACGCACGGGGCACATGTCTATCAGATATAAAACATAATATTACCGACAATCAATTTTGGTGGATGAGCCGGATAACTTTTCGCTGATTAGTTTGCTCAAAATATACAACCAGTGGAAGAGCGTTTCAGTTACGTCACACATGAAAACGTTTTCATTATTATTACCCATATAAATAGAAATTTAATGTGATTCATTGAGCAATTCTAACGCTTCTGAACGATTAAACATCGAGAATTACTGTATCTAAACATTTATTGAGTATAATTGTACTGTAAAAGAAATAAAACCTCTTTTTTATTTTGCAAAGTTTTAATTTATATAGGAGACATGTTTCGCCTTCAAGGCACTATCAATCCTAAATCTAAAAAATAAGAAAAACGTGCGTCACAATATATATATATATATATCTAAAAACCACATTCTGGTAAACACTTAAATGAACATAACAACTTACTGTCAGATGGAGATGCACAAGGACAGTAAGTTGTTATTTTCATTTAAGTTTTTACCAGAATGTAGTTTTTAGATATATATATATATATATATATATATTGTGACGCACGTTTTTCTTATTTTTTAGATTTAAGATTGATAATGCCTTGAAGGCGAAACATGTCTCCTATATAAATTAAAACTTTGCAAAATAAAAAAAGAGGTTTTATTTCTTTTACACTACAATTATATACTATTTGCAAGCATGGACCACATATTCAATTATTTATTGAGTAGGTACCTAAATCCTAAATCAACGAATTATTGATTTGCAATAATTAATCAAAAAATTAGCAAAACCATCCAGTTTTGCTGTAGTAACATCAACGGGTGAGCTATAGTTAAAAGCTGGAAGGCCATTAAAATGAACCGCGCAAAAGCATTGCACAATGTTGTTCATATGTTTACACATTTACGCTGTTGTTACAAATTAGTTTCTCTTATTAAATTGGTAGCTCATATTATAAAACAGATTTTTTTTTTAATTTTGATGGGCAACCGATTTATCTAAATTAAATGTTTAGTTGAGATACAATCAAACCATACAATAGAACGGTTAAACAAAATCATTTTTATTATCGTCAAATGTTACTATTTCATTTGAATCTAAAATTATATGATGTTTAACACTAGCTATAGATCATGCTGTGATAATTAAGAACATGGATAGTTATTAATACACATTGTTTCTTCTTATTTCAAGGTTCTCTTACAACTTACAAATTTATGTTTTCTGATTCGCTATTGTACTATATTATAGTTACGTAGGTACTTTAATTATACTTTGCAAATTTTTAACTCAAATATCTTATTTCTACAAACAGAAACAAATTCAAATTATTGATTTCTCTTAAATAAAATCATCGGCATTCCTTTTAACACGTTGTTTCTCAATTAAATATGCATTCAACATTTATTTTAAATTACCTTAAATTACTACCGCTCTTCAGTTAATGTGACGTCAACTAGTTACCCTTCACATTTGCAGTTAAAGCGGAAAATTAATTTTTAATTTTCAACGCGGTAACTCGTTGTCTCGAACATATTTCAAATTTTATGTGGTATCATTTCTGAACATTTATGATGGCTACATTATTAATATGATAATCAATCCGTAAAATAAGTGACTTACTTAAACGTTCTTATACTCCATTCACCCTAAGATTGCAGAAGGTTTCTGGGGTGGCTCCTTTTCCAACATTTTGTTCGGATTAAAATGGCCAACCCCGCAAAAGCTTCCCAAGTTTCCACCTGCATTATTTTGTCTGATTTGCCACTGACACATCTTTTCTATTAGTTCCTTCTTGAGACCTCAATTTCGCTGTTTTAACCAAAATATGTCTCTTTAAATTCTACGCACATGATGTTTTTATGCATTGAAATAAACGTTTCATGATGTATTAGTCACGAAGTACAGCACACTCAAATTCAAGCCATCTGAAGAGTATGGGGTGAACTTTATGGGGAGGTGAGGCTGTGAAAACAATAAACAAACATAGCATCAGTGAACGAACCATCACCGTTTACAAAAGAAAAGAAGCTCAGAAAACTGAAAACTACCCAGCGACTACCAGCCCTTCACGATGGTAGTAACAGGGCCGGGAACCATAATGAAACCAGACTTGTTGGAGAGGGCTTGTTATCTTTTCAGCCATTCTCTTCTCACAAAACCATTCTCTTCTACCATTCTCTTCTCAAAATCATACAGTGTTCTGCTGATGGCTTGATCTTCCTAATGACTTTTTATCATAAATCGTATTCTTGAATGCATAAATATGCTATTTGTGACAAGATTTACCAAAGCCATAATTTGCGTTAAAGCAGTGAAAATGCTGGTTCTAAGAATGATATTGTGCAATCATAAATACAAACTGCAGGTGGTATGGGTTGAAAACTTTTTCGGGGTCTGCCATTTTTATCCGACAGAAAAGTTGAAACGCATAATCTCCTCCATCTTGAAAAATCTCTTCGGCTTCTCTCAAGTTGGTCTTGCCAACTTCTTGGCCAAGGAGATATTCGGATCTTATTTTATCCCCTTATCTTATCCAGTTTAACACTTTTCTCTGAGTATTGCGGCACTTTACCATGGAATACTGATAGTCTGAGGTAAGATATCCCCAGTAGATATTGCCCATTTCAGCGTAAGCATGCAAAGACGTGGTAAGGAATGTGTAGCTCCAACATATAATACAATCAGGGATGTTAAATTACGGTAATTAATTTTTTTCGTAAATTACCATTGAAATTAAAATTATTAATTTCAAATATTAAATTACCACGTAATTAAAAATGAAAAATGGTAAATTACGATGGCATAAATTACCGGGTAATTAAAAATTCAAAACGGTAAATTACACTGGTTTAAATTACCGGGTAATTAAAAATTCAAAATGGTAAATTACGCCTGTTTAAATTACCGGGTAATTAAATATTTAAAATGGTAAATTACGCTGGTTTAAATTACCGGGTAATTAAAAATTCAAAATGGTAAATTACGCTTGTTTAAATTACTGGGTAATTAAAAATTCAAAATGTTAAATCACGCTGATTTAAATTACCGGCTAATTACAAATTCAAAATGTTAAATTAAACAGATCACTGTAAGTTATGATTACTACTAATGTTAATAAAAATGTTTGGTAAAACCTTAAATCATTATTTTGTGGATAACTAGCTATCTGTGATCTGTTGCCTGATTTGATAGTACTAAAACCAAAGCAAAGACTACATAGATACACTATTTATAGCACTACTACAAAAACAGGAAAATCAAACAAAATAATAATAGTAGAAAATAAACAATTTAATTCTGTCCACATTCACAAAATAACTCTCCGGTTCACAGAAGGTTTTTGTCATTTGTCATTTTTCTAAAACACACAATGGCATTTGATTTCAGAGCCGCATTATCGGATTTGTTGGATTGGTCGCCATTGGCAAAGGGGCTTTCCACTTCTCTATTCATTAAATACAAAATATTAGTTCTGTATTTTCTCATGTAATGTCGGATGATTTGGAATAGTAAAAATATAACGTTTACGGGCAATGGGACTGTCATTGGATGTGTTAACGTTACCCACAGACCCATTTCCATTGGCTAAATGACACCTTGAATAACATTGTCACGCACGAGTCCGACCATGCACCACGCGGATTGTTAGGTACTTCCCAGGCAAACGCAAACAACAGTGCACTTGTCGACTGCTTAGGAGGGGTGGGGCGCATCCACGCGTCTACTGATGGAAGGTCTTCGAAATTTATTTATAAATTCCGGTAAATTACCAACGGTAATTAAAATTGTCGGTAAATTACCAACGGTAATTTAAATTGATGGTAAATAACCATCGGTAATTTACGCCGTAAATTACGGTAATCAAAAATCGGTAAATTACCATTAATTACGGTAAATAATTCGGTAATTTACGCGCTAAATTATGCTTTTACATCCCTGAATACAATACTTCATGTCTTTGTTATGAGATTGGTACGAAATGTTAGTCAATCACTTACTAATAAAAGCTTCAGTATATGTCAAATATTTAAATACAATTATAATTATCGATTAAAATGTTACAGAATAACTCCTTTCTGTAAGATCAAATTTGTATAAATAGGAAGTGAGATAGAAGAATTTTCTGAAAAATTTGGCAACTACATTACTGTAATAAAGGAAATTTAGATAATATATGCATGTAATTTTAAACTTATCACTTTGTTCCTTATATTTTGCGCCTGTTGGTGTTTCGGGCTTGTCAAACTTTAACAGTTTCCGTAAATACCCTGCCAAATCTTAGGACTAACACTACGGTCTACATAATTTATGGAAAACCTCGAATGTTGCGGGAGTGATATTTATAAAAAAAAAATGATTATGAATTTGCATGGGAAGTATGGGATTTTCATATCCCTACTATATACTAAAAGTCTAACACAGTCCGCGGAAGAAGTTTACGAAAATCGGCGAATCGGGGGAAGGGTCTGCTCCTCGGAGAAGCGAAAATCGGCGCCGCAGGCGCCGATTTTCCGCCTAAAATTTGATTCTACAGCGCTTAGGCCTTCGATTTCGTCCATTTTCGGCCCAGTTTTCGTTATTTTTTACCTCGATTCGGGTAAATTTATGGATTATGGTTTAGGAGTGTAGAGGTCAGCGCGTCGTCATGGGGTTGCTAGGCAACAGCCGCGCGCTTCGCGACGCTGTCACCAGACGGCGGCACATCATCATGTCGCTGTTGAGTACGCTACGAAGCAATAGATGGCGCCCCGTAACCGCTTCGAACGTACGAGCATAATCACGTCGCGCGTGTAAGAGCTTTTTGTTTCGCTCTTAACGCTTCGGCGATCTACCTAGGTCGACCAGCAGGCCTATTAGGCCTGCACATTCGCCTAGTTTTTCACTAAATAAACAATGTAATAAATGAAAGGAATACTGCAGAGTAGTTTTATGTAAGACCACTACTTTTATTTGAAATAATTTTTCATTATTATTGTATAGTGGGATATCTGTGACTGTCTAATAATTGTACTGGTTACCTAGTGATGGGAAAAATATGCACCCGCTAGGTAAATATCGGGTATTAACCCAAATTTTATTTACCTTCCTGGGTATTTATTTAACATGTCAATAAATAATCGATCATTAATAATTGTTCTTATTAATATTGATCAAATAAATGTTCCTCGTGAATGTTACTTTATTAGAATGTTTATTTTTGTTCACTAAAATCTATTTATTTATTTTAGTTTTTGTAAGCATTATTTTTTAGAAAGTGTTTTATTAGTGTTATCAGTACCATTTTTTTAAATTAAATTATTACAGCTTTACTATTTTTTATTGTTTATTTAAATATTTGGAATTACGATTATCTAGTACTTGTAAAAATCTGCTATTTTAAAATAATTACCCACGTCGGGTATACAGGGTAATCCACGCCCTAGGTACGACCGTTTATTTTTTTATTGATGACGCTAGACCAATAATATTTTGAGAGGCATTAATAGACAAAAAAATAATTTTTTTTGAGTAAGTACGTAGGCTTTCACGGCCAGAATCATTTAGAAAATAAACTGCTTCTTCAAAGCTAAAAAAAAATAAACTACTTCCGGGTTATGCCGTGTGTCAAGATTTGTAAATGCTGACGTTTCGCGAACCATGATGCTCGCTTCTTCAAAGCTAATTGAATACTGAAGCAGTTTACGAAAGAAGTTTATTTTTTAAGAATTTTTTTGGTTTACTCTTGGGATTATTTTTCGGATGTTAGCATTCATTCATAGTTCAACACGCTAATTTTGAACATTAACCCAATATTTTTATCTATTCTATTCCTTGTTTTACACGATATTTCCACGCTACGATTTTCAGAAAAATAGCATTTGCACCCATATAGCACACGGGCAATAATGAGTAATTTCCAAACAAAAGACAACCAATGAAATCACGCTAGAGGGCACCAGTAATACAATATCGGCAGAAATCGATTTAGTCAGTGTTTATGTGACAATTTTCGTCAATTTTCAGGAATTCATAGCCACCTAGAGTAATAGACTAAAAAGTTATTTTTTCGTTGCCTTGGGATAATAAATGACGATCGATATGTTTCTGGATTTAGATTGTCATTCCGATTGAAAAGATCACACAAATGATATAGAGTGCTATTTCAAATTTCAATGATGACGTAATTTTCGGAATACCGGAAGTTAGTTAGAAACTAATTTCAAAGGTATCCCAAAAAATAAGCGGCCGTACCTACGGCGTGGGTCATCCGGAACACTAAAAGAAAAATATCGGTTATTTGCCCATCCCTAGCCTACCATTATTGTTTTTATAGGAGCTGTAGTAGATGCAGAAATAACATGCAGAATGTAAAATCTAAAAAAGACTACGTAACATTAATACTGTAATAAAATCTATTATTTTGAATACCTTTAGATAATCCTTTTCATGTGCAAAGATATTACTGCATTGGGCTTCGAACTTGTTTCCGCCTAAATAAAAGGGAACACACTTTTTCACTGCTGACTATTAAAATTTATCGTCAGTAATCTTAAAAAAAACACGTATGTCGACTCGGAAATGTAAACGATTTTCGCCTTTATCTGACTGTATAATTGAGGCGAAAGTCTTTTGGATTTCTGAAACGACATAATTTCATGGTTATTAATGATTATCGACGATATGCGGGTTTGTTAGCTTTGTAGCTTTGAGAAATTAGGCTGAGTGACCTCAGACAGACAGACGGAGAAACGGATGATCCTGTAATGGTACCTTTATTTTTTTATCCTCCACGATGCGAAAATGTCATTTTCGCGACTCTATGTAGACACGAAAGATGCTAGCCAGCCAGGCCTGTAATGAACACTTTTCAGCGCTGGCTGCGAAAATAATTCTCCCTATAGGTGGCGACCGAATGATCTGTCCAATCAAAACACAGCTTTCGATTCGGATTGTCGTTAGCGATTAAAACGTCAACGTATTTTTATTTGTCAAAAGCCAATATGTCAGTGATTAGTCTTTAGAAACCGGTGATTTTATTACGATATTGTTGTGTAGGATAAAAAATTATGTGTGCACCACGCCCAGAAAGTGGATTTCCGGGCCTCAAGAAGTGCCCAGGCTCGCTACGTTCGCCTGTGCAACTCTTCTCTCGGCCCGGAAAAGAACCACTTTCAAAGATTAGTACACAACTAGGAGAATGTGCAGGCCTAATAGGCCTGCTGGTCGACCTAGGTAGATCGCCGAAGCGTTAAGAGAGAGACAAAAAGCCCGGATGCTCTTACACGCGCGACGTGATTATGCTCGTACGTTCTGAGCGGTTACGGGCGCGCCATCTATTGCTTCGTAGAGTAACCTCAACAGCGACATGATGTGTCGCCGTCTGGTGACCGCGTCGGGGCAGCGCGCGGCCGTTGCCTAGCAACCTCGATCGATTGGCATGACGACGCGCTGGCGAGGACAGTCCCAAACGATACTCCATAAATTTAGCCTAATCGAGTTAATAAATAACGAGAACTGGCCGGAAATTGGACGAAATCGAAAGCCTAAGCACTGTAGAATCCACTTTTAGGCGGAAAATCGGCGCCTGCGGCGCCGATTTTCGCTTCTTCGAGGAGCAGACCCTCCCCCGATTCGCCGATTTTCGTAAACTTCTTCCGCGGACTGTGTTAGACTTTTAGTATATAGTAGGGATATACTATTTTTACTTTATCATAGGCAGTATGTAAAGTATTGTAATCGTGCCAAAAAATTTTTTTGAGATTTTAGCGAAAATATGTCTTTTTGGGTCCTCTGAACATTTTTGACCAAGGTACAAAAAAATGTCTGTGTGTGTGTGTGTGTGTGTGTGTGTGTGTGTGTGTGTGTGTGTGTGTGTGGATGTGTGTGTGTGTGTGTGTGTGTGTGTGTGTGTGTGTGTGTGTGTGTGTGTGTGTGTGTGTGTGTGTGTGTGTGTGTGTGTGTGTGTGTGTGTGTGTACCCGTTTTTGTGGCGACGATTCCGGAGAAACTACTAATGGTAGCGGGACGAAACTTCATATTTAGAAGTTTCATGACCAAACTTAGAGCTGAAAAGCTTTCTGTTGAAAAGGATCCAAACGAACTGGTGGTTTACTCATAGCATTTTTCGAAGATTTTGCAAATGAACCGCTATTTGTATAATGTCGTCAAAATAGTTAAATAATAAATTAAAGGAGAGGACATTTTCTATCATTTATGTATATGACATTTTTTTGGTAGAATTTATGGTTTAGCTGCATGAGCAAATTCTATTTCATCGAGATCGGTCGTACTGCTTTAAAACTAGTAGCCAGGATATGTCAGATTTTTTGATTCTAATGACAGTAGCTAGTGTCAAACGCTAATGTTTTGAAAAACTATTGTGAATATAGGCTGCGTTCGGATATTGAACACCGTTACACTTTTTACACCCAATAACACGTAAGTGTCATTTGGACGGTGTACCCGGTGTCAACGGAGTACAATATCCGAACGCAGCTTTAATCGAGATATCTGTCTAGTTCTACTAGTTTTATTTTAATGCAGACATAGGCGATCTCGATCAAATAGAATCTCATGCAGCTAAACTATTAATTTTATATATAGTATGATAAAGTCATGTGCCTGGCCACATCAGATTTTTTACTTTTGAACCCTAAAACACAATTTACAACAGTACACTTTTGCTTAAGTTTTAACCTGAGCGGGGAATTTTCCGTAGTAAAAACTTTATTTTCCGGACTAATACCACAATATTTCTGCTGAGAAATCCAACAACTAATAAATGAATAATAGATGTGCGAACAAAACAAAAACGCATTACAAGAAAAAATCAACTTTTAAACTTTGATGGATTCAGTGAGGTGTGATCTTTTTTCTCTGTGTATTTGGTAATTCGTAAATATGGTCCACATACAGTTTGGTTGTTAAATAGGACTTCTTTTAACTTAAAATACATCTTTACCTCTCGCCCTTCATATACGGCTAGCTAAGAGTGGCGCTAAGGTTATGGACCGTACAAATTTTATGTTTACCTCGATGTACGTCGAAAACGTATATATCTGGTGAGGGTCGTGCAGCACATAAAAGGAAATGATAATGGATTGTGCTGTTATAGAGGGAAACAGCTGCTGATGAATAAAATATAGGCGGGGATCAGAAATTCGGAATATCGTCGCCGTGACATGACGTTGAAACTTTAGAGTCTTCAGTGTGTAAACTTTTATCCAGGGACGAATCGCGGATAGTGGTTTGACAAACATCCGAAGTTTTACCCTAACCCACAACTGATATTTTTCATTCAATGTGTTGGTTTATATTCAGAGGCGCAGCTGTGCGCACCGACGCGGTAGTTGCTGGAAAATTGTCAGAGTTGGCTAATTCTGGGAAACTATATTCAAATTTTCTGTTTGTGTGTTTCTGTTACGTGTTTCCAGTTAACATACGTTATAATTTGCACACGGGTTACGTGGTATTCTGGATGTAAGTAAATTATCCCATTCAAATCGAATATTTTACATAGCCATTCTTTAAAATAGTATAGAAATGAGCGTGTTATTTGATTTGTTGTGAGATATTTATAGTGGCATATTCTATTAATAAAGGAACTTAGTTCTAACTTATTTATTATCGTTTTCCGGATGTTCTGGTTTTTTGGTGTTCTGGTTTTTTTTTTGACAGATTATCTGCGCCAAGCGTAGACTAGGTCTAAGCTAGAAAATAGAATTTTATCTAGATATTATTTAATCAGGATCGCCCTTCTTTTGAAAACAATTTTTATAGAGATCTCATTTGCGTTTTTATAATAAATGGTAATCAACCCTGGTAATCAAACAAAGTCTAATGACGTAACAAGAAAATTTCAGTTGAGTTACAGTCTATACCAACGTTTCTCAATCGGAGTTCAATTTTCCACGTCAATTTTTTGCGGAACCCCTGACGACATCTTGCGAAACGGATAATTGATTTGTCTTCAAATGACAAGATTATTTCAAATTATCTGTTACTCTTTAGATAAAAACAGCAATCTGGCAGAATTATTGGTTAAAATCTACCATATTCATTTTAGTGTGACTCTATTAACACAAATGTACCTATAATTTGAATCTGCTCCTCATCCTGGAAACTTGATTTTAGGAGTAACATTTATTTCGCAGAACAAGTTATTGCTCTTACTAGTGGAGTAAAATTAGACAGAAATAGTGCGTTATCTCGAACCCTTTTGGAAATAAGCGAATTTTAATGATTTTTCGTAAACGTTGCAAATTTAAAGCACTGTAAACATTTATAACTACCAAATGTATGCTACCTATTTATTTTATGAATATATCCATTTGCTTAAATTATATTGAATTGTGGATATAAGTAATATTAATATGACCTTAAGTACTTAAGTACATAGAATTGTATACAATCCTGTAAGGATGTCGTAACGTTATGTAATTAATGGGGGCTGTGTAGCCCCCACTAATCACCTTCAATTTAACGTATGATAGACTATATTATAGAATACCTAACTGTTGTAAAAGTTATTAACATTTTGCTAAAGCAGAACATTGTAATGTATATTCTATGTTCAGTTGAAGCTACACTAGGAGCAAAACATTTTGCATTCATGAATATGACTACCTCAAGTAATTACCTATAACTTGTTGCATTAGGGACAGTCATACAATATTTTTTTTGGTCTAAATATTTTGTTAAATCAGCCAACCAAAATATCAAATCCCTCCACTGGTGATTTCACTATCGAGCAGCATTTAAAAGTAAAATCCCTAATTAATTACCTACAATTAGGCATTAGAGAAAATGATTTCAACAGTTTGTGTTAAAGTTGTAAACATTTTTATGTAGCAAAGATATATTGTACTGCAACACCCACATAAGTAATAGATAAAAATTATTGCGATTTAGGGGTTGTTTACCACGGGAAAATCACCCAGTTTTTGGGTAAATACAATGATTAATTAACTACAATTTGACATATGAAGAAAAGATGTACAAACATTTTTGCAAAAGTTTTTAAAAACATTTTTCCCGCATTTTTTTCTCGTAATATATTTCAAAACAGATAGTCGATGTAAATTATTGTAATTTAGGAGTTGGTCGCTACAACGTGAAAGGGTGCCTAACTAATCGAGGTAGCCTACATTTTGACGTATGAAATAACGTCATCTAGCAATTTGTTGTAAAAGTTACAGAATTTCCAGTGCCCCACAATAATGTATATGTATCTGTGGCAGTCGACTCTCAATATTATTGCTACAGTAATTAATGGATTAGTTACCATTTAACGCTCTGTTAAGCCTAAATCATAATGTCGCTCTCAATGAAAAGTCTTATAACATGAGGGCATTTTTCTTGACAAAGAAGGTATGGCTGTCCTTTTTACATTTCCAAAATCCTAAATAGTCTCTGTTTTACCGACCAACAGACTACATACATAATTCAAAACTAAGTCTGATTCACTAGTTTGATATAATTGTTCCTAGATAGCGACAGGTACCGATCGATATTTTGATCTGAGTGATTTTTACTGATATTGAAGCCTATTAAAACGAGACATAATACTAAACCGGCCCGGACGCCGGGACCCAAACCGGGACTGTCCCGGTCAAACCGGGACGTATGGTAAACCTAATTATAGCAAATGTTCGACATTTTCACCGAGAAGTTCTAATAAAAGCTTGAGAACCCAACATAAATAATCTTATTAATTTTGGTTTGCATTTTTACCTAGAATTGTGTGGTGCACTTAATATTGCCTCGTTATTTTATTTTTTTTTGGGATGTTGCCATGTGCACAAAGCCTGTTGGCTTGTCTGTGCGGCGTCGTGGAGACGGAGTATTTTTAAAATCCCTGCCTAACCTGGGCTTGAACCCTGGGCTTCATAGTGGAAGGCATTCATTCACCTTATCCACTAGGCTTCCTCCGCTAATTACCATATTAGTGCAGATTTTGAACTTTTCGATTGTATGAGCTTCTTATGTAACAAACTTAAAGAGACAAAAAGTAACGAAAATACAAAAAATAATCTATATGTTATAGATAAAATTATGGTGCAAAGATAACTCAGAAAGTTTTTAGAACATGACTTATTTGTTTTTCAAATGTCTTAAAAAAATTTACAACCGACTAAAATAAATATTAACAAAACGTATCGTAAACTGCTCTACCTTCTTAAAGAATTGAAAATTCAAAAAATCCATTTGAAATTTCTTACTCAGAATAAAATGTTTCTTTATTTTTTATTAATTTAATTTTTATTATTATTAATTGTTTAGCTTTAATTAATTTATTTAGATTTTGTTTTAAAGTTATTTTTACAGTGTTTCGTGTCGGTGTTCGATAAAAGAAGGTTGGAAATCATATTTTAGATATATTATAAATATTTCCGGAGGTTCTGCTACTGACAGGTTACACTTTTGGACTTGCTGTCTCTTTTCCGTACGAAGCAGCCGCATTATCTCTATTCGTCGCCGGCTTCATTATCCTTCGTCCGAGACGGCCCCGAGGGTGTTCCATTTTCGGCGTAGTTCTATCCGAAACTCTCCGTCCGCAATGTGCCCGGGTAAAATACCTACTCAAAGTTATTTTTATGTGTTCCCTATCCAGAGTGGCGTCGGAGAAAACGGGCTCACCCGCATAGGGCCCCAGGGCGTAGGTTCCGCGGTATAGGTAAAGTAGAATTGTACCTGCTACCGTTGCGGACAGGAAAAATATTTAAAGCTGTCGTCACTAAGAGCCACTATGAAAGAGGATATCTCGGTAACAAGTATTGGCATGATAACGCAATTGGGTCCAAAACAATCGTAAGTGTTTAATAAATACGGATAATTAAGTAGAAACACATATGAGTTGTTCATTAATTTTATAAAGCGATATAAATGTGCGAGATAATTTTGGAACAAGGCGCAGTACTTTTCGTCGTCCGACTGGGTTGCAAGCGGCTCGGGATTAGATGCTCGGTTCATGGCCAGTACTTAGCATAAAAACAACGTATTTACGCAGCGTTGAATTTGAGTTGAACTAAAATTGTTGTCGCAGAAAGGACTATAAACTAAACATGCTTTTTTAACGCACTTTTAATCAGAAGCAAACAAAGAAAATAACAAAACACAAATATTTTTGTCACAGACCGTAATAATAATGCAATAATAGGTTGATTTTATGGTTAAATTAATATAAGTACGGATAAATATTATTATAAATATTAATTTCTTGAGTAAAGTTGTATCTACGTTGTGTTGCGTTCGTGTATTATTCCAAGGAAATAAAACAAATAATTATCAGTGTTAAAAACTTATTTCAAAAAAAGACCACCAAAGCCTTATTGTCAAGGCCTGTTGCCACAACCTCGCCATCGTTAGAAGGTACTTCTAGTGGACTCTATAGCAAAACAAGTCGGGAGTAAAGTAAAATTATTACAAATAGCACGATTCGAAACTTAACAAAAATAATAACAACAACAATGACAACAATAATAACAACAACAATAAGCGAAACTACTAAAACGTGGCAGATGTTAAGGCCTTTGCATTTCGGCAAACATATTCGCAAACATGCTGCTCTCAGATATGACACTGACACAAAATGACCCGCATGTACGCAAAACTGGTTAATCAGGCGAGCAAAGCGGTAGCGAAACCCGCACTGAAAGAACGCCGTACGATGGGCCGGAATACTGATTCTGTCACGTCCGCGCACGTTGACACTGTGGACGTCACTGTGTGTGGACGCAGGTAACTCGGCTTTTTTTACCGCAAGAGTTTAAAGAAGAAAACAACACTGTGCAGCTCTCGTCTTCTGGACATGTCCAGGCAACCGGTGCTCAGCAGCCGTCCCGACATGATACCATGTCCACAAACCCCATATATGAGCCCGGTGCAAGAATTCTGCATCGTCTCCAGACGGCCGGCATCCATCACTCTCAAAAACCCATCGTACACTGCGTCCATGTAATTTAGCGCATCCTCCTACAGAAACGGTCCAGCAGATTCCGGCTGGACCGTCTGCATCACTTAATTGACGAAACGTGGGAAAATGTTTCAACACCGATGACTTTAATGACAAATTTGATCTTTTTTACAAGAAGCTTATGGTTATAGTCAATAATTCTTTTTCTTTAAAACACATTCCAAGAAATAATGGAACAAAATCTTGGCCTAGATCAGATAATATGAAAGAATGATCTGTACGTTTTGCAGAAAAAATACCCGGTATTAGAGCTGCTACATGGAAAACTTACATAAGTTTTGTGTGGTGTAACCTCTGCCAAGGAATTGTTGATAGTTTTATGTTATTTGGTGGCAACTATCATCTGTTACATTTTTGACTTCTTTAGTAGATGGCGAATATTTGTTGCCTATTTAAAATAAATAATTGTATTTGTGTTTTCCTTTGCATAAATAAGATTTTTTGATTTGATTTGATTGGTTAAAGCTGCATTATAACCTAAAAACGCGAATATAGAAGCAATATAACACAAACAAAAAAATCGCATTCGCGAATAATAAAGAAAAAACAACATGGAGTATCATAAAGAAATTACAAAACAGAACAAGCACACATGTAAATGGGTTTCCCCTAAAGTGTGAAAGCGGTGAGAAAGTTCATGAAGACGAACTTGCCAATATGATTAATCAATTCTTCAAAATGTCACCCATGCGAATTATCGAGCATATAGCGGACAGTACGTTAGACAATTATAAGATAAAAGGAAACCCAGCATCTATTTTTCTCAAACCTTATACAGAGAATGAGTTACAGGGAATTTTAAAAAAACTAAATAGCAACTCTGCTCCCGGATGGGACGACTTACCTAATAGGATCCTGAAAGAATTTAGATTTTACTTAATTAAGCCAATAACACACTTGATTAACACATAATTTAAAACAGGCCGTTTCCCAGAAAGCTTATAGTTATATTGTGTTCGGCTGCTGTTCAAAAAAGGCGACGGTACAAATATTTACAATGATCGTTCAATAACACTAACATCCGTTATATCTGAAATTTTTTAGTATGCTTTGCTGAACAGACTTACAGACTTTATCACAGGACTTTATGGAGAAATGTCAAATAATCTCTAACCACCAGCATGGGTTTATTACTGCTAGATCAACAACTACAGCTGTTACATAGTATATATGTTAGTGTAAAAGCCCGAAATACGGTCAAGGATGAACGCGTTAGTCCTAGGTTTGACCAATTTGATTTAGTAAATGTCCAAAAAATTCTATTTTGCATTTAATTTTGGGCTTTTACCAACCTACATTGGTCAATCCTAGGATTTACCTCATGGTATTGGTATAAGCTAGTTTTAATAATTCAGCGAACAAAAAGTTACCGCAAATTTTGTTTTAGCTCTGTTCGCGGATATAGTTTTGTTATGACTTTGTGCACTAAAGTGAGTACGTAAATTACATTATCACTTTGAAGTGGGTACGAGTGACAAGAAAATAAATAAAAATAAAGATTGCCTAACATTAACCAATCATAGCTCTTTTTTATTTGGCAGTCGATAATATTTTAAATATAATATAAGTATTTTTTAATTCAATAGATTTTTTTTATTTACGGTTAGCATCCTTAAAAGTTATTGTTCTATATCTGTGGCCCGTAGCTAGATGTGTCATGTAGAGATATAATGATTTTTTTTATTATAGTAATTCACAGGAGATTCAGCGGAGCCAATAACATAAATTTTAAATCAGAACCCATTTACCTACAGTTGAATTTACGAGTTGTTAAGAGATGTTCATTGTTTGTAAAACCAAGCGTTGTTGTATTAGGAGTCGGTAAAGAATTCAAGTATTTTACACTATAATTAAGTTTGACTGTCCCCTTTTTAAATTGCTGCTATAAATAGGATTTTTAGTACCTACAGTCTGATTTTTATAATGAATTACTACTATCAAATTAGGGAAAGCACCAGAGATTTTTAGTTATCTACAAAATACGTGGTAACTAATATTTGAAATTAATAATTTTACGTTCTCCGGCAATTTACCTAAAATATAATTACCTACCGAAATTTAGCATCCTTGGTTTAATGCACCTGTTGTCTTTAAAAAGCATCATAGCTCACAAAAAAGCGTATGTTTTCACATCCTGGTAAAAGCGGTGCGATAAGTTTCTCCTCACCACCAATACTCAAAACATCAAATCGAGTTAGACTCCTCTAATGTTCAGATTTTTTGCACTTAGGGCTGATATTTTTACATACCTATCATATCTGTCAGATTTGTTGCGCTATTTTAGCTTGCTAAATGAGAAGATGTACCGGCGGCGGTGATACAGAGTGAACACAAGGAGCACGATATGCAACCCATCCACCGCTTCCGACATATCTTCTCATTTAACAGGCAACCATTGATGACTTTGCAGGTAGGTGAAAATACCAGCCCTTAGACTCTTGAATCAACTGTTGATAGCGTTTCTAAAGTCCTATTTACTCCTGGGCTACAGTAGGCAACATGCAGCGTGCAACATGTTATTTTTTTTTTTGATGGATCTTATCTGATCAATGATATTTTTATTTGAGTTGTTAACAACAGCAATATATTTGATCCAATGTTGTTGCCTGTTGCTGTCACCATCTGTTGCTTTGGTCTAAACTAAGCACACTCAAGTGTCTGCGCAAATAAATACATCTGAGGTTCACCAGCAGGACCATCACTAACCAGTCCTAGCTTTCACCATTATTTAATTCTAGGATTAACCACTGTCTTGGTAAAAGCTCGAAATTATATTGATAAATACCATTTTTCGGACATTTATCAATTCATATTGGTCAAACCTAGGATTAACGCGCTAATCTTAGGTTTGACCGTATTTCGGGCTTTTACAGTAACATATATAATAATATCCTGTCACGTCTGGCAAATAAGCAGTGTCCTGTGGCAAATTTCTGCGATTTAAGCCGCGCGTTCGACTGTGTGCAGCATATGCGACTGCTGGAAAATTCGAGACTCTGGGCGTGAGGGGGATTGCGTTGTCCTGGCTAGAATCCTCTTTGAGTAGGACACGTAAGGATTGGACTCCTGGACGGACAATGCTTGTTACACTCAGACTCAGATACTCTGTCGGTTGAAATGGGGGTTCGTCAGGATTCAATATTGTCCCCGATATTGTTCTTCTTGTTCATCAACGATATATTTGAATATCTACATAGGTATCACGTTGTATGTTACGCAGACGATACAACAATTCTATTATCTGACAAAACCACAAAGATAGAACACAACCTTAACGTTATGCTTCAGAAAACAAATCACTGTTTTTCAGCAAACAAGTTGTACCTAAATATCGACAAAACGTGTTATACACAATTCAAAGCATCACCGCAAATACAGATAGTAGCGTTCAATGCTTAAATATGGATAAGAGAAATAAAACCAACGCAGGAAACAAAGTTTTTGGAAATGCTTATACAGCAGAATCTTAAGTAGGAGTCTCATTGTCAACCTCTTGTAAAAAGGATAAATCCAACAATTTTCAAAATAAGATCAATACGCGCGATTGTTGATATCTCCATTTCAAAAATGTTGTATTTTTCAGAAATTCAATCCTGAATTGCGTATGGTACAATATTGTTCGGAAGCAGTGGTTGCACAAAAAAAAATTATGCTTGCGCAAAAACGTCCTCTTCATGGTATGTTATGGCAAGAAGCAGCATGAACCATGCAGTGTCACTCGGTATTCAGACAGTGGCAAATCTGTAAATTATTCAAGTATCAACTTATGTACACAGTAATAAAGACGAACTCATTCGCAAGAATGATGGCCATCATTTCCACAACATCAGATACCCTACCATACACACAGAAAATCATAGACTAGCAATAACTTCAAAATGTCCAAAGCTTCAATTCGTAACAATTTATTACCACTTGCCAACGGCTTTAAAAGACCTTCGCATCGGTAAGTCGGAAATAAAACATATTATAGCCTCAATGAATTCTTCGAGGATCACTTGTAGTGGCTTCCTCCTCTTCGGCCTCCCACTCAGATTTCTCTTACTGCGTGTGAATATTTTTGAAATATTATTTGACGTGTCTCATGCAATGTGTGTTGTCCTATAGACCAATAAATCAATCTATCTATCTAGAGCAGGGGTCCCCAAACTTTTCCCGATATCCTTCTCTTGTTCACGGCCGCGTCATAAGTCTACTCCGCTCAATGTGGCCCGCGGGCCGTAGTTTGGGGACCGGTGATCTAGAGTAATGGGACGTCGGATTGTATGGATACTTTTATTACTGTTACCGATAGAAAGTCTTTTGCATGGACCAAATAGTATGATGTAAATTGGTATGAAATTTAATAATCCGTAGAAATTCGTTTAGGAGTTTTCTAAATTTACCATATTAATGGTTAACATTGAAGTAACTTTTGTCAATTTACTCTAAATTATAAATAGGTATTATTCAAGGGAGCCAACATATTTTGGAACCAGTTTCAAGAATTTCTGTCTCTTTAGCTCGTTATTATATCACAAAACTTGTTAACCTTATAGGTGCAAAAGTGAGTTTGTGCAGTTATAGAGTACATATTTAAACGTGTACTAAATTTTGTTTAAATTTTGTTTAAATTCTATAAATGATATATACCCAAAATTTGAGGTGTAAATACTCATTTTATAAGTACCCACCATCATTGTATATTGGTCTGTTATGATGTATACATTCAGGTAATATTATCCAAATGTGATACCAATGAAAGAAAGTTCTGCAGTTTTTAGTTAAAGTAATAAGTATTTATTACTCTGACTAGACAATCCGAAAATCAAAGGATGCAATTTTATTCGATCAGCTGATCGCGCAGTAGGTCACCACATCAGTCTTCCTAAAAACGTGATGTATCAAATTCTACATTCTCAATAATGAATTACTCAAACATTATGTCCGATAGAATCACACAATATTTGATGTTTTACTCCATACATCAAGATATATAACCCCTAGAAATTATTGCTCTCATTTCGTATACAGGATATATATATATATATAAAAAATAAAAAAACTTAAAAAATTACCTCCATCTTGTATTAACTATTTCAAATTTATATATATATATATATATATATATATATATATATATATATATATAATTGGTATGAATAACAGCTCCTTTATTTGCAACACGACTTCCACCCTATTAAACAATCTCCTATATATATATATATATATAATGAAAATGTTTAACGACATAATTTGTCAAATTAATATTTATAGGTTAATAATATGGTGACATACAGGCAAAGGTCCCTGGTTCAAATCCAGGTTGTGGCTGTAATTTTTGATTTATTTAAAATTTACATCCCGCCTGTATGTCACCATATTATTAACCTATATATATATATATATATATAATGGATGTTAATTAATTAACTATTTCAAATTTATATATATATATATATATATATATATATATATATATATATATATATATATATATATATATATATATATATATATATATATATATATATATATATATATAAATTTGAAATAGTTAATACAAGATGGCGGTATCTTGTATTAACTATTTCAAATTTTCATATCAAAATATGCAGGTTTCTGCGAGAATTAACATCCTTTATATATATATATATATATATATATATATATATATATATATATATATAGGAGAAAGGTATTTGTCGGTATACGTTTTAGTGCAATAGCGGTCAGTCTTTTCTATTATTTCATTTCCCACATCGTCTCTATCTCTGCATTTCTTCCAGTCACTCTTGTTTCCTGTTACACTGGACAGTTAATTGAATGTGTGGAGTTAATTGACACACAGGGATACAAAGGAACTTCTTCAAATTTCGAATGTTATGATTCAAATCTAGCGTCAAATAGCAATAGTGATATTAGCTGCAACTGCGGGTACATCTGAATATTTCTTGTTGGCGTGTCCTGTTATCGCTGTTTCGCTGTTTTTTAACATTGTTAGTTAATATTCTGTCACGCGGTTCTTAGAGAATAAGTCAATTCACGCCAATTAACGCGGAAATCCTAGGATTCACCTTATTTCGGCCTTTTACAGTAACAATGGGAAAACATGTTATAGAATGAATAAAAAAGTGTATTAGTCTGAAATATATTCGTGTATATAATATGTTCATGTATCGGTGAGTACTGATTCGGCTGATATGGTCGAAAGATATTTCACAGGTTGTTTTAATTTATTTGGAACGACTACGCTTCCGACATGTAGTTTCCCAATTCCGTATTGTTTTGCAATGTAGGAGTTCAGCGGCGCGCCCTAACCTTATTTCTAACGTTGCAATCTATCTTGGCGTGGTTCTAGCGGGGCGTTGAAATTGTCGTCTCTGCAGCACCGCCGGAGCAAAACCGCGCCCTCGACTCTCGCCCCCTTGATTGTCGGACGAACGTTGAATGAAATAAATGCCCTCTCGCGGTGGTGTCTCGAGTTGGTAGTCCTATGCAGAGACCCATTTATCCGGTGAACGCCGGAGTCATCTTACATTTGTCACGAATTTACGACGTCCCACGACGGAGACGTACTGCTGTTTACTTTGACTTAATGCTGCACAGTTTATTTCCCGTGGAAATTTGTTGCTGAAGTTTAATAAAATAGGTACACCTCTTTTATTAATCTTAAAAACTCATATAAAAAAAAATTCGAGAAATGCACGTCATTTATACAAAAATTTTGCATCCATGCGTGGACGGAAGAGCAACTGTACATTACCATAAAACGTGTCCATGAAATTTTATGGGTGCAGTATGTAAGAATGGAAAATAATTAATATTTTGATAATATATTTGTATGAAAGCTTGGACGTTAAACATTCAATTCATGAAGCAGACAATTATGTGGCAAGTCTGTGAAGTAGTGTAGGTTACCACATGCAGTTATCACACCTTCTTCTTTAGAAGTTCAAGGTTTAAGCTTTTATTTCAGCCTACTTAGTGAACTCTGCCAAGTCGCGTTTTATTTTTAATAATAATAATAACAATTAAAATAACAGTAATAAACGTCTTTTTTTCTCCGAACTAACAAATTAAACAATATTTATAAACATGAAACCGAGTAGGCAAAGCCCAGGTTAATACAATAGTGTTGCCTGCTGTACTGAACCTAACCTAAATAAAACTTTTCAGGAGGGGTTTTCAATGCTAGTTTAAACCATAAACTGAGTTTAGATATACAACATCAATGAGACCTAACCTTGGTTTAGACCGAAACGTCGTTTAAACCAGTATTGAAAAACCCGGCCTTATAGTGTTAAAAATTCCATACTTATTTCGGAATTTGTTATTTTCCTTAAATGTGACGTACAGGAATACTTTAAGTATGATCAAATGAAAACTTGAACCCGGTACATTGGAAATAGTACGCCAATTCTTTAAACTTTAAACTTATGGCATGCATTTTCTTACTATCAAACGCGGGACAAAAACTGGTACGCCCAGGTTACAAAAAAAAAATGCTCTACACCGCTTTACAGAGTTGTTGCATAATTTAAACTTTAATATGAACCTGTTGAAAGAATGCTAAAGATTCCGATCATTATTTGGTGCTGGCAAAATCCGCATCCAGTTGAAAAAAAGACATTGGTCGACCACAGCTAACAACTGGGAAATCAGGATGGATAATGACAATATTGAGAAATTTAGAAGACACTTAACAGGTAATCGCGACATGTGGACTAAGAAAAACCAATTGAAGAAGTATGAGACTGCTTTATAGTGCATGTAAAAAAGTAAAAGTCAATAAGCAGAAAAGCTGTGCAGAATGGATAAGTGAAGATTCATGGAAGAAGATGCACGCTTGACAGAGAATTAATTAATTAATTACAATAAAAGCAGCAGGAAAAGGACGACGAGAAGAGGAAAGAAAATCAGCACAGGTATAAGAGCTGCAGCAGAGACATAAAGCAAAGTATCCGAAATGATAGTCAACAATACTGTGAAAAGATGGCAGAGGACAGACAAGAGACTTCTAAGAGACGCGACGTAAAAGATCTTTACCGTATCATACAACGCCTTATCGGAAAAACGAAAAAAAACACATGGTTACCACTCAATGACTGGAATGGCATAAACGTAAAGAATGTGGAAGATCAACTTACCCGGTGGAAGGAAATTTTGGAGGAATCAATGCGTACAATAGGGACTGCAGTGAAGTCCCAGAATATACAGAAGTGGTCCAACAAAGCAGGAACCGATTACAGCAATACAACAAATGAAGAATGGTAAAGCAGCCGGAAATGACGGAATATCTGCAGATATACTTAAATTGGATGTGCAGTGCATGACGCACCCCTCTCAATATTGCACCCCTTAATGTTAAAGATCTGGGACGAAGAGAAATTTCCAAGGGAGTGGAGAGAAGGAGTTAGTGCAAAAATTCCAAAGAAGGGAAATCTGCAAGAGTGTGATAATTGGAGAGGAGTAAACCTCTCTTTTTTCTTTTTTTTAGAATTTTTATAAATATTTAATATAAATTTTTATAAATATTTAATATAAATTTTTATAAATATAAATATTTACAAAAACTTATAATTAATATTTCTAAAACATATTTATTTTAAAATATAAATATTTTGAACAGATTGGGCATTATAATCAATGAAAAACTGCTAAAAGAACTGAGCGGCTTCAGACCAAAATACTCGTACATTGACAATATAAATATAATACGACTAACAGAGCGACCTTAGAGTACCGGTTGCCGCTGCAAACACCTTCTTATAGCCTACAAGCGTGCTTTTGCCTTCGTTGACAGAGACTGTATTTAGCGGGCTCTTAAGAACAAAGGAATATCAGAAAAAAAATAAAACGGCTAATTCAAGAGAGGTATAATAATTATACATGCCGGGTGAGGTGCTTTATCCGAATCATTTAAGATCGAAACAGGCCTGCGACAGGGCTGCATAATGTCACAATACTCGTCCTGATTGTTATTTTGTACTAGAGAAAACAACGAGTACTAGACGAAGAGGGCTCCAGTGGGGTCGAACAGGTACATTGGAGGACTTAGAGTACGCTGATGATGTCTGCCTAATAACAAGCCATCTGTCGAATATGCTAAAGAAATTAGAAAAACTGGCATAGCAATCGGCTCGAGTAGGTTTGCATATTAATAAAAATAAGACAAAACTCACAACAATCAATACCCCAGCACAGAGTATAAAATTAGAGAACAACTACTTAACAGAAAGTGTGGATGCATTCAACTATCTGGGCAGTACGGTGGTGACGGAAGGGGAAACAGTTGAACTGATGTTATGCAGAGAATCAGTAAGGCGCGGGGAGTGTTCCTTGGTATGAATATAATTTGGTGTTTGAACAACTTCAACATTAAAACAAAAGTGAATATTTTTAATGCATGTGTTAAATCGGTGTTGTACGAGTCAGAGACGCGGTGCGTCACAAACGCGACTAAACAAAAACTACAGATATTTGTGAATCAGATTTTAAAAATTTGGTGGCTGAATAGTATAACCACAGTGGAATTATGACAAAGAACAGAACACAGTGACATCAATATGGGAATTCAGAAGCGAAAGTTCCGCTGACTGGGGCACACATCACGAAAATCCAGAGATGACCCGAGTCACCTGGTACTGGAATGGAACCCCCAGGGACGAAGAGGAGTCGGACGGCCGAGGAAATCCTGGAGGACCGTGCAGAAGGAGACTGAAAGAAATATTGGACAGTTACGTGGCATCGCCAAAAATCACAAAAATGGAGACAACTCATTGAAGAACTCGCGACGACGACAACAACCCCTATGTCCTACGAGGTATAATGGGAAATGATGATGATGAAAGAAGGCTATCACGTTATATTAATTTATAAAAGATATTACAAAAACTGCTCTTTTTATATCCTTCAACAAATTAACACGACCGACGTGACAGAGCTCTCTTGGTCTTCTAAAATAAAACCTTGGACCTTGCTTTAAAACTGTCCTCTGCTGCTGATGTATGCTGTTGATATAACTATCGAAAGGAATACCAAAGTATAACAGTCAATAGTATAAGACATTCTGGTCTTCTAGGACGCGGCATTCGCACAGGATGTAACTTACCATCTCGTCGTCCTGTTCGCAAGCACTGCAGGTGGGAGTTTCTGGCAGATCCAAATTGAATATATTCTTCCGTAGTCTGCAGTGCCCAAAAAGGAGCCCCGTAATAAGACGAAGCTTACTTCTGGGTTACTGCGTGTATTTTCTGGCTTTTTTACAGGAAGGATACTTGACCGTCTCCTTGGCTAGCAAATAGCCTCGTGTGTTATCCCATCAGTGTGGGAATTTGCAGTGGGTGATGTCCCTCACCATGTCCCTGATTACCTATGTTCTTGGAGTGCCCTTTTATCCAGGTGAGGGCGATTCTGTTATTCCTAGCTGCATCTACCAGGGATTTGTGACATTTCAATACTAGCCCTGAGATGAAACGACACCTTTCTAGAGCAAGGATGGATTGCCTCCTGTCAGTGATGATCACTATGTTTCTGCCTGATTTATTGGATTCGGTGATTATGTAAGTAGCAATTTTGATGGCAAAAAGATCCGCCTGGACAACAGAAGGGAGTTTACCGAGTGGCCTTGATCTGCGCACATGGAAGTAGTGTGAGAAGACACCAGTACCAGTCTGTTGAGCCTTCCGTGTAGATCTTCAGGCTCCTGCTAAGGTCAACCTCCGTGATCGTGTTGTTGGTAAGATAAGGTTTACTGAAAACATATTGAGGGGGCACGTAATCTGTAGGGCACTCTAAAAATGATTTACATTACACAGCCCTCCTCCAGTGGTCTAACCTCTTACTACCGCCATATCTGTCCCACGAATATCCCACTGTACGGAGCCTGATCAGTGATGCCAGAGCCACGTCTTCTATGAAGATGTCAACTGGTGGAAGGTACAGCCTATTCTCAATCGCAGCAGTTGGGAAAGTGTTCGCCTGTAACGCTCAAGCAAGCCATTCTTTGGATTCGATTCAATTTGGCGACAGTGGAGGCTAGTTTGACTCTGTGCCACCATACCACATAGGTAAACATTGGACGAATTACTGCAGTGTAGACCCGCAGCATGAGCCACGGTGAGAGGTCCCAGGAGCGTCCTATGGCTCTCCTACACTGACCGAACGCTATACTTGCCTTTTGTACTGTGTTGGACAGATGGTTATTCCACAGTAGCTTTCTATCGATAGCGATACCCATATATTTGACCTCTTCGGAAAGCTGTAGTGTTGTGTTACAGAATTTTGGAAGTATGAAGGAATCCAACTTCCGTTTCCTTGTGAAGAGGACCATCTCAGTTTTGGAAGGATTTGCCAAAAGTGAGTGATCCTTGCACCAGTTTTCTATGAGTTTGAGGACTTCCTGGATCCTGTCGTAAAGATAATTAATAAATTTACCTCTAACAAGGATGACGAGATCGTCTGCACAGTCAATGGTATGGTAATGTAAATCCTGGAGCCGTTTGAGGAGACCGTCTATGAGATTCCACAGGAGTGGTGATAGGACACCTCCCTGCGGACATTAACCGGCAACCCTGCCCTTCAAGGTGGCTCCTCCAGCACTTAGGATCACCGTGCGCTGAGTGAGCACGGTGTTAATCTAACTAACCCTTTACCGCGGTACACCTCATTCAGATAGGGCGTTTTAGATAGCAATTGAAGGTTGCGCGATCAAAACACCTTTGATATCGATGAATACTCCCAGAGTTGACTGATACACGTCAAAGGATCCTCCTATATAACTTGCGATGCTATGTAGCGCCGAGTCTGTGGATCTGCCCTGGGTATACGGATGTTGATTAGGATGTAGTGGTTTATTAATTAGAGCCGTGTCTCTAATGTAACGGTCACGTAACCTCTCCAGCGTCTTAATGAACATGGAGAATATACTAATGGGCCGGTATGATTTTGGAATAGAATAGTCCGGTCTGCCTGGTTGAGGAATGAAACTAACTGCAACCATCGGCATCGGACACGGATATATTGTAGGGCAATGCATGCCTGAAAGAGCGATCACTCTACTAGATGAGATTCACTCACGTCCAGGCCCTACTGTAGCAGGGCCGGGATGACACCGTCCGCTCGTGGGGATTTGAAGGGGGGGAAGCGATGATCCTCCACCTGATTTAACTTCTGTCGCAGACTCAAGAAGCAGTCAGCCGGTCGTCATCTGCTATCCTTTGACTTCCCCCAATCGGCCAGAAAATGAACATCCATAAGTAGGCCTAAGACAAGACTCTCAGCAGGACTATTGGTATACCTCCCATCTGGCCTCCGTAGGATGCCAATGTCGCGTTTGGGGTCGCTACTATCAGCTTCTTCAGTTGAGAGACCTCAGAGACCTTCATCATGTATTAGCAGAAAGAACACCATGACTCCCTTTGCTTTTGACCTACGATAATGTATTTCTCAAACGTTTTGATAAATTACATTTTTTTTTTCAATAAGAAGAAGTATTTTGTGACATATGGCGCTTTTACTGTTTCAAGTACTAAAACTATTCGGCTTAATTACTTTATGTACTGCCTCTCAATTGCTCCTCAGGTTGGGTATCTACACCAAAAGAGCCCAAAACCTTGTATCGGATAGGCTACGGGAAAGAATCCAATAACATGATCAAAGCTTGACCGTTTCCAAGAAATGTCCCTTAGATGGTTAAGAAGGATCTTTTAAAATACCTTCGGTGTTTTCTCTTGAAGCCTCTGCCATAGTAGTAACTATGTTTTCAGATGTACTATAGTAAAAGATTAGTCGTTGAAGAAAAATCTTTAAAAATGGGACAGGTTTCTTGTTTAAAACACTTTATTGTTTTAAATGTCATATCTCGGAAATAAAGAAGTTTTGATTACATATTTATCGGATTCTTTATTATAAAATGAATTCCTCCTTGCAACTGCGCTATATACTGGGTGAGCCATTTGATGTAATATGGCTGAAACTCATGGAAAGTATTGGGGCACACAGGAAATATTTTTTACAAAACTTGATGGACTTCGATGGAAATAATCAATGGTGATATCATCCACTTGCAGGTTGAACTGGCAGGTGATAATATCACCAACTTGGTTGTACCGACTTTTAAACTATCATACGGCAAGTACGTCGTGTGATCAAAGGATAGCTCGTTTACAACCAAATAAGTTCTGGCAATTAATTAAGAAGAGTATAAAAGAAGCTATATTTTTATTGTAGTCCAACCAATATGAGGTAAATATATATAGAAATATGTGTAAATAAGATGTAAATATCCACATTTGACAGTGAATAACTTTTTTGTAAGTACTGGAACCTCCAGTATGTTAATAACAACTTCTAATTTTATTTTATGTTGTGCCAAGTTAAGCTATAAGTTGGTATGTGATAAGATACTTGGAAAATGTATCATTGGAAATTTATAATTCGGTGAAGGTGATAAGAACGAAAACTTCAGACACAACTATTTTCCAGAAATGG
Source organism: Aphodius sticticus (assembly GCA_963966075.1). Classification (NCBI taxonomy): domain Eukaryota; kingdom Metazoa; phylum Arthropoda; class Insecta; order Coleoptera; family Scarabaeidae; genus Aphodius; species Aphodius sticticus. The sequence continues at coordinate 66,717,425 of OZ014506.1, forward strand.
AAATATTACCTTCTGTACCCCTGCCATAATTCCTGACTTGACGACCCTGCAAGCCCAGATTTTTTTAACGAGTCCAAATGTTTGGGAATATTTCTGATGAGCTTAAGAACAATTAAACCATCAGAGAAAGAATATCCTCAAAGGAAGTAACCCGACGATATACAATATGAAGATGTTTATTTTGATTATTTCCATGCAACTCCTAGTCTTCACACACCAAATTTTAACTGAGTAGGTTAACCTGTAAACAAATGAAAGAAAAATAAATCTGTATAATCATACACATGGAAACAAATGAAAGAAAAAAAAAATCTGTATAAATCATACAGATTTATTTGTCTTTCATTTGTTTCCAGGTAAACCTACTCAGTTAAAATTTGGGGTGTGAAGACTAGATTTCTTGCATGGAAATAATAAAAATAAACCTTCATATTGTATGTAGATAGCGCTTAGGATCTTTCGACTTGACATCGTCGGATTACTTCCATTGAGGATATTGTTTCTCTGATGGTTTAATTGTTTTCAAGCTCATCAGAAATGTTCACAAAAATTTGGAAACGCCAGAAAGTAATCACTTTCTGGGGTTTGCTATTTTTACATGCATTTAAAATCTGATGAGCCATTTCGGCTCACGAACATCCTATTTTATTACTATTTTCCTTTCATTTACGATACAAGTTCCACCAGAATATTTGAAATGCTGCATTATGCAATATAAATTCGTAAATGCTGTTACGATGCGTGGTCCTATATGCACGAATGGAGCCAGGCCCGACGAATGTGTATTGGAAAACAGTTTGAATGTTATTTACATTTCATCCACGTTTAGCTAGCGTGCAAAAAAAGTGTATGCTCCAAAGCGGCCCAGCAGCAGTACGAGTCATAAGCCCTAAAACTGAGATTATTACCTACTAACTATATAAAAACAGTAAAACCTGAAAATACCTTAACACATGCTCGTGTTAATTGTGAATTCGTATTTCTGTTCAACCTATCGATACGTGCAGGTACTGATGGATGTAAAGCATTGACGAATCCAATAAACCAAGCATTGTTCATTTATGACAACGATGCGCGTGCCTTATCTAGGGTAGACGTACGTCTGGAATTTATAACATGAATATTCATGAAACATGTCTGTATATTATATTGTATATATGCTGCTATATTATTAAACATCAAACTGGATACTTGTTTGCATAAGTTTAACCTTTTATTTCTTTGGAACTACTCCGATTTTAAATATTTTAAAATATTGCTTTGCGTTAAAAAGTGTAGTTCATTAATCGCTCAATTTAATATACTTGTTGGTTACATAACTATTAGCGTTCTTAGATTATATTAAAACCAATTTCTAAACTAATTTACGTGCAGCAACAGCTTTACAGGTTTTTTTACACGCTACAGATATCTACCACGTGGGTAGCAGGTAATCGCATATAAACAGCGCCTCCTCATGACGATCTTAGACATATCCCACGGTAAAGCGGGATAGTACTTACTCTACCGCTTATAATGTAAACGTAGCTTAAAGCTACGTTTACATTAGGATAGTAAGCAGTAGAGTTAGTAGGTAGAGTAAGTACTATCCCGCTACTAGCTTAATGTAAACAAGAAGAGCTAGTATGAGTAGAGTACTAAAGATAGTAACTGGTAGAGTAGAGTAGATAGCACATGTGACTAGTACACTATCGACTTGCCTTCCCCAACCATAGTCCGACTCTACTCTACTCCAATTCTACCGGTGTAAACAGCGGTGCGCGGTAGAGTAGAAATAGTTGCGGGTTAATTAACATTTAAATTTTGATTTAAACCATTTGTTCTATAAAAACACAAACACAGACATAAAATCTTGTTTAAAGAACATTTTACAAATTAAATTTATCATTCAAACATTCTCAGTCTGTACTCTACTCTACCAATTATTATCTTGTGTGTAAAAACGGTTACTCTACCGAACACGGTAGAGTGGAGTGACTTGGATAAATAGTAGGCAAGTGTACTCTACTACTTACTATCTTAATGTAAACGTGCCTTAAGACAGATGCGCTGTCGTACACGCACCCTGCCAATACTGTCAGAATGACAACCAGATGAAGTCAACTGTTTGCCGTGACCTATTGTTTTTCATCTCATCCGAAAGATGGCGAACGAATTTCAGGTGAGACTAAAAACTGTAGGTCGACTCAGCGGGAACTGTGTGTGAACCCCGGACCTCCTAACCTGTACGCAAACGCTCTACCACTACAGATATTCCCCCTTTACCCATAAAAATATTGTTATAAAAAGCTTTAGAGATACATAATTACGTTAACCTACTTGAGGATAGTCCCCAGGCTACCGATATCGTCGCTTTGTCCTTGCCAGCTAATTTATGTCATCTTGCATCCTGGTGTACTCTTCCGTCAGCTTGAAGTCCAAGAGGCTAGAGCTATAGTATAGTCCACATTGACATTACTGCTCACATTTGGTACTGTATTAACATTTCCAATGTCTATATCACTGTACAGGGTACTATATTAATAATATCCATCTTTAATATCACTACACAGGAAACTATTCTAACATTACCTATGTCAATAGCATTGCATAGGGCGCAATATTGGCATCATCCATGTGAATACCGCTACACAGGGTAGTATTTTAACATAACCCATGTCATAGTGCTGCATTGTGAACTATATTATCGTCATCCATACCTATACATATTACATATCATAGACCAACCAATAGAGATTTTCGCGTGACAAAAATAGTCAGGTAGCCGACGGTCTCAGGTCACGGTGAACAGTCGGTAGATGTATTGTGATGTGTTTTCGACTCGCAAATATCATTACTTAATTTGTTACAGACAAAAAAAAAACTCAAAAAATGGTGCTACAACTTTGATATAACGAAGTTATGAATTTTGAAAAAACGCAGATTTTTCCGGTTTTTCCGAATTTTCTCCGTCAATATTAATCTGATCGAGTCCGTGTAGGGCTCATTTTTTTCGTCTTCATTCTACAATTCGTCTGTTGAAAGCATCAAGATTGCTCTATCGGTTCAGCTTTTACAAGCGAAAAACGAAAAAAAAAAACACGATTTTTTGAGGTTTTTTGTCTATAGTGAATTAAGTAATAATATTTGCAAGTCAAAAACACATTACAATAGATCTACGCACTGTAAAATTAAAAATGTGGCACAAAAAATAATAAAAAGGCGACGTGACCTGGGACCGTCGGTTTCCTGATACTATTTTTGTCACGGAAATATATAATCGATAAAACGCTACAATTTACCGTGATATTAGTTTCAAACAAATATGCTTGTTTCAAATAAAATATATATTTATCAACAAGTAGAGAAGTATTGATTTTGCGTACGCTAAAAAAATATTGATATTGTTAGGTGGATGTCTGAAAACAAGGTTTTATTCTTCTCTAATATATATATATATATATATATATATATATATATATATATATATATATACTTGCGAGGGAGTAACGACCGTAACTTCGTTAGGAATTAACGTCAAGTCAAATAATGTGGGAATATCGGTCAATTGGGCGTAGTAAAGGAAACTCCTTTTGTCTAAGTTCAAATTTTCGTTTTATTTCAATACTTCATCGGGAACAAGCTAAAATTAATGCACAAAAAGAAACACATAAGCTTCACTCAAGCAGTGCAGAACAGGTATTATACGATAATAAATGCTATACCTACACTACTCACATCATATAGTCAAAGAAATCAGCCAAGGGAAATACATTATCGGAACAGCCACATCACCAAACACACTGGTTCATTTGTAATAGCTGAAGGCTAAACGTTACATTTTTATTAACACTTAATATAACATCTGGAATATACGAACACGGAACACATGCTCTGAGCCTTTCAGTTGAACAAAACAAAAACAACTGTGAAGCGGCAAACCAAACTATGACCACCAACCTGACAAACTCATGGCTGGCCGGGTAACCAACACTCACACCAACCCTGCACTACTGGCCGTTAAATTTATGATCAATCAAAAATGAATAAATATTACTGAGTTGACCCGTATCAGACTTCAAATTTAAACTATGATCCTTATTGAGTTGAATATAGAACATTTCCAGAAAGAGTCTAGACCTATTATTACCCTCAACCGCAATTATATCAGTGTTGCTCCAATCCATAACATGATTACTATCAACGGCATGTTGTGCAACAGCACAATTTCTTCTACGCAATTTAGTGTCACTATTATGCAAAGCCAACCGTGATTTCAACCATTGAGTAGTCTGACCATAGTATTTTAGGGAGCAACCACCACACGGTATACAATAGATGACATTGGACTTCAAGAGATGGGGGGTTTTATCTTTAATCTTGGAAAAACTCCTGCCAACAGTCCTCACAGCATTGCTAACCACAACACGAAACTCATCATTACTAAACAATTGTACTAACTTGGTGGATAAGCCATCAAGTTGACTGAGTTTTTTATATTTAATTTCAACAACGCCAGCACCATCATCTGTCGCATACTCATGGCGCGGGCTATTATGAATTAGTTTGTGCACCAGGGTTTTTGGATAGCCATTGTTGGTAAACGTTGCACTTAGGTTACGTAGATTGTTGTCGATGAAAGTTGGGTCACTAATATGTAAAACTCTATTCCTTATGGCTAAAAGAGTATTGACTTTTTGACTCATAGGGTGATTTGAATAAAAATTAATGTATCTATCGGACGCCGTGGGCTTCCTGTACCAATCCAACCTTAACAAATTATCAGTAACATCAGTAACGTTGGTATCCAAAAAGGGAACACCAAAGTCAACCTCTTCCTCCACAGTAAATTGTAAATGTGAATTAAATCCATTAAACGTGTTTAGGATCTCCTGCACTTTGTTGTTAGGTACTGCACAAATTATATCATCGACATATTTATATAAGAAGGGTAAATCAAACGTTAGCTTTCTGACACAATTATCTAATAGGCTATCCATGACAGTCCAATACTGGCGCGGTGGCCAGTATTGGACTGAGAGGAGAACCCATCGGCGTACCAAAAATCTATTTAAAGAATTTATCCTGAAAGGTAAAGTAACAGTTGGTGAAAACAAATCTAATCAAAATTAGGAACATTTCCTTTGGAATAGAGCAACAATCGCCAATGAACTCCCAACCATCGTGTATCACTTGAATAACTAAATCCAGTGGAATATTAGTAAACAACGAAGCCACGTCCAACGAGATTAAAACAAAATCAGGTGGCAGCGTTATCCGTTCCATCAATTTGCAAAATGTGAAGGTATCCTTTATATTAAATTTTTCATTATCCTGACGGGAAGTGTGTAAAATGTCAGCTAGGAATTTTGAGAGAGCGTATGTTGGAGAGCCTATGGACGAAACTATTGGCCTGAGGGGAACATTGATTTTATGTATCTTAGGTAGCCCGTAAAATTTTTTGAAGGGATGGAATTATATTTAATGAGTGATCTGGCAATGTCCACCTCAATATATTGTTTATCCTTCAACCGAGTAACAAGTTCGTTATTCATTTTTTCTATGGTGATGGTTGGGTCGCTAATTTTTGATAAACAGTAGTATCATTCAGTAGTGCCAATGACTCATCCATATATTTATCCTTGCCTATCGCCACTGTGGTACTACCTTTATCAGCCCTAGTTATCAAAATATCCGGTTTACCTTTCAAAAAAGCCAACGTCCTCCCATAAACCGTGTATTAATTTTAGCTTGTTCCCGCTGAAGTTTTGAAATAAAACGGCAATTTAAACTTAGACAAAAGGAGTTTCCTTTACTACGCCCAATTGACCGATATTCCCACATTATTTGACGACGTATATATAATATATATATATATATATATATATACACAGGATGTCTCAACAGTGCGATCTCGGAAGATTGTGCCTCTGTTAATGAAGATTTTTTTAAAACTGATTTCACTCATCTATACAGAACGCCGAGGCGCACATTTTAAAATTATTAGCTTGTTTACAGGGTGTTCGATAAGGTAGTACCAACACAAACTTATGTTTTTTTAAATGGAACAACCTATATTTCGGCACAATTTTGAATTCTTCGCAAAATTTTACGACAATGAAAAATAACATTACCTACCCTAAACTTTATACTTTCTGATTTATTGTCATTTTTATGAAAAAACAGCAGTCTAAGAAAAATTTTATATCTCAATACCTGTTTTTAGTTTTATTGCGAACGCTTAGATTATGATTAAGTAAGCAGCGTTCTATTAGCGTGATTAGCTACCATATCCAAATTGTGTCCAGGGTGGTCATAATCTACAACAAAATATAGCAAACAGTTTTTCCTAAGAAAGTTAATTTTTTTAAATGGAACACCATGTATCCAATTATTTTTTTTAATTCTACGCATCGTTCTGCAGAAAAAAGTACTAGCATACACCAGTGCTAAAATAAACAATTGCAGAGATAACTGGTCTTCTTAATAAAAAAGTCGATTTTTCTATCAATTAGAGCTTCTACACCGACATTAACCATTAAACCAGCTAAGTATTTATCTAAATTACTGTTTTCTCGCATGATTTCATCTTTTTTTAAAATAAATCAACACATTTGACCACATCTGCAATTTAATATTTATATTTATAATTTGAAATAAAATTTTACTTATACCCTGTAGGCCATGAAAAACTGTGCTAAACAAGTTATTATGGTATCTGTCAGTGGTGGGGATATTGTTAGGTTAGATTTGCATAATTTTTGGAAATATGGCGAACTTTTCTCAGGAGGAAATAATTGACATGGTGTGGGTTCTTGACGAATGCAACAATTTTAGCACACACTAGTGCTAAAATAAACCGTTTTACAGAACTAAATTCTCTTCTTCGTAAAAATTTACATATTTTAAGATAAGGAAAACAACACCTGCTCTTTAACAACAACTTTATATCAACTTTATACCTTAATAGCTTGTTTAGCACAGTTTTTCATAGCCTACAGGGTGTAAGTAAAATTTTATTTCAAAGTATAATATTAAATTGCAGATGTGGTCAAATGTTTTGATTTATTAAACAAAAAGATGAATCCATTCGAGAAAGCAGTAATGTAGGTAAATACTTAACTGGTTTAATGTTTAATATCGGAGTAGAAGCTCTAATTGATAGAAAAATCGATTTTTTTATGAAGAAGATTAGTTAGCTATGCAATTGTTTATTTTAGCACTGGTGTGTGCCAGTACTTTTTTGTGCAGAACGATGCGTAGAATTCAAAAAAATAATTAGATACATGGTGTTCCATTTAAAAAAAATTAACTTTCTTAGGAAAAACTGTTTGCTATATTTTGTTGCAGATTATGACCACCCTGTACACAATTTGGATATAGAGATACGTGCGGAATAATCTAAGCGTTTGCGGACCTATGTTTATATGAATTTTTAGTCATTAAATAAGCCAAAGATTTACCCCTTTTCGTATTTACATGATATTTAGGAACACCTTGTATATATATATATATATATAAATATATATATATATATATATATATAAATATATATATATATATATATAAATATATATATATATATATATATACAGGCTGTTCCAATATATATATATATATATATATATATACACGCTGTTCCTAAATATCATGTAAGTACGAAAAGGGGTAATTCTTTGGCTTATTTAATGACTAAAAATTCATATAAATATAGGTCCGCAAACGCTTCGTTGCCGATCTACAGGCTGTTGAAATTTCAAGATTGCTACAAAAACCGCGCCATGCTAGTTTTAATTTTTAACAATTGGTGGAGAATAAAATGTCAAAATAAATACAAACAAAAGGTTATCTAAATCAATCCAAGGTATACTAGACCAATTATTTAAAAAAATTTAATTTCATCTAGCGAAACACAGAAAAGCTTTTATTTTTTTTCTCGATAACGGTGGTAAATACGAAAAAACTACAAGAGATTAAAATGCTTTAGAACAAAACAAAAAATGCATTTTGTATTTTAAAATCCACCAGCGGCGCACCGAAAAAAAGTTCATGGGGAGGAAAGGGGGCCATGAAAAAATATCTCCCTGTAGATTCTTAAACCATTTGGTATGCCCAATGACGTCCTACAGCGTAACCTATAATTCCAAATTAGAGCTAAATATCTCAAAAGCTACAAGAGCTATAAAGAAAAAACTAAAAAAATCTTGAGATTTCAACACCCTGTAGATCGGCAAAGAAGCGTTTGCGGACCTATGTTTATATGAATTTTTAGTCATTAAATAAGCCAAAGAATTACCCCTTTTCGTATTTACATAATATTTAGGAACAGCCTGTATATACAGTAAAAAGTTAGTTGGGTGGATCGATCACTTTGTTGTAATAAAACTCATTTATCTTTGCAATATTTCGACACTTTATTGTGTATTCGACAGGCAGACGGTCGCTGGTAGACGTCTACCAGCGACCGCCATTGCAGCTAACACGCGTCCTGTGATAAAGTTTATAAAATTATGATGAACAATTCGTCTGAGAAATAAGACAAATACACGAAGTTGACCTGCACACGGAATTTGACATATATACTTGAATGAACTACGAGACCCTGATCATGTTTGTTGGAAGACTCTGATATCGACAATTTGGGCGGAAGATGACCGTGAAGGTCGAAACATGTCCCCAAGCATATTAAATTTATAGCAAAGAGGAAGAGGCTTTTATTTTTATCAACCCTAATGAATATATATATATATATATATATATATATATATATATATATATATATATATATATATATATTCTACGTTTCCAATGAAAGAGAGCTTTATTGGTTTTTGAATTGATCGAACACCCGAACATAATTCTTCCTGTTATTTGCACGATCAAAGAATACTTCTCTACATATATATATATATATATATATATATAAAAATTTGAAATAGTTAATACAAGATGGCGGTAATTTTTTAAGTTAAAAAACTACAGCCACGCCTGGGATTCGAACCCAGATGTACGGATTGCCGGTCCGACGTTTTACCAATTAACATCCATTATATATATATATATATATATATATATATATATATATATATATATATATATATATATATATATATATATATATATAAATTCTTTAACAATCTTAATGATATTTATTCATATATTTTGAGCTTGGGTCGCTCCAACAACAATAACAACAATCACAATACTTAAACATTCAGCCTTCAGCATTAACATTTTTTGTAACAAATCCATTAGTTGTAAGATAGGTAATTTTATCATAACATTGTCACATTCCATCTATATTTTCATATTTACACTTTCAAATTTCCCACTTATAACCCTTCGATTACTGTTCGCATCCACGCCTTGAAAAAGAACCTTGCTCTGACGAGGTAACCTGTCAGTCGCCATTGTCCGAGCAGAAACACCGTTCGGTGTTCGTTATCTCAAAATAAAAATAATTCAAGGCTTGGAAGCATGTAATTGAACCCGCATTGATGTTACGCTCGACTATTGTACAATCTTCACCAACTCTCACCCTACGTTCACATTGTAAGTACTCACAATGTTTCTCTTCTTTTATGTCCTTCAGATGACCCTGATGAAGCATGCGATGTATGCGAAATATTGGTAAATTAATAAAGAACGTACTAATTGAATAGACGTCCATTATTATTGTTGCTGGATTCCCCAAGAAAATTTCTCTTACTTATATATATATATATATATATATATATATATATATATATATATATATATACATATATAAGGAGAAAGACATTTGTCGGGCAACTCCGTCATACGAAGGTCGAAGAAGCAACCGTAGACACGTGTTTCGGACTATTAGTCGTCATCAGTACGGTATAGTCAAGGAGCAAGATGGACAGTCAATGAAAAAAAAAACACTCAACTGGAGACCTAAAGGGGGTAACCAATGTCGCCAATTTTGTGCTTCAGTCCCAACATCTTCAGGATTCGAAGACAAGAAGTGACGTCGCGCCGGAGGTGACTGGTACACCCCAGTACACCATACCCCATGGAAATTAATTTTTAATTTCGTGTTATGAGTAGATGCGTACTCTGAGTAAATCTACTCAAATTGGTTTGAGTAGATGTAGTGCTCTGAGTAAAATACTCAAATCGATTTGAGTAGATGGGTACTCTAAGTAAATCTACTCAAATCGGTTTCCGTAAAGTGCTCAAGAGTATTACTTTTACTCAGTACTCACGTGCTCAATACACAAATTTATTAAATCTCCTCAAGTAGTGCCCCACTCTGCTGTTCACACAGTAATTTATTATATAGATTTTATTACCGCGTCCTAGATTTATTAGTACCATTTCGATACAGGTTCTGTTTTTCATTCTTTCTTGATGGAGTTATTGCGGTTACCTAAGGAGGTATTTAAATATATGACCTTCTGCGAACTCTTTGAATTCATTAATTAAGTTGTTATTGGTTTCGTTTACTTTTATAATTTCAAGTTTCTCTAAAAGTTCCAATCTTGTAAGGTCGGACAAGTTACCGGCGCAACTTTTGCAAAATGAAAATCATTATATTCACATTTTTTGCTATTTTTTTACTAAAAAATCATTTTATTTTGCTTTGTTAGTTTTTGAGATACCGATGCGCCGAAGACGTGCCGACAACTCTGCGGCGCAATCTGAAAAAACAAATCAATTTAAAAAATGTGAACCGCCTATATTTTTTTGCTTTTTTTGGTAATTTTTTACAAAAAAGGCTTTGTTAGCTTTGTTAGTTTCCGAGATCTAAGTGTGTTCAGCGGCGAACGTTCTAAAAACAAATGAATTTGAAAAATGGTAACATCGTATATTTTTCTGCTGTTTTTTGCCAGGTTTTTACCAAACATTTTGTTTTGCTTTGTTAGTGTATGAGATATAGGGGTGCGCCGCTGACGTGCCGGCATCTCAACGGTGCAATATGTAAAAACAAGTAAATTTGAAAAATGTGATCATGCTATATCTTTCTGGCAATTTTTTGCAAATTTTTTGCAAAAATTTTGTTTTTTGCTTTGTTAGTGTCCGAGATATAGAGGTGCGCCGCTGACGTGCCGGCAATTCAGCGGCGCATAATGTAAAAACAAATGAACTTGAAAAATGTGAACAACCTATATTTTTTTGTTCTGTTAGTTTTTGAGTTATACAGAGTGGCTAGATACAATGTACATTAATGGTCATAAGAAATACACGATTCTGCCATATAGAAAAGTTCGCTCTATAGTAAGAATATATTTTCATATATACAAAAATGTTTAAAAATTTAAATATTTTTCTATTGGTACACAAATTTTTGGATGATTATATTCGTTTGTGTATTCTATAGTTGAAGTTTTCAATAACTAAAAGTTGCTGTCTGGAGAGAAGAGTCATTATGTTTGTGCGATTGCTAAAATTCGTCGTGGCAACTAAATATTTTATATTAATGAATTATTGTGCATAAGTTAAATAAAACTAGATGTTTAGACTTTAGTAACTTTGTAGCTGTTGAGTATACGAGTATACTCCCGAGTATACTCCCCGAGTTAGGCATTTTCGGAAACTTGGTTTATTGATCTTGCAAAGTATATCAAGATATACAGGGTATTCCATGTAAAATTCCTAAGTTATTTAATTTAGCAAACCTCCAGTTATTCGGAATGAGTCATGTTGTAATCGCAAATCAATAATAACTGTCGAAAAGTGCGATATTTTTACTATCCAAAATAAGTTCTTATTAGTTTTTCAGAAATATGCACAATTCTCTGAATTATTTTTTTTAAATGCATGTTTGTAATATTAATATCACAATATCTCAGAAACAGTTAATAAAACTCAAACCGATTAGGATAAAAATCTTCTGTTCCATTGAAAAATCATAAAATCATAAGTTTGTGTTGGTACGTCGCGTCGCGTCGCGTCGTTGTGAAAATGTCTGTAGAGTGAATGAATACACAACTTTTCGATATGGATGAAAAGTGAATTTCGATTTCTTAACACCCTTAATGTACTTTGCATCTAGCGTGGGCGAGCCTGTATATCTAGAAAAATAAAAATAATGTTTTATAAAAAAGCAAAAAATTTGAATACAATACTAACTGTTCACTTTTTCAAATTTATTTATTTTTCCAGACTGCGCCGCCGAGTTGCCAGCACATCAACGGCACACCACTATATCTCAAAAACTAACAAAGCAGAAAAAAACTCTTTTGGTAAAAAAATAGTAAGTTAGCAACAAAATATACCCTTCACATTTTTCAAATTCATTTGTTTTGACATAGTACGCCGGTGAGTTGCGGGCACGTCAGCGACGCACTCCTTTATCTTGGAAACTAGGAAAGTAAAAAAGAATAATAAATTGGTAAAACATTAGCAAAAACAATATAGGCTGCTCACATTTTTCAAATTCATTTGTCTTTACATAGTGCGCCCTTGAGTTGCCGGCACGTCAGCGGCGCACCCCTATATCTTTTTTCTCCCCTATATCCTTTCTGGTAAAAAATTAGCAAAAAATAAGCAAAAAATTGGGTGCTCACATTTTTCAAATTCTTTAGTTCTTGCAGATTGCGCCGTTGAGTTGGCGGCACGTCAGCGGCGCCTCGGTATCTCGAAAACCAACAAAGCAAAAAAAGTAGATTTTTTTGTAAAAAATCGATATTTTGGCAAAAAATTGCAAAACAGCAAGAAAAAATGGAAATAATGAGTTTCATTTTGCAAAAGTTGCGCCGCTGGCTTGCCCGACCTATTCTTGTAGACTTCTTGCATGTGTGTAATAGGCTTATATTAGGTTTGTTACAACACATAGAAAACACCGTTCTGGTATCGTATTTTGTCCTGGATCAGTTATGTTCGAGTTACGATCGACAACCCCATAATGAAAGTAGCGTTGGCACATCTGGTCTACTACATTGTATCGTACCGGAACGGTGTGTTGCCGGCAAAGCCCGTTTTTAAGCAGTATTAGGTTGTCCTAGGCCGAAATAGTTCGGCCGTAGCGCGTTAGGGACAACTAGTTTATCGTAGGCCAAACTAGTTTAACCTGATATGTAACTACATACTTCAGGGAAAATTGGTATGGCCTAGGCCAAACTGATTTTGATTTACGGTTTTGAAATTACCGGGTGATGTTTTTTGTGTTGCTGTTATTTGTGGTACCAGATGAATGCCATTTGGATTAGCTATAACCTAAAAATTCACTTCCGTTTCTTCCGGAAATAACGTTATCTTTGAAATTGCAGGATGAACGCTATATTTTGCATGTGAGAATTTCAATAGGGATGATATTCTTAATATAAAACATCTTAATCTTAATCTTTGACATTTTAGACTTCACGCTATACTGTGTTTGCGATATTTTCAATCTGAATACTATTCTAAAACCGAAACACATCGATTGTCAATTTTTTACCGCTTTCTGGTTTTCCGGAAATGACGTCACAGTTTAAGTTTTAAACTGCAGTATAGTTTGCTTGCGATACTTTCAATCGGGATGATTCTTTCTGGAAATGATGCCATCCTTTACATGTAAAACTGCAGGCTATACTTTGCTTGCGATATTTTCAATCCGGATGATATTCTAAATTTAAATCCTATCTATGTTTAAGACATCTGGTTTTCCCGGATATGACGTCATCTTTGAAATTTTAAACTACACGCTGTATTTTGCATGCGATTATTTCAATTGGGATGATCATTTTTACAACCGTTGTTAGAATATCATCCCGATTGAAAATATCGCAAGCAAATTATAGCGTGCCGTTTAAAATGTAAAAGTTCACGTCAGTTTTCGAAACCGTAGTAATTGACAATAAATTGATATTGTTTATGTTAAGATCATCTCTATTGAAATTCTCGCATGCAAAGTATAGCGTGCAGTTTGCAATTTCAAGGATACATTATTTTCGAAAAAAAAAACATCCCGAAGTATTCAGTTTTAGTAAAATTTAAAATGTAAATTCTACTACGACTTTGCAAATAATTCCAGATATTTTGCAATAAGTTAGAAATATAGAAGTTATTAGAAGGACTTGTTCAGAATCGCATTCTAACCTAGCATACCATTTCTCTGCCTGTCTTGCACTAAGTATCATAATTAAAAATTAATACGCTGTATTAGTGCTAAACGTATACCAGAACCGTCCGCAAACATTTACTTTTACGACAAAAATCAGTTCGTACATAATTAATAATATTAAAATCGGTCTCGTCTCTTTAAATACGAGTCAGACCAGAACGCGCTGTGATTGGTGTGACGTAGCATGCTTGGTCGAAGGCTACGTGACATGAGCTAGTTACGATGCGATTATCACCCCTTCACTCCTTCTTACAACATGTGAAAAGATTGACATTAACGTTGGACGTACGTCTTCTCAGACGACTCTCACTTTTGACAACACGCAAAGAGCCCTTGACCCAACTATACTTAATTGTTAACACAGCGCACACAACGTCCTCCAGATACTATACATACAACTAGATGCCGTTCTCATGTCCGTAGGTAGTATGTATTTTTTCGGCCGCTCTCTACGGCCTAGGCTCACCAATCTTATGACGTCACGGAGCGTTTTGGCGCGCTCTTAGTCCGATTTAAACTTTGATAAATAACAATTGAATGCATCAATTATAAGCGGAAAAAATTTACACACGGTTTTCTTACCACCTAACGATTTTATTTGTTAAGTTAGGTAAAATCATGCAAGACCCCCATTGTTTCGCTTTTCTCATTTTCATTACGGTATTTGTTGGCACATATCGCCAATTATCTCCATTCAGTATTCACAAACTTACAGTACACCTGACATTCAACTTACGTATTCTAAGAACTGCAGCTGATGAACTTCTACTCTGTACAAAAATTTAAACCTCTACCCCTTAAAATAAATTAAATAAAGGGTTATCTTCATCAAAATATTTATATGTCGGAAACCAGGAAATACCCATTCCTAATTAAATGTAGAAAGATGAGAACTTTCATGTAACGTATTGAATAATTTTGTCCTAATCTTTTAAAGAAAAAAATTCCAGTTCTTAACAATACTTCCAGTAAAACCAAAACAAAATGAGTTACTATTGAATATAAATTAAGTTGAACAGTACAAGTAGACTCGTTTTACAATATCATGCTTCATTAAGATTTACGTAAAAATATTACAACAAGTTACTCGCAAGATCATATTACATATTATCATGTAATATATACATGTACTGTGTCCTAAAGTCTTAAACAGTTGCCACTTAATTTACTTTGGATTTTATCTCTGATGAAATTGGATTTGTAAAAACAACACTTAACAATCGGAATTAAAGGTTTAATTATTCCTTTTATTTTTTCAGGTGTTCACTTTGATACATCAAGTACGAGCCTGGTGAACGAGATAACAACAGCGATAAAAGTGTTTGCTTATGGTGTCGAGGACTTCTTGGCTGACCCAAAGAATGAGGGTAGATCGCTGAACACTCAATTATCGTGCGATGGAGCGGGGGCGGCCAGGTGGGATACAGGTGACCGTTTCTTCCGGTATCTAAGGAACGTCACGGTGGAACAAGATGCGGGTAAACCAAACGTCGAATTCACGCAGGACGGTGTCCTAAAATCCACGGAATTGAAAATCATGAACCTTAGGCCGGCTGGACCCGGTCAGGTCAAACAGCAGCTGGTTTGGGAGGAGGTGAGTAAGATTTATTGAGTTCGCCCTTCCGAATTGAAATTGCCATTTTACGGGTTCTACCTTTGGGACGTGTTAATTTAGAAATTGGCTACACGTAGATTTGTGTTTCTCCTCTGAGCTTAAGAATAAATACAGAGTAAGGTACTAAAAAATAAAAAAATCACTTTTTATATTTTATTACTTTAAGGGCTGGTATTTTCACCTGTCTACAAATTCCTCGATATCGGACAGATATGTCACATTTATTGCCCTGTTATTCTCCGTTAAATGAGAGGATGATACGGAAACGGTGAGCTAAGCGTGAACACAAGGAGCACGAAAGCAGTGTCGTTATGACTTTATAACGAACACAAAGTAGAAAAATAATTTAATGAAACTCGGTATATATGATTGGTTGTGAAGAAATAAGAAATAAAACTTCGTTCTGGACTAGTTTCATTAGTTTAATCTTAGGCAATTAATTTCGGGGTGTTAAACCCATCATCAGGCCATGCTGAAAACGAACATGTAAATACATTAGACACAAGGAACATATTCATCGTACCGCAATAAACACTAGGACAGTTTGACAATTCTTAACAAGAAGCAAGAACATTGAAATAATATAATTACCGTTAATATCAGTTGGAAAGAAAATATGGTGTATGTCGCTGCTAAGAACCAACCCCAGTACTTCTATAGCATCGAAGATGTCGTGGATAAATGAAAATGAAAGTAAGTGAGTGAGGCGATACCACAGAATTGAATACAAACTAGAATGTGCAAAGGGCTGCGCGGCTGGATGAGGTATGGGCGCAGCCATGTTGGTGCATTGTTGTGTTTACGGCTACAACTCAGTAGCGGCGCGTTCGTGCTATGGGCGTATCACATGTAGGGGCATAACAAAATTAAAGAGATAAATAGGAAGTGAGGAAGTCAAACATTATATTATTGTACTAACGCATTAAATGTTAGTTGATTGACTTGATTATTTTTGTTTTCATTCGTATTGGAGCAAGTAATGCAACGCATGATGTACCTAAATTAGGACACCGTACTTTCCGATCGGACTGTATAAGTCACCGCTCTTCCAAAACACCACCGATAGCAAAACAACAACACTCTATCTGTCTTGCGCTCCCCACAATATGTAAACAAAGACAAGGGTCTCTCTCGCACCGGCTACATTAGGTGGGGGTCCACTGTGAATCCACAAAATCGTATGCGCAGTAGGTTCCTACGCGTTCTAGTAGTTATATGATTTCTGTGGGCGATACGGTTGGAAGTAGCCATGAAAGCCACAAAATGTCGCTGAGAGCATGCGCATTGAAATAAAACTGAAGGGGGGTGGGTTGGTAGCAGCGACAGACGCCCGGGTGCTGTAGTGGTAACACTGTTGTGTATATTACGGCGGCAAGTAGACAAATACAAACATTCATTGTAAATAAACATCAAATTGTGTAAAGTTATACGAAACATACGAAACGAAACGGAACAAATAAGATTTGATTAATATTGTAATATCGGTATTCGGTATATATGGATAATGTTTGATCCTTAACAGCCTTTCTTGGTCACTTGTTATCCGATCTTCACTATCCTATCCTCTGTTTGGATATTTTTTAATTCGGAATATCTTTTCTTAGTAGCTTCTTACTGTATGTTGTTTCCGAAGCAAATAACACAAAATTTGCATCTTTGCGTGATTCCACTAGACCGCTATATTAATTCAAAATTAATCCGAACATACAAAAGAGTGTGCTTTGTTGAGTTGTACAACGCGCACAAATTTGAAATTAAAATCATAATAGATAACAACAGTATCCAGTTGAGTCCAGTTCAAGTGGAACATATTGTATACACTTCCCGTATACTAAACGCAAATAGTTGGTAAGTACAGTTATTCTAACCATAAAAGTTTATATAAATTCGTAATTAAGTGTCGAGATAATTATTGAATTATTGTTTTGAAAAGTGAACAACAAATGAGAATCCAAACAGAAACGGGTAAAAATTGTAGAAGCTGAATGATATATTTTGTCCACTAAATAAAATCAAAAAAATAATAAAATTTTTTATCAAGATTGGGCCGCACAGAACGTTGCCCTTGGGCAAAGCGAGTTCAAATTTGTATCGTTGTATTATTGATATTAATATTCTATCATATATTTATAATATTCATAACTGGAATGACGAACCGATGCGAATTTTCGGTTATTTGAGATTGAAATTATAGCTAAATCGTTTTTGTACGTCCGCGCCGAATCTATACTACTCAAAACAATTAGGGGATATCTAAAAATAAGACACAAGTTCAAAAATGCTTTTCTCTCAAACAGCTAATACACTTTTCATGATTTTATTTTTCTCTTGGAGATTGAGAGATTGATTCTTCAACATCGGTGTAGTTTACTGGTGCGTCAGTTTTGAACATTTACAGTAGAATGACGGTACACTTCTTTTTGTAGATTCGCCTACGGCTCGCGTATAAACTTCATGCTCGCGATTTATATCCTTAATTATGTGCTCGTCAAATAATATACTATTTTTATTTAGTTAACGAATAACGATATCAAAACTGTAAAACTGTCTTTTCAATGTAAATAATTTTCCTTTGTTACGAATGGCTACAGTAAAATTTCGCACAACTTTCTCAATCAGGCGCCGTTTCTCACGCCATTGACTTGGAGGCGCCTTTGTACGAAGGTACAAAAGGACCAGACGATAAATAGTTTCTTAATTTCCTATATAAAACCACCCAATATTAATTCTGTGTTTTAACGAGTTTTACTTAATGTTTGACAATTCTCCCATTCCGTATCCATACATTGTTTTTACGCTGAAAGTTATAATTAGAAGTGCCAAAGCATTCAGTATTGTTAGTCGAAAAAGTGTTGTTCGGAATAAATAAGTAAATAGCTTCCGCCATTACATGTGGATTTTAGTATTCCAAAATCAATACTTCCTATATGCGAGGATACATATGGTGGATTAAAGAAAGCGTCGGTAGAGATAGATGCATAGGCGGCTGTTTCACAAAATACGTCAAGGTAGAATTCGAAATTTCCACTGGTGATTTATGTAAAGGGAATGCCAGCTAGCTAGTTGTGAATTTTGCTGCAATGGTATGAGCAATATTTGCTCGCTGTCGAATTTACTCTCGCATCGAGTAACTCCTAAAAAGATAGATGGCCTTTCTGATTGAAGCATACGGTTTTTAATGTATGTTTAATGTTTACGTATTTGATTGGTTTGGTATTTTTCTATTTCACGGAGATTACATGAGAATGCCATATTTATAGTTGAAAGTTTTATTAAATTAATGATCAGAGTGATCCGGGGGCCTTTAAATTTATAGAGCGACAGTAGAAAGTAAAGCGTAAAGTTAGAAACTGAATGATATTCTCAGTATAATCACATATAGCTGTCAAATTATTTCACTTAAAGCTCTTTAAGTTCGGGCCACACTAACGGCTAACGTTTAATGCCTAAAGCCTAATGTTTAAATTAATGCGTGAAAAGCGAGTGTGAATACAACTTAATGCGTTAGTGTAGCCAGGGCATTAGTGACCAATAAAATTGTAATTTCGACCTGGCACTGCTGTCATTAGTGCGTACCGCCAACTTTATAGTAAAATCACAGTTTACTCTAACTGAGAATTTATTTTACGGCACGGTATTATAGGGAGGAGGGGTTTATTTTAACAGAAGATTGTCACATTTCTGAAATTTAGTTAAAAAGATTATTATTATTTGGTATCATCGTAATGTAAACGTTTGAAGATTATTTCAATTAATAAGAGCCGTTACATATGCGTGAAGAATGGTTTTATGATGCTCTTTTGTTTTTTATATCATTTGCTATTTTGCATATTGGATTATTGTATGTATTAGCTACTTAAGTTTTCTTCTATACCTTATGCTAAAAGAAATATTTATTGGACACGTACAATCCACCACCTTTTCTATTCAAATAATGTTCAATAAATTAAATTAAATTGCTGAAATTACACCATTGTAATGCAGAGAGTCGAAGTTGAAAGGTACTTTACTGTTCACTGGTCATTGCAAACGATCCAAAATTACCCCACGCGCAAATTAGATGACTAGAATCAGGTCTTCCTGCGAGAACAGTCAGTCGAGTAATTACCATCATGAAATCAAAGCTCGAGCATAATTAGCACCTAGGCGACGATGTGCTAGCCAATTATTGGAACTTCCGCTAAGGAGCAATTTGACTCTTGTTTTGGCGAGTTTACTACCATGTTCTCCCTATGGTACAATTAAAGCGTTACTGTAATTATGAAACGAGCGTACATCATTATATGCGTATATAATAATAATATTAAAACGCTTTGTAAACCAGGTGACCCACCCCATAGTTACGCTCGTTTTTTTTTTATGAGAAACGCTAATAGACAAGAAAAATATTTTTTTTTGGGATAATTTTGAGGTTAGTTAGATTTTCGGGTTTTCTGAAGTCATACTAACCTCAGAGTATCATTGAAATTATCATACTAACTTCAGAACATTATTAAAATTTTAAATGGAACCATATATTATTGGTGTGATCCTTTCAATCAGGACGAGATTTTGAACACGAAAACTATCAATAGTCAATTTTTATCACTTAGACAACAACAAAAATACTTTTTTGTTTATTAATCTTGGTGTTTATGAACTCGTAAACATAGTCGAAAATTGTCAGAGTATTTTTTTGGGATCATCTTGAGGTTAGAGTAACTTTCGGGTTTTCCGGATATCAAACTAACCTCAGAGTATCATTGAAATAATCATTATAAACTTCAGAGCATCATTGACATTTTAAATGGAACTCTATATTATATTTGTGTGATATTTTCAATCAGGATGATATTTGGAACACGAAAACATATCAATAGTCAATTATTATCACCTAGGTAACACAAAAAATAAATTGTTGTTCATTAATCAACGTTATCGAAAATTGACGAATAAACACTGACTATATTATACTATTATTATATTACTGGCGCCCTCTAGCGTAATTTCATTGGTTTTTGACCAATAAGTCATTTTTTGCCGTGACTTTATGGGTGCGCTCTGATTAGTCGATGTATTAATTTTTTTTTAACAATAACAAATAATATCCTTAGGTGGTAAGAAAACACATGTTGCAGAAAGAGTGAAGGCATGACAATCGTATCGTAACTAGCTCATGTCACGTGGCTTTCGACCAAGCATGCTACGTCACAGCAATAACAGCGCGTTCTGGTCTGACTCATATTTAAAGAGACGAGACCGAGTTTAATATTATTAATTGTGTACAAAAAAGCGTTATTTGTATTTAAAAAAGCGTTTGCGGACGGTTCTGATATACGTTAGGCACTAATATAGCATATTAATTTTTAATTTGGCGATATTAACAACAAACTAAATAAAAATCAACAATAACCAACAATTAATAACTAACAATAATTATACGCTACGGTTAAGCAAAGTATCAAGTAACAGATGGATAAAAGAAGCCGAGGTCGTCTACAAGTAAAAATCATAAGACGAGAGAAGCGTAAGCATTTCAAACAACTCTACCACAACTACGAGAACTTAGCATACATCAGTCGAAACATGAGAGAGACCTTACATACTTTGAACTCGAAGAAGTTATCAATGAAGCAAGAGGTCCAGCTGGATTATATGGAGCGGCGGACCGACGAAAGAACAACAACAAAATAAACAACCTCAGGAAACATAAGCGACACATAGAGAGTAGTGACAGCAGCAGACTAGATTATACTTATCAGGTTGGGAATTTTCATAATATTATTAATTATACTGATATAGTTTCTAATGAGAAGGAGATAGAACTCTTGAACAAGGGACATAAGTTTGCTCTGCCGTCCCGCAATAATATACTTCACACTATCATAGAACTTGATAATGCTATTAATAGACACCTCGTTTATAGTAATATTGTTCGAGAATTGATCCCAATCATTAAAAGGCAAGAAACATTAAATAAAAAATCAAAACCTGATCCTAAGTTACTCAAAATTGGGATACTTTAAAGAACATCAAGAATAAATTGCGGGAAAACTGAAAACTTCCTCAGAGAGAATGGTTATATTGAGATACCAAAAAGAAACCTCAATGACATGATTAGATCAACTAGATCCGTTGTTAAAGAATGCAAAGATACTCTACTTGATTACACCCATCATAGAGTCGAGTCCTTCATTCCGATGAAGGACTCCGAATGGATCCCTACCGAAACTTCATAAGATGCATTTACCAATTAGACCCATTACTTCCTGTTGTAACTCTCCCACAAGTAAAATCACTAAAATTCTCCTTAACATTCTCAAATCAATTAATCTCACCCACTTATTCATTCACTTATTTCCCATTTTCTGAATGCCGTTAAAGATATAGATGCCACTGATGGTACAATGATATCATTTGATATCACAAATTTGTATACAAATGTACCTGTTGACCTCACACTTAATTTCAGACTACCTACACTGACTTAACCAAAATTGAACATAATAAAAAACTTCTTAGTCATGTCATTGAACAAAATTTTTGTAGCTTCAATTCAATGGGCTTGGTACTTTCAGGCATTTTATCGGATAATCTCCTTGACCACATTGAGAACAGTTACATCATGAATATAAAAAATCCCTTTAGAAATAGAATAATTAAATGGGTTCGATGCGTGGATGATATCTATGTACTTTGGAAGGGTAATACTGATGAGCTAACCGATATGCTTAGTTACATGAATGATATTCATCTCAAACTAAATTTTACTTTGGAAGTATAACATAACGACAGATTGAATTTTCTTGATGTAACCGTCATCAACAGGAACGGCGGTCTTAGCTTTGAAATATTCAGGAAACCCACCTCTAAGAATATCATCATACCATTTCATGCCCACCATCAATCATAGAATGGCAGCTTTTCAACATTATATACATAGAGCTCTAACATACTCCATTACCTAAGATTTAAAAATTAGAGAACTACAATTCGTTTACCAAATAGCTAAAGAAAATGATTTCCCCAGGCATTTAATTACATCAATGGTTAACAGTATTAAAAAAGAAATTTTACCCCTTCTATACGTCCCCCGAACAACTTAACAATCCTCTACTATATGGAACATTTGTTTATAATAACAATAATTTAAGATTTCAAAAAGTTCTAAACAAATACAACATTGTCCCTGTATACAATAGTAACACTCAGGTTGTTAAAGATTTTACTACATATAAACATACTAGAAATTAGAAATTCCAGAATGAGAACAGAGTGGAGTTTATTCAGTCCCATGTTCAAACTGTGATTCAACATACATAGTCCAAACATGCAGAAAACTTTCTGAGAGACTTAAGGAACACACATACCGCAGCTTCTCAAATATATATATATATATATATATATCAGCATTCTTCATACTAAGTTACTCCACAGCTGTAGAAAGGGTTTCAAGATGGACCTATACCCAATACCAAATTTATATAAACAATATAGACCCACGGTTCTCTCTGATGAATGAACAGATTGAATTCAACACCCCTTTACAGCTACTTAAACATAAAATAAGAAATAATAATAATAAAAAATCTTTCAGAATATGATAGTCTTTCTAATATTGATTCCCCTCAACTTGTCTGCGCTTGTTTTTGTTTGTTCACCCCATTTTGTTTCACCTTGTTTACCGTTTCAATTTATTGTCTCACTCATATACAGTTTTTAATACATTAGTGTTCTAATTTTGATATCTCAATATCTTAATGTAATGCATTTTGTTGATATGTTTAATAACTAAGTGTATTTTTTTTGTGCTGTGTAAACACTTGACATGTATGTTTACAATTAGGTGTCAGATACCCGCATTTGTGTATTATGTGAATTTTTCTCCTTTTATAATCGCGCACGGTTATACAACCAAACATACGCTTTCGTTTCTTTCTTTTATCGTTCCTTATTCCGTATGCGCCATTGCTTTGTTCGGTTGACTCTCGTGTGCACGTCCGTTTTCACCTAGTAAATATAAAAATGTTTGCATTTTTAACATTTGTCCAGAATATTTCATTGATGACACCTTGCCGTCTCGAATTCTACCTTGTAATTAACCCACCTGACAGTAAGTTATCAGTTTTAATTATGAACTTCCTATATTTATTGTATTTCTTTTCCACTCGTAGATTTAGGTTTGATGGCTTATATCAAGTATTTGGTGTCACTGCAATCAAAAAAACTGGAATCTTTCGAATAATCAGAGTGCACCCATAAAGTACACGGCAAAAAATGACTCATTGCGCGGCAAAAAAATCATTCAAAATCGATATAGTCCGTGTTTCACGAATTCATAGCCACCTAGATGAAAATTTATTTGTTTATTGCAAAGATGATAAAAAATGACGATTGATATGTTCGGTGTTCAGTATATCATCCTGATTGAAAATATCGCACAAATAATATATGGTGCCATTTAAAATATCAATGAACATGGATACCTAGGCAAGCCTGTTTGTATCCATGTGGTATCCTTTGTCAATTATTATTACGTACTCTTTAGCTTGTGTTTTACAAAAGTGTTTGTTTTTATAGTCTTAATAGATTGACGAAGGACATTATAAAACCTTGGACTTAAGAAGTCTATGAATCTCTATGCAGATGAGTAAGTATATCTGGCGGACTCCAGGTTAATGTTTTTGATCTGGTATTGAATGAATGATTAACTATAGCGAACCTACGGTTTCGGTGAACTAACATGAGGGAGTACAGAATATAAACTTGTCGGATTATGGAAAGTCCAGACCCACAGAAAAGCAAATCACTTGGGTACTGTCTGCTAAGATTAAACATGGTTTTTATTATTTGTTTTTGAGCGATGTTGCCAACCCTCAAATGCTCATCGTATATGCCTCCCCAAACAATATTATCGCAGTATCTAAGTCTGGACACCACAAGAACTTTGTAAATCATTATTCAAAGATTTTTTGACAAAATATTTCGTATGAAATAAAATCTGTAAGATATATGTTTTAGCTGATTTTGTAAATAACTACCGTGTTTTTCTCATTTCAGTGCACTGTCTATAAAAATATCTAATAATTTTATAACTTTTGTTTCTATAATTTCTGGTCAGCAGCAGCCTCCTACCACATCATAAGTCTGAGAGATTTTAAAGTTTGACAATTCGCCATTTGGCATTATTGAAAACATATTGAATTTAGGTTTATCCATATTCAGCAGTAGACCATTTTCTTTAACCCAAGTAGTAATCTATGTTAGACCCTCGATAGCATTACTTTTGATCTCATCCCACTCCATTGTTTGTAACACCTGACTGATCTCATTTATTTCATTGATCACTAAGGAATGGGAGTTCTACGGGACAAGATGGTATAAGCTCAATAACATTAAAAGTTGCTCACAACTATCTTCTTGGTCCACTTGAACATATAATAAACGGCTGTTTTGTCGAAGGAACTTTCCCGAGCGTTTTTAAAACAGCCAAAGTGGTCCCAATATATAAAGGCGGAGGGAATAACAGATTAATTGAGTATTTAGACAAATTCTCAATCATTTCAGGATTTCAGTATGGGTTTCGGCGTGGTCTTTCAACTGTTGATGCCATGTATGCTCTTGTCCATAATATTTACGAAAGCCTGAATCATGGTAGAAGGCCAGTGGTGATTTTTATTGATTTGGCAAGAGCTTTCGATACGGTTTCACTTGATATACTGATGGAGAAAATGGAAGCATATGGAATAAGAGGTACTGCGGCGAGCTGGTTTAGGGAACGCTTGTCCAATCGATCTCAGTATGTTGTGATTGGCAACCAGGCCAGCAGCAAACGGGAGATTAACTATGGGGTCCCACAGGGTTCCGTACTTGGCCCAGTGTTATTCCAACTGTATATAAATGATCTTCTCGAATTGGACATAGGTGGCAAAATATATTCATATGTGGATGACACGTCGCTGTTTTTTGAGGATGTGGTGTGGACTTTTGTCAAGAAGAAGGCAGAGATCGGTTTGTGCAAAGTACGCAGTTGGCTGATCTCAACGCAAAAAAGACCACACATTTGACTTTCTCTTTGAATGCTGCAAGCGAGGCAAAATTTGATAAGTTGGTCCTTCATAAATGTGTATATGGGCTCGATTGCTCGTGCAAAGAGTCAGTTGGTAGATCGAAGTCTGTCAGATACTTGGGTCTGTATATTGACCAATATCTGCGGTGGGACGTCCATGTGCAGTCGGTTGCTGGAAGGGTGCGCAAATTGCTACATAAGTTCTACCTTCTTAGAGATGTGCTCGGTCGTGCCTTGTTGGGGCTTTGGTTGGTCAGTAATTACATATGGGATAGGTCATTGGGGGGGGGGGGGGGCGGCTGCAACTATTCTAGAGCCACTTAATATTGTTCATCGTCACGTGTTGAGAATCTTGGATAGAAGACCGACTCGCTTCTCGACTAGGGAACTATTCTTATCTGTTGGGGTTCTGGATATTAGAAGTTTGTATGTTGTAAATGCCCTCGTGTTTGTTAAAGAACAGTTTGCTGGGGATATCACAATGCGGACTTGTCACCCGTATGCAACGTCCTCGCGGAATAGGGCAAATTTGGTGCTGCTGAGAGCAACAAGCTCCAAATTTCAACGGTACGTTGATTATATGGGAATTAAATTCTTTAACGTCCTACCCCTGAAGCTAAAGCTTATTAAAAATAGAAAAGAATTCAAAATGGCGGTGTATGCTGAAGCACATGTAGATAGTTTTAGGTCGATGTTCGTAGAATTGTCGATGTGTCGGTTGTAGTGCTGTATTGTTTTTCATAACTTTGTGATGGTCGACTGTTCAGCTGCATATTGTAGTGTTACCAGGTATAATTATACGATGGCACGATGTTGTTAAAGAGCCCTTGTAATGTAATAATGCACAATTAAACAATAAACAAACAAAACAAACAAAAATGTAAATGAGAAATTATTGGCCCCAAAACCGTGTCCTGTAAAACTCCTCTTTTAATTGTTGTTTAATTGTGGTTCACTCGAGACATGCGATATTCTCAGCATCTGTTTTCTATTTGAAAGACAATGTTTAAAAAGATCTAGTGCCACACTTCGTTTCCCAATGCGTTCTCATTTTTCCATAAGTAAATTATGCAAAATGACATGTCACGCCTTAGCTAGATCAAGAAACACGACAAGCTCATGAACAACACCTTCTGATCATTCCTGGTCTAAAACCAAATTTACTGTTGGAAAGCACCTGATAATAATCTAAGTATCTTGTAAGACGGACTTTTATACATTTTTCAAACATTTTGGCAAAATGATTTATTAAAGAGATTGGTCTATAATTTTTTATACTTGTGAGCGGACTAGAGCTACTTGATTTTTTATTAATGCGAAGGAGATACCATCGAGACCGGCAGAACTCCTGAGCTTCAGGGTCGATACATGCCCTATAATTTTTGTTCGTTTACTGGCATGAAATAAAGTGAGTTTAAAGAGTTTGTAATAGTATATTATTACACAAGTTTTATAAGACGTCAAATTGGCGCACGAGTTGTTTTGGGCACGACGATCGTAGTGAAGAGTGCGCAAAAGGAACTAGTGCGCCAATACGTCTTATAAAACGAGTGTAATATACGATTTTTCTACTTTGCGTCATTAATTTTATATAAATTAAGAAATTGTGGTTACTATATCTAGAATCTAGGGTATTTTGCGGGTACCGGTTGTAGTACTTGTTGGTACTGTAGTAAACTGTCAACTTCGTAATGTTGGGATAAAATCATGACTAAATCTTATTGTTGATAGTTTTACTCTACTTTAGCCTACAAGTTTTAATAACTAATTAACGGAGCGCAACTATGATCATAATAGAGCTTGGGGCAGCACTATTAACTCGCAACGGCTACTGTGATATAAACGTATGACAACCTTTGAGTAGGGATATAGAAACATAACCTAAAAAGTGAACTTAAAAATGGTGTCAAATAACTAATAGTCACAATAAAAGTGCTTGGCGGGGACTGATTAGTTAGCTACTTCAAAGAACAATAACTTGCTAAAGAATTGTTATAACGCTTCATATCGTTGAAGTCGTGACAGGTGGACGTGTTTTGGTTGTGTGCACTTGATTTTCCAATATCTTGGTGATTAGTTCGTGGTTTTGGATCTTGATTTTGTACCAGCTTCTGTGCACAGGTATTTACTGTTGGTTTGTTGTGATTTGCGATTGTTTGATCGTTCGGTTTGCTCGATTTTTCGCGTTTTATTGGTTTTCCCGCTTATTTCTGGGCCTCAAAGTTGCTTGAACTCCTTTTTTTTTGTCTCCTCCGTCTGAGACAGCTGTGCGGCCGGTTTTTGAAATACGCGTTTGTTTACATTTTCGTATATCGGGTCATTGCCTTTATCATACCTACCTCTGTTTCACCCTTTTTGTGTTTGCCGTTTGCCCCATTTCTTGTTTGTCTCTTGAAGTCGCCGCGACGGGGTCCGTGGCGTGAAGTGTGTGACCTTCGTTTTTGTATCCCATTTTCCTTTATATTGCTTTTTTGTCTTGGTAACAGTATCTGAAATATTGAGTTCTTTTGCTGCAACGAATAATGGGCGGTGTAAATTTCTTTTGATATAGGGGGGAATCTTCTTTTTATTCTATTTCTTCTGCGACGATAATAGTAGTATAGTAACAAATCCTCATAACTGGAATCATTACTGAAATCATTATTATCGACTACGTTGGACAATGATTGCTGTGAGGGCCCTGCTTCCATGATTACATCCAAGAATCTACCGATTAAGGGCAGAGAATGGGCAGACACGAGTAAACTGATTTGGATCGCAACTGTGTGACTATAGACCGTGTGTGGACAAGGCGCAACTTGAGTACCCAAGTCGCCCAGTCTCCTGGTATCCACGCTACTACAGTTTCTTTTCGGTTGCCCCATGTGCAGATGGCCTAACAGTTTATTGGCGAACTGCGACCAAGCATTGAACTGTCATTCGTCGCTTAAACAGTTATTGAAAAATCCGCTCTATGAATTGGTTTATAGGTTTATAGAATTTTGTACGTTCCAGAGATACATACAAAAAGCAATGGAGTTTATACAAATATTTAAAAATATACGCACCCGCTTACTAATATATTTTACATTCTTAAACTAAAGTGCTTCCTTTCCTCTCAATCTATATCAGCTATCTCGGCACCTCTGTGTCAACAATGATCCTAAAAGCAGGTAGTAGTTTATAAAAGAGTATTAAATACACAATTTGATTCATACCATGCCTTTGAGCGAAACGTTGACGCTAACAGGTGTTAGCGTGTTAGGTTATGTTATGGCGGGACCGCACTCAACGAGGTTAGATTACAAATGCTTGATCTTGTTACGCTAACTTCACGTCAAAAAAATTGACGCAAGCTCCCTCTGCCGGTAGGTTGGCAAACCAACGTCAAATGACGTCAGCGTGTTTCCAAATCAGCCGTTTAAACTTTCTCCCGGGTGGTTTTTACTTTTTCCATAGTATCTAGTAATCCACGTAAAATTAAAAAAAAACTGTTCTGAAAAGGGTCAATATTCACGCAACTTTGGTCCCATTTAACCAACATTGTAGCTCTTATAGTTTCCGAGACCGTGTACATCATGTTCCGCGCGGTTAATCTAATGTGACACCTTTAATGTATTGTGAAATTTCATACAACCATGTTATTCATGGTTGTAAAGAGGAAATAAATTTGTCAGTTTTTACTTTTTGCGTAATACCTAGTGACTCATGCGATACATCTTGAATATGTATTTTATCGCTCTTATTTACAAAAAATGACTAATATAATTCAAATTCGAGGTTGAGAAAATTCAAATTAGTGCTAATAAGATCACATTCTAGTGCATCAATATTGACATATTAATTCAAACCGAACAGATTGGTGGTCTGGCAAGTGGCTGAATCACTGATACTGCAAACCGATATTGCTAATGAGAAATGCATATTAATACCGTTGCATGTATAACAAATTTACCCGATGGGGTCAGTTAATTACACTGTAAATAGGTCAAAACTGACCCCTACGTAGGTTAGAGAAGACGTCAACTAAATTCAGTTATAATAAACGTTCGGAAATAGATGAGAAACCGGCCAGCTTGCGCTGCAATTCGATTAAACTGTATTCACACCACCTCCCAGCAATTATCTTATTAGCCCTAAGTTATAACACCCCGATTAACCATGATTGTGTAACTGGTATTATGTAATGGGCTTATGCTCTAACATCCATGCAGCTCTAGCGTTGCGGATTTGTAGATACGGCATAAGCGAGGTTTGCAGTGATGACAAAGGAAAATGTTGATATAATACTAAAATGCGATTTGTTCTGGTACATTTGGAACCAATCTCTGTAAAATAACTAGGATTACATGTGTTGTAACCTAAATGAAATTTCTATTGGAACAGAAACCTTTAAACCTGAGCCATTGATAAGTTACTTATTCTATGTAATTATAAATGGTTTAAACAAAAGAAACCCGCATACTGAATATCATTATAAATACAACAAGCAATACCGGAGCGCCTTACCCCCGACAATCGTATATATGAGTGGTATGATTAAAAAAAGTATTTACTTCTACTTCAAGTAAATGCTTCATGTCGTAGCTTTTACTTCAAGTAAATACTAAAAATTATAGCATTTACTCTACATTATTCTTGACGTAAGACTGAAGTAAGTACCAGGAGCAATTACTTTACACTTTGCTTTATATACTTCGGTACATAGAAGTCAATACTAGAGTAATTACTAATGTTGTCTAGTATTTACTCCATCTGGGAGTATTTTGTGTAGTTTTTAAGAAGCTACTCATAGACCAACTTCGCATCTATTACTTCGATTGTAAAAGTTACAAATGGCTATTTTTATGAATTTTCATAGGAAAAGGAGGGAAATATGTGAACGGAGAACGCATGGGGAGGAATCGTATAGACAAATATTTCGTTAAGTCAATTATTTTAGCTAACTTTATAGTATAAGTATAAGGCACTGTTCACCTAGCTTCAATGCAAAAAATGTTGAATGGATGGCTGACGAGTTCTTATATATCATATTGATATATCATATTGAGACGAGAGGAGCAGCTTTGTCAAATGTAGCGAAAATGGAGATATTTCTAAGAAGTCTAGGTGATCCTGGGTTCCAACAAGGCGTTGGTGTAGTAATTGGGGTACATCAAACCACCGTTTAAAAAATAATTAAAGAAGTTTAACAAAAAATAGTGTTGAAGAAAAATTTTTGGATTTCTTTTCCTCAAAATACCCGCGAAATTGAATTAGCTAAAGAGGGTTGGATGATACCTGGAGCAATAGGAGCGATAGATTGTACCCATATCAGAATAAAGGAACCAAAAGTTCATGGGGAAGAATATTTCAGCCGTAAAGAATTTTGTAGCATTAATGTGCAGGCGGCATGCAATTCTAAACGAATTTTCACGTCTGTGGATGCATCGTGGCCAGGAAGCGTCTGACAGCAGAGTGTGGGGAAATTCCGAAATTCACATTTTTTTTCCTGGAAATATTATGTCCAACCATTTGCTACAAGCTTATTCTTCTAACAAAAGTAAAACCTACCCATTGAAGTATTTACTTTATGTAATGGATTATACTCCACAAAATACTATGAAGTAAAAGCTCATACTTAAAGTAAAAGTAATCACTCTTTTTAATCATACCACCCTATATCATGTGCGTCACTCCTCATCATGTGCGGAGTAATACATTTATCAACATTTTCATGTACCATAAACCTAACTAATATTTGCATGTTTAGTTATTCTGTGAAACTGCAACTATGGTTGCATGCCATAAAGTATAGCTGCGCCGAGAATGTTTTATGCAAAAGATGAAAGGTTTAGAGGTGTAACAACGATGATGGCATTATCAACTTCCGGTTTGATCCGGAAGTTTGTTGTTTATTATGATACATTGAAAAATATCATAGAAAAAGTAACTACGGTGCTTTTATTTAATTTTCTTGAAGGGAGTTGAAGAGTAAGATGGCAATTGGTATCAACCTGAGAAACAATACAGGGGAGTAGGTCTTGTGGGACATCATCCCTTAACAACAATATCATCTGAAACCTTTCTTATATTTAACGACACTTAATAAAGACAAAAGAAAACATCCAATCCGGTTGCCATTTTGCGATCCGATGAAGTGTTGAGTTTCAATATTCTATGCCGTCCGCAAATTTTACTAGAACCTGGCACCCTCAAAACCATCTCTAACGTGCGCGTTTGCAGTTTTTCGCATTTTGCCGCAAAACGGTCACGTACAAAAAGTATAAACAAAATCTTAAAATAACAGCCTATGTAGATGGTAAAAATATATTTGGTATACTGGTATACGGTGATCCTAGCACGTTGTATTTATTAACATTTTGAACTAACATTTTCTTGAGTTTTGACTGATGACTTGTGAGGCTGGTCGGTCAGATCACCGCCCCCACCTATATGTTGTTGTCGTTGGCGACTGACATGTCATAATTATAATAAGAGCCGGTGAAATAAACCAGCGTTCGAAGCACTCATCTCTCCAGCATTCATTGAAAGCATTTCCATACTTTACTCGCATCTGTTTAACGCCAGATATTGTTGGTTCCGTAGGCGCCGGCGCCGTAAAGTCTCATAATTTCC
The DNA here is from genome assembly GCA_963966075.1 of Aphodius sticticus. Classification (NCBI taxonomy): domain Eukaryota; kingdom Metazoa; phylum Arthropoda; class Insecta; order Coleoptera; family Scarabaeidae; genus Aphodius; species Aphodius sticticus. Next base: position 66,749,735 of record OZ014506.1, read on the forward strand.
CAGTTGTATGTGGCAACTGCGGCGTTATAAGCAGCTTTCGTCGCAATATCGGTCACTTTAATTTGGATTATTGGATTATGTAGTTATGTGAGTTTGGCGCGTTCGAGGTGGTGAGCCAGATTTGCCGGAGGTTTCTGTCGACGCTTTAACAATTCATGAGTACGCTAATGCAATTCGTTCCGGATCAATTTGAATGCGTTACGCGATGCATTCGCCAAAACCACCGAAACATGCATTCCAGTCGAATTTACCTGTCCTCTCATGATACACAGGACGATTTATTTCAACACCTACACGGTGTTGACAGGGAACAAATCCTCGCGGTTGGTATTGAACCAATGTATGATTTTTGATGTCTCCTTTCTTCTTTTCCTCTTCGCTACACTCGCATTTCTAGTATTTCGTTTCGCTTCAGCTGCACTGTGTTTTTGTTTATGTATTTTTTAGGATGCAACTGGCTTCGGTAAATCTGGACAACGGACAACTGGGTGACGGAATAATAGAATACGTATTTCAAATAACGTTATTGTTTTATAAAATTACTATTCTGCTGTACATCTACTCCCGATTACAATTAAGTTCACTTATTATTGGGTGTTGGAGGCGAGCAACATGGTTTGCGAAACGTCAGCAATTCGTATTCAATTATCATAGAGATAATGCGAGTTATGAAGTCGCCATCCGACATCATTTGTTTAGAAGGGTGTTTATTTTAATGGCTGCAAGTTTTATAATCGCCTGCCAGATGACAAAAAGTCTAAAAACATCGGCATTTTTAAGAATTTTTTGAAGCGTTTCTTGGTGGACAGAACTTTTTTTGATTTTTGATTTGTGTTGGAGTGTCATTTATGACGTGTTTATGTTTATCACTGACTTGTACTTGTCATCGTTTCAGCATTTTTGTGTTTTTCTAAGTACATTTTGTGTATTATTGAATATTGTGACGTTTCTGCATACCCTATGCAAATGTCTGTTTTGAATAAAGTTCTATTCTATAATGCACTAATATTATTAATATAGCTAATTATAATTTGTGTTCGTGTATATTTTTACACCCCCGACTATAGTAATAACTGTTTTACAATACTAATATGTCAAATCAAAAAAAAACAACTTAAAAATAAATCAAAGATTAATTAAATCGCGTGATATACTCATCTGATCGCCGGTATAAACTTAACTCAACATTCCTAAAAACGTGTATATAAGTAGCTTTTCCGTCGCTTCGATCGGTTATTTATGAGTCTGTTTAGCGAATATAAAATAGTCTATTTAATAGCTCCGTAAATGCACGATTTATTTTAACCATTATCGACTTCTTTTAGCAAATCAAACAAATAAAATAGTCTAATGAAAACATTGTTTTGTAAGATCTGTCAGTGTCAAAGTGTATAAATATTTAAGGAAGGATGTAAAAACAAATGAGTGTCATTTTTATTAATTTCACCCAATAAAAGTTATAATATAATTAAATAAAATTATATAATAAAATTCTAACAGCAGTGGCTTTGAAGTTATCCGTCAAAAATAAAATCAAAAATGTGTTTTGGACTTTAAATTTAGTGTGTTATTCACTATGTATCCAAAACATTTACGCTGAAGTATCAGTTGTAAAACTCAAAGATATAAGAACAATATATCAGGAATTCAAATTTTAAATGTTACAATTGCATGTATAAAAGACTAACCGAAATGGTAATGGAAACTTAATTATTTATATTTCTTTTACAAATAGAAAGACATTTAAGCAGTTAAAACCGATTCTTCCATTCCTGAATTTTTGTCCGGCTCCTCCACCAGTTTGTAACTAAAGTTTTATTGAAATTCAGAAGCTTTTTGCCAAGCAGTGGCCACTCGCTCGTCAGCAAATGGCAGTACTTAGGTGGCATAATTCGAGAAATATCCTATGCACTTAAAGACATAGTTTTTCAACATCCTGGTACGCAGTTTCCTGCGATGCTTTACTGTGTATTTCATTATTATTAACAGTAGCCTATGATCGTACTGTCTGCCGTGTTAATCACCAGATTGTTTCAATATTTCTAGTGGTAGATGCATCGAAGATGTACATAACCTAAATTTTATCACCAACAAACCTTGCCCATGGCGCCGCAGAAGTACGTAATATAAAGGCACGAGTCCCCTGAATTCCTCCTTGTACCTGTCTCCGATTTAAAATTACAATGGGACCGCCGCCGTTCTCAAGCCCTGCCTCGCGCTATCATTTCAATAGCATGCATAATGTATAATAAATCAGTTCTTTTCCCTTCCATTTGCATTTGGAATGTGTGCCCCTAAAACGTAAATGTTATCGCATGCCCATGGTAATATATGCGCCTCGTATATCGTCAAAATGGTTCAATAGTTATAAGTTATATATAAAATATTAGTTACTCAAAAATTAAACATCATTATACCTTTGACAGCGCATGCGCTTACTATCATTAAGGAACACTTTGCTAACTTCATGTTAGTCTTCCGTCCTAAATATATCTTTTACGCAGTCAAACATAACAGTTCGTGCCTCTTCTTAAATTAACATTAAAAGATGCTGTGTTAGTTTTATTGAAGTGAACCCGCCCATTCCCTGTGATAACCTATATATAACAACAACTTTTCCTAACTACTTAAATAATATTGAGTGTTATTTGGTATGGTACCTGAATTATGTGATACCGCTACGATTCCTGAGTCGTAATAACTGAATTTGCTTCGGACCGACAAAGTAATTCAATAATAAGAGAGCGACTTTTTACCTCTCAAAGTTAATTGAAATACATGGAAGTTCACGCTATTCAAATCGAAAGCGGCATGCAACAATCCAATTTCAAAACTTTTCCAGATGAATTGCCACACGTAAACAGCCGCTCCCAAGAGAATACTCCAACGATCAGCGCAGTGCATCCGGAATTTCACCGAACAGAACGGCGAAATTCTTTCGAACTACGAAGAACTTCCGAAGTTCTGGCCAATGTAGAATTTATAGGGATTTATTTCATGAAAGTGTTTATGCTTTTTGAGAAGTTGTAGAATTAAATTTTAAGCGTATTTCTCTAAGATTATCTATTATAAAAATGACTTAGTTTCTACTTTCAGTCATTTTTAAAGCCGATACAACAATTATTAAATTAAAAAAGGTCCAACACATTATTTTCTTCCGTGTAGTCGTTTGAAAGTTAGACGCTGTTCAGAGGAATATTAAACTGCGTAGCAACGTCAATCAGATACCCAGAAAATTTCAACACAATCCCACAATACTTTTTGTCTTCAAAACATGCTGAAGTTTTCAGTTTTTACTTAATTTATTTTTTTATTAATTAACACCACCACATAGGTATTTATTATATGTCGACAGAGCAGACATACTTTAATAACTCCAATAAGCCTGTAGATTTGTTTGTATCCTATGCCCCATTCTTGCCGTTTCTTTTTAACGTGTGTTTTCCGGCAAAGCTTGATGTCCAGCCAAGGTATTTTATCGTGTTTGGTGTTATATAGCCTTAATTTCAACATTGACTAACTATGATTTTTATACAAAAAAATACATATAATCTTTAGAAAATAACTTGCGTCCGGGTTATGCCATGCGTCAAACTTCGTATTTGCTGACGTTGTAAAGCGAACCATGTAAAGGATTGATTATGCAATCGCACCAACAAGAATAGCTATGGCCAAATTCCAGGTGTACAAGCAGAAGACATTTGTCAAGAGGTTTCCAGGATAATTAGAAAAACTACCCCTCCAAAGAGCAATGTTACAAAAGAAGAGAAGTTCTTTCTTAGGACCATCAAGGACAAAAGGAACGCAACGGTGATATTGAACAAGGAGGACGATCTATTGGAAACTACTACGTACCGTAAAATCGTCAAAGACCCGACAGATGAGATTGGAAGACGAGTGCAAATTGGTTAGGTCATCATCAATTCCCGAACAAGAACAAGGAAACCTTTTTGTTCAAGCCCCTAGAGCACCTAGGATCAACGGTTTGTCCCCACGCAAGTATACCATATGCTAGGTGATTCTGAAATAACGAAAAGTCCAAGGTGGGCAAAATTCGATGTTACTATAGGAGATGTCGGTAACTATAAGAGATATCGAAAAATGAGTAAGGTTGTTATTAATTTCATGTTATTCAATAAAACGTTACTTTTTGTATATTTTGGACCAGCATGTTATATATAGTTGAAAAGAGGAAAAAAGGCTCTATTTATTTCAGTCATAGCCAGCTATGGTTTCCATTTAAAAAAACCCAACTTTATGTTATATCTACAAAACTATTAGAGATATTTAAAATCTGTGAATTCCACTGAATTCTAATCGAAAAAGTACCTGAAGAACGTGCAAATATCATTCGTCTGATTTAACAAACAACAAAGATATCGACAAGTATCGAAATAGCGAAAAATCGAGTTTTGTGTTATAACTCAAAAACAAAAGATGATAGCTAATTTTGGTTTTCATCATTGAGTTTCTCTCAAAAAAAGACGACACAACAACCTTACTCATTTTTCGATATCTCTTATAGTTACCGAGATCTCCTATAGAAACATCGAATTTGGCCCACCCTGTACACTACTCTCAGAACGCAGCATAAACACTGCCGAAGGCAATCGACCTGCCAAAACGTCCCCATTAGCCCAATGATATTAAATGAAATCGACATAAGAAAGAAAAAAATTACAGGTAAATTTGTTTGATGCAGTTAGGTGTCCTCCGAAGAGTAGATGAAGAAATCACATTCTTATCAATACATTAATTGTGGGAACTCTCTGCCATCTTGGATTTTGTGTTTCTGTCGATTTGCAAGCGTATTTTGGATCTCCCGATAAAAAAGGAGATCTACAAAGTTGTAGAGAATTTAATACACTACAAATTTCATATAGTCAATACTGTTGAAACAAATTACTAATAATACGGAAACAGTGTGAAAAATTAGGAGAGTGGCGCGTTTATTTTCAACTTTTGGGCCATTTTAAAAAATAAGAGGCACATCTAAATGACAAAGTTGTTGAGGACTCAATTTCCAACAGCTTTTGGATGAAAAACTTTATCGTAACACGTGTACATCACGGCCGGGAATGTGTTCGACAGAGCGGTCTGCAGTAACTCGCTCTGTATACGTTTCCCCGAACGCTAGGCATTTACGGAAGAACGGCAACATCGCTCACATGTGCCGCTCCTCCGTGTTGAGCGCGTTCCCGGCCGTGAACTACACGTCGCGTCGTACGATAAAGTACAAAAGCTGTTGGAAATAGCGTCCTCTACAACTTTGTCATTTAGATGTGTCACACATATGATCTTATCATAAGTGTGATCTTATTTTCAAAAAAAATCTGATCGATCTGATCGATCTTTTCGATCTGATCGATCTGATCGATCATGATCGATCGATCGATAAGATCGATCTATCGATAAGATCGATCTATCGATAAGATCGATCTATCGATAAGATCGATCTATCGATAAGATCGATCTATCGATAAGATCGATCTATCGATAAGATCGATCTATCGATAAGATCGATCTCAAATTGTGATCGAAGATCGAACACAAATTGTGATCGAAGGTCGATCACAAATTTCCAAGATCGCCCACCCCTACCCTATGGAGTAATTATAGGGTACATCTTACAAGTGTACGTATAAGTAGTGGAATAGTTATTCCCAGTATAAATAGTGCTATTCCGCCACCCATTGGCTAAAATATTCGTGTTGTCATAGTAATAACAACTTATACTGGTATTTATACCAATATTTAGTTATACCATGGTATAACGTAATCTGTCCAGATTTGTTTGTAAGATATTTTGTTACATTTGCGTATTGTAAGAAAATAAAAGCTGCAAAGTTCTAATTAAACTTGTATTTGAGGGTTTCGGGAAATTTTGAACAGTAATAATTACTAATATTCCTTATATGATTTCTTGATTCTTTTTTGTTTCGATAACTCAGGAGAGCAAATGTTTTTTTTTTGGCAACACAATTGAATGTTGACCATTATGTGATCTACTTTAAAAAAAAAAGAGAAAAACATAAATCGGATAAATCTACAAAATACATGAGATGTTACACTCCTAGTTTGACACACTGTATACGTGAAAAATACTGTAAATTTCTTTTGTATATTATGAATACTGGAAGTAGAAGCCACATATACCGGGAGTAAATGAATAACAATATCTTCCGGGGTATACAAGGTAGACCAACGTTCCCAGGAAACAGAATGTCAGAAATATTTGGAAGCTGCGTGCGGGGTAGCGGTAGATAGGAAAAGTGTTAATCTTTTGATACAATATCAATTTTGTCTGAAACTTTGTTTATTTTACTAAAAACTGGGAAGAAAATAGATTGTGTGATATTATTATCAATTTCACAATCCCTTTCCCTGTTTTCAGGTTTTGCCCTCATCTTAATTTCGTTCAGCGACGTTAAGTAAAAACAATGATTTCATACCTACAATAGTATATTATTATCGCATAAACGGACGAATGCGCCAAGATGTTTAGAAAACGAGTGTAGCACAGTATTTTTTCTACTTTGGGTAATTAATTTTATATAAATTTAGAAATGGTGGTTGGTTATAATATATTAGTCGTAACTATGGTTGCGGTTTCATAATGAAAACTTTCCATTATGAGACCGAAAACAGTGTTGCTCTATACAGTTTCCACATGCTTCCCGTCCTTGTTAATGGCAGCTCACAAACGGTACGTTGCCGGTAATATTGTTTTCTCTGAAAGCTGGTCTACTATGACCACCCTGTAGATTAAGTTTGCAATAGTCATTAACTTACGTTCCGTATAGTTTGAACAATACCACGCTATGCAGAGAGTTTATGGTCAGATGTTACAAAATGAATGTACTACACACAATACTCAGTATTTATAACGCAATTATAATAAATCTGTTGCTCACATTGTAGTACAAATATACCTCTCATTTTGAGCATTATGATAGCGAACGCTGAAACTATAATAGCGCTGTTTCGCTCTGCAAACCCACCGACTTGTGCGGCACCGCACAAACTAGTACGAGAAAAATATCCTTCTGAACCTATTGAACTGCAATGCCGCGGACAGATTCTGCATTAGGTGCACAGGAAAGAGTGAAAAGCTTTCATTCGATATTAAATGTAAGTGCACTTTGCGAACCGACATAGAACGAGGGAATGAGCAAATGTCAGAGTCCTTCCTACGAACTGCAGTGGGTGCCACAGATTTGTATGCACACCGCGTTGCGCTTTTTTTCTTCTTATGAACGTAAGCGAACACCGTTGGAGTACCTACCATATTCTAAAGGAAATATCAAATGAGATTTGCAGGTAAGAAAACAGAATACTAATCAAAGGAGATATTAAAACGTATCCTTTTGATACCAAGTCGACTGCGTGCTGTAATCACGTATTAAAATGTAATTTTCTGCTCATCGGTTTATCTGTTAATTTCTGGTAAATTCCTTTCCATTTCAATCATTGCTGGTATTATCACAATAACCTCATACTCTCAATCAAGTAGTGCTGCAATGTTTAACCGCATTTCAAATTGAAAAGGTTTATATGAAATTGTGTATCTTCTACAAAAATTCAGTTATTGGAAGGAACCAACAAACAAAATGTTGAGAATTGAAGTGGCTTTCTGACCGAATACTTCAGACTTCCCAAGTTCCACACTTATCCCAAAGGGTATGTTGAAAATAGACAAGAATATCACTTTGGTTTAACCGGTGTAACAATGTGTAAAATGTTTTTATTGAAAATTACATTAGTATGTGATTATGTTGATGGATTTCCTTACAATATCCCGGAAAAAAATTAAAATCGGGTAAGGATTAAAAAAGTTATGGACCATCAAAGTTTAGCAAACTACGTATCACGCGTTCCTTTAATTGTGCTGCTTAGTGTATATTTTAAAATTACTTTATTATACTATATTTATGATACTTTATTATAAATTATTGTAAATTATATGTATGTGCTATATACGATATAATATATAGCGCAAGGCTAGACTAGTAATTAGGATGCTTTATTGTAACATGGCCGAAATGTGATGCGGATTTACAAACATTGTGATTGCTAAGCGATATCCGTCGAACAAAACAAACCGTCTTAACACAGCAACAGCTGGCCCCGGCCAATCAAAGTTATGTCGCATTCTAGCCATTCGTCGCATACAATAGGCGTCCATCCGTCTCTGGTACTATGCAAATCACTACACAAACACAACCACATGATGATTCCACAATCCAAAAGATTCTTATTGCAGATAAACCAACAAACAGCTGACCACATATGCGCCTGGCGAATGCAGGTCAATGTCGCCATAGCCGTCACGCCAAGGTGGAGGGAGACCAATATGTTGCCGGCGGCGTTGTTGTATCACCAGTTGCATCACAACTGTGGTGGAGTGTTGTCGATTTTCTTGCGCTGAGCTGGGACGGACTCTGTCTTTCGTTATTAATTTTCTCACGAATGCGTTGTTAGATGATACGTTATGCGACAAAACGTGCTTATTACTTCCTGGGGCATATGCTCCTTCAAGGTTAGCCGTTATTTCTGAAACATCCTGTATTTTCTGCTTTGAAGGTGTCTACATGGCAGGACAACACGTTGCGGGCGACACGCAGCTCTTATAATGAATGGAAGAAATTCATAGGCGTGTTCCCTGATAAACAAAGTTCATAGACGTTTTTTTCAGCGTGCTAAACGTCTGCGTATGTTTTCCATTTATAAAACAGACTGTGTGTCGCTTGCAACGTTTTATACGCTCATCCATACATTGCCATACAATACTTAAGATAAATAGTGGAACACGGTAAAAGAATGAAAGCTATCCCCCAAGAGTACATGGAGAATGGGTGCGGATTTAACAGAAGCCGTTAATTTTCTCGCGCCTAGGGATAGATAAGGCATTTGGGAGTTTAAAAGAATTAAAACTTGGGGCAGTTTTTAAAAGGATCTGAGAAATTCAGGACCCCATTACGACCCTTACCTAATTAGATCCGTAATTTTTGGGTATACATTTCAGAAGAGATAGCAACCTGTCCTCTTCTTTAACGAAAATTTCAATTTGGAAAACATTATAATTTCCAGTAGGGCAGTGTTTCGCGTATTTAGGAAGTTTCAAGGAATCTTTTTGATTATTGATTTTTCATGAAATTATATTCTTTATGCATGCTTTCCGTTAACGAAAAATGTTGTTTGTAAAAGTTTGTTGAAGTATGAATGATATTTGAATTTGAAACCATAGCTAGCTGTTTTCTGCTAATTCTCACTTGTAATAATTGTCCAGGCGTCAGAGGTGAAAAATCAGTGGATTGAGGAACTTGTCGGACCAGCCAATTTTATTTGCACTGGCTTCGGCGATTGGTAAACAAAATTCTTAAATCATAATTCAAAAATATGCTTGGCATATATTGTTATAACAAATTAATTTCTGTTTTTATCGTTTTTACTTTATTATACGCAGTAATTCTGAATAATTTATGTCTATGACAGTTTTTGCAAAATTAATAGTTTAGCTGCATGAGCAAATTCTATTTGCTATTTGATCGAGATCGGTCGTATCTGCATTAATATGAAACGAGTTAGCCAGGATTTGACAGATATTTTCTGCCTAATGACGGCAGGTAGTGTCAAACGCTGATTTTTTGACGATACCTACTGTCAATAGTATTAAAATATCTGTCATATCCTGGCTGAGTCGTTTTATTTTAATGCAGACACGATCGATCTCTATCAAATAGAATCTCACGCAGCTAAACTAGTAATTTTTTATATTGTATGATAAAGTCATGTGCCTGGCCACATCAGATTTTTACTTTATCATACGTAGTATGTAAAGTATTGTAATCGTGCCAAAGCAAAATTTTGAGATTTTATCGGAAATATGTATTTTTGGGTCCTCTGACCATTTTTGACCAAGGTACAAGAAAATGGCTGTGTGTGTGTGTGTGTGTGTGTGTGTGTGTTTGTGTGTGTGTGTGTGTGTGTGTGTGTGGATGTCTGTGTGTACCCGTTTTTTGTGGCGCCGATTCCGGAGAAACTACTAAAGGTATCGGGACGAAACTTCACATTTGGAAGTTTCACGACCAAATTTAGAGCTGAAAAGCTTCGAAAAAAATACGATTTATATAAGGCACTTTTATCGTGGGATGCATATTTATTTCGGTGTCGCAAGTTAAAACGAACATAATGTATAATGAAGTATATATTCGAAAATGTGGAATGGATATTTGGGTACTGAGCCAATTAAAAGGCTTGTCTTAGTTGACCTTTTTTATTAAATCCAATATTTCGCTAACGATTGCTAGCTTTATCAAGGAAGTGTCAAGGAAGCTAAAAATTTATTTCGAGGTTAGAACATGTGAAAAGTTTAATATAAGTCTACTTACAATAAATAGTCTAGGCTACATGGATAATGAAGTGATGTTTGATTAATGATGACATTTGCAATGATGTGATAAAGATGGATTAAAATTCTTGAAGTTAAATACCAGTGTTTATGACAGCAAACTTTTGTTGGTTATGAATTGACATTAAATAAAACTGAATAAGCCGCTGCCAACGTCACAGTGCTATAAAATGGCGGGAAACATTTGAAATTTGAAATTTGAACTCTAGAATACTGGATAACGAACAGGTCGACCATGACATAACGCCACTAGAAAATTAGTTCACTTAAGTTGCCTGTATCTGAGATGCAATCATCAGAACTAGAGACATTTGGTTTATTTAACAAATAACTATACATTGTGCTCAACCCGTCGACATCAGACCTCAAATTCATCGTGGAGTCAGTTGTCTCAATAGCAATCATTTCGAAAAATAACCTTTCTCTTAGGAACTCCTTTTTAAATAATATTTTAACGTTTTCAAAATTTATATTGTGTGAGGTGGTTTTTGCATGCTGTGCTAGGGCGCTGGTGTCCTTATTTTTGGTAATGTCATGTTTGTGTTGGTACATGCGTGTTTTGAGCGAACCCCCTGTTTGTCCCACGTATTTAAGGTTGCATCCCCCACACGGCACACAATAGACTACACCAGACATCTTTTCTAAAGGTGTTTTTTGTTTTAATTTGGAAAAAAACTTATTAACTGTCATGAGGTTGTAAAAAGCTATTTTTAGACCAGGGAGCCGAAAAATGTCAGATAGTTTTTGGGATAGTCCCGGCAAATAGGGCACCTTCTTATATAATATTGAAGAATTATTTGTAGGGGGGGGGGGGGCGGTCATGTCAGTCAACGGTGGTGGTCTGCGAGTGTTGTATAATAAATTCATCAACAGCCTCCTAGGGTAACCATTATTGATGAAGATGTTAAAAAGTTTATTTAAGTTACTCGGATGAAACCGCTGATGTGACAACTTGAGCACTCTATTCTTCATAGCAGTGACCATGTTCAGTCTTTGATTGATAAGATGGTTAGAATGAAAATTAAGATATCTGCCTGAATTTGTTTTCTTTTGGTACCAGTCCGTGACCAACACACCGCCCCCCCCCCCCTCTAATGAGCAAAGTGTCTAAAAAAGGAATGCTATTGTTGTTTTCATTTTCTACTGTAAATTGTATGTGTATGTTAAAATTGTTGAAAATGTCTAATGTGGACCGTATGGCTGCCGGAGGAAGGGTCAGCACCATGTCATCGACGTATTTCTTAATGAACCCCGGCTGTACAGTCAACGTGGGCAAAGTCTTGGTCAACATGTACCCATGTACCCGATGTCTGCATTAAAATAAAACGACTATTAACTAACTATTTCGACGAAATTACAGAACTGGCGACATTTGCAAAATCTTTAAAAAATGCTAAGACTAAACCTCCAGTCCCTTTGGACCCTTACTAAGAAAGCTTTATCTTCTGTTTTTTTACGGGAATGCCTAACTTATTTTGTAAATAACGCTTTTACGCTAAAAAGAGGAATGAATCTCTTATATGAACCAATTTTTGTACGATGCATCTATCAGAAGTTAGTATCGCTAAGATTTATATAAGACTTTTTTTTGTCGTGGGGTGCATATTTCTCGAGATATTTAGGTCCCGCAAGTTAAAACGACCACACTGTATAATGACGTGCATATTGCTAGGAGAAAAATAAAAACGCACTTTGTAATTTCAGATTATCGAACACATGGTACATTATTATTACAGATACCTGAGAATGCAGCTGATGCTTACATGAAACTATCGCAGCTGATAGCGCTCCACTAAGGGTTACGCGGTGACTCCGCCTAAACTACCACATTGACGCTAAAACCTGCACAGACATTTTTTGTGGAAAATTTCATGATAAGCAAAATCAAAAGCAAAAGAAATGTGATAGAGTTTGGCATTCGTCAGATAATCGTAAAAACGATACAAAAGACTTTTTTGTTTTTTTATTGGTAAACGGCATTTTACATCCACAATCAACCACAATTAAGGTTTATTTGGTTAAATTGCAAACCCAACGATGAGCGCGCCGCTTCATCCAAGTGCATTTTGTTGACGTTGCTTGGCAACGAGTGCAGCGGTCTGTAACCAAGCTCCAGTTAGGTACCTGAAGGTTTTTTTATTATTACACCATTATCTTAAAAAATAATGTTAACATGTTATACATTGCGGAAATGCGAAAAAAACACGACTATCGGAAAATGCCAAAATTCAACATGGCGCCCATAAGAAAAACAAAAGTTGGCCATGGTTACGCCGCCATCTTTGAAGTTATTTCAAATTAAAAAATTTCACTGCATTCCTTGTTAAAAAGTAGCTCTATAATGTTTTTGTTTCAAATGTCTAGCTACGTTTGGTTTTGCATAAAAAATTAAAAACGATATCTTAACATTTCAGTTTTTTGCGGATATCTTTAAAATGGAAAATGATAGCTAAAATTTCTTTTCAGATAATTGATCAGCACAAAAATACGAAACTTTGCCAAATTTAAACATCATAGCCTCTATCTCCACTAATAAGCGAGATCCCCATGGTGAGGCTCGAAATTGAATCACCCGGTATAGGTATATCAATAATCATCTTCATTTGACATTTCTCCGCGTTGCGTTGGTCGCATTGGTGTTATTTTTTATGGTTTGTCATTATTTATCTACGACGTAAAAATATCCATTAATTATGGACGTATCTATGGAGACGTAATGTCCACCGAAGAGAGTTCGGTGGCGTATTGTGATATAGTGGATTATGGTGGCAGTTCGCTCGGGCAGTCGGACAGTACGTATATTTACACCAAACTGTAATTCATGTAAATTTATGAATAATTTTTAGGAAATATAAAGGATAAAACGTCATATTTGAGTCGTACATAATAGATAAAATTCACTCTCTTAGAATAAATGCTCGTTAAATAATATGCTATTGTTCGTTAATTAGTTGTTAGTTATTATTGATAGATTATTATCGTATATAATACTGCAATATTATATGTACTTAATAACGTTCGTCAATGTACTGACGAACATATAGTTTATCGAACACTTCCCTATGTATTATCCGATGTGCTCAGCTCAAATGGTATAATCACAAGCTATAGCCTGCGGTGTATTATTAGTGATATGTGATTCAAAGGCGTATTACACTTGCCTCCAGTTCATTGTTGCCGTGCAATTAAATCTCGAATTGCCGAATCCGGTTTAATTAATACACTTAATTTCCGTCTCTGTTCGCTTTTGTATTCAATTACCAGCAATTTATACTCGCAATACTGGTCCCATCAATACATATTCATTAATTAATTATAACCATTTGGAATTACATAGTAAAACATTCAAAAGTATTCAATGCAACACCGAAATTGAATCTAAAGAACTGAAACATAAGAAGCTCAAAATATCCAGGCCAACACAAATTTGGTAGATAAAGTATACGCCTAAATTTAGATTTGCCTTAATAACAGAATTGTATTTTCACCTTATTTAATTTAAATTATGTTATTTCGTTTTCCTAGGTGGTTATTTGATACAGTTTTTCGAATTAGACATGAACGTTATTAAACTAATCACTTATAAATCATAATTTACAATACACAAAATAATCTACAATAATAATGTCTATGTTAATAATTTCCCATGTTGAGATGGAAATCTTTGGCATACCTGTATCCATACCCTCTCTGCTTCAGATCGGAGCGTGGAAGTCCTGGCAAACCGAAGGGCTAGACATCAAAGACATCGTTTGGCCCGGAGATAGCCACACACCGCCTCAAGGCGTCCCTGAGAAATTCCACTTGAAAATAACCTTCCTGGAGGAACCACCCTACATTAATCTTGCACCTCCCGACCCAGTTACCGGAAAATGTGCTATGGACAGGGGCGTACTTTGCCGGATAGCCACAGAAGCTGACATTACTGAGTAAGTACGATTTTACTCTTGAACAGTAGAGAGGTGGACTTTAAATAAAATCAGGTGAATTCATTAACACAAATATGTACTTATGAGGTGTATTGTTGAAGTGTGAGTATTTCCATGTCAAATCAATAGTTTTTTATTTCACCTGGATGAAATTCGGTATAATGATTGTCTTAACAACAAAAATTTTACATTGGTATCTCGGTTTAGTATGACGCAACACCTCTAATTCAGTATAAATGATGAAAATAGGCACCCTTTTCGGCAAATTTCTACCCATTTTACCGAATAAGCTAGCATTTTCCGAGAAAATCGCGACCAATTTTCTACACATTAGCCCCAATAATTGTGTTTGTGGGTTAGGTCACGGCTAGGATACGAGCGGCGAGCGGCTAGCGGCGGGCGGCGAGCGGCGAGCGGCAGACCGGCGCCGCTAATGGTATATGTTTACATTGTTTCAAAGCCATATCTTGGCAAAGCGGCTACGATAGAGTAAGCGGCAGAGCGGCACCACCCTGCGGCTTACTAGTGCCGCTCACCGCAGAATTATACAGGATTAGCAAAAATTACTGGAACGCCTAAATAATTCTCCAACCTTACAAAAATCAAAAAATTGTTCAACCAAAAGCTTATTGGCTTTAAACAGGCTATCGTTTAAATATATCTTCAATATACA
Organism: Aphodius sticticus; assembly: GCA_963966075.1. Classification (NCBI taxonomy): domain Eukaryota; kingdom Metazoa; phylum Arthropoda; class Insecta; order Coleoptera; family Scarabaeidae; genus Aphodius; species Aphodius sticticus. Next base: position 66,764,748 of record OZ014506.1, read on the forward strand.
GGCTGCTCATTTTATTATAGAAATTTGGTTCCCTCTTTTTTTAAATATAACAGGCTATATATTATTACATTTTTTTATTCTAGCCGGGACCTTATATTGATTGGCACTTTTGAGATATTGTTTAAAACATCAATATAAAGCTTCATATTAAAATTCATCTTTATACAATTTTTTTAGCAGTGTACACGTTTACACTGATTATTTTTTATGCCTACATTTAATGCCTTTACATACATTTGACACTGTAAGGTCCCGGCTAGGATACGAGCGGTGAGCGGCGGGCGGCGAGCGGCGAGCGGCAGATTGGCGCCGCTAATGATATATGTTTACATTGTTTCAAAGCCATATCTTGGCAAAGCGGCTACGATACGGTAAGCGGCAGAGCGGCACCACCCTGCCGCTTACTAGTGCCGCTCACCGCAGAATTATACAGGGTTAGCAAAAATTACCGGATCACCTAAATAATTCTCCAACCGTACAAAAATTCAAAAAATTGTTCAAACAAAAGTTTTTTTGCTTTAAATAGGCTATCGTCTAAATATATCTTCAATATACAGGCTGCTCATTTTATTATAGAAATTTGGTACCCTCTCCTTGTTTTAAATAGAACAGGCTATATATTATTACATTTTTTGATTCTAAAATTAATTAAGTATTTTTTATAGGAATCTTTTTTTATTAATTGCATTATTTTTTAATTATAAGCTATTAACGAAAAATAGTCAAAATTACCGGAACATCTAAAAAGTTCACCAACTGCAAAAAAATCAAAAAATTTTTCAAATAAAAGCTTTTTGGGTTTAAACCACCGCTGGTTTAAATATAGTTTTAATTTACAGTGTGGTCATTTTATTATGGAAATTTGCAAACCTTTCCATCTTCTAATAGAACATCCTGCATACCTATTTTATTTTTTTTAAGATTGATTCTAAGAACTTTTTGTAGAAATAAGTTTCTTTGAAAATGCATCATTTCTGAGTTATGAGAAATTAATCAAAACTCCTGAACTTCAAATTAAGAATATTTTCCCACATACAAACACATTTATTTTAATGTGGCAGGTTGAACATTTAATTTAATTCTATTTAATTGAGTTGTTATTTTTTCTTGGATTTTTTATTTTTAACCTGTTTGGTTCAAGTTAAAGTTTATGTATGTTGATTAATTGCTTATAACTAAAAAATAAAGCATTTTATAAAAAAAATAATTCCTACAAAAAATATTTAGAATTAATCCTACCATAAAAAATATAAAAATATACAGAGTGTTCTGTTAGAAAAAGAAAAGGTTTGCAAATTTCTATAATAAAATAGACACCCTGTATATTAATAAAATATTTGAACTAGAGGTTGTTTAACCCACAAAACTTTTATTTGAAAAAGTTTTTGACTTTTTATGCAGTTTCAGATTTATTTAGATGTTCTGGTAATTCTGTCTAAATCTACGTGGATGACAACGTCGTAAATATACTATTAATATTATAATAATACAAATATCGCAGTCCAGACTTCTATTTTTCTAAATGTTTCTTGAGTCTGTCAAGAATATAGTCAAACGTTGCAATTGACATTCTCATATAGTTAAAAACCCGTTTTCTATATTTTCTTAAGTAGCGGTACGGTAGTCGCCGTACCGCTGACGTACTGCATTAATAGGATGCACTTCGTAGTTACGTCACAGAATAGGAATCAAGCAGAAGGAAAACTCTCGGCGGTGCCTTTGATCTTTCTCGGTCAGATTCTATGACCTCGCGCCATATTTTCTGAGGATTACACAGGGCCGGAATACCTGCGAAATGATGGGCCTGTCGCTACATATGCGTTATGCATGTAGATCATTCAAACAGCCAATACGGACCTGCACGGAACGAAGTCTAGACACAAGCTAGATCAAACAAATACATCGAGCAATCACCTACGTTATGAGGTAGAGATGGCAAACAATGGATTGACTGTACTTGAACCGGTCAGTCGGTATAAAATACGTTCATGCTCAATGACAACACGTATATACACCTTCCTGCTTGTCTTCTATTGGTCAAAAATCTGCGCGATTTCAACATGGCGTCTGCTGCGCGCGGTGGTCTGCGTAGATCTTCCCGCCAACGAGAGTTTCCGTTCTGCTTGTTCTCTTTTCTGTGGTTACGTTTTAACCTACGGATCTTATTCAACAGAAGGTTATAATTTTCCGTGAGTAGCAGTTTGACAACATTACCGGACGACGACCAACAAACTACTAATAATTGTCACGACGAATTGTCGTGCCGCTCATGATGCCGCTCATGGTGCCGCTTACATCGTAGCCAGGTCGCCGCTCTGCCGCTCGCCGCCCGCCGCCCGCCGCTAGCCGCTCGCCGCTCGTATCGTAGCCGGGACCTTAGGTCCCGCTCGTATCCTAGCTGGGACCTAAGGTCCCGGCTACGATACGAGCGGCGAGCGGCTAGCGGCGGGCGGCGGGCGGCGAGCGGCGAGCGGCAGAGCGGCAGAGCGGCGACCTGGCTACGATGTAAGCGGCACCATGAGCGGCACGACACTTCGTCGTGACAATTACTAGTAGTTCGTAGGTCGTCGTCCGGTAATGTTGTCAAACTGCTACTCACGGAAAATTATAACCATCGGTTGAATAAGATCCGTAGGTTAAAACGTAACTACAAAGTGCATCCTATTAATGCAGTACGTCAGCGGTACGGCGATTATCACCATTTATTTCACTACTTAATAAAATATAGAAAACGGGTTTTTAACTATTTGAGAATGTCAATTGCAACGTTTGACTATATTCTTGGCAGATGCGAGAAACATTTAGAAAAATAGAGGTCTGGACTGCGACATTTGTATTATTATAATATTAATAGTATATTTACGACGTAGTCATCCACGTAGATTTAGACAGACTTTGACAGTACGTTCGTATAATGATGACTGCTCGTTCGAATAATAAAGTAATTATTCGAACGAACTGTCATTATTATACAAAGCTACTGTCATCATAATCATACATGTGTGTCATGGTAGGGATATATAGTCATAGATACGTATGCAATGAGCTTAATTATATGTGAGTCGTAGATAAAATACTTTTTACATTACCTGATAAATTTATTTCTGCACCAACTTCTTTTCACAGTTTTCTGGTGACGGTTGCGTTTTTAAAGTTTTTGTCGGTGTCATTCCACAAACACGACCTTACTTGAACCTTAAATTAACACTTCAATTTAACCATTATCTATCTATTTCTTTTCTTTTCGTGGATATTCTTTCTTTCTACTTTTATTTGGCTGGTACCTGCTTCAGGCAAAATAACAAACAAAATAGAAGATGCACTGCCGTCGGCACGTGAAGAAAATACACGAATTTTTATATACGACCTCACCGCCTATTTTGACTAAAATTATTTATAGTAAAGAAGCGAGCAACATGGTCCGCGAAACGCCAGCATTAACAAATCTTGACACACGGCATAACCCGGAAGCAGTTTATTTTCTGGCCGTGAAAGCCTACGTACTTACTTATTTATAGTAATCCTGTATTTAATATATAGGGTTAGCCAAAATTACCGAAACACCTAAATAATTCTCCAACCGCAAGAAATTTAAAAAAATGGTTCAACCAAAAGCTTTTCGGCTTTAAACTAGCTATCTTCCAAATATATTTTCAATATACAAGGAGCTCATTTAATTCTAGAAATTTGGTAACCTCTCCTTTTGTTAAATAGAACAGGCTATACATTATAAAATTTTCTGATTCTAAGATTAATTCTAAGAATTTTTTATACGAATCATTTTTTATAAAATGCATTAATTTTTAATTATAAGCTATTAACCAAAAATAGTCTAAATTACCGGAACATCTAAATAAATCTCAAACTGCATAAAATGTCAAAAACTCTTCAAATAAAAGTTCTTTGGGTTAAACAACCTCTAGTTCAAATACTTTCTTAATATATAGGGTGTCTCTTTTATTATAGAAATTTGCAAACCTTTTCTTTTTCTAACAGAACACCATATATATTTTTATATTTTTTAATGCTAGGACTAAATCTAAAAAATTTTTTTAGGAATTATTTTTTTATAAAATGCATTATTTTTCAGTTATAAGCAATTAATCAAAATAAACTTTTACTTGAACCAAAGGGGTTAACAATAAAAAATCCCAGAAAAAATAACAACTCAATTAAATAGAATTAAATTAAATGTTCAACCTGCCACATTAAAGTAAATGTGTATGTATGTGGCAAAATATTCCTAATTTGAAGTTCAGGAGTTTTGATTAATTACTCATAACTCAGAAATGATGCATTTTCAAAGAAACTTATTTCTACAAAAAGTTCTTAGAATCAACCTAAGATTAAAGAAATACAATAGGTATGCAGGATGTTCTATTAGAAGATGCAAAGGTTTGCAGATTTCCATAATAAAATGACCACACTGTAAATTAAAACTATATTTAAGCCAGCGGTTGTTTAAACCCAAAAAACTTTCATTTGAACCATTTTTTTGAATTTTTTTGCAGTTGGTGAATTTTTTAGATGTTCCGGTAATTTTGACTATTTTTGGTTAATAGCTTATAATTAAAAAATAATGCATTTAATAAAAATATGATTCCTATAAAAAATACTTAGAATTAATCTTAGAATAAAGAAATGTAATAATATATAGCTTCTATTTAAAAAAAGGAGAGGTTACCAAATTTCTATAATAAAATGAGCAGCCTGTATATTGAAGATATATTTAAACGATAGCCTGTTTAAAGCAAAAAAACTTTAGTTTGAACAATTTTTTGAATTTTTGTACGGTTGGAGAATTATTTAGGTGTTCCGGTAATTTTTGCTAAACCTGTATAATTCTGCAGTGAGCGGCACTAGTAAGCGGCAGGATGGTGCCGCTTTGCCGCTCTCTGTATCGCAGCCCCTTTGCCAAGATATGGCTTTGATACAATGTAAACATATATCATTAGCGGCGTCGCTCTGCCGCTCGCCGCTCGCCACCCGCCGCTCGTATCCTAGCCGGGACCTTGACATTTTCAATTGCGGTTTAGCGGAGTTTAACTTAAACTATCGTTAGGCTCCGTATGCGCGCTATGTGGAGCCTAAAGATACTTTGCTTCAACTCCGCTAAACCGCAATTGAATAACCCACCCTTAGTTATATAATTATACAAGTCTGATGTGGCCAGCCACATAACTTTATCATACTAGATATAAAATTAATAGTAAATGAGATTCTATTTGATCGAGATCGGTCGTATCTGCATTAAAATAAAACGAGTTATCCAGGATTTGACAGATATTTTGATACTATTGACAGTTGGTATTGTTAAAACAGCAGCGTTTGACACTACCTACAGTCATTAGGATGAAAATATCTGTCAAATCCTGGCTACTAGTTTTATATTAATTCAGGCAGACACCACCGATTTCGATCAAATAGAATTTGCTCATACAGCTAAACTATTAGTTTATCAACAAAAAAAAATTATGTCATAGACATAAATTTTTACAGAAATTATACAATTAGAAATTAACCAAGACTAGCGTGACCTATGACATTCAGTAGGTTAATTGTCACTAGGTCACGTTAGTCTAATTGGTAAAACGTCGGCCCGGCAAATTATCTGAAACGTGTTATTTCAAACCAAAAGCCTCTTTTTAACTATCGGTAATAGCAGATATAACATAATATTGAATGCATTATTAAAGAAAACACGTTTTTGAATTTCAATTCTAAATAGGGTGAAAAGTCAAGATAAGGCAAAAACCAGTGGCAAATAATATTTTATGCATCTTGGAACAAAACATTGAAAATTTTGATATAATAGCTAAGTGGCAATTTCTTTTGTGAATACGTATACGTTATATAGTCTTAACACCCCACTGCCACACTAATATTCAATCCAATTTCAAACTACAGTACACTCGCGATAGCGTGAACACAAACGTACGGTCGGTCGTTCATACTAACGAGGGTGTTCATAGAAACGAGGGTGTGTTGAACAACTTAACTTTATTCTTAAGTTAGGCTTAAGAATCCATTATACATGAACATTCCTAAAATTTAAAAAAATCTGTGATTTTTTTTTTTGAATATTTTTTTGGGAAATTTTGGCCATAACTGCTTTTTCTTGAATTGCTTTCAAGGTGATGATTTCACTGATGTTTATGGAATTTAGTTTTGACCATTCTAGAGGAACATTAAATGCTTTAATTCCACGGAATGGAAATTTTTTTCTCAATGCGCTTATTTTCATCCTCATCACAAGAAGACATTTCCACATCTACTGCTTTATCCCTGTCATGCTCTTGAATAATACGTTTTAGATCCTCTTTAAAATGGTCTACTACATCTGGGATGGCTGATAATTTCTCCCCTGTGATTTTCAAAAACCTTATACCACGACGGTGTTTAAATATTTGCAGCCAACAATCACTGGCTGTAAAAGTATCAATATTCAATTGTCTAGATAGTGACAATGCCTTTTCTTTCAGCATATTCCCCGAAATTGGCAAATTATTCTCTCTGTGTTTAAGAAACCAATTGTACAATTTCTCCTCTAAAAGCGGATATGCTGACTTTTTCAAGATGCATTTTTTCGACGGTTTTAGCGTAGTAGTTACCGTATCGACAATAAGTTTTTCATTCTTTTATACCACAAATTGTTGATTTTGAAACACCGTATTTTTTAGATAATGTTGTGACTGACATTCGTTTTTTTTACGTTCTTCTATTATGTTCTATTATTTATTATGTTGGCTTTTTCTCTTAAACTGAAAAATTTTTTAATTTCCCCATCTTGCTCTAAGCCGTCACAGAACAGTGTATTCACATCAGGCACATTCACAACTGTCTTTATACGCGTAATATGTAAAAGTAGGTCAAAGTATAAAAGTATAAAATCCTGACAGAAACGCATAATGCACTTGTTCGCACCATCGAAGGTCCACTCTGTTCACACTAGACGTTCAGTGTAAATAATTTCGTGTTCGCACCACCGAGAGGTTCCCAGTATCGAATGTTCACACCATCGCGATTGCACTGTACTAGCTTTATAGTAACTCTGATGTAATCGTTAGTAGAAATGTTTTATTTTTCCACAAACCCGTTAAAAAACGAGTTCGTCTTGAAGTACTCGATATTACAAAGTATGGCTCATTAAAGCTTAAATAAATATTGAGTAAAAACTATGATACAATCGACAATAAAGTTCGAGTTCATATGTAAAACACAACAAAATGTCTCACGTTGGCACTGTTGGAAAACCTACAAAACCTACTAAAAATGCCTCTAGGGCACATTCATCTATGCTAAGAAAAAGTTAAGAAATATAATCGCACGGCATTTCCAACTATACTATTATAAATAATAAATAAATAAATAAAAAAGTTCTTTAGAACTTTTATTATTACCTATAAATAATAAAAGTTCTAAAGAACTTTTTTGTAGTTACTAAAAAGAAGTTTAGAAAAAGACGAAATGTGTTTAGTGTAAAATAGCCTTAAGCGGGATACACATAATATACTTTTTAGGTGAGTGGCTTTCATTCAAAATCAATTGCAGTTAATCTCTAAATCGCGTGTCAATCCACCGTAACTACTTATTGCAATTGATTCAATATACTTTGTGGTTTAATTTTGGGAACTGGTTTTGTATATAGGATTTTCGACCACAAGAAAAGAAAAGTTATATAATAAACTACACTATAACTTTGACCAACACCTAGTATAGAACTTTCCGCATAGTATACCTACATACAAAACCCACTTTGCGATAGTATGATTTACACCTCATATAAACATAAACCTTTATTACGCTGACACACAACACCGCCGCACGGCCTGTAGCGACTGCTGGGTGTTGATAGTCTATAAAAACGGCACCGTAATGGGTTTCCACAAAGCTGCTTGTTTATACGATTAGTTCAACTTGTGTTAAATTATCCCTGACGTTTGGAGGTAGGGCGCGCCGCCGCCGTTGCGCTTTGGACCCACCCTTAAGGGCCGTCACGAATGCCAACCCCGGCTAATAGGTCTCGAGATGCTCGTTACAAAACACAAAGTATTAACGCAAACAACGTCTTCACGGATAAATCGAGATTGCCACGGCTTTGTGCAGATTGCGCCGGGCTAGGTAAATTGTCGAAACAATGAGCCAATTGTGGACGCTTTATGTCTACAAAATTGTTTTTGTACAGATTATTTCGTACCGCTGCTGACTGCTGAGAAGTGCTCACTGAATAATAATGACCTAGGGCTTGGTTTTAATGGTGGGTCTGTCTGATCTAAAGAATAGGTCATTGTTTTTATAAGTATATAAATGCAAACCTTGAGTTTCTTTTCCAAATAAACTCAAGTGTTAATGTTAATCCTTTTCTTTTGCAAAAGCCGTTGCATATAAAGTTGCGTTAGCGTAAAAAGTATAAAGCCATACAATTTTAACTATATTTTAGTTAAGAAGCACATTATATAGGTATACACCCTTAAATATTTTTTTAGTTTTTTAGTATTGCTTATCGAAAGGTATTGCTAGTAATTCAGAATTTCCCAATAACTACAGTGTGTCTCCTGGATTGTATAGGTACTTTGTACGTAGATTTGTTTGCTCTCTAATAATCCGTTGCGAAAACTGGTGAATTCCTAATATGTTCTAATAGAATTCCTAAAATATTTTAATAAAATTCCTAATAGAATTCCTAATTGAATTCCTCTTTAGAAATATTTTTAATAAAAAAGCAATACACGTTATTTGCGGTATGTGGCCATAACCGTTTTATTTGTAAACCGATGAAGATACCGTTTCGGCAGTTTGCAAGAATTTTATTTAAAATTACATGTAAAAAATTTAATTACAGTTTTTTGCCGGTGAATTCGCTGGAAACAAAGGTTTTTCTTGTGGACGCCATATTGGTGTTATACATATGCTGGTTCAGCATTTCTTTTTCTAAATAATTCTTTTTGTGATAATTTGATACTTTATGGCATTGTTTAGTATACAAACAAACACCTAACTTAAAAAATTAGTATTCTTTGAGTATTTCTGAAAATCACAAAATGCAAAATACAAGTTGTGAAATAATGTCTGCTGTCTATTCATATGTAGCGTAGTAAAGCGGGACAATAATGCGGGAGGTCGAAAATCGACAAGTTCTGGTACCTATTTTGATAAATATTGAACACAAGTATATGGTTTTTTAGTTTGGGTTTGGACACAGATTTTTGCTTTCAAGAAACATTATCACATATTCCGTTAAAGTTTTGTGCTACAAGAAAAAGTTTATTTTGTTATCGTTTCTCATAGTGATTCAAAGTGCAAACTCTTTTCTTTAACATAAATTCTTCAAAGACATGCCCGTAAAAATTTGATGTACCTACTACGCCAACAGTACAAAAATGACATGACACTTCAAAATTTAAAATCTTCCTTACCGACATAAAATCAATTTATTTGTTGGCGCGCGTTGGCTAATGTACTTTTGTTCAACTTTCAGCCAATCACAATTATAGGCCTACCTTTTCTAATGCGCTATTCCAAACGCGAATGCCGTGAACCGGGTATAGTTTTAATGCAGATCTCGATCGACCGATCAAATAGAATTTGCTCATGCAGCTAGCCTATTAATTTTACAAAAAATGTCGTAGATATTAATTATACAAAATCGGGACGCCTGGTCAGCGTACCCAGTTATTTTTTAGAACTTCATCATTTGTAGTGTGTTTTTGTTGAAATTAATGTTTTGCATTTTAATGCATGGAAATCACAAATAAATATTTTCGAATTTTTAATAGACTAGTCAGGTAGGCGGAGGGCTGAGTGCCTATGGGTCGTACGACAAAGTATTGTAATCGTCTCGAAGACAAGTTTTGTGATTTTAGCTGAAATATGTCCTTTTGGGTCCCCTGAACATTTTTGACCAAGGTACAAAAAAATGTCTAAACCCGTTTATTCTAGTTTGCGCGATAGCGACTCTCTCCATGAATGCAATGCCGCAAGAATTTTTAAATCGGCCCGTTAGTTTTTGCGAAATCGTGTTAACCGCCCTACAAAACAAGATATCGAGAAAACAGAGTTTAATTTGTAGACGTGGAGCGACATCCCGAACCATCCCGAACTTTTAATCATTTACTCTTATTTTTATCGATATACCCAAAAACTATAAATCTTATCACAATAGATGATACGTCATTTTAAAAAGGCGGAATATAGGGATACTACAGATAAGAATTTATGGAAAATATTGAAAGATGTACGTATCGGGGGTGGTTTTAACCACCTCCGATTTCTCCGGTTTCTTTCTGAAATTTTTACAGTGTATTCTTTATATGTTGTGCAATAAAAATCATGAATTTTTCGAAATGTTACACTAGAATGTACCCTTCATCCTATAGCCTATCTACCTTGATCGGTGTGAGGCGGTTTAGAGCGAAGTTGAGTGTTGTCTGGGGTTTTCCGGGTCACGCTTCCACACTTCCATCTAACTCCTTTAGTCTTGTGTTTGGTGGGGCCTACAATTTTTCACCGTTTTGCACTGCCCTTTCGAACTTCCTTCTGCCATGTTTTTCGGGGCCTTCCTCTGCCTGTCCCTCGTATACTCTTCGTATACTCTGCGTATCGCTTCGTATACTCTTCTGGTTAATCTTGCGTCCATAATTCTTTTAATGTGCTCATACCATCATTCTGTTCTTGTTTTCTATTTTTCGGAGGAATCTCATTTCTGCTCGCTTCTATCCTTCTCCTCTGCCTTTCTGCTGTGGTCCATGATTCCAAGCCGTATGTCAGTACGGCTACTCTTCTAAATATTTCTGTTCTGACTTTTTTGGCATTTTATTGTTAGCGAGGAACGCAGATTTTATTATATTCAATAGGCTTCCGGTCGCTGTTATTCTTTGAGTGATATCTTCGTCAGTCCATCCGCATTTCGTTAACACTGTACACAATTATTTAAACCTCTCCACCGGTCTCAATGTTTTATCCACTATCGTAATTCTGTGTTGCTTTTCTGTTCTGCTTATGATCGTTGTTTGTGTCTTCTCGTTGGTTATACACATGCTGTATTTATTCGGTGCCTTACTGTAGTCTCTCAGGTTATCGCTGAGTGTTTCCTTATCTCTAGCTATTATGACCACATCATCTGGATAGAAAATTTCCAAAATATTAACATTCTGCATCCAGTAACCCATTTCGTTCTTCTTTGTCTCCTTTCTCGTGTTTTATTGCCTCGTCCAGTACCAGTAAGAACAGAACCGGTACAGAATTCATCCCTGCCTTACTCCTTTCGTTGTTTCAAACATTTCCGATGTTTCGTATTTTCTCATCGTATTCTGGTATCTTTTTTTGGGGGTACCTTTTTCTAGTAAGTTCCATATGTCGTTTCTGTTGACTCTGTCGAAGGCTTTTTCTAGGTCAATTAAGCATATGTGCCTTGTCCCGCTCTCCCGTTTTGTTTTCTCTACTATTTGCTTTAGTATGAAGATAGCATCCTGCCCACCTCTTCCCGGGTGGAACCTAAACTGCGTATCTTCTAAGGTCCTTTCCAGTTTGTTTTTTATCTTTTTTCTAATATTCTAGCGAATATTTTAGCTCCACTGCTTAGTAGTGTGGTATAGTCTATAGTTGTCGCCTTCCCCTCCGTGAGAACGTTGTTTAGTGTTAGTGGTAGATTTTCTAATGCTATTTCTGGAAGTGCTTCTAACTTTCATTCGATATCTGATCATGCCCTGGAGCTTCTTCCATTTTTGCCTTCTTTATCGCTTCGCGTATTTCACCCATCATAGCTTCGCTCTGGTTTATGTCTGTCGCTCTATGTCCCTGTGCGTAACCATTGTTGCGTATATCCTTTCCGTCTAGTAGGCCCTTAAAGTGCTCCCTCCATCTCTCCATTATTGTCTTCATCTATTACGACAGTTCCGTTAGTATCTTTTATGTTTTTGAGATTGGTATTCTTGCTTTGTTTTATGCTTCTGATCGTACTATACAGTGAGCGCGTGAAGTATGGAAACATGACAAAATCTCTAAAACAGTTTGTTACTTGAAAAAATCCTGGAATACGTCAATTTTTAATTATCAAAATATAAATATTTACATGAAATTTCATTTCCAGGCTTCAATTGTAATATTGGTAACTTTTGTTTTATTTATGGAAAGTTGCATATCACGTCAGGTTATTGCGTTTCTTTTATGGAGCCGGCCGCACTCCACTTAAAGAATCGCTGTAAATGCTTCAAAAACATTTGGGAAAAAAACTTTTGCGATTACTATGAGACCATTTTAAGGTTTCTAGGACAATGGGTTCAGCTGGTATAAATTTGTAAAAATTACCAAAATAGCGTTTTTTACACTTTTCCCCATTTTTACGAAAAACGCAATTTCATATTCAATTCACTAAAGCTACTAATATTATCAATATTTTACAATTTTTAATTGTCTTTTTACGATTTTTTTTTATGTACCGCCATAAAATATTTCCAATGCCATTTAAACAATTAAAAGATCTACCAAAATCAGTAAGATATAAATGTGGTTGCTTTACAAAAAGTATCGATGACGTCATAAAAACCACATGTACGAGGATTTTTTAAAATAACAAACCGTCTCAGAGATTTTCTCATGTTTCCATACTTTATGCGCTCACTGTAGAATAATATTTTCTCAAATCTTACCATGCTTGCTTCTTTTCTTCCTTCATTAGGTATTGTCTTTACTTGCTTTCTTACCAGCTTGTATTCTTCGTAGTGGTCCATACTTTTAGTATTCAGTATTTTCTCCATTTTGTCTTCTTTTCTCTCACTACTTCTTTAATATTTCTTGTCCACCAATGTGTTATTTTGGGATTTCTGTTCACTACTTTTTTGCGTCACAACTTTTTTCTGCTGCCAATAGCACTGATCTCTTCAGTTCTTGCTGACATGTCTCCTTTTCTTTGTCGTCTTTAAGCTAGTGGCACTTTCTTTATTTGTAATTTTTCTACTTTCTTCTTCTTTCCGTTTGCCTTCCTTGATAGTCATCGTTAGTAGGTAATGGTCACTTCCGATTTCTGGTCCTCTTTCTGATTTTCAGATTGGTATCGAGACACAATTATATTATTCTTTCTATTAATCCTTTTTGTGTAAGATGTTGAATTTCAAGTTGATGGCAACAGTGCTTATTACCAATACCACTTACTTGAAGTTATCAAAACCCTTTAACTTTTGGACAGAATATTTCCTCGGTGATCATCATTTCAGGCAGAAGACCATAACCATCAAGAGTTCATTGTAAACCACAAACTCTTACACATCAACAGACTCGCGCCGTGCCGTACATCTCGATTTTGTGTTGTGGCTTTTAGGATACGTGTTTCGGTAAAGTCACCAAACAGCAGTGTTTAATTAAGATCCCGCACTAAGTTTCGAAGCACCGAGGCGCGGCGCTAGCTCGAAGTTTCATTGTTAAATGTTCACTAATCAAAGCTGGCAAGGCTCATTCGGTATGGCATTATGGCAATAATCATTTAATTCAAACTGTTATTGCTCGCTTACTGCTAGGTTTAATATTGATTACTTCGAAATTATCCTATCAAATATTGAATACCATTGTATAATTTGTGTTCATCCGAAATATGCATATAATATAATTGTGAGTTGTGTCCATGAGCTAGGAGTACACGATTTTGATTAAATAACTTTGAAATTTGCCAAATCAAAGTCCTACGAAGTTATATTCTTATTATATCCTGATTGAAATGTTTGTTTGTTTTTTATGTCGTTATTTTTCTTGTAATACAATTGAATGCAATAATGTTCTCAGCCACAACCTGGATTGTACTAGAAACTCAAAGGTCCCTGGTTCAAATTCAAGTTTAATTTATTTAGTAATAACGTCGCGCCTGTTTTCCACAGTCTATCTTTAGATTTCGTTAAATCCATAATTATTATTATTAGTAACACTTTGATTTCCGGGTGGAAACCGTGTTGTTGACTTTGAATAAGTAGTTTGGTATTGAATTAAGTGCTATGAAGATACTGTTGTCTGTTGGTAAGGGTCTTTGATATAGGAGCGGTGTGATGTCACCAGATGGTATTTGGTGGGGGCTGTCAAAGCGGCAGGGTTTTGTATTGGCAGGTTGTGAACCAGCAGGTAGAAGGAGATCGATTTACAGGCATGCTGAAACTGAAACTATTGATATTGACTAAGAGTGTTCGAGGATTTCTATTTATTCACGGAATTTTCTAGAGTAATAATAGGATTCGCGGGAGAGGACTTTTGCTTGTTTAACCAGGATTTCGTGTCCGGTATTTCATCTGCGTGGGTGATAGCCGACCCAGCAATTTTTCGCAATCTAGTGCAGCGCAAGTACCCTGATACTCGGACGTTAACCGATCCATTTGTCTAGCCAACATAAACACTCCCACAAGTAAGTCCGATAGTTTGGAAAGGGGTTTTAATTTTTTTGACGAGTAATATAGACTCTCCTATAACGCGGTTCCTACAACGCGAAATACTACAAACGCACTAAAAATTTTGCGACTACATGTTCATATAACGCGATTCTCGTACAACGCGCATGCGTCAAAATTTGCGATCCTCAAATTCATAAAACGCGTAATATTAAACCGCGGTGTAGGAGAGTCTACTGTAGCTTCTTTCATTATATACGAAGAAATTGAAACAAATTGTCAGAAAATGTTCTCCACCTATGTTTGCATCAATATCTCCGAAAGTATTAAGCCTTGCAAAACAAATTATACAATATATTAAAGACGAAGTATGTGGGTACATGATGTGGGTATACAAAGAACTACATACTTGAAAATATTGAAAGAAGTAGATTTGGGAGGACGTTAAAAAACGGATTTGCAGAACCGGGTTATTATTGCACATACGTCATAACTAAACTTATCTATAGAATATTCGTATCAAACTTATGCCCTAAATCGTTTTACCAATTAAAACAGATACATAAACCTGAGTTAAATGTAAATTCTACACCCGGCAAATTCCCTACTGACGGTATAAGCTGCAAACTCTAATGCTAGCTCCACACTCAGCCCGAATAAATCTGCGAAACGTTCGGCGAGGCTGGGTGAGACATAGCGGACAAAGAAGGCCCTCCAAATTCTTGGATTCGGCTCGTGCATTCGGTGTTCATCTGCGGGTGAGTTAGAATGGACGTCGCTGGAGTAGCCGCTGCCGTAGCGTATACTGCGTATGCATACTTTCACTTTCTGCATACGTACCAATAAAATACAATTGTGTGTCGACAGCGAGAACTCGCAACGTTATGATTTTAATTTTCAATATTTGCCTATATCCTAGCGAACAAGTAAATTAAAGGGCAAAAAAACTACCCAAAGTGCAATAAAAGTATCCCCTTTTGTGGTTAGTCCCTTGATCGGCCTCAATACAATATGCAGAACACATGTGAACTTGACTTGCAACTGACGAAATGCCGGCGAGTAAAGTAGTAAAACCATTTAATTTGCAAATTAGATTATAACTAAAAAGTTATATAACTATGTCAATAAATGACACATGAAATTGCAAATCTCTGAAATTGTTATTATTAATTAATAATTAATTGAATAACAAATAAAAATTTAATATAAAATAAATTAAATACTTGAACATTGCTATTGATTTATTATTCTCATCATTTATATTAGATACCATATACTAATTATGACATTTCATTTCATATGACATAGTAATACGATTTGCCATAAACAAAAATTTTGTATTATGTATTGTGGTATTGTGGTTAAAATTACAACTAAATAATTCTCCAACCGTAAAAAATCTGATGTGGCCAGGCACATGACTTTATCATACTATATATAAAATTAATAGTTTAGCTGCATGAGATTCTATTTGATCGAGATCGGCTGTCTGCATTAAAATAAAACTAGTAGAACTAGACAGATATCTCGATTAAAGCTGCCTTCGGATATCGTACTCCGTTGATACCGGGTACACCGTCCAAATGACACTTACGTATTATTGGGTGTAAAAAGTGTAACGGTGTTCAATATCCGAACGCAGCCTATATTGACAGTAGTATTTTTAAAGCATTAGCGTTTGACACTAGCTACTGTCATTAGATTCAAAAAATCTGACATATCCTTGCTACTAGTTTTAAAGCAGTACGACCGATCTCGATGAAATAGAATTTGCTCATGCAGCTAAACTATAAATTCTACCAAAAAATGTCATATACGTAAATTATAGAAAATTTCTTCTCCTTTAATTTATTATTTAACTATTTTGACGACATTACACAAATAGCGGCTCATTTGCAAAATCTTCGAAAAATGCTATGAGTAAACCACCAGTTCCTTTGGACCCTTTTCAACAGAAAGCTTTTCAGCTCTAAGTTTGGTTATGAAACTCCTAAATATGATTTTTCGTCCCGATACCTTTAGTAGTTTCTCCGGAATCGTCTCCACAAAAACGGGTACACACACACACACATACACACACACACACACACACACACACACACACACACACAGACATTTTTTTGTACCTTGGTCAAAAATGTTCAGGGGACCCAAAAAGACAT
The DNA here is from genome assembly GCA_963966075.1 of Aphodius sticticus. Classification (NCBI taxonomy): domain Eukaryota; kingdom Metazoa; phylum Arthropoda; class Insecta; order Coleoptera; family Scarabaeidae; genus Aphodius; species Aphodius sticticus. The sequence continues at coordinate 66,781,273 of OZ014506.1, forward strand.
ATTTCCGCTAAAATCTCAAAATTTTTTTTTGGCACGATTACAATACTTTACATACTGCGTATGATAAAGTAAAAAATAAAAGAAAACAATTTTTTGTTTGTTTTAAGCCAGCTATCGAAATATGGTAACATACTGCATAGATACTGTATATTTTTATATTTATTAATTCTAAGATTATTTCAAGAATTTTTTGTAGGAACCATGTTTTATAAAATGCGTCATTTTTAGTTATCAGCAATTAATTAAAACTGCTGAACTGAATATTTCTCCACATACATACACATTTATTTTAATTTGCTGTTTGAACATTTAATTTAATTCTATTTAAACAAGCTATCGAAATTTGGTAACATTTCCTTTTTCAAATAGAACATACTGTATATTTTTACAATTATTAATTATTAGATTATTTCTAACAATTTTTTGTAGGAACAATTTTTTATAAAATGGTAGAAAAAATGGTATCTAGAAAATCATTAACAAAAAACGGATTGTCTTTTCATTAGGGTGTTGGTGGTAGATGGTCGATTCGGCGCCGTAGGAACGAGTGTTTTTTCTTTTGTTGTATTTTTTAAATTATTTTCTGTACGAGTTTTTTTCCCTGCATCACATTTTTGCCGTCCATCGAATTATTTTAAAATGATGTAAACAAATTCATGCTGAAAAAGTTTCTTTATCCTACACTAAGCGAAAATTTAATTATTGGTTGGTTGGATCGGCGACCTACACAAATCGGCGATCCATACGAATCGGCGATCTACACAAATCGGCGATCTACACATATCGGCGATCTACATAAATCGGTGATCTACATAAATCGGCGATCTACAGAAATCGGCGATCTACTCATCTAGGCGATGCGCAGACCTATTAGGTCTGCCCCATTTCACAAATATTGCCTGTTGTCAAAAGTGACAGTCGTCTGGTGCAATTATTTCTTTTCAGTCAGTCAGTGGCATAGATGAATAAATTGTTCATAGGGGAAAACAGGGCCTGTCAATTGTACACTAAATAATGTTTGAACATTTTCGTAATTGCAATATGAAATATAATCAAGGTAGTCCGATTTGAGAAAGTGGTAATTGAAATACAGTTTGTAACTTTTTGTTTGTACCTTCGGATAAGCGCCCACCGCGCGAGGCACCGTATGTTTTATATTAGAAATTATGTTCATTCATAATTCTTAAATTAATATATTTGTGTTAATGGTTAATGGTTAATGGTAATTGAAATAAACAATAAGTAAAATTTGACCAGATGAACTATATTATTTGACGTGCATACTAATAGGTGTGACAGTACCCCGGAAAGCGACACCACTGGAGTTCAGAACTACACAATGATATGTGTACTATAGTTCCGTCTTTGTTCTACATACTCGATGTTTTTTTTCTGGACATTATAATAAAATTTTCAAAAAGCAGGACAAAATTCGAGAGACAATAAGCGCCGGGACAAGTTTGGGACTGCCCCGCCCAATTCGGGACGGTGTCCGGTGGTCATCCGAGCTTGTCCGAGATACTCCATTCGTCATGGTGTATCGAGATTCTCAACTACTTGTTTTAGATTCATTCTTTCTCGCGAAACTGAGTTTCAACGTCCACAACAGTTTTATATATATTGCAATTAAAAGTGACGCTTGATCTGCGTTTTGTACCCGGATAACCGGGGTGCAGATTGTGGGTTTATTAATGCGTGTGCGGATTAAAGAGGTTGTATATTTACAGCTTCGACTTTTGCATGAGAAAATCCATTCCCAATTTGTTCGTTAAATGCTCTTTCGCACGAACAGTTTTACTTCCATTAATTGAAATCATTATCGGGCTCCGTTTGACTCCGGGTTCATGCTGTAATTTTTAAACTGTTTCCTTTGCCCGGTTTATCTTCCGCCATTAATAATTTATTAGATAAAATTCGATAATCCTGGACCATAATTCCAGGTTTATCCAAATGCTGGAAATAAGCCTACTTCATTGAAATATAATTCAATAAATAAATGCAAATAAATATATACAACTTGGCACCGTGTTCTATAAATCCTTCCTCAAAATCGTAAGGTTATTATTAAAATCTAGTACCACATTTTCAATAAATTATACGGTATAAACCGTACTTAAGGATATCTGTGTTCTCCTTTTACCAGCTTCCAACAAAATGATGCAAATTATCCTAGCGGGAAGCAGACTTTCATGAATACCACTCCGAGCCCTACGATTTGGCATCCGTTCAAAGTCTGCCGCGCACATTACGAAGATATATTAGAGTTTAATGAGTGGTATTCGTTCCCATTCGGATTACCAGAAGTGAAAAATCTTGAACTCCGACAGTTATCGCCCCCCAAGGTTTGGGAATACTTTTCCGTCCACCCAATCTTTCATAAAAAGACGTCACGTAATTCGTATTTTTATACAACCGCTGTAAGACGCGAGATATCAGCATTCATATGATTATTCTGCTTCAGATAAACAGAACAAAGTTTCTGCAGACATAAACTAATAAACAATTGATTTTGCATTTAATTAGCGACTTCTTCGGGTATCGCGTCTTTGAATTTATTACATTTAGAGCTCTTGTATATAAGTATGTATGTTCTTTAGATATCCAACAATCACACTAAACAAGAATTTCGCCTGTAAATACAAATTGATTTCAATTCCGCCCAGTAGCTGAATTTATTTTGCTCCACTATAAGTACACGAACAAATCAACGCTAAAACTGCTTGTTAGTGTTATTGTCAAATTTGTTTCGATATTATTTGTCGTGTATGCAGCTTTTCGACTGTACAATCGAATCAGAATAATTAGTTGCATAAAGTGCGGTAAAAAAACGGTGATTCCCCAATTTGGCTGTTATTATATATCCAGGCATTCAATTGCCTTTAGCTACAAATCCAGTTGTCAATTTATAGTCAACAATACAATATTAATTAGCTTTTATCAAATTTTCTATGATATCTCGTTATATTAATGAAAATCATATAAACCAAATGAAATCGGGGATTGTAAATTTGTGGACTTATGTTGTTGGATGCGGTCTTATTAAATAAATTATTTTAGGTGTTGGTTGCTTCCGGTTACACCGGAAATGTCGTCAACTTTCATATTTCAAATGTAATACCCTGCATGCTATAGGAAATTTGAAATATTTGTTAAATTTTAGGTTACTTGTATGTTACATACCTTATACCTAACATGTTAGGTTGACACCATTTCCGGTATAACCGGAAGTAACCAAAGGCTGAAAATATTTTAGTTAAATGATCATATCCAACATCCAACATATCCACACATTTTTATTCCCTGATTTCATTTAGTTCTCCATATACTTCTAATGGCAGCTCGTCGTGAAAGACCCTGTATACTTACCTATTATAATAAGTGATAAAATACAGGATACCAGATTTTTGCCAGATTTTTTGAAATCTGACCACGTCGCAAAATTATTTGAAAGCACTCCCTTTGATTGGCACATCCAAACCTCAACAGTGAACAAAAGTGACACCAAATCACCTCCTTATATTCATTCATGGACCATTTATTACGCATTCTTTTTGAATTATTTAGTTCCATTTATTAAAAAATAAAGTGGGTTCAATAACTATAAATATTATGAGTAACCTCTATATTATTATTTATTGCAACTCTCTGATACATCTAACTAAATATATGTATTAAACCTAGATAATATAATTTAGATACAACACATAAATACCGAAATTACACAAATAGATTTTGAAAAGTAAGCAAATTGGTAGTACCGAGCTTCGCTGAAGCCTAGGGTACTCCCTTTGCGGGAGTACTACGGCTCAACCAAATTTTGAAAAACAACACCACTTATGCTTCGCGACATTAGGTCGCAAAGCAAAGGAAAAGTTCAGAAACCCCGTACAGCGTTGCGTACAAGTCAGTAAAAACACATGCAGATATTTATTAATAGTCATATACAAAGGAAGGTTAAAGATAAAGTATTAATATAGCAGTACGATAGCAGTAAATTTAGGATTTATTATTATTATTTATTGGAATTCTCTGATACATCTCATTAAATACATTAAACTAAATTAGATCATATAATTTAGATACAACATATAAATACAAAAATTACACTAATAAATTTTGAAAAGTAATGAAGATCATCAGGGCAAATTGGTAGTACCGAGCTTCGCTGAAGCCTAGGGTACTTCCTTTGCGGGTATCACTGCAGCTCAACCCAATTTTGAAAAGCAACGCCCTTTATGTTTCGCAACATTAGGTTGCAAAGCAAAGGAAATCTGCAGAAACCCCGTACAGCGTTGCGTACAGGTCAGTAAAAACACATGCAGATATTTATTAATAGACATATACAAAGGAAGGTAAAGATGAAATGTAGTACGATAGCAGTAAATTTAGGAAGCTTTATGATAAAACTCTCCTCAAAATATTCGCGCTTCCCAAAACCGCAATTTCTTGAATTTCCCAGGGCGAAATTTTGCACGGTAACTCCTTGACATGTTTACTATAATTTAGAGTAACTGCTCCCAATGAACCTACAATCACCGGAATAATGTTTACTTTCATTCCCCACATACGTCCAACTTCTATTGAGAGATCCTTATATTTAAGTTGTTTTTCAAGCTCCTTCCTTACAACATTCGCATCAGCAGGTACCGACTGAGATTTCTATGAACGTGCATACCTTCCTCTGGAAATCCTTTACCACGATATCTGGCTTATTAGCATCAAGCATTCTATCAGTGACAATAAGCATGTTCCATAATATGGTAATAATATGATCATTACTCACTACAGGAGATGGAACGTGGTCATACCACCGAGACACATCCATTGCTAAACCTAATAGTCGGGAACACAAATTGTAATGTATATATGTTCCCACCCTATCATGCCTAGCAATATAAAGCGACTCAGCTAAGACTGGACAAGCCGCTAACAAATGATAGACATGTTCCGGAGCCTGATGACACAGTCTACAACTCCCATCATGAGCAACTTTCATAATCTTCTGTTCATGATATCTGGTACGTATTGCCTGATCTTGCGCCGCTATGATAGAGGATTCCGTTTCAGCCTTAATGTTTCCATGACAAAGCCAAGATAACGATCCAGACTTTGAAATACCATCACCCTCCACAATTCTTAAAAATTGGCCATGCATTGGCTTACTAACATCATCCTCTCTCATTTTCTGATTCATTTTTAACTTTATCTGTCGCTTTAAACTCTCCACTGAAATTTGATTTTCATAATTACCGAGTTCTTCCACCTGAAATTTTTCTATTAAATTTTTATTATTATTATTATTATTTATTGGAATTCTCTGATACATCTCATTAAATACATTAAACCTAGATAATATAATTTAGATACAACATATAAATACTAAAATTACACTAATAGATTTTGACAAGTAATGAGGATCATCAGGGCAAATTGGTAGTACCGAGCTTCGCTGAAGCCTAGGGTACTCCCTTTGCGGGTATCACTGCAGCTCAACCCAATTTTGAAAAGCAACGCCCTTATTATTATTATTATTATTATTATTATTATTATTATTATTTATTGGAACTCTCTGATACATCTCATTAAATATATTAAACCTAGATAATATAATTTAGATACAACATATAAATACTAAAATTACACTAATAGATTTTGACAAGTAATGAGGATCATTACTATTATCATTACTATTATTATATTGTGTTTGATAATATTTCAGTTTTTTTGAATTTGCCATCGTTTATATAAATTCTTATGGAATTTGTGTAAAATTTTCCATTGTTTCAAATTTCAAGGGGCACTCATATCGATTAAAAATATATAAATATAATTATTTACAGGTGTTTTTCGTCCGCATAATGTGATAATGTGAATATGTTTTTTCTTTGTATTTTTGTGCATAGGTACTTGAAAATACAGTGTGTCGCGTCAAATAAATTCAATCTCTTTCCTTCTGAACGTCCGACGAATGAGCAAAGAAAGCTCGTCTGGAAATATGCCGGTGGCAGGTAGGTGATGAACTTTTCAGAACATAGGATATCGATGAGTGGGACGATGCGACGAAAATAACCGTTGCTGAAGGATTTTTAAAGCCTATAAATCTCGACTGTTACCGTTTCCAATATGTGAACATTCTTTTATAAGAAATCTGAATGTAGGGTGTTATCTGAACTCTTACAGTGGAAGAGCATTTCATAAATAGAAGGTGTAGATAAGAAAACAAAGAAATGACTAATGACTAAGCCGTGTAATTTTCGTGCTTACTTTAAACATATTTTGAGCAGGGCCGGCGCTAAGCGTGTGCGAAGTGTGCAGGGCACACATGCGCCGTAATAAAAGGGCGCTAAAGGCTAGATTTTGCAATGCCAATTTAAACCATAAACTGAGTTCAATTATACAAAATCGGCATTAAAAACCTCAGTCCAAGAGATCTTAAAAATAAGTGAGAAATGTATTTATATTAAAAATCAATGATGATCATTAAAGAATAATGATTTTCTTAAATTCAGACTTGTACTGACTTTGCCTGTTTTAGTTGCTCAGCCTACGCGCCCAGCAAGGATTTTTTTGTCGCCGCGGATAAAAATGTGCAGTACGTATTGTTGCGCGATGCAAGCGCCTCTACAGAGGTAGGCGGTAGTATGTCCACGAGGCGTAAATGGTGCAGATTGCAAATAAATGTTACAGTTATCTGTAGTGTAAAAGTGGTTCGATTAACTTTATATTATTTATTACAATATTGCATTTGTTACTATTTCTTCCTTTATTATTACAGTTGATAACGCACCACTTACTGTATCCCATTATGATTATTTATACCAACGATATGTTATTAGTTCTGACGGATTGGATCACAACATAATGCGCCGTGAACTACTGCACATAGTGTAGGCAGGTATTTCTCCGATACGGGCGCTTAGATCGTTTCTCAAGTCCCCTCCACTGTGCATGCACAGGGTGAATATGGGCGCAGTTCTTTACAAATCGTGTCTTTCATAACGGCGCTGGAGGCAAAAACACAAGGGGCGCTTGGGCTAAGACCAATAGAAACTTTTCCAAATTTAAAAATGACGTAAATAGACCAGGAAAAATAGAATAGGCAATTATTTCAGTTGAAAAGGGGATTGCACAGTCAAATAAAAACTACCAGAGAAATTTTAAAAATTAAAGCTGGATGTGTTCCTTACAAATAAAATACAGTATATCTCCACGAATTGAGGTACGTAGAGGAAACAAATTTTTATTGTGATTTTTTATAAATGCTAAACTCCTAGTTGTGATTATTCCGCAGTAACGTGTCACACCCGTCACGCCTGTTTAACGACTGTACATAAGCAATGGAGGCTTTTATTATTATTTTGATGCAACATTATAACAAAAAGGCGACTCATCTTTTAGAATAATTGTTGATAGATCTTCAAACTGATAAGCTTTATGAAGAACCTTCAGCCGTGACGGTCGTTACCAGCAGGTATTGTCAAAACGTCCAGTAGGTACATTATTAAAACGCCAGCGTTTGACACTATCTACTGTCATTAGAATGAAAATATCTGTCAAATCCTGGCGAACTAGTTTTATATTAATGCAGACACGACCAAATAGAATTTGCTCATGCAGCTAAACTATTAAGTTACCAAAAAATGTCATGGAAATAAATTGTATAAAATTTCCTCTACTTTAATTTATTATTTAACAATTTTGACGAAAATACAGAAATGGCGGCTCATTTGCAAAATCGTTAAAATATGCTAAGAGTAAACAACCAGTTCGTTTGGCCCTTTTAAACAACAAGCTTCTCAGCTCTAAGTTTGGTCATGAAACTTCTAAATATGAAATTTTGTCCCGATACCTTTAGTAGTTTCTACAGATTCGTCGCCACTAAAACGGGTACACACACACCCACGTACGCACGCACGCACGCACGCACGCACGCAAGGACGCACGCACGCACGCAAGCACGCACGCACGACACACGTACACACAACAACACGGACACACAGACACACGGACACACGAAAAGAGACACATACACATAAACACAGGGATGTTAAATTACGGTAATTAATTTTTTTCGTAAATTACCGTTGAAATTAAAATTATTAATTTCAAATTTTAAATTACCACGTAATTAAAAATAAAAAATGGTAAATTACGATGGCATAAATTACCGGGTAATTAAAAATTCAAAATGGTAAATTACGCTGGTTTAAATTACCGGATAATTAAAAATTCAAAATGGTAAATTACGCCTGTTTAAATTACCGGGTATTAAATATTCAAAATGGTAAATTACGCCTGTTTAAATTATCGGGTAACTAAAATTTCAAAATGTTAAATTACGCTGATTTAAATTAACGGGTAATTATAAACTCAAAATGTTAAATTAAACAGATCACTGTAAGTTATGATTACTACTAATGTTAATAAAAATGTTTGGTAAAACCTTAAATCATTATTTTGTGGATAACTAGCTATCTCTGATCTTTTGCCTGATTTGATAGTACTAAAACTAAAGCAAAGACTACATAGAAATACTATTTATAGCACTACTACAAAAACAAGAAAATCAAACATATAATAGTAGAAAATAAACACTTTAATTCTGTCCAGATTCATAAAATGAATCTGAAAAGCCTCCGTTTCACAGAGGCTTTTTGATCTGAATCATTTTTTAGTCTCGATCATTTTTTTAACACGGGTATATTTATTAAAAAATGAATTTTGATAATACATGGCTTCTGATTTCAGAGCTGCATTATCGGATTTGTTGGATTGGTCGTCATTGGCGAAAGAGTTTTCCACTTCTCTATTTATTAAATACAAAATATTAGTTACGTATTTTCACAAGTAATGTCGGATGATTTGGAATAGTAAAAATATAACGTTTACGGGCAATGGGACTGTCATTGGATGTGTTAACTTTACCCATAGACCCATTTCCATTGGCTAAAATACGCTAAATGACACCTTGGATAACATTGTCATTGTCTATTAACCTATGATACAGACCTTATAACGAATGGCCAATACGACGACGCACGAGTCCGACCATGTACCACGCGGATTGTTAGATACTTTCCAGGCAAACGAAAACAACTACTGATGGAAGGTCTTTGAAATTAATTTATAAATTCCGGTAAATTACCAACGGTAATTAAAATTGTCGGTAAATTACCAACGGTAATTTAAATTGACGGTAAATTACCATCGGTAATTTACGCCGTAAATTACGATAATTAAAAATCGGTAAATTACCATTAATTACGGTAATTAATTCGGTAATTTACGCGGTAAATTACGTTTTTACATCCCTGCATACACATACACATACACATACACATACACATACACATACACATACACATACACATACACATGCACATACACATACACATATACATACACATACACATACACATACACATACACATACACATACACATACACATACACATACAAATACACATACACATACACATACACATACACATACACATACACATACACATACACATACACATACACATACACATACACATACACATACACATACACATACACATACACATACACATACACATACACATACACATACACATACACATACACATACACATACACACACACATACACATACACATACACATACACATACGCATACCCATACACATACACATACACACATACACACACACACACAGACATTTTTTTGTACCTTGGTCAAATATGTTTAGGGGACCCAAAAGGACATATTTAGGCTAAAATCTGAATCTTTTGTTTGCACAATTACAATACTTTACATACTGCGTATGATAAAGTAAAAAACTATTTTTATGATATTGTTACGTTAGAAGGGGTGCTTACTCCTTTGTGAGTAATCACATTAGCGTCTTTGCATCTTCTTGTGAGGCTGTAACGGAGATAGTAGTTTCTCCGAGGGGATAAATACGCTCACAACGATTTAAACAATCGATTTATTTAATAGGAGTTTACATTTGTCAGATTACTAGTAACTAGTTTACAAAATTGTTTCGTCTTTTATAGCGGCTCTCCAAGGAGCCGGGTGATGTCGACCTTCCTGGTGTCGACTTAGTTTGTTGTTTGATTACTGCACATTCCTAGAGCAAGGTTTCCAAAACACAAACAAACCTCCGCGACGATTATGTTTTATACTTTGAATGATCCTACGTGACAATATTGCCTTGTAGTATTTCAATTCTACATGCAAATTATAAAATTTCAGATTATATTTTAGAGCCGATTAATACCAAGGTGAGCATTTTAATCGTACCACAAAACCGGTAGATTGGCAATTGAATTTTTTCCAAAAGGCGCCAGATTTTTTTTGCACACAAGGAAAATATCACGCGCCTGACCTGATTTTGAGTCATGCCATACAAGAACATTTACATTTTAGGTTAAGGCAGATAACCCTATTCTCTCATAATTTTATTACAAACACTATTGAAAGCAGAATTCCATTTGCAACTTGCAACTTGATTTGCCTAACCCCACTTGGCTGGACGTGTTTGATAGACCGCCTTGAATATTTTTTTTTCTTTCCTGTTCAACGCACCTGTCAAGCGCTTCCGGTTAAATCGGTGTTAGGTACACGAAGTTATTAGGGAGACACACAGTTTCATGCTTAATTAAGAGAAAAAACTATTCGGATATATTGTGATGGTACTGGTAATGATCATGAACATTATTCATCGTTCGACATTTCCTTTTCTCCATATAATTTTATATCAATTGTAAATTTTTCATATTGACGTTTTTTAGGGTATGATTTTGTCACAGGCTTTCAGTGTAATATAAGGATTGTTCGAGCAGCACCAAAATAAGTGCATAAAGCACTCATTCTTTCTGCTGCGCATGCACAACGGAAGTTTGTCCTTCCAAAACCTCAATTGCGTATGCGTAGAAGAATCCCTAATTGTTTTTACTGCTGCTCGAACAAACCTATAATGTGGTATGCGTATTAGAACTAGGTAGCAGTAAGAAAACGCGTTAATTAATTCGAGGAAGGTGGTGTCCCAGAGTGCCTGAAATAGCACGAATTCTATAGCCCGGTGATATTCGGAAACAGTGACATTCTACGGATACTTGATGGATATGTAACATTCCTTTTACGGAATTCTTTTGGGTCAAAGGGATGGCGCCACCCGACGGTCCTGCTCGAAACCGTGCCGCTGCCTTACACGCTTACAATACCTACGCCAGCCGCATACATTGAACACACAACTAATACACAAATTGTTAAATGAAACCCTTTTTAAAGAGATTTTGTATGGGCTTTCCAAGCTTATCTATTAATCATGTAGAGGTCTACATACTTATTTACTTACCTTATGCATTTATTTACTAAACACATTTTTTGCTATACTAGCAAAACCGAAAAAATGACCGGCCTCTATTTGGGACTGGAAGTATGCAGGTATGTAAAAATCAAAGAAGTGAAGTAAATTAAAAGTGAATGTCACTAGTAACTACTTGGATTCGAATATCGAGAGAATACTTTTGCGCCTTTAAAGAGACTCGATTTATATTATTAGGCCAGTCAACCTAGATATTTTGGCTAAGATTTTCTTTCGATGAAACAAATACCTATCGACCGCGAATTGTTTAAATTAATTAAAAACTATCAATAATTGGAGTGTCATAGCCAAAATTACGTGCAGTTTCATTTTGACTCATTGAATTGAAATAAAAAAGGAGGTAGAGGTGGGATCATGTACCTATCTATTTTTATTATAGTTTTTGTGTAATTAATTATAAAAGTTTTCAACACCAATATCGTCAAATGGTCAGCTGTCCAGTTCACTGACAGTAGTCCACTAGACCAGAGTTTTGCAAACTTTTTTCCGTGTCCCAGGTATTTTTACACATATTCTTCGTGACCGCCACACCGGACTATTACGAAAGTACCTAATATTCTTCTACAGGTGAAAAAAAAATCATTCATATATAGTGTGAGGGTAACGACACACCCAATGTTAATTAATAGTTAGCATAATTATTTTTTACATGTTCAATACCTTGGAGTCCTCTGAATTTGAGTCTTTCCTTGAAAATAATACCTTTTTGATGCTTTGATTATTTATTTTAAGGTACCGGTTTCGATCAATTAATGATCATCATCAGCTTAAATGGTCGATTTTTGAAAAAAAACAATAAAACGAGAAGAGCAGCGACGAAGTAACATGCGTCTCGTTTGGAGAGTGAATGGAAAAGATTTTTCCGTTAATTCCCTAATTCCCTTGGTAAGCAAGCAGAGAGATGTCAGCGAGTTGGTAAGAGTGCGCCTTAATAAAATACAAAGCTGAAATTGCTTATTGACAGACACATTTAACAAGTTCAATGAAATAAATTTTGCAACTGTAAGGAGACGAGTTGAATTTGATTAAGTCGATTATATCTGCATTTATGTCGAAACTAATCCTCAATAAATGAAATATAGGTCGACGGGAATTTGGCAAGTTTGTCAATCTATCAGCAATAGAAAAATGCGATGAAGACTTGCTGAGTTACTGTCTGCATTTGGATGCACTCTACAAAGACTTCCAACAACGGTTTGAGGATATTCACCAAATGAAAATTCCGGATTGGGTTTGGGCCCTTTTACGATTACAAATTCCGAGGAGTCTTTACAACTGCAGAAAAAGTTAATTGAAATATCAAACAATGAATAATTGAAATTAAAATTTAAAAATGAGTACCAACAAGTCCGGTTGCAAAAGCAGATGTCCGAACTTTATCTCGGATTGTGGTCAATCGTCAACAAATTTTTAATAGCATTTCCGTAATCATATTTAGTTGAACGAGGATTTAGGGCATTCACAAATCTTTTGACGAGAAACCGAAAGCGCCTATAAATAACTGACAGAGGAGATCTAAGAATGTTGCCTACAAATCTAGCACTAAATGTCGATAAATTGGTGTCACACACAAGGCACATCCTTCTCATTAGGATTATTTTCAATATTAAAACATTAATAATATTTATATTCGTGTTTATTATCATCAGCGTATTGTAGTAAATACAATTTAAAATTTTCAGTTCAAAGTGTATCTTTCCTGTGTATCAAAACGATGAGCTGATTTACCGGGGGGGGGGGGGGAGGCGCTAACATTAAGTTTCTTCGAAAAGGGGACGGTGAACAATAAGTTTGGGAACCACTTAGACCGACCAGGCATTTCTTTCACTCCACATTATTTTACATATCGCATTTGAATTTTTCGAGATAGTTTTGTCAAGATAGGATTGCCGTCTATAACGACTAAGTCTATAACGATATTGGGATGATAGAGCAATGTCATTTCGCTTCCAACGTGTAATAGGTTTAGAGCTGCCAAAGAGAAATTAGGGCAAGGCTTGACTGTAAATGATTGCCACGGGTTTTCGGTAACCCTAGCCCCGTACCTCGTCTGACTTCGTTCCTTATCAGGGACATATTTTACGGGATTTTAGGACATGTCTACAGTCATTAGCAATGAATTCAGGTACTTGCTCTGCTTTTAACTGAACAAAATGTCCGTAGCCTACTTAATACCGATGAAAGTTTTCGAGACAATAGTTAGAAGAGTTTATTTTCTCTGAGTTATGAATGAGGAATGACGAAGAAATGAAAACATATGTTGCAAGAATATAAACTGATTAGTGATACACCACCATGCTGAAATATTCACTGTTTTTTACTCCATTTTACTCCATTTTACTCCATTTTAGTCAGAAGCTAAAGTATGTAATTTAAAATATATTAATTAGGTACTAAATTAATATATAAAATATATAATTGATTTAAATTACACCGGTTGGGCTTCGAATTTGACACAAGATTGTTATTGATGAAGTGCTACCCTATAAAATGAATATGTAATCCATCATGTAAATCTAATGGCATCACACTATAACAACCCCGTACATTTTGTCATAAATTAATATTTTCGGAGATTTTTATGTGACATGGTCTACAGTACGTTCGGCAGGACTTTATAACGTCGGATGTTTGATTGATGAGTCAGACGTCTATATTGCGGTATCAAATTACATTTACCAATATGCATAGTAGAAGCTCTGCATACTAGAGATGGGTAGGCCCGGATGTACAAGTAGCGCTGACGCCGCTGACGTATCTAGTCTAACCATATGGTGCTTGAACTGTATTTTCTGTGTATTGGGACAAACCTAGTGTATCTGTCCAAGTTTCCCATTTCGTTATTTTTATTATACAGTGAGCGCGTAAAGTATGGAAATCTGAGAAAATCTCTGGAGCGGATCGTTATTTTAAAAAATCCTCGACCACGACAAGTTTAATTATTAAAATACTTTGTTATGAGTGATTTCGACGTAGGTATGACAGATTTACTTTAACATCAAATTTTACTTACATCTCTTATACTATGTTTGGCAGCATCCTAGATTTGTATCTTCTACTTAATAACATTCCTCTTGCTAACTATTAAAATTCAATGAACATTATATTGATATAGGTACTTAGTAAATGTGTAGATGTGCATACGTGGAAGAATAACTGCATAATTCATAAAATACTGTCATTCCCATGGGTAAAAGTAATGAAACTTTGATACAAAATGACGAAAGCGAAACCATAGCTATGATACAAGCGCAGTCTGAGTTGTATTTAGATATATTTTTATGGATCCATTCTTTTACCGATCCATGTATATGTACTGTCCGTTTCAGATAAGTTGAGCGGATTGCTGTGCTGCGGAATTTTTTCATACATCTTATAATTAAAGAACTATTCCGCTCAATACTATTAGTGTACGTCCAATTATATTCATTAGAGTTTGAATGTATGACTATATATCATCGAGAACTGTCACTCACAACAGTAGCGGCACGGCGCGGCGGTAATAATGCCATGAAAATGGGGCCAACTTTTACATGGCCGTTCAAGCCAAAATCATTTTTTTGTCACCACACGGTTTTTCAGTCCCAGGTCACATTGTGTGTTTGTTTTAAAAAAGTAATATTATGTGTTGAGTATGTATTTTTATTTATTTTCGTACTATTAATATGACATTGCCATTGCAATATTATTTGAGGTGCAATAAATCTAGTTGTTTTTTAAAATAGTTGTTAAAACTGTTTGTCTGTTGATGATTGTATTGATATCATGAATTGACATAATTCAAGAAGAATATATTTTGTCTGTTTAGAATTGATTTGAATTTTACTGCTACCCATCACAAATTTATAAGGCGCGCCTACGAATTTGATGTTACCGCGAATTTATGCCCCACTCCAAATCGCTCAACTGTTGCAAACAACAGTATTGCATTTTATTTGTTAATATCTGTCCACTTTGAAGATTTCTTGTCCCAGTGTGGCGCACTTTGGATGTCTTTGGAGTATCGATCTACAGAGGGTGTAGTATCAATTTATTTTTCAGGGATCCAGGTCCCTCTATGTTCTTATCATCTTTTTTCGTTCATCTTGGTCCCAATAAAGCGTTTCCTCCTACTGTAGCTATAGTCGGCGTCTTGATCTCAGGACAAGCTTTCGAATTCTTATAGATGCTGCATCATCGAGATTCTATCGTTGTGAGTGTTTGTAACTGTACGGTGAACTAAATGTGCCATTTTTGATTATTACGCATTCAATAAATGCCACTAATTGAAGTACTTACCTAACTAATATTTGCTGAACTTAAAGTGTGATTAGTATAAGTTTACTAAGCCAGAAACAATAATTTGAAGATTATAAGTACATTTGTTGCTAATTGAATTCGTCCCCTAAGATATCGCTCAATCTCAAGCTCAAAGCGGCACATTTCGAAAACTTGCATATCGACGTAGTTTTGATCCCATCTGTTCCACATTCACAGATCTTGCAATACAATGTGAATGTTTCGCCTGGAGTACATTGATCTGAAATAGATATATAGGTATATATAGGGTACTAGTCCAGTGATGCCTATTTGTTGGCACTATCATCTTGTGGATAATTGAACGGGTACTTCTAGTTTGTTGGAATTTTGCATTACTTCTAGTCTACGTGCATAAAAAAAATTGTACGTATCTGAATTCCAGGTTTAATCACGTCAGATAAAAAAATTCCTACATAAGATCATGACGGTGGAGCATAATCCTAGCCCTAGCCAGGGCTGTGGAGTCGGAGTCGGAGACGGAGTCGTGGAGTCGGAGTTCAAAGAAATTTCAGAGGAGTCGGAGTCGGAAAAACACGTATCGACTTTCACTCCAAGCCCATGTTTAAATATTGTAGAAAAACATACATGCGATATAGACGTTGCCTCAGTAAACAGTAAACAAATAAAACTAAGCATTCTATTAGGTCTTTTACAAAGTACCTACCTACATACATATAACCAAAGTACAAAACACAGTTTTGTATTTGCCTATACAGGGTATTTCTAATTTAAAACAAACCAACCTTAACGCGCTAATCATGATAACTCGGAATCATCTTCTACAAATAAGAAATCAAACTTCGATACCTACTGAGACCAATTAGATCTTTGCAAAGTGGAGTGAAGACGATTAACAAAAGTGATCCGACAGAAATTTGAGAAAGGAAATTTCAAGACATTTTAAATCATTGAGAACTAAGGTGGTCGGTCTAAGTTCAATGTAGCAATATCCGTTTATCTAGAAGTTATATGTGTTGTGGCCATAATTGTCGGCATTGCTACTAACTACATGCGCTGACAGAGAAGGCAAATGTTGGAACTATTCTGTTTCTTACAACAATTTTATAAATCGCAATATGCACTTAATTTCGTTTCTATTAGAATGCATTTAATTTTGTATTTTATTATTTTTTTGTTAGTCTTACTGGACAGACGTCGGATTGTATGGGTGCTTTTGTTTATATTAGAGATAAATCGGTTAAATCGACAAAGTTGTGCCGATTTGTGTCTTCTCTAATGAGAAGGCAGTTGAATTCGTAATGATTTCAGATATATTTCAAAAAATAACAAATGACATTTCGTAATTATGCTCATACCTTTTTTATTTGTAGTCTGATAAATAGGCATATACAATTAGATTGTGTTATTTTCAATTTTTTCGCCAACAAATTCGCTGGAATCTTCTGTTTTTCTTATGGGTTCAGCATTGTTTTGTGAGTAATTTGATATGACATAAGCCATATGTTATACAATCAGATACTAGATTACTATAGTAGCAATTTAATTTATTAAATTTGTTTCTTGTTTTTCCTGGAAGCCCTTTCCCTGTTTGTTTTTTTTATGTTGCTTGCTTGCATTATACTGCGTCAAACTTGTGATTGTTTAGATCTGTCAGATTTTTATTACACACAATTATTTGGAAAGCTTGTTGTATGCTATTTTCCGGAGTCGGAGTCGGAGTTGGAGTCGGACAACGAAAAATATCTGGAGTTGGAGTCGGAGTTGGAGTTGGAGTCGAGCCTCCGCAGCCCTGGCCCTAGCTATGGATAATAACTAGCTATTTTATGATCTAATGTCAAAATTGCGTAACTAATTACATTATTGACCCCTTAAATTAAAATGAAAATAAAATTAAAAAAAAGCACTTACCGGAAGATTCTCCTATTACTGACGAGTAATCATTAGCAAACATTATTAAAACTAGAAGAAACATCAATTTCATGTTTCGATAATACTACTAGAAATGCTTTAGGACTTACAAGTTAATGGTGCACGATTTTATTGGTCTGACATTCATTGTGAATTAATACATAAATAGCTAATAGCGCAATTTAACATAAGAACAATGCACTATTCGTTTCTAGATTATTTGGCATCAATCATCAGTGATAATTTTATTGGTTTATCACCAATAAATCTTTATAACCATACAGAATAGATTATAACGCATTTTATGATTGAAAAACACAGTAACATTTTTCTATGTTATTCCTAGCAAACAATGGATTTTTTTTTCACTATTCATAAAAATATTAATGACCTCAATGATCACAAACATTGCAAGTACGAGCTCATTTTTCCATAGCGGCACCTATGGGGAGACCCCATTTACTTCCCACCAGTTATTTCTTCAGAATGTAAATTTCTTACTGAATAATAGATTAACATATTATTTGTTTCTTCAAATTCCTTAAACAGTCACAGCCATCAGAAATATAGTGTGTGTCGTACTGCGTCCCGAATTGTTTTGGGGATCGAATAGCATCATACTTTATTAAGAAAATAATAAAAGTTCTTCAATAAATATTAACAGAATAGTACAGAAACCCAAAAAAGTATTAAAGTAAAATGTATCGTTTCTGATACATGTTGTTCAGAAGATTGTCTTATTAGAGGAACAGATTTTGAAAGTATGAAAACGGGACATTTTTATGATTTTTATCAATGACAATTTGGAACATCATAACTAGCCACCCTGCAGCCCTGGCCTGAACGCCATAGAACATCACTGGGATAGGCTAACGAATTCTTAGGTGTACAACGCAGATTCATTGCGTCGATACATGCAGTAACAAAAACCATATTTATAGATAGTTATATTTATAAACAATAATTCATATTTAACAACGTTTAATTATTATTTTTCATTTTTGGTAGTGTCAGATATTAGATCGCTCAATACCATTTCCAAAACTTCACATTTTGAAAAATTGCATTTCGCTGAAACCTTTAATCCATCTGGTCCACACTCGCAGAGTTTGCAATCCAATTTGAATGTGTCACCAGGAGCGCATTCATCTTAAAGAGTCATATGTGTAAAGTATTAGTGAGTGCAAACAATTCCTCAAGACTAAAATACTGTTATTATATACTTACCGGTTGGTTCTTCTCCAGCAGCAAGGAGAACATGAGCAAATATAATTAAGGCAAGAGCAAGATTGTGTTTCATGTTGTCAAGAATACTACTTGAAAGATTCTGAGTCATACAAGTTAATGGTACCAACTATCATTGTTTCACAATGAAATGCATGTGGTAAATTTCGTCACAGTGCACTAAAAACTTGAACAATGCACAATCCGTTTTCTCATTTTGCATCAACATCAATTTAGTTGGAATCTACTTTTTTATTTTCTTACACATACCTACCTATATACTCTTGCTCCATTTGCGACAAGTGGTTGACTTTAGGTATTTTCCTTAAAAATTTTGAGTACCTGGAATTTTTTATTTTTTATCATACTTAATTTATGATTTTAATATATGCGGTGTATCAGTAAGTCACAATAAATAATAAAATAATCAACACCTTCCCCAAACAGCTTATTATTAAACAGCAGACCCGACTTATTATTACTGCCTGTGTCTCGTCTGTCGTACGGGTTAAGTTTGTCTGTCAATATTGCACCGAGCAGTGAGGAAAAGGTAGTAAGCATTTTCGGTGCTTCCGGCATCCTCTTGAAGGCATTTGATCGCGCAACAGGGGTGACAGTTCGGGGACGAAGATATTGCCCAGCATATTTCATTAAACATTTCAATATATATTATATTATATTTTTCGGTACACCGGACTGCCTTTTTTCGGTGTGGATATCGCTACCGCATTGCTGGTATGATGAACGACTATTGTCTGGGTGGAGGACGTTGTGCGGGAAAGTTTGTGTCGGTGCCGCGTATGAGAAGAAGAGTGCTTGCTAGTTTGGTTGCGGAGACACGATAGGTAGACTTAAGACGTGATGCTGTCATTTGTTTTTGTATTCTTTTCTTGTGACTGTCATTTGTGTACTGAGTTCTGTTCTTTTCTATCCCAGGGTTTATCTAGTTCCAATTTTCTTCTGGCCAATAAATAGTTTATTATTATTATTTCTGACCTCACTGGGATACACCCCGGCGTTTCGAGATTACAGATTTTGTAATCCCGGAATCGCTGTGTTCATGCAAAAAAAGAGAATATTGCCGGCTCAAAATGTTTGAGATGGCAAAAATTACTAAATTACGTCAGTAAGAAACGACTAAATATTAATGGGAGTCAGTGGTGCTAGTACGACCTTCAAAACAAGCATCAATAGTGAGCTTAATTTTGCATCAATTGTCTCATATTGTACATCAAATTATGATAAAGGTGTATTACTTGTTGTGGTAATGAATATGTAGTAATTGTTGTTGTGGCTACGGTACATGATAAATTTTTTCGGATTTATGTACTCAATTAAGTAAAGTTTTGATTGTAAGAAGCATGTAAAATGTTATTGGTATTTGTACGTGGAATTTTGTACTTATAGAGTAAGGTGTAACTTAAACCTATTATGTGATACTTTTTTTCAATATTGACCTGTGTTCTCCGTAAATATCGCAAAATCCGGATTCCACAATTTCCGGATTTAAAGATTCTCCTCATTTTTAAATCAACACAAAAATATTGCTTTGAAGGATAGTACATTTTGTCCAAATATATTTATTTCACTGAAATAAATGTTCCAAATAAATTAGTCTCTATTCAATGAAGTAAATATATTTTGTGCCAAAGAAATATGTTTTGATCCAAATAAATAAATTCAAAGCAAAATATTTCTTAAAAACAAAAAATCTTTTCTATCTATATTTTCTATGTGTATTAACAAAATTTTAAAATTTTGAAATTTATTAAATAAAACAAATATTGATCACAAACAAGACACAATTCTTAAACTTAACTACATGCACTATCACGGAATCGGAACAAGCAATTACTTATATACTAATTTGATATTGTGTAGTACAAATATCATCGAATCCGGGTAATGATATCTGCTAGTAAGTTTTAGTGAACACTTTTGATTACTTCAGTCGGATGAATAGTAAGAATGCTATGGTTTGTTCAAATACAGTCTGTATCACATGTTGGGGGGTCTATTAGCTTGCCTCTATATTGAATTCATATTCTACCCACTTCTTGCAAAAACGATAAGAGAATTTATTTTTAGTTGTTGTACTTAATAATACTTGTTAGGTAATACACAAAGTTCATCAATTAACAAAAAAAATAATAACCTACTATCGGCATTTAGACTGTAATTGCTGGATCCCAAAACGCTTATTATATTGGTCAGGATCAAGGAAACGCGGGATTGGAAGCCCTATCAAAAAATAATGGTTTTAATGTGTTTTAACTTACTAACTAAGATACATTAGTTTATATTAAATTCTGTTACTTAACTGAAATCTCATGAAATATTTTTTATCTCGCTCCAGTAAGTCTTAAAAGTAAAGATCCGGGAGAATTTTCTCCTTGGGTTGTTGCAAACCGATTCTACATAAAAAAAAAGTAAACTAGAAGTATCAGACAAGGATATTTTAATCCCCATTTATAGGCACCCCAATTTTGCGAAGCGCATATTTAATGTTGCTAGTTATGCGTTCTATTCCAAACTTAATATGCTCCAAAGTTCTGCAGTAGCGGCATTACCGGGACGCAACAGTAAAAGCGCATTTATGCAGTTCAATTCGAGCACTTTATTTCGCATGATGGTGGACTATTACTTATAGACTTATAGTGGCTTCTGAAATTTTGAGGTGAAATCTATCGCGCTTGGGACTTCTCCATAAATTACAAGGGGAACAGCTGGGCAGATGGGACTTACTCTTGAACATGCAGCGAGTTAAAATTGAAAGTAAATACTAAATTGCCTACTACACGTGCCTACTATGGATGAAAATAGAGTACACAGATCTTTATAATTCTCTGGGCGAAACCAAAATACTAAAACGTCAATTGACGTTTTCGACAAATTTCGTTGCGTTCAATATTATTCCTGATTTGAAAGTGCCCTATCATTTCATTTTCTTATTAGTAAATTAGAATTTGACATATACAGAAAGGCGACTGCCAGCGACACTATAATCCCCAAAGAGCCATTTAAATCTAACTCAAATAAGCAGGCAGCCGTTCATTTGTTCATCAATCGATTATATAATATATCCCTCACCGAAAATAATGTTAATAAAGAAATATTCAACATTTTACTTATAGCCAAAAATAACTGTTATGATAGGTCTTTTGTTCAATATATTTGCAATAATAGCCACGAGTAAATATTTTTAAATGCCATTTACTCTAACCATGGAATAACTAACAAGTATATATCATTAAACTATCAGGGATAAAATTCATACCAGTTGCAAAACATGAAGAAATATAAAGTACAAAAAGAAAAAGTACTCTCTGAAAACCATCAAGGACAACAAGGAAGGAAAGTACTACCAGCGGATAAAGGGAATGCAACGGTGATATGGAACAAGAGGACTACAACAGGAAGATGAACGATCTATTGGACCCGAATACGTACCGTAAAATTTCTAAGGACCCAACAGATAAGATAGGAAGGCGAGTGAAGGCATTGGTTAAATCATCATCGATTCCCGTACAGAAACAAAGAAGCCTTTTTGTTCAAGCCCCTAGGGCACCTAGGATCTACGGTTTGCCAAAGATCCACAAGGATAACGTACCTTTAAGACCAATCGTTAGCGCAATAGGCTCCCCAACCTATTTGTTGGCAAAATACTTGTCGAAAACCATCCAACCGTTTATAGGACAAACTACATCTTTTTTCAAGAACTCTGAACATTTTGAAGGAAGTTGTCATTGACCCTCAGGATATACTCGTAAGTTTCGACGTAACATCACTCTTTACGTGTGTTCCGGTTAAGGAGGCAGTCAAAAGCCTTCGGACAACACTTGTCCCCCTAGGTCTACCAACCGATGTACCGGATCTTGTAGAGTATTGTCTCTCCACCACATACTTCAAGTGGGCGAGAGCGATGTATGAGCAGGTAGATGGGATCACCTTTGTCACCGGTAATCGCTAATTTTTTCATGGAATTGTTTGAAGAAAAAGCCATTAGGTCAAGTCCTTTCAAACCCAAGCACTGGGTCAGATATGTCGACGATACCTTTGTGGTTTGGCCATACGGTAGAGATAAACTTACTGAGTTCCTTAACCACCTGAACAATGTTAGTCCTTCCATCAAATTCACGATGGAAATAGAAGAGGATAATCAGCTGCCTTTCTTGGATGTGCTGGTATACAGAACGTCAACGGGTAGGCTTGGACATACAGTCTACCGTAAGAAGACACATACCGATCGGTACTTGAACGCCAAATCACACCACCACCCCCAACAGAAGAGAAGTGTTATTAACACTTTGTTCAACAGAGCCGAGAAGGTATGCGACTCTAGCACCTTGGACGACGAACGGAAACACTTGGAGTGGGCCCTACGTAAGAATGGATACAGCAAGTCTGACATACGGGGTGTGACACTATGAAAACCGCAAGTCTCAGAGGAACCGCAAGTCAAAGGGGTTCGCTTGCTTACGATACGTAAGTGGGGTATCAGAGAGAATCGGTAGAGTACTGAAGAAATCGGGTATCACGGTAAGGTATAGAGCTAAGGTAAAGGATCTTTTGCCTAACCCAAAGGATATCACACCACTCCTGAAGAACGAAGGGGTATACAAGATAACATGTGAGTGCGGAACATGCTATGTAGGACAGACAGGACGAAGCATCGAATGTCGAATCAAGGAGCACAGTAGGGACACCCGGCTAGGCAAGATTCAACAGTCCGCTGTTGCGCAACACTGCCATGAGTCGGGACACACAATGCATTTCGATGACGCGAAGATGTTGGCAAGGGTGGGTAATTATCATCGAAGGCTTATTAGAAAATTCATCGAAATTTACAAACATCCTGACAACATCAATCGCGAGGACGGTATTGACATTAGTAGGGTCTGGAAATCGATCCTAACGCGGTCAGGTGGAAAAGCACATGGAGCGGTAGCTCCAGATGTGCGCAGTGAGGTGTAAATTCAGGTATATAAGGGAGACTTTCTTGGTAGGTCATAGGTATTCAATTAGCTTTAAAGAAGCGAGCAACATGGTTCGCGAAACGGCAGCATTAACAAATCTTGACATACGGCATAACCCATAAGGTTTATTTTCTATAACATTAATTTGTATATCCTTTAAAAACACCTGTAAGATAGGCAACTCCATCACCAGCAATAATACAGGCATGATAAAACAGCGCAAAATGGTATAATAATAAATTACTTGCCCAGAATGTAACAAACAATATATTCGATAAACAGGCAGATGCATCGGCATTACATTTCGAAAACATACACTCAATCGTGAATCATACGTATATAAACACTAAGGTAGTCAAAAAAAGAACATTTCGGGCAACGAGGGCAATCATCCACCAATCTGTTCCTTTTACTGAAAAAAAAATTCTTTCTAAATTTGAGAAAAATCGGTTAACGATAACACGCGCCCTCGAGCATCTTATGTTTCCCATTTAAAATACATTGGAAAATTGCACATTTCTTTTTTTGTCACATCTCAGATTTAAAAGAAAGTTGCGAGAGATTAGTATCAGAAATTGTTCAGAACTCCCCAAGGAAAAAATCCACCACTACTGCTTTTAATTTCACTACCCCCACCCTCGCCTGTAGTACCCTAAATATGAGGCAAATGCTAGATCTTTTTCGTAATTTGTTAATTAATAAAATTGTTTAAACAATTACCATTTGTTTAAACTATAATAAAACGTATTAAACGTATTTTTTAAGTTTGTAGGCTGCAATGATTATTATTTGTTATTGGGCTGCTTTTTGAAAAATATTAAGTAATTTGCAATTGTTTACAGAAATACCATTTGTTTTAACAAACATATGCAATAAAAAGTTTTTACATATTTTTCTATTTCTTTTGCAGCTGATCGAGGCCGTACGATTCCAGCAACTCCGAAAATTTACGCGTATAAAAATTATCAAAATCTAGCATATTTATATTTATATCTCCCGCACAAAATAATTCATCGCATACTGGAATCAGTTGTACAAGCGTCTCCTCGAACAACTCACAAAAGAGACTGCAGTTGACATTTGGTGGCTTATACAAAACCCCAAAGAAGTAATTTACCCCAGAAAGTCGCACAGATATCCACGCATGTTCAAAATTGTCATCAACGTCCATTTCAATTTTCGAGAACTTATACTTAGTTTTTATGTAAATCCCGACACCGCCGCCCCTCCTACCACATCTATCCCTCCTAACGAAGTTATAACCCGGCAACTCCACCACATCCCAGGCAACCTCCGCAGTCAACCAAGTTTCGGTTACGAATATCAGCTCGTAGTCATCTAGCAAAACTGAATCCCGAAACTCCCCAAAGCGAGACACCAGCGAGCGCACATTCAGAACAGCAGTATTCATGACAAAATTAAGAAATAAAAACAATAATAAAAAAAAATAGATCAGGTGTATGTATGTATACCTATGCCTACCCACTCAAATGCAACCAAAACATGGATTAGCCAAATGTATACTAATTTCTATACAGATACGCGATTATGCCGCCCCAGTATTTATAAAGAAAAAGAGAACAACAAGCAAAGATTCAGTAAATTAACATCTCGTACAACAGAAAAGGAAAAGAAACCACCGGGAGGCGCACAGCCGGAGAAAAACAAAACAAAATGATTTCTCACAACAAACAAGCTGTCCTCCCCAGGTGATCCTTGCTTAATAAAAAAATAATAGAAAAATAACCAATACACAATTCAGAAATTGTAATATGCAATAACAATAGTACGCAAAATATATCTAACGCCGCGAAAACCATTAAGCACAAAGAAAAAAAAACACTACTAATATTACAATAGACCACAACGCTAAACAGTTTCAACCGGCAAAAGTACCTGCAAATCGACTTCGGACCTGATTACGTGCTTGTCATTATCAACCCGAAAATTTATAATGCCGTCCGAAGTCCAAACGTCCTTAGCGCCAACGGCAGCTTTAACCTTCTTAAACAATTGATATCGCACACGCGTAAGGTCGTCGACAACCACGATATTCTCAACCTCGCGCAACCTCTTTTTGACCATCATCAACTGTCTACGATAGCGGTAGCTTACGAATTTAATTAACACGTCCTGCTTGCCGTCTCTTCACGGGTTGACAGCGGTCTATGTGCTCAGGGCACATCCCAATATCCGTGGAACGATTGATGACATCCAACACCACTTTTTCGACCACATTAGGAGTAACCACCGGCATACCCAGAAGACGAACGTTGTTGCGTCGACTATATTGTTAATGCATCAGCGGCATCCACACTTTTCCTGTTGCACTCCCCAAGTTTCTCAATTTTTGAGTACAACTCCGTGTTTTTCTCCTCCAGCTGTTGGATCCTCGCACTCAGCTGTTGGAATTTCCCATCGAAATATACCTCGACTGCACCGGTTATTTTTTTCGTGAACTCGGCTAGAAAACTCTCGTCTTTTAGAATTTCCATCACACAATCTTTGACCATCTTTTTCTCTGCAACCGTTGACCTCGTATTGCTGCCCATGACGGTATCAATAGAGAACTCCACCAGCCTTCGAATGAGATAAATCTCATAAAAAACAACGGAGTATAACCACTTGTAAACTACTTTTAACTGGACCGGCTTCGCAATACCTATTCACTGTAGCACATGTCTAGTCAGCTCTTTATTAGCTTAAAGCTCTTTATTAGACTAGTATTATTAGTATAGGTTATAATTACATATTAGCAATCACATTAAAAAAAAGACAAAAAATTCAATAATAAAAGTTTTCGCAAAAAGATACGCAACATTGCATACTATTGGTTGAACAAATGGCATTTGTTTAGAAAATTTCAAATTAATTAACAAACTACGAAACACATGCCCATAATCTAACAATAATACGTTCTACAAACAATCAAAAAATATGCGTTGTATAATTTTTAAACAAATGGTATTTGTTTATTGATAAATTACAAAAAGAACATATCAATAATCCAATAAGAAAAGTTTCAGCCAAAATGATTGAATAAGACGGAACATTATAATTTGAGGATATATTTGTCTCATATTTCTGGTGCTTCAGGGGAGGGTGGGGATAGGGAAACAAAAAGAAGTGGTTGTAGATTTGTTCCTTGAGGATTCTGAACAATCTCTGATAATTTTCCGCAACTTTTCTTCTAAATCCGAGACTTAACAAAAAAAGGAAAAAAGGTGCATTTTCCAATGTATTTTAAATGGAAAACTTGATGTGACTTTCCTCAAATTTAAGGGGATTTTTTTTTCAGGAAAATAAACAGATTAGGGGAATGGTTGCCCCTAACAAAATTAAAAATTTTGCAAGGTATAAATTTGGACCACCCTAATAAACATATTCACATTCACAACACATGATTGAATTTACTAACCTCCTCCATAAAATTAAAAAGGCCAAAAAAATGAACCTTTGTGAAGAATACGAGATATTCAAACGACATGTGACAAAATCCCCTCCATTGACAGTATCGGTATTAGTTTAAGTTAAGACGTATTTTTCAATTGACACATTTATTGTACCTTTGTTATTGTCTTCCACTGTCAATTGTCCGTTGAGAAGATTCTGTGTTGTTATCCTGGAATGTATCGTCAACTTTGAATGTATAACCTCAAGCACGAGATGTATTATTAGTAGCAGAACTGACGGTAATTAAATCTGTTCAAAATTTAATTTGTTGTTTTGTTTAATATATGTAAACACATTTGTAACGTTCTAGTTAAACCCTAAATTTTATTTGCATTATGGCCTGAAGACGAAACTAATAGTTTCAAAACATATAGCCAGTTAGATATTAAATAAACCAACATCTGATACATACTCCCTGAGTTTTATGTGCAGGATATTCTTCGAATAGAAACAAAGTTCTGCTCTGCTTATTATTTATTTAAGTCGAATTCAGTAGGCTACCGGTTTTGCCCTTTTCGGGTATTATCAAACCACCCAACGCTGTAACACGGCAAAGTACAGAAACTACATTCATAAAATAACGAAACGAAACTAACGGTCAGTGAATTACATATCAGAAAATTGCCATCGGAACGAACAAAAGTACTTTACGAATAATTATAAGATCTTGTACTAATAAAAATGCAGGTTCTTCATTAACGATACATTTTATTATCAGTCAATTATAATCTTCTTTTTTAATAATACATAACACCATGACAACGTAACACTACTTAGAAAGCCTACTAAAATATACTGTAATATATATAATGAGATAACACAATTCATTAACATCGAACAAACCTATACTAATATATTACATCCCTCCCTCTCAAGATACTACCGATAGATCAAACGGTCAGGTGGTTTAACATTTCTGTGAGGACGTTTGTCTACAGGTTTTTGTGATAATTGCTCTGGGCTGGGACTTGATAGTCTAGGTATAATTTGATAGTGTTGATCAGAACTTTCAAGTTCCTGGTGTTGCGTTTCTAATTCCTGTTGTTCAAGTTCCTGGTGTTGCGTTTCTAATTCCTGTTGTTCGTTACTGACCTCTTCATGATTTTCTCCTATTTTCTGTAATTGGTCTGTATGTCTTTTCCATACTGTGTCATGTTCATCCACCACTCTTACCAAATACGTTCTATCGCCTAGTACCTCTATTACTTTACTCGCTTTCCATGTTACCTTATTTGGATTTCGGTAACACCTAGCATATACTGTTTCTCCTTCTTTAAACATCACATTCCTTCTTCCTCTCCAATATGCTGCTTGTCTATTATCCTTTTCTACCTCCTTTATGATTAATCCTATTGGAATTCTGAGTTTTCTTCCAAACATTAAATAGGCAGGGCTTTCGTGAGTTTCAGAATGAGGTGCATTTCTGTATGCTAACAAATATCTACTTAAAATTGTACTCATCGTCACTGTAGAGTTCCTCATATCATTAAATGCTTTACATAATCCCTGCTTAACAGATTTTACAGCATTTTCCGCAGCACCATTTGTTGCTGGATGGTACGG
Organism: Aphodius sticticus; assembly: GCA_963966075.1. NCBI lineage: Eukaryota > Metazoa > Arthropoda > Insecta > Coleoptera > Scarabaeidae > Aphodius > Aphodius sticticus. The sequence goes on from OZ014506.1 coordinate 66,810,035, forward strand.
CGGAGATGTAACCAATTTAATTTTATTCCACATACAAAAGTTTGCGAATTCCGCTGAAGTAAATTGCCTTCCATTATCCGACACTATTTTCTTGGGTAAGCCCAATCTTGCAAAAACTTCCCTAAGTACTTCTAATAGTGTTAGCGAATCCAATTTTTTCATCTCCATTACTTCCGGCCATTTTGTATAAGAATCTGTCAAAATCAAGAAAGTCTTTCCTCTTACAGGTCCAAAGAAATCCAAATGGACTCTTTCCATTGGCTCCGTAGTTTTATCCCATTTAATCAATGGAGACTTCTCGGGTGAAGGTCTCACCGCTAAACATGCATGACAGCTCTTTACCAAACTTTCGATATCTTTGTCCAATTTTGGATACCAAAAATAGCATCGAGCCAACGATTTCATTTTAGATATTCCCATATGTGAAGCGTGTAAAATATCTAGCACCTTTCTTCGCAATTTTTCCGGGATTACTGTCCTATATCCCCACATTATGATACCGCCATCCACTGACAGTTCATTTCTTCTTCGTTGATATGGTTCTAGTTCCTTGTCGACTGCTGCTGGCCATCCGCTCATTATGAAATTATGAATTTTTCCTAGCACTTTATCAATTCTAGTTGCAGCTCTAATTTGTAAGGAATCCACGGGCATTGTTTTCTCCAAAAATGATAAATATTCCATCTCCATATCTGGCACTTCTTCTTTATCAGCCGGTATCGGCAATCTGGATAAACCATCCGCTCCACCGTTCAGCTTTCCTTTAATATATCGCAGTTCATAGTCAAATTCGGACATATACGTCGCCCATCTCTGCAATCTACCAGCCGCCATGACTGGGATTCCTTTATTTTTGCCAAAAATTGCTTCTAACGGTTTGTGGTCTGTTTCCAAAACAAAAGTTCTTCCAGCCAAGTATTGGTAGAATTTTCTTACTCCCCAATATAATGCTAGTGCCTCTTTGTGGATCACAGAATAATTCTTCTCCGTTGCCGTCAATACTCTGGATGCAAATGCGACTGGTCGTTCTGATCCATCATAATAGATGTGAGAAAGTACTGCACCAATTCCCTTTGCAGATGCATCACAAGCTAGTTTGATTTGTAAATCTGGATTGTAGTGTACTAGTAGTTTATCCGAAGTAATTTCTTTCTTTGCGTTTTCATAAGCTTTATCACAAGTGACATTCCAATCGAACTTTACGTTTTCTTTCAATAAGTTATATATTGGACTTAACTTTGTTGCCAAATTTTGACAAAATTTACCATAATAGTTTACCATCCCTAGAAAACTTCTGACTTCCTGGACATTTGTCGGCTTCGGTGCCTCAAGTATGGCCCTTGTTTTATTATGATCCTTTCTTAATCCTTTTGCGTCTATTATATGCCCTAAATATTTAATTTCTTTCTGAAAGAATACGCACTTTTCTTTATTTAATCTAAAGCCAGATTCCTTCAACTTCTGCAATACCTTTTTTAAATTTTCTAAATGCTCTTCTCTGGTCCTTCCAGTAACTACAATGTCATCTAAATAACTGACTACCCCTGATAATCCTTGCAAAGTTTTTTCGACAATTTTTTGAAAAATTCCACAAGCAGGTTTTGTACCAAATCGTAAGCGATTTAATCTGTATATACCTTTGTGTGTACTCCAGGATAGTAATTCTCCTGTTGCTTGGTCTAATACCAATTGGTTATAAGCATTTTTAAAATCTAATTTTGTAAATTCCTCTCCTCCTTGTAGCATTGTAAAAATGTCTTCAATTCGAGGTATCACCTGTTGGTCATTATCAATAAATTTATTTACCGTTACTCGATAATCTGCACATAATCGAATAGATCGGTCTCCTTTTAAGACTGGTACTAATGGCGTTCCCCACCGACTTCCGTCTATCTTTGTAATAACACCAACTTCCTCTAATTTCTTTAATTCTTCTTCTACCTTTTCCTTAAAGGCATACGGGATAGTTCTTGGTTTGCAAAATATTGGTTTAACGTCTTCCTTCATGTGAATACTTATCTTCTCAAATTTATAAGTACCCAGCCCTGGCTTAAATAACTCATCATATTCTTGTAAAAGAACTTTTAGGGTTTGATCTTTTTGCTGAATGTACATTAAAGAACAGGTTAAATATTTTAATATCCCAAACATATCTAACATGTCCCTCCCCATCAATGGTCTACAACCTCCTTTTACAATAATAAGCCTAACTTTATTATTTATTTTCTTTAAGGAAACATCTACCCATATTTCACCTACTGGAATTATATTATTCCCTACATAAGACTTTAATTGGACAATAGTTGGATTTAACATAATCTTTCTAAAATATTTTTTATATATTTGCTCTGGTAAAATTGATAATCCAGCGCCTGAATCTATTTCCATTAATATTGGAACGTTTTCAATCATAACTTCTATCATAATTGGCTTCACAATATTACTATAATTATTTACATTAAAAAGGTCTATCTCTGTATTGTCCCTTTGTATTTCAATGTTCTTAACATATTGGGACTTACTGTCTTTAAATTTGCAAACTACAGCTAAATGTCCTTTCTTTTTACAAACCTTACATATATAGTCTTTATACTTGCATTTATAAAAATTGTGTTCGCCTTTACCACATGCACGACCCTTTGCACCTCGAACCTTGGATGCGTCGTCTCGGACGTTTGGTCCATCGTCGACCTTCTTCTTCCACTGATTGGATTGGCTTGGTTTGGCTTGGCCCAACTTGTTGACTGCTACAACTGATCCTGCTGAACGAATGGCTGCTTCCCTCTTAAGCGCAAGCTCCACCAACTCCGACAAGGGCTTATCTTCATTTTCTTCGCAGAGTCTATCCAACAGCTGACCTGGCCAGAGTCCCGTTACAAATTTATCCTTCAGAACTTCCTCCAACCTTGTACCAAAATTACACGAGCTGGATGCATTCTTGATTTTTATGAAATAGTTGCTGATGCTTTCTCCTATGGTCTGCCTAATTTCATAAAATTCAATACGCCTTCTGAACACTGCTACTCTTGGGGAAAACTGCTTTGTCAAAATACTGCATAGCTGATCATATGTTTTTGTCTTCGGCAACTCTGGTAAACACAGGTCCCGTAACATTTTGTAGGCTTGGTCGCCAATTGACGTTAGCAAAACTGCCACTTTCCTGTCACTTTCAATGTAGTTGGCAATTAAATACTGATCCAATCTTTCTAAATAGAGTCCCCAATCCTCCTCGGTATTGTACTCCTTAAGTTGTCCAACGATTCCCACAGATCGCACATTCTCTACAAGCTTTTCTTTGGGCATTCTTCTTTTTTTTTTATCGCTCCTTGCCGATATTATAATTTTTGTATGTAACCACCTTGGTTATACCGCTTAGGTTCTTGTCTTGAAATTCTCGTCGCCAAAATGTAAGATCTTGTACTAATAAAAATGCAGGTTCTTCATTAACGATACATTTTATTATCAGTCAATTATAATCTTCTTTTTTAATAATACATAACACCATGACAACGTAACACTACTTAGAAAGCCTACTAAAATATACTGTAATATATATAATGAGATAACACAATTCATTAACATCGAACAAACCTATACTAATATATTACAATAATAATAAAAAAGGGGCAATCCCACTAAATTAATAGAAATACTGTTTCAGTATCGATAGCAAAAATTCAAAAAGTAAAAATAAATACTTTAACTAACAATAAGGTTCATAACCGTATAGCGGCAAAAATCAAGGTCAAATATAGATTGCACAAAATCCTCTTCAATAATGGTTAGCCAACTGGTGTTGTTCACAAAATATAATCAAATCACAGGCATCCAGAAATACACCAACCACTCAATACTTAATTTTAAAAATTCTTCGAAACATCTAAAGGTGCTTTGAAAATAGGTTCCTCCCCCAGGGCGACTTGATCATTTAGAAGTTCCAAGGGTCTTTGATGATTTCCAGATCTCGTAGGCTTCGTAAGTCTTAGCACTGCCTTATGATACCAAAACATATGATCTTCTCTTGCTCTGCCTTTCTCCGTTGTTCAGGCAGACGGAACTTGAACAATGTTTAAGACATGGCTCTGATGACGGCCTGTTTGTGGGAGTGGTTGTGCTAGTGTCGTCCTGTGGTATCGGTGCACTGCATGTGGTAGATTTCCTGTAAATGTCCAGAAAAAAAATGTGTGTTCTCTTTTTATGGTTACATTCAGGAAATCTATGGTCTTGCCTTACTCCACTTCAGTAGTAAACCTTGGGATTGCAGGCTCTATGTCATTGAAGATATTTATGCTTCCTTTATGATACGCTTGGCGGAGATGAAAAGAGATTGCGGTATTTAGTATACATTCCGCCGTTTTCTTGGCATTACCCACAATTTGATCGGTCGTGTTGACTACTATCCTATATTCGTCAGGTGGTAGTTAACTTGATGGGAGGTGCTCTGGAGTGCTGCTGGTATTTTGTGGTGTTCCACATTGGTCGATAGTCCCCTGCTATGCAAGACACATCACAGATACTGAAACACCTAAGCATTGCTCTGGGCCATATGTCTTTCTTGTCATCCAACAATCAATAGCTTATGACTGTCTGCACTTATTACAATTTTTCCGGGGCGAGATTATAATAATTCATGATCTAAAAAAATGAACAAAGATTGGGTTCTGCAGATCACGCAAAACACCCATACGATGAACGTTGTGTTCATCGTTTGTGTTGTACACAAATCTATAAAAGTTTCTTGTCATCTACAAAATGAGACTATCGCGCTTAGCGACGTCGACTGCAGAACGACGTCGTTAATAACAGATATCATGTATATTGTTTCGGCTTTATTTTAAATCGACGCCGACGTGTAGACCTTTCTCCATATGTGTAGTTGCTGGCGTTCATCATTCGGTAAAAATTGTTTATAAAGCCCTACCTCTCGAAAAAAAGAACGAAAACCACCGCCGAAAAATAATTATTAAAACTATACCATTTCAGCGATAATGCTGTTCACGTCGGCAGGTCGGTAAGTAAGATTCCAACACTTTGGCTGCTCGCAAAATGCCATTAATTTAAATATATTTTAATACATTAGCAACGTCGCTAAAGTAAATAAATTACGGACACATTAACAACTTTCTGGCCCATTTTTCTTAGCTTTCCTGGCCTGCAACCAGAAAATACAAATTGCACCCAATTAGATTACTACTCGTATACAACAATAAATTTTATGTAAATCGTTGCTCTCTTACAAATGTAGCAAAAAGCTTGCGCAGTCAAAATGTTCGTGTATAATTTTCTTCGTAACACTTTTTGTTATTTCACATTACTGGAACACATTAATTGCATTCTTGATAGCTTAATAAACAATTAGTTAATGAGGGTGTTATAGGATAGAACAGGGCATCTCAAATACCTTTTTTTATTTAAATATATATATTTTATTATTTTTACAATTAACGTACCTACCGCTGTAATAGTACATTTTGTTCAATTTCAAAACATCCCATGGCAATTAAGAGGCAAACTGATGTACCTGGGGTGTACCAGTCACCTCCGGCGCGACGTCACTTCTTGTCTTCGAATCCTGAAGATGTTGGGACTGAAGCACCAAATTGGCGACATTGGTCACCCCTTTAGGTCTCCATTTGAGTGTTTTTCCATTGAGTGTCCATCTTGCTCCTTGGATATACCGTACTGATGAGGACTAATAGTCCGAAACACGTGTCTACGGTTGCTTCTTCGATCTTCGTATGACGGAATTTCCCGACAAATACCTCTCTCTTTATCCCATGGAAAGTTCGCCGATGACTGTCATATCACTGAAGAGCTTGTTAACCCAGTGCGCGATATGCAGTTCACGTTAACAACAGGTGTAACGTACTGTAGTAGTTTACTCAGTTCTTTTACCTATGCTACGTTTTAACTTAGGTTTATTATTATTATGATTTTATTTTGGAATATATTTAGTGGACTTGTTATTCGTCGAGCTGTGAATTATATGCACTAAAAAACAGGGATATATGCGCGTATATATGTATATATTTTGTAAATTATATGCACTTAATCTTAGTAAATATGCAGACATATGCTGAAAGGTAATACATATACAGGCACAAAAGATAATATATTTGAGACAAATAAGTACATACAACTGGTACAAAAAAATGAATGAAGAAAAAATGAAATAAGAACTTCTTACTTACTTAATGTATTATTTACTTAATGTATTAATTATTATTAAATGTTTCTGCAAACGTTCCACCAAAAATGACTGTCTGCGATCTGACAATAGGATGAAACCCTTCGTTCTACATCAATGATTGGTGCGAATTTTAGTTTGGCCATAATTGTGGGATCCATCTGCACATTTTCTTCATGGTTTCCTTGCAATATATTAGTTATTTTTGTCAGAAGAAGACCCTTATTTTTTCTTAAAATTTCCCGCAATTTGGATTTTATCTTTTCTGCTAATAATATCTTCTCTGCTGTAATATTGTCGATTCTTGTTTTCAAGGTTTGCACCAGTTCTACAGATTCAGGGAGTTGTAAACCTTGAGTTTATAGTTTAGTCAGCAATAGCAAATAAACGCATAATTGGCTTTAATAAATGCTAAATTTTCAGGAAGAGTCAGAACATTATTCAATATAATTTTACAGTCCCGGATGGAATTGTCGGATTAGAAGGAGTTTACAACTTCTTTTATGCCTGCAAAATTGTCTGTATAAAACAAGGTGTGTTAAGTCAAGTACCCCACCTTGTACTAACAGGTTGTGGGGGAAGAGGTAACCCAAGTAATTTATTTTTTTAATATAAATATTCCATACGCAATGGTGCTTTGGTAAATATTTGTTTTGTAGAATTAACCAAACTATTAATATCTGGAAACATGTTTCGTATTTCTTCTGCAATTCTACTGACTCCATGGGCTAAACATGTAACATGAATTACATAATTGTAGAAAATCTTTAGATTGTCTGCTTAGTTCTATAGAATGTGTAAAAATGACAAAAATATGCTTGAAAACGAGTAAATATGCTAAATATGCAAATTGAAATTAGGCTCAAATGCTTTATTTTTAGGTAATTCTTGTAGATACAGAAAATAACTTGTTCGCATATCAATATTACAAAATATGCATTTGGCATATAATCACAGCTTTAGTTATTAGTCGTAATATTAAACAAGTTCTTTTAAAACCTTCTTTGGATTTTGGATAGGTACTTATTTTTATAACTCCTTCTACTAGTCCCGTAAGTAATTTTACTTCCGACTATGTTTTAATCAAATCTTTGAACAAGTAGGTAATGAACACGTGCTATTATTGTCTTATACAGTTTAAATTATTGCAGTTTCATATTGAATGTTAAATGACACATTTTATCAAATATTACGATTCGATCAGACAATCTTTACTATCTGTCCTGTAACTACATTATTGAAAACTTTGAGCAACAAGTTTTTGCACCCCCAAGACCATAAAAAATCACAGTACAACCTCGATTATCCGGGTCAGTCGGAACCGAGCCTTTGCCGGATAATTGAAAATACGTATAATCCAAACACCCCATTTTTATTTTTTAATGTGTTATAGGTACGTAATTTATTTGTACAAAATCAAACACATATACATAAGGACAAAACAAACGTGGTATTTAAAAAAAGTTTAAATATAGTATACCTAACTAAAGTTACACCAATTTACAACTACTCGTGAAATTGTTGGACTTGCCTAGCACAACATTATCAACTTATCGAAAAATAGTTCTTTTTAGGGCTTTCTTGTCAGAAATAGCTTTTAAGCTATCAGCTTTAGCTATAACACTCTGTAATTCAGCTTTCTTCCAAGTATGTCACGAACCGTTTGTTTCCCAATAGTATACAGGATGTCCCATAAAAATGGCGTCGGCCGGAAAGGGGTTTTTGGGGATACCTTAAGCCTTTTAAGCACAAGGCTAAAACTAAAAGAAATAAGCTGGAATAATTTATGTCTTTATTTATTGCAACAATTCTTCAATTAGATAGTTGTCCATGTTGCTACATATATAAGCTGGAACGGTGATTTGGGATGTCGGAACAATTCTCAGATAAATTTCTTTATTTATCTGATGGTACATTCCAGGAATGAGATTCATATCCACGTTGTATTGCTGTTATTAGTCTGAATCATAAGTAGGGTTGTTTGAACCACCATGCTTGGCATGGTTTTATTTATGGCCAGTAGTTAAAACATACTCTACAAGCAGGAAATTGCGCTTAACATGATGTCCTGCCCACTTTTCTGTGAATGTGCGCCGGTTCTTAAACGAACACTTTCCGATGGATTGGTTGCGGCGGCCGCGTTAATTGCCCCGCGTGGTCCCTTGATCTAAATCCACTTAACTTTTTCCTCGGGGGGCATAGACAAAGTCGCCTATCCACACGGAAGAAGAACTGCTCGCAAGAAAGATGCTTGCAAGACATTCCTCGAATGTATCTTAGCGTTGAAACATCCCCAGAAAACCGTACCAACGTATGGATGACAGACAATTAATTAAACAATTGTTGTTAGTTCTGAAAAACATTTCATTCGTTCGAATTGTTTTAAAATATTGATTTTTTGTTCTGTACAATATCCGTGAATACTATAATCAGCCTGGCACGAGGTAAAGATCTGTCAAAAAACATACGGTTACAATTCGCAATACATAAACAGAAAACAACTTACGTCGAGAACAGCAGAAAACGACTGTTATGTCGATGATATCTTCTGCATATGGAAAGGAAGTCAATCTGAACTTAAGACATGTTAGTTTATATCAAGAACATTCACCCTAAGCTTAACTTCACTATCGAAGTTGAAACTAACAACAAATTAAATTTTCTCGACGTGACCATCCTCCGACATGACAATCGTTTTGAGTTTGACATTTACAGAAAACCTACTTCAATTACCACAATCATTCCCTATGACTCATTCCATTCCTTATCCCACCGTCTTGCATCACTTAGTTTTTACATCAGAAGAGCTCTTTCATATCCTATATCTTATAACAACAAAATTTCCGAACTAAAAGTTATAAAAGACCTTGCATTATCCAACAATTTTCCTATTAAAACTATTAACAAACTATTTCATCATGTCACTATTAACTTAGACCCTCTCTACGTCAAGGAAGCCAGTATTCAACCAACCCCTATTTACAAACGTTTTTCCTAAAACCAATCTAATATTAAAGTTTCCAAATTACTTAAACTTTTCAACCTCTTACCAGCCTTTAAATACAACACTCAACTACTCAATTTATTGTCAAATCAGCGCAAACTTATTAGACCAAGTCTTTGTGAGAGCGTTGTCTATTCTGTGTCGTGTAAAAACTGCGATGCCATTTATATTGGGCAGACTGCTAGATCATTGGCGAGGCGACTCAAAGAACACAATAGTCATACTACATCCAATTTGTACGAACACAAATTTCAAACTGGTCATAACATTAAAATTATAACAATGCTAAATTACTTCATAAATGTCAAAAGGGCTACCGTTTAGATCTGCTTGAGCAATTACAAATACAACGTCACGGGAAATCTCCCCATAATACTTTACTAAACGACCAGACTAAATTTACCTACAAGCCTCTTTTTACTTATCTCTAATTATATTACGCCTCGCCTTCGTTTATTTCCTAGTCAAATCATTTTATATTGTTTGTTGTTTATTTCTGCTGTCAGCTAGTTCTATATTTCGACAATTCTATTCCTGCTATGTTTTGCACATGCGCTGTTTATAACTGTCTTGCATCGTTGCAGTTTGATATTGTTCCTCTACGTCTGACCGGCAAGCAAACATGTTTCAATAATTTATTCTCTTGTACACATGTAACTTATACGTTTATTCCGTTAATTGTGAGACGCATTGTGGCGTTTTGTTGTTCGTATTGTTGTCGTTTTCTGCTGTTCTCGAACGCAAGTTATTTTCTGTTTATTTATTGCGTATTGTAACCGTTTGTTGTTTTGTATTTTACATGTGTGGTTTTCATAAGTTCTCAAAGCTTTTCGCCTTTTCCACTTACATCCTGATGTTTGTTTTTACTGTTTGACGTGAGTTTGTGCTTAATTAATTTTTTGTTCTCGTTTTCTTATCTTTTGTATTTTAGTATTATGCACTGAAGATGACAGAAATGTCGAAACTGGTATAGCAAATTAAATTTTCCTTCGCAAAGAAAAGAGGCCTTTGCATTATGGACACTTTCCAACTATACTTAAATTACTAACATTCCGCTTACGCTATTTTTTAGCACCGATATGCTGAACTTTATGCGTTGACGATACGATTACTAAAATTAAATACATACCATCACCCAGCTATGGCCAGCCACGGATTACCTGCGCAAAAACGATATCAATAACTGCCCTGCACGGAAAATCCACTGCCCGGATGAAACGCGCGCGGATAACCGAGGTTCTGCTCTAGCATCTTATTTGATAAGTGATCGATACATTATCTACAAAATAATACATGTTTTACTTACAAATTTATCCTTCATAATATTTGGTACATTTGAATTTCAAGTGAAGACAGGAACCCAATAAACTGTTTTCTGCATTTCCTTTACAAAGAAAATCTTTACCCATTCTAGAGAATGTTACTAACAGTTTATGCAATGAGTTGATTATAAGTGTATAGTTTATTCGTCATGAAACTTAGGTATTTATTATCTGCAATAGCACGAAGTCAAATAAATCATCCCACATCGCCAGGGTATGGCAATTTTCCCATAAATAACTCAACTGTATAGGGATTGATATATGGTCCTTATCTTCTAACTAGTAAACATACCAGCTCCCGATATACAGGGTTGTTGATAAGTAAACGTATTCCTTTAAACACGTTATAGTAGAGGTCATTTGCAAGTTATTTTATCCTAAATGCATCATCCAAATGTTAACAGTGTTCGACATATTTTAATTTTTACGATTTTTTAAGAAAACGCTGCCTATGAAGACATAACCGGACAAACCAAAAATAATTAATATCTTTGCAGGGTTTTTTATGTGTCGTTAGTGTCTTTGGCGTAATAATTGTCTGTTCTAAATACATAGAATCATTTCAGAAATTCAAATACAAATTACGTATTCATGCCATTATTTCAACAAAAAACATTATAGAGTTGATAGGCACTTAGTCGTAAAAATTACTCTCGTTAAGTAGCTATTTTTCAAGGTATAAAACTCAACAAAACGCCTTCTAATTTCCGAGACAGAGATAATAATACTTCCGCAAGTAAGTAGTCCCCTACAGTTAATTTGATCGAAAGACACCAAACAGAATGTTGTTCCATGTCTTCCAACTCCCAACAGTCCCAAATGTTATTTTGATAATTCTTGAATGTCTCACCACGATAACAAACCGTATGCCTAAGCACGTGTTTCTATCAAAACTATTATTTTGATACAATTGTTTCCCTTTTCGTGTTAAGTCAGTTTACAACAATACACGATCTAATAAATCATATAACCTTTAAAATAGTTCTTTATTCAAATGCTGAATATGGTGTACTATTTACTTACGGGCACTGTGATGGAATTGCTGCTGAAGCTCAAGGAGAATAAATACCATCATCGCTTCCAGGATTAGCACGTTCCGAACGTTCGTGTTTTTGGGGCTACATACAGACGTGTGGCAGAAACTGGTACGGTTTAATCAGGCCAATTCTGTAACGCAGTTGTTACGTAGCAAGTGGTTAAATTTCTTAGCAACGTTGTTAAAATTTAAAATGGTATTCTGTATCATATCCAGTGGTTAAATAGTTCGCCATCAGTTGAGTGGCGAACTCAGCGGCTACGGACTACGTAGCAACCGATAGCGACCGGGACGTGTTGCTAAACACTCTTCAAGTCTTTAACCTCAAAATAAAAAACAATTGTTTGGTTTATGGTGTATGTATCGTAAATGTTAACAAGTGGTAAATGAAATAGAAGATTTACATGAAAGGTGGTTGATTTTGTTTTTACTATTAAATAAGTATGATAGGTATTTTGATTTAATTTATATTTTTATTTTACAGGTTACCTAACAGTTGCCAGAAGGAACTTAGGGAATACTTCAACTTGGCTTTACCTAGGATGTATGTCTATACAAGTAAAAAAATAATGTTATATTCAAATACAATTTTGTTAGAATTCGGCGACTATTACAACAGGTTTGTTAAATTTATTAAATGTACAGTGGAAAGATTACCACAGTTAAATTAAATGATCATTGTTGAATTAAATTAGTATCCAATAAACGAGCAAACCTTTAATACTTTTAACCACAACTACTTGAATTTAACCAGTTGTCGTATTAATGTACCCCTTCAATTGAAACTTATACATGTCCGAATAAACTTAACGTAGTTATATATGTCCGAATAACCTAACCTCACAATTCAGAAATGCACTAAGACGCGAAGTCGAAGAAGAATAAGAATAATTACAAGAATAATTCATTTTACGCGATTTCACTGAGCAGCTATCTTCTGTGGACCTTTGAACATTTTTTCGTAAATTGTTTCCACAATTCTTCGACGTTACCGGCTTCCGTAAAGGGAGCTCAGAGCGTCGCATAAGAACTTTATTTTTGTGAATAAAATTAACCATGACGGCATAAATATGGCTTTTGTGTAGTTCTACTCTGGCAAATGCACCTATTCATTATTAATTTGTGTATTTTTTACTTCTGAGTACACAGCAGATCGAACGGTACTGATATAGTAGGTACTGATCAGCTGATTGCATGTTTTTAAACGCATTATTCTTAACAAGTGGTTAATTTTTCGATATAGAATACGAAATCTTATTAAAGCCGTTAACAAGATGGTTAACGAAAGTCGTTAACGTAGTTGCTACGTAGCAACTTGCTACGTAATAACTGCGTTACAAAATTGGCCGTATTGACACATAGAGCCTGGTCCAGGCCACACCTTCCATTGCGACATGCCAAGCTGTAAAGCTCCTGTATTCGTGCTAATAGTTGGAGTTTATTCGAACAACATTAGAATGTCCACCTCGTCTACTTCTATGCCCACTTGTCGCCTAATTCTATGCACCGTGGCTTCACCAAGCTCTATATGCACACTGCACAGTGCCATTTTCTGCCATACGTCTGTACGTAGCCCCAAAACTGCCAACGAGCAGAACACGCCTATCCCGGAAACAACGATGATATTCTCAATGAACTTCAGCTGCATTTCCCGCAGTACCCTTAAATACATAATACGTTAGCATATACAGCAATTGAATAGACAACTATGTTAAAAGTTCTATGAGCGATTTAGATCGTGAAGAAGTTAAAAACTATGACTTAACACGGAAAGGAAAACACTGGTGTCAAAATAACTTTAAATAACTTTAATTAGCTTTAAGACAAACAGATGCACATGCGCACTTCTTGATGTCGTGGGTAGGTCGGATAAATTCACGAATTGCTAAAATAAAAGTTAGGACTTGGTAGACATGGAATAACATTCTGCCTTCTCCGTCTTTTGATTGAGTGGTCTGTTGGAGACTACAGCAATGTTACCTGTTTCTCGGAAATTAGAAGGCGTTCTGTTGAGATTTGTATCTTGATGGGAAGCTACTGAAACAGAGTAGTTTTTACGACTAAGTGCTTATCAAATGTATAATTATTTTTTTTAATAATGAATTTAAATAATTTAGGCCAGTATTCATTTGTAGATGATGTTTTCAAAACATCCTAAGATGTTTTGATTTGTCAACAATTATTACATTTTAAATACACCATTGGCACAGAAAAATATTTGCGAAAATATTAATTATTTTTGGTTGGCGTTTTCTTCCAAAATCATAAGAATTTAAATGTGTCGATAACTGTTAACATTTGGGGTAAAATAACTTGCAGTGACCTCTACAATACCGTGTTTAAAGGAATACGTTTACTTATCCGTAACTCGTCTACTTTGTTCCATCTAGTAGATAAGAATTAACGCCCCTGTCAATTGAACCTGGGCTTATATAGCTTATACAGAAACCTAGAGAAGACGCTCAAGATGTGCTATGATTCAAGTATACTAACCATAAATTTCTGGGGGAGAGCTTTTCCACCCGTGATATTATATTGTTCTATATTCGTGAAATATATTGAATAAAAGCGATTCACACGTGTCAGTCATGATGGGTGCAAACACACAGGCAACAGGAACAAAAAAATTATACTTATTGCTTACATGGTTTTTTTATCATCACATGTGATGCTCCTTCAGTAGGGACGCAAATGATTATTCCCTGTGTAATTGAAATAATAATATGTTCGTTGCTACTTGTTGTTGACGCTTTTTAGCCCTATAACGTAAAAACGGTTAGTCGTATGCCGAAAAAAAAATAAAACCCTTATTGTAGAAACTTAAAAGATCTACCAATTTCAATTAATCTTTACTATCGGCAGAGTAATAGGAAGAGTAATGGCCATCTTTCGAAATCGTTTTGTGACTATAGCTTTTTTCGTTTGGTACGGCGAGTGTAAAAGTTAAGATGAAATTACAAATTATCATCATGATAGCTTTTATTATCACAGGATTTTTTGTTTAGGATGCAATAAACTGTTGATTGTTATATACTTATGAATCAAAATTACACTTGTACGGAGATAATTATTGTAGTAATTAATACATGCTATGCTTGGGTACCAAATAAACTCAACAAATATTATATTAGTATATGACATGACAAAGCCATTAAAGCCACATGCGGGCCAAGCAAGTGCTGCAACGCAGACAAACGTAGACTTGAAATTACCCTACAAAGAGCACTTTTAATTGCACTACCTTCCCTTTTTTATTTAACTACGCTACCCCTTTTATTTCTATGTATCATCCATTTTTCTTTATATTGTGGTTTTGATTTCATATGCCTGCACTAGGGACTTCACCTCAAATCTTCTTCCTATACTTTCTTGCACACTTATCTTAGTTTGAATCTTCTAATGTTCTCTCATGTACTTCCCTGCGTCTTATATTCTCATTGTTCCTTTAAGCTCTATTTGTTGTTTCGTTTGCTTTATCAATAAGTGTATATTTTATAATTTATTTGTCCTTCTCTGTTCTTTACTTCTCTTTTAAGGCTGTGTATTTATGTGACTCGTAAAATATATCGGTATATTGCCAGCAGAACTCTATCAGTCTCTGTATACATTAATTTCTTTCTTCTTGTCTTTTGTTATAATTTTGTTAACTTTTTGGATTTGTTCTTTTTATTTTTAATTTGAATATTTTTTTTTATAAATAAAAATTAACAAAACGTTAACAGCCTATTTTTTTAGAGTTCTTATCGAAAAAAACGTTTGCGAAACTTCAAAAAAACCTAGCTTGTGAGGTCACAGAATAGGTCCATTCAAGTTGCTGACGAGGTAAAGTTTCGAGGAGAATTTCTTCAAAGTTCATTAAGGTGGGAAAGACTACTCATTAAAAAAGCTAAGCAAGGTGTACTACTCCATGTACAAGCTTCGAGATTGCGTCAGCACTGATACGGTGAGAACATACTATCTGGTAAGTGTTGAGTCCCTTATGCGGTATGAAATAATACTGTGGGGCTTATCTCCTTTGTTTGGACGACTCTTCAGAAGCGGTTCATAAAATGAATGCTGCACCTAAACTATAGAGAACTACGTCGACCACGCTGTATATCTCTTCACGGTACCTTGTCTGTATATCAACAGCCTACTTGTGTTTTGCAAGACGAATCTGCGTATTTATTTGTCAGAAACTTTGATGTATCAAGTGCAATGCAAACAAGAAATGCAGCTCGTTTGGTGATCCCTCGCCACTCTTCCTCGATATATTAGGGTGGACCGGAATACACACAGAGAAATGATTGTCTAATGTTAAGAAAATAACTTCCTTAACATAATTTGTTAGTTTTAAGAGAACACAATAATAAGTTATAACAAGAATATTTCTGTAATAAAAAAACAACCTAAATATTTACTTAAAGGAAACGATTGTTTTGTCTTAAGAAACTCGTTGTTTTGAAAATAATATGAAGGAGGCCGATAGATGGCGCTTTAGTTTCTCGTCGTAAGAGAGGTCGCCTAGCGGGTATATAACCGCATACATGTCTACGCAGCATCAGTGATTGTGCTATTATTCCGTCAATGTGCCTGACGTAGAAATGTCCAACAGCTCTAATATTGATGGAAAGAGACTAAGAAGAGACACCGGGCGGGGGTGTCTTCTCTAATTGGAAAGTAACAATATTCTTTCTCGATTCGTTAATTGTATTCCATGTAAAATATTATTGGTTTCATGTTCATATTTAAAAGAAGTAGGTGAATGTTTAATCCAACAATGTGATCTGATTAATCTAACTACCCAACCTTTTGATTTAAACGAACAAATTCTTAAGTCAAATAAGTATAATATCCATTTAAAACTGTACAATCTTAAAGTAAGACAACCGGTCAAAACAACGGTTTTCTTCAATGAACGATATATATTCTTGCGTATATATAAAACTACCCTTGTTTTTGATTAACAAAGGTTGCTTTGAATTGCGACAACGTTTTGTTGTGTGTATATGATGATCAGAATGTATAATGCATTGCCATCCGAGTTGATAGAAGGTGAAAGCTTGAAAACTTTTAAAATTAGACTCAGAGAATATCTGCTGCAAAACTCCTTTTACAGTGTAGACGAGTTCATTACGTCATGCTCCAATGACTGGGAAGATTTTGTATTTTATATTTCTATGAATATTTGTATGACTATTGTTGCCACCTCGGCGAGGTCTACGTCAAATAAACTTTCTTATATCTATCCAGGATCCCCGCTGTGGTATCATCTTTTCTTCCCACTCGTCCATTAAAGTCTCACAATAACAATTTGGTTCCCATACTTTCTTCCATAATTGAAGTGAGGTCTTCCCAGAACTTTGTTTTCTGCGTTGTCATCTTTATTGGGCCCGTGTGCTGCTATTATTGTTAACTTATTCATGTCTTTTCCCAATCTATCTACTGCAAACAACCTCTTATTTATACCTCTTCATTTATTGTTTTTCCCCCTTTTTTGTTGTTTCACAATACATGAAAGGTTTGGTTATTTGGTGCTGGTCTACTCAGCTATTGGTGAATATATATACTCTTCATCCAATCGAGTCAGGTCCTGCCCCTTCTTCTTAGTTTTTGTCATTACCAATAGAACTATGCTTGTTTTTTTAATCACATTCACTAGTTGTCTTTGCCACGCTCCATGTGTCACCCTATAATTCACCGTTCTTTGTTCTTGTTTCAGGAGTCTCCCTAGTCCTTCCTGTCTCAGGTTACATTCACATTTCTTAATCCTATTTATTACCATTTCCCATCAACAAATAGTTTTTGACATCCAATTCTTGTAACTTTTTCCTTTTTCCGTTGCTTAAGTGTCCTGATCGTTATGTCCTGATCCCTTTCTATCTGCTGTTCTTGTGTAGTTTTATCATTGTTAATGAATGTAAGCTAAAGTCTTAAGTCTTTCAGTTTATGCTTGTTCTTGAATTTTATTTTCGTATCAACGTGAATATTTAATTCACTCAAATACTGAACTAAATAGCATATTTTGTTTTAACCATGAGAATGCATGTGGTGATGCAAAATTTAAACCGATGTATCACTTAATAGTTAATTATTGCGTATTCTACAAATTTCGCGTACTCTGTTGTGGTTATAATAATTATTAGACCGCGGCCATTAACGATTATATCCGGCACCAACAATTTGTAAATCGCTATCTATGTCGATTTGCATATGGCCCATTATTGTTTCCTGGGATAGTAATGTTACCAATAAATATATAGAGATACACTGGATATCGTGTATCTATTGTAGCTGAAGAGGATATCAAGCACCATCGACTAGCCGGTTGCTTTATAGTTGGTAAATATGCCAGAATATATTGCGTTCGTCCAAATATAGCCGCCTACAATTTTGATTTCGATTTAGATTTCGGTTTGTAGCTTTACAGTTGATACACATTGGTATTCATGGAATATGTATTATAACTGGTACTGTAGATCATATGGGAATATGGTTTTAATAACTTAATATACAGCTTTGGATAAAACGTATTTATAAATATGGCTGTGCTATTATTAATATACAGGGAATCATATTGTGGACATTTTACTACTCGCGCTTGTCCTTATTAACAACTTCTACCAGAAACCTGCTAGATTCAACTTATGACGTTAACTTCTTTCCCGAAGTATCCGTACGAAAAAGAAAATCGAAAAATTGTCGGAAAATGTTGTCCACCTATATTTACATCAATATCTCCAAAAGTATTAAGTTTATCAAAACAACTTATACACCATATTAAAGGCGAAGGATGCAAGCACATACATCACGAACTACTTAAAATACTGAAACATATACTTATGTTTGGGAGAAGGTTACAAATCGGGTTTTTAGAACCGATACATTACGTCAATAATAATTAATATCTATTCAGTCAACTCATCTGTCATAACCAAACTTCTGTATGTTTTTGAATATTCGCATTAAACTCGTTAAAAACGTCACGAGTAATTAGTAAACAAAATGGCGGTACTCTTACTTTGTATACGAGTGCGTAAGGAACGAAATTAGTTCATCTCTCGCGTCGCTGTTAGTTTATGGCGCTAGCTACATGCCGTCACCTAGGTAATCGGCGTGTGACAATAAATTGTGATAATCCGTCAACCAGTTATTGTTGACATATATCAAGAAAAAATAAGTAAACGCGGAATTAATTTGTTTGTTGGTTTTCCAGTGAGTGTCGAGTGTTCCTTGTGCGTTGAAAGTTTTAAGACAATGGTTCATGCCTGCGTTGTGCCAAATTGCCCATCGTTGGGCAAACAGTATTGTAAAATGCACGTATTTCCGAAGCATCCACTGGTAAAATTCTGGACATCGCCTACAAAGTGTATGATTCCACCGCCAGTTAAAAATTGGATAAAGACCATCGAGGGATTTGGAGAATTGTCAAAAAGATTACAGGGATTTGGAATTAGTTTCTTTTTAATAAAAAACGCAAACCAAGATCCACCTGAAAATTTTTTTGGAGGAATTCGTATGCATGGGGCCAGAAATATAAATCCGACATATTCCTCCTTCAGATTCAGTTACAGAACTCTCATTCTTAACAATTATACATCCAAACACTCGCCAAGCGCAAATTGCGAAAAGGACGATTGTGAACCATTTAATACAGTCCGTCAAACGCCTTCTGGCAAAACGACATAGTATGCAGGATGTGGACGATACAGCAGCGAACATCGAAGAGGTCATGTTTACGACAAGTCCAACGAAAATGGCAACGAAGCAACCTGCATACATTGCTGGTTATATGGCAAGGAAAATTTTAAACACCGTACAATGTAAGAGCTGTAAAAGGGATTTATTAACAGAGGTACAGCTAGAAGAACACCAGCTAGTTGAGTCCAGACGCTATTCAAAAAAATCCTCATTGCGACCTAACACAATGTTTATTCAATTATATGGGGCCTTCAGTGGTATTATGCATAATATACTACCACATATTGCAAACCAAGCGGGAATTAGAAGACGGTTGATGGAACACCTGCGGACCCTGAACAGAAATATACCACCATTCCAATGTACAAATCACAATTTATTTTGTAAACTGTTTACAATATTTTACATAAACACATGGATTAAAAATGTTAACAGCATTTTGAAAGGATTCCGAAAGAAGGAGAAATTTATTCAACGATCCGATCAAAATTAAAGCCACACAAAAATTTGAGAAATACCGTTTAGCAAAGAAAAAAAGAAATTTGTTAAAAAAAATTAAGCTAAATTAATACTAATATCTGGGGTGAATAGGGACGGAGGGGCGAATAGGGACAGCAACTGTAATCAACTGTAATCAAACACTAGCGTCATCTTAAAAGTAAAAGTAAAAAAAAGCAAATTCTAGGATTTTGATAAATATCGAAAAAATAGTTATTTAACCAATAAGTATATTAAAGAGAGCCACTAATGATCGAGACTGTTTAACGTACGAGCGATTAGCGAGTGCGTTAATTGTCGATATCATTAATCGCCGTTTAATATTCGAGTTGGTTACAACATTTTTCTGTCGATCGTATTCTTCTGGCGGCGTCTACATAGATTTTATTCGTCGATGTCGTTTGAGGTTATATGACCATTTATGTAATTTGACACTGACAGTTCTAAACTGCGTGCCTATATAACGGAATATTTTGATTGGATGGTTTATTTTACGTATTTTCGATTGGCTATAATGAAGTCGTTTGATTGGCTATAACAAATCATGCATTAATATAAATCGTAACAAGTTGACAACCATGCCAATGCTTTAATTGTCAAAAAGGCTCGGACGCCACAACAACATATTGGACCATGGCAACGACCGCTACTTCTCGCAATGACGTCAGCGCATAAATGTCATTACAACCATGACAACAACAATGGGCTACTGAGGTAGCCATGGAAATTAACGCCATAACAACGCTACTTCCGCTTCTTTCTCGCACTGACATCACTTGTAGGCGTGGCCGATGCGCGTGAGCAGACCGTGGTGGATCGTGTATAATTGTATGCTTTTGAATAGGGTTCGTTACACAGATTTTTGTTGGTGTTCCTTTATGATTTTGTGACCCTTTAAATGTTTGTAATGGTGATGAAAACCTTTGTTTAATCAACATTTCTTTGCTTGATTGAATACTCAACATTATTTGCATTTGTAGGGATTCATTTTTTTGCCATATTTACTTAAATTAAATAAATTGTGTTTGGGACAAGAAAAAGTTTAGTCGTTATTCGTTTCCTTTAAGAAAAATACTTCAAATTCACCCCTTGGTACGAAATAAATATTGTTAAGAAGTATAAGAAAGATGAATTATAATCTTATGGTGTCTAACGCAAACTTAAAACCAAACACTAGCGTCATCGCAAAAGTAAAAATCTGATGTGGCCAGGCACATGACTTTATCTTAATATACAGCAGCGTCAAATGCTGATGTTTTGACAATACTATCAATAGAATCAAAATATCTGTCAAATCCTGGCTTACTAGTTTGAATGCAGACACGACCGATCTCGAACAAATGTAATTTTCTCATGCAGCTAACTATTAATGTTACCAAAAAATGTCATAGACATAAATTATACATAATTTCCTCTACTTTAATTTATTATTTAACTACTTTGACGACATTACAGAAATTGCGGCTCATTTGTAAAATCGTTGAAAAACGCTAAGAGTAAACCTCCTACTACTGTTCACTATATTGCGCGTCGCCGTCTTGCTGAAAAAGAGTGTTGTATTTAGAAAGGAATTTTCAAAATTGCAATTCAAACAACAATAATCGCGATGTAAATAACATATTAAATAAGAATCAACAATTATTAAAGAACAATAATTATATTAATAATGGAAAATACTTGGTAATAACCGCAAAAAGTAAGCATACAGAGAATTGTCAAAGCATTAATCCATAGCTCACAACGCTGACTTTGATTATTAACCCAATCTTTGTACTTTATCATACGCAGTATGTAAAGTATTGTAATCATGCCAAAAAAAGAATTTGCGATTTTAGCGGAAATATGTCTTTTTGGGTCCCCTGAACATTTTTGACCAAGGTACAAAAAAATGTCTGTGTGTGTGTGTGTGTGTGTGTGTGTGTGTGTGTGTGTGTGTGTGTGTGTGTGTGTGTGTGTGTGTGTGTGTGTGTGTGTGTGTGTGTGTGTGTGCCCGTTTTTTGTGACGACGATTCCGGAAAAACTACTAAAGGTATAGGGACGAAACTTCATATTTAGAAGTTTCATAACCAAACTTAGAGCTAAAAAGCTTTCTGTTGAAAAGGGTCCAAAGGAACTGGAGGTTTAGTCTTAGCATTTTTGAAATATTTTGCAAATAAGCCGCCATTTCTGGAATTTCGTCGAAATAGTTAAATAATAAGTTAAAGATGAGGAAATTCTGAATAATTTATGACTATGACATTTTTTGGTACAATCAATAGTATAGTTGCATGAGCAAATGCTATTTCATCGAGATCGGTCGTACTGCATTTAAACTAGTAGCCGGGATATGTCAGAAGTTATGATTCTAATGACAGTAGGTAATGTCAGGCTAATGTTTTGACATGATTTTGACAACACCTACTGTCAATATAAGCTGCGTTCGGATATTGTACACCGTCACTTTTTACACCCAATAACACGTAGGTGTCATTTGAACGGTGTATTCGGTGTCAACGGTGTACAATGTCCGAGCGCAGCTTAATCGACATAATATCTGTCTAATTCTACTAGTTTAATTTTAATGCAGACATAGGCGATCTCGATCAAATGGAATCTCATGCAGCTAAATTATTAATTTTATATATAGTATGATAAAGTCATGTGCCTGGCCACATCAGATTTTTTCTTTATCATACATTGTATGATAAGATTCTTTATTAGCACATCTCGAAATTTAATTCGTACAGCGTCATAAATTAAAAAAAATAAACCGGCCTACCTATGGCGTTGGTCCCGTGTATATGGAGACGTACCGGATTCACTCAAATGTCTTACTACATGGTCATTCAGAAGTACATTATTTAAAACTTTTATGCTGGTGCCCGTTGATTGTTGATGGGTGATCTGCTACAATTTTTATTTAATGTTTAGCAAAACGTCTTTAGGAGCTATTTCTTTATTGTTAAAGGGATCGGAGCCATTACTATTGGAGATTTTTGGACCACGCCTTAATTAAAAGACATAATTTGTTTTTTTTGTAATTTTTCAACGTTTGTTTTGTAATATTGCCATGTAGGAACACAAATCCTTTTGTATATGTGGGCAGTGGCGTAGCTAGAGGGGGGCGGCCCGCACCGGGTGCCACCCGACCGTGAAAAAGAAACTTACGCAAACCATTACATGTTTTTCAACTATGTATAAATAACTTAGGCTTGATTTAATTTATCAATTGTGATATTTATAAATGCTTGCAAGCTATCTAAGTGGCAGTTTTACAATCACTACAGTTTTGCGAATTTTTCATACTTCTATATATTAAAGAAAAACGGAGTCATATTGTAGAAGAGGCAATAGATCTTGCTGTGAAAAAATCGGAGGACGACATTCCAATAGAAAAATAAATTCCTTGTAAAAACGAATGGCCGGTGAGTTAGCCACCGATGCAGGACTTACACTGAGAGCTGAACTTGAAAAGGATATGTTGGTATGTCTTGACCGATTCAGTATTGAACTCCGAACTAGATCGAAGTCAATTCAAGATGTAGCTTCATTTTTCGAGCCTTTGCTTTTGGCGAACTCTGAAGAATTGAAATTAGCTGTATTCAAATTTACTGTTTTTTTTTGATGAGGTATCAGAAACAGAACTCCTCTTAGAGATACCAAGGCTTAGAAGACATTTAAAAGCGGCCAATGTTGCAGTTTCTAATTTGGCGTCTCTAGACTTTTTGAAATTCATCGTGGAATGGGCTTTTACAGAATGCCTTCCGAATCTAATGATCGCACTAAAGTTATTTATGACAATTTGCGTATCAGTTGCTTCGTGTGAAAGGTGTTTTAGCAAATTAAAATTAATTTAAAATTATTTGCTGGCAACAATAACCCAAACGAGACTTAAAAATCTTAGTATATTAACAATGGAACACCAGGCAACACAAAATATAAGTTTTGAAAATGTGATTTCCGAGTTTGCGGCTGTTAAAGCTAGAAAGAAGAGATTTTAAGAAGAGAATATATTCACTTTCATATATCTATATGAAAGGATATACATACTTATCATAAAACAGTGCTATTATTATCATAATATAGTAACTTATAAAATCTTACTTTACGTTTATCGGATTAATTTTAACGGTTTTCATTCTTAGGGTGACACCACGATATCCGCACCGGGTGTCACCCATGGTAGCTACGCCACTGTATGTGGGACCGATTAATTGCAAAACTCCTACCAAACCTAGGTTGACCACTGGTCTTCTAGTGGAAGGTAATCAGTGTCTTATCCACTCGGCCACCCCCGCTTCCATGAAATCATTCAAGGGCTTGCAGGCACAATTCCATGGTTTGTGGTGTTCTGATTATTGCTCTTAATCATTAAGTAAGTATCCGTTCTAGTAAACTTCATATGAACTAACTTTAAAACTTGCTAATTGTTCATAGGAGTAATGACCATGGAGCTCATATTGGAGAATGAAACTACTGAAATTAAAACTGCGATAATAATATTAACTTCATAAATAAGAGGATATATACTAACGTACGTACAACATTATATCTGTAGCTACATTCGTCAACCTCATTAGAGGTTTAAAGACAAAGGGAAAATACAATGACGTCTCAAGAACACAAACGGCGGGAATGCGCCACTGGTTGCGGTTAGTGAACAGTCGTAAACAATCAATAAAATATACGACAATTCTCGATTGAATTAGAAATTCTCCAAGTTATTTCTACTAACAGTTAAGACTGTAAGCATCATATTCAATTCTATTTATGTTATTAGAAACGCCAGCACGTATCTTAGTGTACTTGCCCATTGCCATACTACCAATTAATATTCTCATTATAGTCTAGTAAGCCTTTGTGAAATGAATCCTGTCTGTAAGCGTTCTTCTTATGAAGCATATTTGTATTCGGCTGGTTTTGCCAACACAGGAACGAAGCTAATCTATGAGCGAACTGGTCCAGCACAAAGATAAGGACTAGGTCCATATTGCTATTGATGTTTCCACGATTTATTATGAGACATTTTATAACACAAATATACGGTATATATTTATTTGGGAGAAGTCCATATTGCAAGCAATTAATAAATTAATTTATTTTCGAAGTAAAAGATAAATTATTTATTTACGAAGTAAATAATAAAAACCAATTATTGCAATAGAGATTCTTTTTCCATTCTTTATATTTATTTGGCGGATGATATAATTGGGATCCCATACTGTGCTTCCAGTTTGAAGTAGCATTATTTAACATTATGCAAAAACATAAACAGTTGTTGAGGTAAGGCAAACTCTTGCATATCCAATGTGAACTCGTGTTTCACAAATGTATATTATCGCGAATACCTAATCATGGTATTAATAAGTAATCTGATCATAGTTTAGTAACGTGTTTAGTCGACGCAAGTTATCATTTAGGAGTGTTGGGATTTTATCTATCCCTAAGGAAAATTCAAGCGAGATAATTGTTTGGATCCATAGAGAATTAATTTTCGACGCTAAGCCATGGAGAGGATCGGGCGCATTGTTATTACATCCGCCATAAACTTTTTTTTGTAGGAGAAGGGATGAATTCAGGTCAAGAGGTTCCTCCAATAGCCGACCAAATAAAACAGAACGGAACACCGAGCAGAGTTGAGGGACAAAAGTGATAGAGGAGACTCTTAATTTCGAAAGTACTTGGACGCAAAGAGCCTACGAAATAACAATGAAACCTTCTAAGCCAGCGATATAATCCTTCTTTTATTAAATATATCCCCTTACAGTTGACGACGCTATTTCCGAAATTAAGCACTCAACCTTTTCAAGGTGCCATTCGAATTGGCACGAAGTCTTAGATGGAGTGGAAAGCTAGTATTACCTGGGATAACTCAAGTGACATGATGTATGCATGCATGTAAATAAGATACGAAGTAGGATAAATAAGAAAAGTCAATATTATCTGTTTCTAATCTATCTTTTAAAATAAATTACTTGCGGATTATGCTGTACGTCATAATTCATAATTCCGTAATTTCGTAATTTCGTGAATACTGGTAAGTATTCAGTTAGCTCTGAAGAACCGAACAACATGGTTCGCAAAACGTCCGCACGGCAATTTTTCTTTTCTAAATGATTCTGGCCGTAAAAGCCTATGTACTTATTTAAATTCCATGTTATTTATGCCACATCAAGAGCCACGTGCGATCGCGGAAAAAATACAACATCGATCCCATATTTTGTTTGTGGCGAAATTTATTGCTGTTATATAAAAACTACCGATCAAAAAATCGGATCAAAATTCGTTAGGGAGCGTTATATTAACTCAGAAAATATAGGATGGATACATTTTTTCGCGACTGCACATAACAGCTAAATATAAATCGATCGATGGTACAAAAAACTACTAGTTCTAAATCTACCAGTTCTTTCTGTATTATGTTATTGTTTTATAACGCACAATATAAATAAATGTCGATAGGATTGTTGTCACCAACAAATCAAAATTCACGTTGTTACTTGCAACAAATTTAATCTTCACGATTTAATCGTGTTTGCTACCGGTTTCGGCTGTAAGACGAGTCATCTTCGGGCAAAACATCTAAAAATACAAAAATAACAAAAATAAACAGAAATAAGTGAAAAGTTACATATACAAATCATACAAAACAACAGAAAATACAAGATAGATAAGTTAAAGAATCTTAGTGATTCAAAATAACGTACGTCATAGGTTAAAAACATGATTAAGAGGTATATTCTTCCACATGCCGATATTCTTCGGGTGAAACTTCGTTCATGAAGTCAGATTTCGTAATGAAACTCTTTAAAACAACAAACACGGCACACGTTGAACGAACTGTCCAAAAACACTAAACCAGGTTCTGTCGGAAATTATTTGTTGGTCCGACAGAGCAGCTCATGCTTCCATGATATTATCACAGCTGATAGCACCATAGAGCTTATATGACTAGAGGGAGCATCAGCTATGTTGATATCCCGCTTTGTTTGGCTCGAAATATAATAAGGTCGAAAGTCGTGTGTTGTCGGGGACACCGTCGAACACATGCGCCTTGCGCACATTAAATTAGTCGCGTGAGTGGTGGAGTTGAAAAATAATGGCCGTGCGCAGCTTTTGTACGCATGCGTGCCCACTGCGTGCGAGACAATACCCGACTTTCGACCTTATTGATCAAGGTAAGCCAAACGAACTAATGCATAAGAATAGGCCGCACTCCTTCTAGACTAATATGGTGTAAGGATGGCGCAGTACTTAGGGTTGTGCGGTGACACCGCCTAAACATCACTTTGACGATAAAGAAGGTACAAATTTTTTGTGAAAATTTCATTATATGCGAAATGAAAAAAAAAATGAATGAACATCCTCCAGTTTATGCTGATCTCCGCATCCTGATTTTAAATTATTTATCCATTTCTGTCTCAGTACGCACGGCAAAAAGCGCTGTGTAGGCGCGCAGCATTTGGGGTCGTCCAGTGACCGCGTAAACTAACACTAAAAACTTTTAAAGACTTTCCCTTTTGTCATGTAATTTTTAATGAAATTAAAACTACTTCTGCATATCATACATGGTTTTATTCAACTTTTACCTCTAATATGGAAAGGTGGGTCATTTAATGACCTTAGTGAAATTGTGAGATGGTTGCTGAGATATCTTCTCCAGTCTTGAAGATGTATATACTGGAATGTGAGCCCGTTCCCGGCGCCTCCACCAAATGTCACGTGTATGTACATATAATCAATATATATTTAGGAGTGTTCGCTTAGCTAGTTACTGGCAAATGGATCTATTCTGGTAGTAATTTTATTGCATTTTCTAAATCGTAGATAAATTGTGGGTCAATTTAACTGTTTTAACTAAAAATTAACAATTGCACTGTTACTTTCCATTATTTGCAATACACCAATTGATGACAGTTGAAAATTCTGGCAAGGTAAAAGTTGAACTTTACAGAAGTAAAAAGGCGATTTTTTTAAAATGGCAACCCTATCAACTGAATACAATGTTGATTTCAGTTGAAAAAACCTAGATCAACTTTTGGTAGAATATCTATTTTGGTATACGTAAAATTTATTTATACCGACAGAATTCAATATTGTTGAAATCACTAAAAATGAGGAGAATAAAGATAACTAAAGCACAACAAGAACTAATCCGGATTTTATTGCATTCAAGTATGTGACTGAAATACGTTTGTAAAAGAAAACCTATCAATGGTGACAATAAGCTCCTAGTATTTTTTTTATTTCTCATTTCAATTGTTTCATCATATAGTTCTAATGGATAGATAGTTATAAAAGTCCCTGCATAAATACAAGATTAAAAAATACTTCAATAAATCATAAAAGTATGAAATATCAACAACTAATATTTTTGTTAACCGATTTGCTTGGTGTCGGTTTTCTCCAAAGTTGCCCCCGCTCGCCTATCTCTCTGCCTACATGCAAAATAATGCGCGGATTGACACGCGTCCGTTTTAGACAATCCGAAGAAACATATAGTTTTTGTGGAACAATTCCGCATGAGAAATTCCCGAGAGGCTCCTCAAAGGCTAATTAAAGAGACCACTGTAATTTATAGAGATATTTCAGCCATTACGGCATCACAAGGAATTAGAAATCAATAATGGAATTCTAAAGCCGAGATGCCGCCAAATGGACAACACAGATACTGTCGATTTTAACAAAATAGCCGATTTCAGCAGAAAACATTCAAAAGGCGACTTGATAACTGCCTTTGATCTTTTCTCCAGGACACGAGACTTTCGCTTGCCGCCAAAAACAGGCGCCGGACGAATTCTCTCAATTTCTGAAATAAGAAACGAAAAACACACTAACCGGTACAATTAAAGGAACGCTTGGACAAATTTTGCTATACTTTGATATTCAATAAGTTTTGTAATCTATGGTGACATTATTTTTTTTGTGTAAGCAAATACACAGTTTATCAAAATTGTGATGTAGTAAAATTATCTAAGTAAGCTGAAATAAAAGCTTATATTTTATACTTTATAACAACTAGAGGAAATCTCTTGGGCTTACTGAAATCGACCTACTCACTTTCTTATTGTAAAATTTGGAAGTAAAATGGCAAGCGCCCAGATTTTAATTTAATATTTTCTTACAATTGAAAGAAAGTTCATGCATTTAATTTCCATATACCTTAAGAACTCAATTGCATCTCATTTTATTTTTCTGAATGGTATCTAAACAAACAAAAAGAAAAACACGTTGTAAAGAAAATGTGATGTAACAGAGGCGTTTGGTTAACAGATTCACAATCTATGCTAATAAATAACCTGTTATAAAAGACAAAATCAACCTTGACTTGTGCTATCATTTATTTACTAATGTTGATATAAAGGTCTCCATACCATCAGATGTTATTAAGGATAAAATAAAACTCGGGGAGTTGCTTCTAATGGTGTAAGATAATTTAATCGTACTACTGGCTACATGTTTCGGTACACATCTGTACCGTCTTCAGGCCTTGCTACAAATGATATAAAACAAAACATTACAATTAACACAAGATAAAACAAAGCGTTCGAATATTATAAATCTAGAAAATCTTTACCGTCAATAACTGTACAGCACGTGAGGGGGTCAAGGTCACGTATAAAAATATCGTCCTATATTGGCCAAGAGCGACAATACGAACAAATACACAATTAACTGAAGGATAACGAACGAACGGAATGCTCTGGAGAATCGCTATACCACACTTGTCTGTCAAATATAATAGTTGTTAGGGCCAGTGTTATAGCCGTTGTCACGTGATGTTGTGTCGCTAGCGGGAGTTTTAAAAAGCTTTATGAAAAGCCGATTCGGATTCACATCAGTAGCCTGGTTAAGGAGCAGGTCCGGCACTCTTATTTGACGTTTAAAAAAATCCAGACACAAGGACTACTATCACCTGAAGGAAGAAGTAGTCCCTATCCTTAAGAAGAAAAATACCATTGACCTCGCGAAGAAAAGAAGACCCGAAGACCAAGAAAGATTGACACTTCACCGATTAAAGACAAAGATAGCCCAGGGAGACATCACCATTACGTATGCCGACAAAAATGCAGGTCTGATACTCTTACCTATTAATATGTATTCACAGAAAACTATATCATTTTTTGAAAAGAATAACATTTCTCTAGTCAATTTTAACCCCATGAATAAACTTGTGAGAAATGTCAGGAATACTGTGAAAGAATCTCAAGATACTCTAAAAAAAGTTCAACTACAATATTAATAACATAATTGAAATGAACCCTAAACCCCCCATCTTACGTAGTCTCATTAAGTTGCATAAAGAAGACCAACCCATACGCCCAATAGTTTCTAATAATAACACACCCACGGGCAAGCTTGCCAAATGCATACAGCAGATCGTCCAGCACGAATTCAAGTTTAAACCTACACACTCTATCAATAACACTCAAGACCTCATACATAAATTAAAAACCTTAAAAATTACACCATTAGAAGCAACTCCCCGAGTTTTATTTTATCCTTATTTATTTACTACTCTAGTCTTGCGAACAAAACCACGTTATTTTCAATAATAGCTTGGGTTCTATACAACAGAGTGGCGGCTACTATACCATAGTCAACGTTTTAAATAACGGTAAATTATGCTTTAAATCCGTAAATTGGATTGAAAAATGCTCAAGTATGAGCGCGCTTAGCTGGCGGGTTACAAATACTTTATTTCCCCTAAAAAGCACATTACAAAGTTTATATTTATATAACAATATACAAAGAGATATTGCGCAGTAACAGGCGGAGTTCAGGTTGCCACATGCAGTGACACCAGCTCTTCCACTCCCTTAAAAAAACCAAACAAAATAATAACAAACAAATAAAAGTTAGATTATGGTTAAACCAATCAATATATACATGTAATAAATCAGTAAAGAGTGCCTGAACCGATTTGGGGTGACTTCTCAATCTCCGTCTGAGCACATCCACCGATGTACTACCCCTTATATTCAATGGTAAATTAATCATTGTGCTTGTAATTTGATAGGAATTGCTATGTTTGAATAATTGACATCTAAGCATCGGTGGAGTTAGTGTGCCCTTGAACCGAATGAATGTTCACAGTGTGAACATTAGTCCTGAATTTGATTTTTTTAAATAAGTAACGAGGCTTTCCGGTAGAATTATAGGTATTATAGAATAAGGTCGCAGAGTAATAACGAATGATAACCTATGCGATATGTGCCGTCTGCGTCGTCGTAAGTCAGACACAAACACGAATTTTGAACCTTTTGAAGTTTACAGGCACTTCTATATGACAGGCAAAGTCTCTACAAGACATCGCAGAATTCATATGTGACAGTGCAAGTGTTTCACATAGCAAAATCTTTGTTTATCTAGGAAGAACATCAGGGTTGGCGTATATTACCTTCAGCACAGCCATAAGAGCGACGAGTATATTTATTAGCATGGTCGCAAAAATTTAAATTCTGATCCAAAATAACCCCCAGATCCGTGATTAACTATTAATTCTAATAATTCATTACCGTTAAGATTCATTTGTTTGGACCAAACAAAATATAATTCCGTTTTAAAAGGCTGAGCTTCTTACAAATTTCGCCAAAATTCAAACAAAATTCTTACAAGTTGTGAATGTTAAGTCTTTTGCACGCCTCATCCACCTCAACTGACAAAAACGATAGATAAATCTGGGTGTCTTCAGCCCAAAAATTACACATACAATAATCTATACACCTGTAAAAAGTTGATATACAAATTGAATATAGTAGTGGACGCAATATTGAACATGATGGCCTATTGACGTGGAGGCAAAAGAAGATACACAGCCATCAACACTGACGCATTGCCTTCTATCAGCGAGGTAATGGAACAACGGATCAGTAGCTAAAGGGCTCAAACCAATGTAGCCAAGTATTGCATACATTAGCTTGTAGCTTATGGTATCGAAATCTGTCGTAAAGTCGAGTAAGCAAAATAGTGTAAGTTTACCGTGATTTTGAGCGATAAGTAGATCATCAACAATATTCAACAACGCTCTACTGCAATTGTAATGTTTACGGAAACCAGATTATGTTGGCAAAATATTATTTTCCTATATGTATTTCTTCAATTGTGCCTCTATCAATTTTTCTACAATCTTTGATGATGTCGGAAACTACATCTTTGTAAATCACTAACAATTGCTTTCTTAGGCAGGGGGGGGGGGGGGTAACAAGATGCTGTTTCCAACAGCTAGGAAATTGACCGCATTGAAAACAAGTATTGATTAAGTGCGTGAGCTAAGGTACGATATGAGGCGAGCACATTTGTACGAATTTTATGTTAAGACTATTGATACCTGCGCTAGATTCTTTTAATGGAATATATAATGTGAAAATGAACTTTTTCGTATCATGTTTACACCCAGTATAAAAGAATACATCACGGTGAACATAAGTTTTTCAGGTTTCAGTTTTTCAGAAATACATGATATAAGATAATGATATATAATTTAGAACAGGCGTATCGAATGGTTGTTCATTTTATTACCAATACCTCAACTTTAACAATTGTGATCATAATTATTTGTCAAACCACTCAAACTTGAAACTTTTGCTGCTTTTGCTACTTTTGCTTAATTGCATTGCATTGAGAACTGAGTAAGCACTTATAAACTATAAAACTCAATTAAAATACGGCGGCGGACCAGTCTTCGGCTTTTAGAACAATTGCCCACGCTTTCTTGATTATAACGTCCCCACTTAATTGTCTTATTTCCACTGCTGCGAGTTTATTGCGGATTTAATCATAAATTACTATTTAGTTACTACTACTGTTAAATTCTGCTCGTAATGTGAATGAAAGGACACGTCCTGATTGCAGTTCACACTACTAAGTTGATGTATTCTGACTTCTGACCATCATTGTTAAGGTGACCAGAATTTGGTTACCTTACGAGGGCTGGGGGTAGTAAAATCCAAATACTGGCATTATCGTAAAAATCTAAAATCGATAAGTTCTAAATTAATATTAAAAGAAAATGTCTAACTAACATGATTTTGATTTGGATTGACAATACAATAATTGAAACTAAATGATTACTAACAAATTAAAGATATCTGACGGGTCGCCGCGAAACCTGCGTTAGTTATGATATGATCTTGCTGCTAAGGTTACTATAATCTAGTTTTTGACGTGTTTGACGTGTTTTCTAACGTGTTTTTTCACACGCGTATTTTTTGAAGAGCATGTTTCATGACGCTCGTGTTTTCCTAAGTGCGTTCTTATGACAGAGAAACGGGCGTCATAAAACGCACGTAAGAAAACATGCGTTTTTCGGAGAACGCGCGTCAAAGAACACGCGCTTCAGAAAACTCGCATCTAAAAAACATACGCAATTCAGAAAACACGCACGTTAGCAACATGCTCTACAGAAACCGCGCGTCGTAAAACGTGTCAAAACGCTTCAAATACCACGCGCGTCGGAAAAAAAAACATCATAAAACAAGCGCGCTACAAAACACGTGCTTTAAAAACAACCTTGAAGGCGGGTTTTCCTAGGTGCAGTTTTTTTACGCAGCGTACAACGTAAAGTGCTTACCGCAACGCGTTGTCATGTCACCAATAGGGAAGCAATGTGACTGTTTTCCTACAGAGCGCAAAACGTAACACGACAGCGTTGTACGTCGGGCGTGATACTCCTACTGGTTTAAAGGCGGGTTTTCCTAGGAGCAGGTATTTTACGCAGCGTACAACCGAATCGAGGCTTTTCAAGTCGACAGGAACGTATAATTTAATTCGCCGCGCGTTTGTGTTTTCCAATCGTGGTGCATCAGCTATTCAGGTGACCAAAATATAGTTTGGTCAAGGGATCTTTGCGTGTTGTCAAAAGTGACAGTCGTCTGAGAAGACGTACTTCCAACGTTGATGTCAATCTTTTCATATGTCGTAGAAAGAGTGAATGCATGACAACCGCATTTGACAATACGAAATCAAGTTTTGAGAATCCTGCAGTCTAATACTCAAATCGTTTTGGGTAGATGCGTACTCTGAGTAAATCTACTCAAATCGGTTTGAGTAGATGTACTACTCGTACTACGTACTACGTATTTTACTCAGAGTAGTACATCTACTCAAACCGATTTGAGTAGATGCGTACTTAGAGAAAATCTACTCAAATCGGTTTGAGTAGAGTACTCAAGAGAATTAGGTTTACTCAGTACTCACGTACTCAATACTCAAATTTATGAAATCTGCTCAAGTAGTGGCCCACTCTGCCGTATAATGAATCAATTTCAGTCACGTTCAAAGCAACATCGCTCGTCCTTACAAAGTGGCTGGATTCGTAAAGTGATGTATAATGCAAAAAAGGAATGCCGCCGACCCCGCCTGTTGCTTGGGGCGGGTCAAACGGGCGAGTCTCTTTGTTTCGAGTGTCGATAATTTGAATTTCTATTGTTTCGACTTTAATTACAAAAACATGTGTAATACATACTGGAATGTTTTTTTATTCTTTTAGGATAAATTGGCAATTATTTTTGATGGTTTAGAAGAAACAAAAGTTATACTAATACTTTTTAGCACTAAGTTTTAACAGGTAGTATTAATTATCTACTTTCATTAAACATACAATATATGGTAATAGAATAGTATAATATTGTTGCGCACAAAACACAGGGACTTTCACGACGAGCTACCGTTAGAAGTATTTGACGCACCAAATGAAATCATGGATTGAAAATTTGTGGACTTATGTGGTTGGATACGATCTTTCTAACTAAAATATTTTCGGTGGTTGGTTACTTTCGCATACACCGAAAATTTCACTTTCACGACGAGCTACCGTTAGAAGTATTTGACGCACCAAATGAAATCAGGGATTGAAAATTTGTGGACTTATGTGGTTGGATACGATCTTTCTAACTAAAATATTTTCGGGGGTTGGTTACTTTCGCATACACCGAAAATTTTATCAACCTTCATATTTCAAATGGAACATCCTGTATTTTATGGCATTTATGAAATCGTCGTTACATTTTAGGTCAATAGTCACATGTGTTACATACCCTATACCCAACATGTGTGATTTTTGATATATTCAATTTTTGCAATTAAAATGACAGCTGCAAGGTTGCCTTAAATTATTTATAAATTATCCGCTGTGACCGTTGGAAAAAAGTTGACAAATTACAACATTTTTGTGAAGAGACATCCGAAAAGTTATACAGGGTGTTCAAATTATACGACCAAAGTTAAACTCGAAAAAAGTACTAAAAGTCGATTTTTCAGATGGCAACCCTATCATATGAATGCATTTCCATTCACAAAATTCACGTTTTCTAGGATTACAGATACTCTTTTTAATTGTGTGAACAATTTCTTTTATACAGTAAAATATGGAAACATGAGAAAATCTGAGATGCTTTGTTATCTAAAAAAAATCCTTCTACGTCGATTTTTAAATATCAAAATAAGTATTTTAATATACGGGCAATCCCATATTTTTCTTAGTGATTTTGATAAAGGTTTTAATTGTCTTGTCTAATGGCCATGGAAACATTTGGGATCTTTTTTAGTGTTGAACAATTGAAAATTGCAAAATATTGAGAACTGTGAGTTTGTAACTGGAATATAAAAATGCGTTCTCGACAGCATTATTTGCCTTGAACACGAATACTAACTCAAATACCAGCAAAGTTTTCGTAAAAGTGAGGTTAAATGTCAAAAACGGGATTTTAACAACATTTACAAATTTAGACCAGCTGAACTCAATCTCCTAGAAACCTCAAAAAGGTCTCATAAGAGACCCTCATAGGAAACCCATACGGATCTCTTTGTTCACTTTTTATCTGAAATTCGCTAAAGTTTGTTCGCTAATGTTTTGAAGCAATTATAGCGATTATTGTGGTGTGCGGGCGCTTGCATAATATAAGGAACAACAATAACGCAATGACCTGACGTTTTATGCAACTTTCATATTCAGCCGGATTCATATTCATAGTTAACCCACCGCAATTAATCAAAAACGCATCATCGCTTTCTATTCACTAACAAAAGTTATTAATGTTACACTAATTTACTTCGTCTTTTTCGTATGCTACCATTAACCCATTTAAAAATTATGTCGATGACGTCATAATTCAAAATTAATCGTCGTAAACATCGTAAATTTAGTTTACGAAAAATATGTATATTTTGATAATTCAAAATCGATATGTTTAAGTACGAGGATTTATTAAAATAGCAAACCGTTTCAGTTGTCCTGTTTCCGTAGTTTGCGTCCTCACTGTGTAATAGCCGTTATACACTATTATAAACGCAATTTATCGTACACAAAGTTGTACATGTTTTGAAGAATGCTGAAGTGCTTGAACTGCTTAGTTCGAAACAGAAATTGCCTTTATATAGCGTTAACATTCAACGCAATTTTTTCCTAACACAACTCAATATTTTATTGCGTCAAAAATTGTAGAACTTCTTGCGCGATAAATTGCGTATTGAAAAATAATTTGAAAAACATTGAATAGGGTGTTTTACTATTATTGGAAAACCATCTTAGTGTGCTTATTCCTTCACTCTACGTTGTAAATGCATTATTTTCGTAATCATTTCCTCAATATTTCATAAAAATCAGCGTTAAAAATTGAATCACAAAAAGTCCCACCAAAACGATACTTTCTGTTGAGTGACGTCACCCTATAGTAGAAGTCAAATCGGCCCATATGGTCTCTCAGCATCGGCATCGTCGCCGTTTGGTAATTATGTTGTATGATGTGTTGTTTCCACAATTTCTACATAAAAATTGGTTATAAATGGTGTATAAATCCACAATGCAGAAATACGTCAAGAAAAACTCCGGATAAACTATTTGTAGCTGTTCCGCAAGATTTGAAACTTTGAAAGTGGTTAGCTCGTAGAAATCCAAAGAAATAAATAGCGGCCAATACAAGTGTTTTTTGTAGTGAAGATTACTTCGACATAAGTAGAACTGACTAGAATATGTTATCTATCGTATTTTCGAACCAGGTGTTATCTGATCTGACAGCTTAAGGCTAGGGCTATCCTAACCTACAAAGTTATGCTCACATGGCAGTTTAGTGCTATTAAATTCAAACGGGAGAAGCATAAGAGCGCGTTCGGATAACCCGGTATTGTACGGTGAGAGTGACGCGCTGCATAATAGGCGAACTAACGTCATACGGCGTTTATCTGCATATAAGAGAGAGACAGCCGACCCAGGTTATCTGAGCATTGCTCTCCCCTGACAAAGCGAACGCGCTCTAAGCGTACTAACGCATGACGTCACTGGAGACTGAGCCAATTACAGAGCGTTTTCAATCACGTGATAGGACGTCAATAAATTTCAATTATAATTTTGGTTTTTAATAGAAATAAAGCATATTTTTTTTGAAAAGTAATAACAAATAGTTTTCTTAAACTGTAATATATTAGGATGACTATAATACAAGCCATATTTTTAATACAGTCAAATACCCTATTCAGAGAAAATTATTTGTCTGTGTCTGCATTATATTATTTACAAGAATGTAAATAAATCTACTTTCTTCATGTTCGAGTTGGCCGGAGATGGTTGAATTCCTGCTGGAGAGCCGAGATGAACCCCTCTCCGGCGCAATGCCGGAGACCTGACAAGCCTGCTTGTGAGGTATGCTCCTGGTCGGGAACATTTCATTTCGACTATACAAATTATCGTCGAAGATGCAGCAGTGTAGGAAATAAGACTGAGAGTTCTTCGAACTATGCACTTGTATTTTAGGAACCAAACTAACGTATTCGTTCACTATTTGTACTGTTGTCATGCCGACGAGAGGTTCACCGAACATCGTAACTCGATTTTCGTCCATTTCCAAGTTGACATTGCTACGAGGCATCGTCGGCGTTCCTCTGTTTGATATGTAGCACACTACGCGTTCGAACTTTTAAAATACTCCGTCGTTGGTAAATGTATTTCACATACCTCCACGGGGCACGTGCATGCCCTAGCCCTAGCACGCTGAAATAAATAGTAGTACTACTTACTACAATAGTTTGTCGATAAATAGACGATATTTACATTTAAGGATGTCAATTTACAAATTGCTTTATTGAATCGATGTTTTTCACTATATTTTATAATTTATTATATTATTTAACATAAATACATAAACTATGGTAACGTAGATCTAATCTAAGGAATAATAAATAGTTAGCATACAATTTTTGATATTCTATACGGGTGTCCCATAAAAATGGACTTTATTATTATAGATACAAGACAAATGATAGTGAAATTAATGGCCATGAAATTAAGAGTGATATTGCATCGACCTACACTTCCATACATATGTATAACATAAACCAAAATTACAGGAAACTGCAATAATATAAACACTCTAAAACTAAAATCATGCATGTACATAAAAATTAACTAAATTCAAAATATTACATGTTATACGATTTACTGAAGTGTCAACTAATAGTTAACACTTTCGCCGACAGTGTCTGCGAGTGTCTGTATATTCAGATTACAAAACTAACGGCATATGCCGTCTTGTCCGCGAACGTAACTTGGTTTTCTAAAAGTTCTACCATATCTCGATTGTTGTGTTAAATGAATAACATTTTCATTCTTAATCGCTGTGTAATTTTCAGTAGATTGACTAACACTAACAACTTCTTTTATAAATTGTCTGATTTGTCTTTTCGTCTAATTCTCCCTGTGCAATCAAACTTAATTAAATATGTCTAATACTCTTTCTACTCTCTCTTTCTTTCTACTCACTATAATTCCTTTCTCGCTATTCTTTTCAAACGGTTTTACATATACTCTTGTCCCTACATTTAATACTTTTAATTCTTTGCATCCTCTATCATAATAATACTTTGGTTTAATTTGTTGGTTTTTAAAATAAACGTTTACTTTATTGTGATTAACGTTACATGGTTTTAATAATTTATTTTTTATAGGAATAACTCCTCTTAACCTTCTGTTATATAATTATTGGGCTGGACTAGGCAGTATTGCTGTTAATGAGTATTGCTGCTATGTTCTAACATACATAAATATGAGTCTTTTCCATCGTGTTCACATTTTTTTCAAGACATTTTTTGTAGTTTGAATAATTCTCTCAACCATTCCATTTGATTGAGCAAATTGAGGACTTGATGTAACATGTTTAATATCATATGTTTTACAAAACTGCTTAAATTCAGCACTCGAATATTGAGGACCATTATCTGAAACAAGTATTTGAGGAATACCTTGTCTTGAAAATATTTGTTTTAAATGATTAATAATTGTTGTTGAATTGAGCAAAGATATTTCCATACATTTAGACTAAGAGGCCACAACAATTAAATAATTTCTATTTTTAAATTGAAATAAATCGGTACCAACTTTTAACTATAGGTATTGAGGAATCATATGTGGAATCAATGGTTCCTTACTATTATTATTTCTATAGATGGCACAAGTTTCACAATTTGAGATTAAATTATCGATATCAACCGGCATACATGGCCAAAATATCAATTATGGTGCAAAGCAAATACCATAACGTAAACGTTTGAAACAAAATCTTCCGAATCGAGTATTAAAAGTGCAAGTGAAACTTTACACTTTCGGTAGCTAATTTAATATGCCAAAACCCGTTAGTACAATCTAAAACTATACAATATTTTCCTCCTGACAATTTGTATGTAATTTCGTCAAATGTAGGCATATGAAAATGTTTAGTTTTAATTCCTTGGTTTAGATCTTTAGAATCAATGCATATTCGAATATCATTGTTACCTTCATTGTTACCCTCATTACCAACACCATTAAGTTGACCCAGCTCGTGGGACCAGTGACCCGTTCCACTATCTTCAGCTTCTCCAATGATTCTATTTTTTTTTTCAATGGGTTCATTAATGCAAATGGTAGTGTTATCGGTGCTTGTACAACTGGCATCACGGCAGGATCAACCTAAATGTGATGTTCTCCTTTTATGCTACCAATAGCTACAAACAAATCAGAATAAGAATTCATAATTCTATCAGGTGTGCTATTAATTACGTGTAGGTACATCATGATTCATTTAAATCGGCTTATTGATGGCATATTGATCAGTTTTCATAACATATACTTCTATTTCATTGTCAACACTATTTCTTTCATATTGAACTCTGCATTTGCCTACAATTTTCAAAATTTCGCCAGTATGCGTCAGTTGAGCACCCGTATCTACTTTACAAGTTAATTGAATTTTATTATTTACAACAGCATCTTCTAACCAATGTTTGCTATTAATTGAATTTATACGGCATAAACGTATCTACAGAAGAGTGAATTTCGTATACATGATATTTTTTAAATTTACAAAACTTCGAAAAATGATTCAATTTATTATAGTAATAACATCTTACTCCCCTGGCTTTGCGTTCATGTTGACGATGAGATGTCCCACATCTACCGCACAGCTTCTTATGGACGCTATTTTGACTCCATCGGTGCCTGGTGTATACACATTCTTCGCTATCCGGTTTCAGCTTACACGCTTTCAGATATATACTGAACTTCTGGTTGAATAACTCGTAGCTCGTGGCCACATCTTCGGAACCAAATTCCATCTGGGTTGGAGGTTTTACATAAAGGCTTCCGATCTTTATTTTTTCACTCTTCACCTTCATCTTCACTGTTCGCAGCGCTATGGTTCAGACCTGGGACTGGGGGGGTTTAAATAACATACTCTGCTGGGTGACTATTTGGAACTGGGTTATTTCGATCTACATTTCCATACATATGTATAACATAAGCCAACATTACAGGAAACTGCAATAATGTATACACACATATAACAACCACAACTAATAAGATCTATTGAAATGAGTAAATCAAATAGAGGGTTACCATTTAAATAAAATATCCATTGTTATATAATGTATGTGTTATATTATTACAGTTTCCTGTAATGTTGTTTTGTATTACATATATATGTATGGATGTGAACGTCCAAATGAACCAGTTCCAAATAGTCACCCAGCCGAGATGTCGTTATTAAAACCCTCCCAGTCCCAGATATGAAACATGGCGCTGCGAACATTGAAAACGACCAAGAGTTAAACAAAAAAATAAAGTGTGAAGAAATGGAGAGCGGAAGCCTTTATGTAAAACCTCCAACGCAGATGGAATTTGGTTCCGAAGATGTGGCCACGAGCTACGAGTTTTTCAAGCAGAAGTTCAGTATATATCTGAAAGCGTCTAAGCTGAAACCGGATAGCGAAGAATGTGCTGCGATTTTTCTCAACTCAATTGGTGAGCGAGCAATAAAAATTTATAATAATTTTCAATTTGCTAATGAGAACGATAAATTCGACTACAAAATAATTGTCGAGAAATTCGACGAATATTTCATACCGCAGAAGAACGTCACCTACGAGCGATACTTGTTCTTCACATGTGACAAAAAAGTGGGCGAAACTGTGGACCAGTACGTCAACAATATAAGACGGCTAAGTTCCACATGTGAATTCAGTACCCTCACCGACAGTTTAATAAAAGACCGAATAGTAATTGGCATAAACAACAAAATGTTAACAGACAGGCTCCCTCAATCAAAAAACTTAACATTAACCGACGCGGTGGAAATCTGTAGAGCAGCGGAATTGACAGAAAAGCAGATGGAAAATTTGTGTGGCATGAAAAAAGAAGAGCACGAAGTATTGAATGCAGTCCAGCAAGATGGTGGAGGCTTCAGGAAGAAATCGTTTTTTCATAACCGTGGATCGAAAGCAAGTACGTCACATGGTACCTCAACCAAAATGAGTCCAGCGACGTCACACGAATATACCAGGCACCGATGGAGTCAAAATAGCGTCCACAACAAGCCGTGTGGTAGATGTGGGACATCTCATCGTCAACATGAATGCAAAGCCAGGGGAGTAAAATGTTATCACTGTAATAAATTGAATCATTTTGCGAATGTTTGTAAATATAAAAGATATCATGTAAACGAAATTCACTCTTCTGCAGATACTTTGTATTTAGGCTGTATAAATTCAATTAATGACAAAGATTGGTTAGAGGATGCTGTTTTAAGTAACAAAATTCAATTAACTTCTAAAGTAGATACGGGTGCGCAAGTGAATATTTTTCCGTTTAGAACATTTTTAAAATTAGGAATTTCAAGTAAGTTGGAGCAATGTAATAAAAAACTCACAACGTATGGTGGTCAGATTTTGAAAATTGAGGGCAAATGCAGAGTTCAATGTGAAATAAACAGTATTGAAAATGAAATAGAAGTGTATGTTATGAACACTGATCAATATGCGATTCTTGGTTTGCCATCAATTCGCAAATTTAAATTAATCAATGATGTACACGTACTTAATAGCACGTCTGATAGAATTATGAAATCTTATTCTGATTTGTTTGTAGGTATTGGTAGCATGAAAGGAGAACATCACATTGAAGTTGATCCTGCCGTGAAGCCAGTAGTACACGCACCGAGAAAAGTACCATTTGCATTAATGAAACCATTGAAAGAAAAATTAGAATCATTGGAAAAGCTGAAGATAGTGGAGCGGGTGACACGAGCTGGGTCAACTCAATGGTGTTGGTAAAGAAAGGTAACAATGATATTAGAATATGCATTGATCCTAAAGATCTAAACAAAGCAATTAAAAGGCAACATTTTCATATACCTACATTTGACGAAATTACATACAAATTGTCAGGAGCAAAATATTTTAGTGTTTTAGATTGTAGTAATGGCTTTTGGCATATTAAATTAGATAACGAAATAGTAAATTATGCACTTTTAATACTCCATTCGGAAGATTTTGTTTTAAGCGTTTACCTTATGGTATTTGCTCTGCACCAGAAGTTTTTCAACAAAAAATAAAAGAGATATTTGATAGTGTTGAAGGGGTAGATACATATATTGATGATATAACAGTTTGGGGCAATGATTTGAGAACTCATGATGAAAGGCTAGCTAAAGTATTAAAAACTTGTAGAAAAAGTGGTATTAAACTAAACAAAGATAAATGTAAGATTGGAATTGACAAAATAAAATATTTGGGACATGTTTTTACCAGCGAGGGTATTCTTCCAGATAAAGAAAAAATTGAAGCTATTAATAATTGTAAAGAACCGACAAACAGAAAAGAAATTGAAATATTTTTAGGAATGGTAACGTATTTAAATAAATGTATACCGAAGATGTCTGAAATAACAGAACCGTTAACAGCATTGTTGAAAAAGGACAATTGTTTCCAATGGAATGCCGAACAAAGTAAGGCATTTAGTGATTTAAAAGCGATTCTCGGCAGTGAACCTGTTCTGAGTTATTACTCAGTTTTGGATCCGGTAACTATATCTTGTGATGCATCACAGTTCGGTTTGGGAGCAGTATTATTACAAAATAATAATCCCGTAGCATACTGCTCAAAATCACTAACAATTGCGGAAAGGTCCTACGCACAGATAGAAAAAGAAATGTTGGCCATAGTTTTTGCTTGTCATAAATTTAGGCAGTACATTTATGGCAGAATAATAACGATCGAAACAGACCACAAACCATTGATAAGCATATATAAAAAACCTCTTGTAAATGCAATCTACCCCTTCAACACTATCAAATATCTCTTTTATTTTTTGTTGAAAAACTTCTGGTGCAGAGCAAATACCATAAGGTAAACGTTTAAAACAAAATCTCCGAATGGAGTATTAAAAGTGCATAATTTACTACTTTCGTTATCTAATTTAATATGCCAAAAGCCATTACTACAATCTAAAACACTAAAATATTTTGCTCCTGCCAATTTGTATGTAATTTCGTCAAATGTAGGTATATGAAAATGTTGCCTTTTAATTGCTTTGTTTAGATCTTTAGGATCAATGCATATTCTAATATCATTGTTACCTTTCTTTACCAACACCATTGAGTTGACCCAGCTCGTGGGGCCAGTCACCCGCTCCACTATCTTCAGCTTCTCCAATGGGTGCGTGCTGCCAGTTTAAGCCGCTTAAGCGCTAGAACTCAGCAACCAATGGCCTTCGCGTTCATACTGTTGCTGCCCAATTGTTGCCGTCCGCTGAGTTCAAGCGGTTAGCGCCTAAAGTGGCAGAACGCACGCAAGGATTCTAATTTTTCTTTCAATGGTTTCATTAATGCAAATGGTACTTTTCTCGGTGCGTGTACTACTGGCTTCACGGCAGGATCAACTTCAATGTGATGTTCTCCTTTCATGCTACCAATACCTACAAACAAATCACAATAAGATTTCATAATTCTATCAGATGTGCTATTAATTACGTGTACATCATTGAATAATTTAAATTTGCGAATTGATGGCAAACCAAGAATCGCATATGGATCAGAGTTCATAACATACACTTCTATTTCATTTAGTATTTACTAACTATTTATTTCACATTTAACTCTGCATTTGCCTTCAATTTTCAAAATCTGACCACCATACGTTGTGAGTTTTTTATTACATTGCTCCAACTTACTTGAAATTCCTAATTTTAAAAATGTTCTAAACGGCAAAATATTCACATGCGCACCCGTATCTACTTTAAAAGTTAATTGAATTTTATTATTTAAAACAGCATCCTCTAACCAATCTTTGTCATTAATTGAATTTATACAGCCTAAATACAATCTGCAGAAGAGTGAATTTCGTTTACATGATGTTTTTTACATTTACAAAAATTCGCAAAATGATTCAATTTATTACAGTGATAACATTTTACTCCCCTGGCTTTGCATTCATGTTGACGATGAGATGTCCCACATCTACCACACGGCTTGTTGTGGACGCTATTTTGACTCCATCGGTGCCTGGTATATTCGTGTGACGTCGCTGGACTCGTTTTGGTTGAGGTACCATGTGACGTACTTGCTTTCGATCCACGGTTATTAAAAAACGATTTCTTCCTGAAGCCTCCGCCATCTTGCTGGACTGCATTCAATACTTCGTGCTCTTCTTTTTTCATGCCACACAAATTTTCCATCTGCTTTTCTGTCAATTCCGCTGCTCTACAGATTTCCACCGCGTCGGTTAATGTTAAGTTTTTTGATCGAAGGAGCCTGTTTGTTAACATTTTGTTGCTTATGCCAATTACTATTCGGTCTTTTATTAAACTGTCGGTGAGGGTACTGAATTCACATGTGGAACTTAGCCGTCTTAAATTGTTGACGTACTGGTCCACAGTTTCGCCCACTTTTTT
Source organism: Aphodius sticticus (assembly GCA_963966075.1). Classification (NCBI taxonomy): domain Eukaryota; kingdom Metazoa; phylum Arthropoda; class Insecta; order Coleoptera; family Scarabaeidae; genus Aphodius; species Aphodius sticticus. The sequence continues at coordinate 66,854,933 of OZ014506.1, forward strand.
GTCACATGTGAAGAACAAGTATCGCTCGTAGGTGACGTTCTTCTGCGGTATGAAATATTCGTCGAATTTCTCGACAATTATTTTGTAGTCGAATTTATCGTTCTCATTAGCAAATTGAAAATTATTATAAATTTTTATTGCTCGCTCACCAATTGAGTTGAGAAAAATCGCAGCACATTCTTCGCTATCCGGTTTCAGCTTACACGCTTTCAGATATATATTGAACTTCTGCTTGAAAAACTCGTAACTCGTGGCCACATCTTCGGAACCAAATTCCATCCGCGTTGGAGGTTTTACATAAAGGCTTCCGCTCTCCATTTCTTCACACTTTATTTTTCTGTTTAACTCTTGGTCGTTTTCAATGTTCGCAGCGCCATGTTTCATATCTGGGACTGGGAGGGTTTTAATAACGACATCTCGGCTGGGTGACTATTTGGAACTGGTTTATTTCTGTACACATCCACACATATATAACACAAACAACCTTACAGGAAACTGTAATAATATAACATATATAACGTCCTAAGTTAAAACCAATTTAAGGTTGTATTTTGATTCTTAAAACTCGTTGTGTGTGAAGATGTTTTATGATTATATGTAGAAATTAAAATTACTAATTCCATACTGTTACCTCACACTGTATGTGTTCCTTTTATGGTGGAAGAAAGGAATGGTGACATATCCTGGAGAAGAACCAGTCGAAAAGCAGACACAGAACATTTACGTAAACTTATTTTACGCACGTCCGCATTCCCTTATCGCTTCAAAAGATACGGCCAAAGATTTTTTCAATACTCGCGTATTTCACAAACAATTGCACCTCGTAAATCTAGTCCGTATATTTGCGTCTCAGCTACTTTGTGTCGACACGCCATCAGCCATGCGTACGAGAACTCACGACTTTATTCCATAAATCTTTTATACGATTACAGAGCGATAGTTTTTGTCTGTAGCGTCCTGCATTTGAACTTTTCACGATATGTTGTTTTAATCTCAATACATCAATACCGGTATTTTCACATCAATAATGATACTTCCACCGGCACCGGAGGAAATATACAATAAATATATAAGGACGGTCACAAACGTTCGTTTCCCGTAGGAGTTTCCGAATTCGGTTTCCGACTCGTATGCACGAAACGTGTAGAAAATGTATTCGGCCAACCGCTCACTGAGTGCGCTTTCGCGCGAATAACTGTTTGTTTGATACAACCGCTCAATGCAGGACACGGACATCCCATCTAGTACCTTCAAGTGTTATGCTTTATTGCCAAATTTATTGATCAATAGTTATTTTGTTTCTTCAAATGGCACCCCAAGGTAGGGAGTGCCATTTGAAACTTAAAAGGAGGTGGTTGGGGGGTGAAGGGATGAAACCTAAAATTCTCTAGGTACCATTTTTGAACTTCTCCCTCGATATCTAAAGCGACGTGTTTCCACTCAAAGCAATAATCGCATCAGGTCAAGAGTTATTAAGGGTCGATACTTTTGAAATGAACACACTGTATATATATATATATATAGCCACGTTGCCACGTTATATATATGTAAATTGGAAAATAATTTATAATATAATATAAAATTCTTTTTGGAGAATCATTTAACATAAAGAAGTTGGTGAGTATTAATAATGTCAGAAAAGCTGATTTCTAGTTCTTGTCTGATTATTACATAGATTGGTATCAATAACAATGGGAATTAATAGTTATTTAACCAACAAGTACCTATATTAAAAAGAGCGATTAAGGATCGAGACTGCTTAACGTACGAGCGATTATCGAGTGCGTTAATTGTCGAGATCGTTAATCGCCGTTTAATATTCGAGTTGGATACAAAATTTTTTCGTCGATCGTATTCTTCTGGCGACGTCTAGATAGATCTTATTCGTCGATGTCATTTGAGGTTATATGACCATTTATGTAATTTGACACTGATAGTTCTGGACTATGTGCCTGGATGACGGAATGTTTTGATTGGGTGGTTTTATTTTACGTGTGTTCGATTAGCTATAATAAAGTCGTTTATCTACAACCCACATATAATAAGTTCATTGCATACGATTCTATGACTATATAATCCCCATCATTATTACACGCCAATGATTATAATGACGCTAGCGTTGTATAATAATGACAGGTCGTTCAAATAATGACTTCATTATTTGAACGAACTGTCATCATTATATGACGCTAGTGTCAAAGTCTTTCAAAACCTATGTAGATGACAGTTATGTGACTTCGCCATCATTGACAAATACCTTTAAAATATTTGATATAAAATGGAATTTATGAGTCGTACATAAAACGTCGTATTCGACTCGCACACATCGGATATAAATCGCTCACATGTTTACACGCTCGCCTACGGCTGGCGTATAAACTTCATGCTCGGGATTTATATCCTTAGTTATGTGCTCGGCAAATAATATACTATTGATTGGCTATAACAAATCATGCATTAGTAGAAATCGTGGATTTACAGATCTTTTTACTAAATGATTTTCTATGCAGTAAACATACTCATAAAAAAACAATCGACGGAAAAGTATATTATTTATCGAAATTTATTGCTTATTTATATTAACTGGTACTCAATACCCATTAAAGGCTTCACTATGTTTTAAGTACCTACTTACAACTTTATTTTATTGTTTCAATTTAATTTTGTTTTATTAGGTATTTAAATTTTAAGGAAACTGGGAATTTATTACCAACCTTCTTTCCAACTTTACTACAGATGTGAACTTTTTGATTAGATTTCCGTGATAGAGAAATTTGTTTCTGAACGAATATATAAGGTAATGTTGAGTGACGGATTTTATTAAAGTTTTCTTCGCATTTTAAAATCTCAATTCTTACACAGACGGCCTTTCGATGAACAACCACAAAACTCCCATTTATCACATTCATTTTTATTTAATTTGAGTCACTGTTCTCGAATCTAATTTATGATTTATAATGAAATGTAAAAAAATGCTATATCTGATGATATTTTGAACAAACAAAAATAGGTTTTTTTTTTGTATGGTCCTTGATTTTAAATTGAATGTTTGACGTCATTGCTATTTTTTTTAAATGGCACATTTTTCTGATTTAGGTAGATAATTAAATTTTCATAATCGCCGCGAAAACATTTTCCGTCCTTATATTAACAAATTACTAAATTTTCGAGAGAATGGTTATATGAATGGAACATGAAAATTCGTTTTGGGTAAAATTATTTGCCCTGAAAAAGTAAGGTCAAAATGTCATAATGCAATTTTAACAAATTTATGCTTAGTAAACCTTCAACTTTGTACTTCTACGTAAAAGTTTGTGCACAACTTTTAAACAAGCGTTTAAAACATGTACAGCGATTCTTTAAGTTTTGTGCAAGCGCTTTCATAAAAAACACAACGAAAAACGCAAAACCTGACGTGATGACTTTCAAGCCCATATTCATAGTATTGAGCGCAAAGAAATCTACCGAAAACGCGTATTTGCTTTCTATTCACACTCAAAAGCTATCAATGTTCCGTAATTTTCAAATATATTTTTCGACAACTACATTAGCATTCGGTGAAGCTTAAAAAAGTACTTTGCGTTCGTTATAAACTCATAACGAACCCGCTTTCGGTGTCGTTATGAAAACACTAGATCACAAACTTTTAGTAACTTTTAGTTTTCCAAGATTGATGATATTGACGTCAAGTGTTAAATAAGGCTGACAGCTCAATCGCTATTGGCTTGCCTCAATCGTATTTTTTAATTTTACCACAACTAGCAACTGTTGAAGATAAAACTACTCTAAATTGTAAGATGACAAACGCAGTTTTTGAAATTTATGTAAAATTAATGTCACAAAATAGAAAAATAGTATATAACACACGTTTTGTAAGACGTATTGGCACACTCGTTCAATTCGTTCAACTCCTGTACCAATTTTTGTCTTATAAAACTTGTATTACAATATACTATTTTCACACAGTGTACTGGAATTTAAGATAACTTGGCCACAGCCTGCTGATGTTTTCTTAATCGGTTTAGAATTTTGAGGTTTGCGAATGTACTTTTCTTTTCTGATTCCAACATGTACCTGATCTTTGCGTAGATTTTAGGCCAATATTTATCATTATGTATTTGTAGAAAGTGATTTCGGATAGATATCACCGGTTCTTGTTTGAAATAACAAGAATATCACAATTCCCTTTCAAATGTTCTGTGGCGTTATGATATCTCATGTATTTTTGAAAGGCAAATAAGGAATTTTTTCTTCTCTTTGTCGAAAATACTATACGATGCAAAGCAAAGTAACTACATAAAAGAACAACAAAATAAACATCATAATGTCAATAAATGTTTAAATACTTTTAAAGTTTTCTTCAAACACAGTTCGGCTTCGGCTGCTTGTCTAGGCAACTACTATTGGCCGGGTGAGCGCTAAGCAACGACAGCCTATCTGTCCTTATTTGCGATCTGTCTAAGATCGTCACGGGATGGGATTGTTGCTATGCAATTTCCAACTTAGTAATCACCTACGTGTTAGGGCGGTCGCGCATATAGCTGGTGTGGCGGAAGTGTGATAGTGACGTGGCAGTGATATGGTTCATTGGCCAATGTAAACAAATGCATGAACGCCCACCAAGGTGATGCGGCAGTGCTATGTAACTGTCGTGGTACTGGATCGGATTCCACTCGTCTCTCAATGCTTAATCTCGAGTGGCAAGCGCGCCAAGCGCCTCTCGCCCGTCGCCGCTCCTGTCAATAACTGCAGGCTCAGCTTCGTGTGCTCTTTCGGATTGTTTACTATTTTTGTTTTTTTTATGTTTATTGTGTTATGTAACAATCGTTTTGTAATGAGCAACATATAAATGCAAGAAATAATGTAGGTATGTGATAAACGACAGAAATATTTTCATAGGTGAGTAAATATTAAAATCATAAGCTATACCTATCTGATGACCTGTATTTTTCAGATTCCATTCAAGCCACCCGAATATATTAAATATATAGAATAATAAGAAGCAAACATTGGAACTCTCTAAATATAGCAAATTGTGTTGTGCGTTCTCATGCTAGACAACGACTATGACAATTATACTACGTTCAATAGGTTGGCTATTGAACATAGCTGCACCTGCATCCAGTGTTTTTTTAATTTCTACCACATATACAACAAAAACGCAAAAGACATCCCAAGACTCATTTTGGTCTCTAAATCTTGATCTCAGGCTCTTGCGTTGATATGTCCAAGCCTGCCGTAAGTAATTATTTTCTTAACCTATATTATTTCAAGGTTAGATTTCACGAAGCAATGACAACATTGTTTTATTTTCAGATAATTCAATCCTACAAACCTCATCAATAAAATTTGAAACGGACTCTGTAGAGACAGAGACTGTCCGAACTAAAGGGAAAAATATAACGCTCCAATAAAAAGTTTGCCGCAGAAGATATCAACGTTAAAGTGATTAATCGTTAAGTTGAAGAAGCAATTGTGTGCCACATATTAGAATATTTCTTACTGTTTCTTCTAAAATGCACAATTAACAAGATTAAGTTAAATGGGTTCTAGCAGAAACCACTACAGTAATTTATTAAAAACTCCTAGAAAAGCGTATATAAAAGTTTAAACATTTTTCTCAAAGGAAAACCTACTGTGCAGTCAAATAAGAATTTACATACTTATTTTTCATTAAAGATAGTATATTTTTGTTAAAATTAATAGTTTTTGTAATTATTTATATTTGTACCGGTAAATTTACCAATATCAGATTATTCTCAAAAGAAAAACAATAATTGAATATATGTATTACATTAGTAATTGTTTTTTTTTTATAACGACCCTATCTCCATACATTTTCAACAATTAAGACTTATTGACTACTACAATAACTGTCAAACAAATATTTTCTTTCTATACCTAACTAGTAAATTAACTAAAAAACCTAAAGTTAAATGGCATAACATATTATTTATGTACAGTTCGATCGACATAATATGTAATGAATGTTCATATTTAGGAAATTGGTGATAATTCATACCAGTATCGGAATTAGCGCCATCTAGCGAACGTACCGCGCACTCATAATATTACAGTTTACATACATATTTGACTCTGACTAACCGATTAGTAAGTATTGGCGAACTGTACGATTTTTTATTTCGCAGTGGGATATAGGAATAATGTGGGAACGTAATGCAAGATTTAATTTTATGTTTGTTATTCATATGTGTGAAATTAGTATGAGCGGCATGCGAAACAATTCCATCTAGCGGACTATTACGATATTACAGAATGAGACACGGACGCAGTGAAACAGCAAGCGCTGCGTGCCGGCGCGCCACCTAAGTGGGCGTTGAACCACGCACTCGTCATTACACAATCTAGCCACACTTATACCTCCCCAATATCACTTGCCACTGCCACAACCACGCTTCCGCCATACCACCTATATGGGCGACCTGCCTTAGGTACCTGTAGCGTGTCGACAAAGGCTGTTGCTGTACGTAAATTGGTAGAAACAAGTAATGCGTTTATAGTGATTAAGCTGCGTTTTCTTTCGTTGTAGTTTAGAAATTTAATAAAAGTACATATCTATTTACAAATCATTCCATCAACTGACAGAAGTAACGAAGTTGCACAGCGCTTGAGGGGTGACTGAGAAAAGTTCTCGCGGGTATTTACTATTTGATCACAATCGGAAATTGATCTGATCGATCGATTGATCATAATCGATCACATCGAAAAGATGATAATAATAAGAATAATGATAATAATAACAATAAGCTTTATTTGTCATTTGATCTGGTACTTTTGATATCGACAATTGTCATTTACAGTTCTCATATTATTACAGAACAAGAGCTAAAATCTACTCCACCAAAGTTTATTTTAGAATAAATAAACAATTTAACAAACTAACCACAATTACTAACAACACAACGGGAGGCACTAAAACATTGTGGTCCTAAATAAATTGTAATTTATTATATACATTCACCAAATAAACATTCCAAATAAAGTCACGTTGAAATATTCCAATAGTTACAGCAATTAGTGTCGCGATGTGTAAGTTAAATATTGGTCCACTGATAGAATGCTTGAGACAAAAGATATTATTTCTGTCTTATTTAAATAAGCTTATAGTGGCAAACCCCAAATGTCGTTGGGCAGTGCATTATACGTTCTGATCATCATGAAATATGGGCCTCGCTCAAAAATTGACGAGGTGTGACGAGGAACTGCCAACTTTCCTCCGTTTCGTGTGAACAATCTCAACATCGCGTTGTTGAGGTTTCAACGTATGTCAGAAACTTATTCAACTTTGCCCTGCAATATATCAGGTGATATAGGTAGAGACTAAGCTCTTTCAAAGTTTTAAAATGATCCCTACACGAAAAGATTGATCGCATAGATCTTTTAATTAAGAATATCGAACAATCGATCAGATCGATAAATCGATTGTTTTCCCAGCCTTACTCCTGCAATACATGCCGACTTATAACTAGTGTAAGCAGTTATTGAAACTTCACGTGCATACATACAGAACATAATTTTAAGACAATTAAAGCGCAATTTTTAATCTAATTTTGCTTCGGTTACGAGTGTTCATGTTCGATCAGATTTATCTCTTGATGATAGATCAGATCAAAAAGATCGATATTTTAAATAAGGATATCGAACGATCGATCATATCAATCGATCAATTTTCTTTTTCATCTAAAAAATTAGAATATAAAACGTATTATAACAATTTGTTCATCAATTAGGTTAGATTGTAATTAGGGTTGCCAGCATGGTCATTTTGATCCGGAGACTTCGGGTTTGGCGACCATTCTCGGGGCTACGGGTTTTCAGTTAAATTCTCCGGGTTAACTAAAGGTAATCGTCGATCTTTTGAGAAACGTAGCGACCCCTAAATATTTTTTTAAAATGATGAAAATATAGTAGTAATTGTTATTCTAATCACACAGTTTGCAGCGATTTCCCTTGAAAAGAAAGAATTTCTCTCAAAACAAGAAGCACTCTATGCCTCAATCTTCACAACAATTTAACTTTACTTTTTGAGAGCAAGTGAGAAACTTTAAAAGTAACAATTGTAGCATTTTTAGATTTTGTCACAGGTCTAGTGAATAAAGTAGGAATTCTATGCCGGTACGACGAATGGAGAAGATTGTATCCTGCCTCGATGATCAGATCATAGACTGAGAGAAATCTAATATCAAAAATGGCTTTCAAAAAGACGGGTATTATTTAAAGGAATTTAGGAATTTGCTTGTCAGAAATCAACATTCAATATTGATACATTAATTAACAAAATACGTTTTGAACTTTCGTTGATTATTTTAATATGTATGTTGTTCAGATGATAAGAAATGTCCCAACAATATGTTTGAGTGTGTCCAAGGCAGTTCACAGAATAGTATCATACTGGTCTGCCTTAAAACAGTATCTTTTTTAAATCATGGAGATGATGACAGCGATACCTTTATTGGAAAATTTTATTATTTGCTAGACTATACATTTGCAAAGACTGAGAGATATAGTTATCATTTTTGACTAAAGACACATTTATTATGGGGGTTTATACAAACCGCCGGAATAAAATGAAAATTTAAAATTAGTTAGGGAACGTGTAGATAATTACTTCAAGCAAAACCACATGATCCCTTAAAAAAATTCTCTCAGTACATCAAAATTATGCTTGGTTTAGGTGGAAATATTGGCATTTTGTCTCATGTTGGTGGTGTCAAAAAAATTCCACAATAAAAGGCAGAACCGAGAAGAGTGAAAAATAATATACATTAATTGAAATAAATGCATTTACTTAGTAATTAGCATCTAAATCTCATCGTTTTCTATACTACCTATTTCACCCCAAAGCGTTACTAAAAAGTATGTGTCGAAGTCGCACATTGTTGTGGCGGCTGTTATTAATTTAAACCCTTATGTTGTATAATATAATTATTTTTCTCCGGGTCAGAATAGGCGGAATGTTGGCAACCCTAATTGTAATGATAATGACTCTAGCTTAGTACAGGCAACAATAATTATTTTACAATTGATTGGAACATAGTTCCATCAAATCTAAAGTACAGTACTTGAAAATAGCTCTTTTACGAAATCTTGTCCGCTTAAGATCATACCGAAATCGGACGGTGTACTATATTTTATTTTATACCTTGTCATATCATATCCCTTTTGATATATGCAAGGATATGAATCCACATATGAATAGAACCGCTGACCTGGACATGTACGAATATAAACGAACGCGGATGGTTAGATTCAACACAACCAGTAAACCATGTCACGTTTGATACAGGATTTGTACGTATTTTTATAATGCAGATAGTTTGCATCAAATATACCACGGGAATAAAATATTAGTATACTATTTGAGGAGCACATAATTAGCACATAAATTCGATTTTATATCAAGTATTTCAAATATATTATTTGTCAATGGTAGCGACACGAACTGTCCAATACGAACTGTCCGAGACGCTATTCGCTATTACCACTAACAACACGCTGTAATCTTCCAGAAAGATACGATTCCATTGGATTTAAGGGGGGGAAGTCATGTAATTTGAAATTTTTTAACAATTTTTTATTAGAAAATTAGTTTAACGCCTGGAGAATATGCTCCTCAATGTTCACATCCGAATTCGCGCGGATTTGGGGAGATTCGTGTGAATTCGGTGGCGCGCTCCAATCATGACCGAGCCTGTCATCGTTTGTCAAGTGTTAACACTCATAGATAATTCATTGTTTATATCTCAGTTGTTGTGCGTAATACTTGAGTCGAAAAACTAATGTAAGTGAAGAAGTGCCTAGCGACTCGCTAGGCACTCTTGTTGTAAATTTGGCACTTTACTTGGCGGTCGCCGAATGCGAGGACGATTTGGACGATAATTTGGTTCACTTACATTAGTTTTACGACTCATTTCTGTCAAGTATTACGCACAACAACTGAGATATAAACAATGAATTATTTGCGGCTCAAATGGATGCTTTTGCAGAAGAGGAAGGCATATTGTACGGCCCTGGTATCACAGACTAAGCGTTGAAAGCCGTAGTCCCCATAAACAATACTTTTCTGTATCCAAAACTTTAAAGGCGTTTTTCTTAAAACTTAAAATTTTGCGCGCCGTGCAATGTAGCGCAACGAATTTTCAACCGATTTTGATCAAACTTTCCATAAATATTCAACTCATGGGCAATTGCATGACGTTGGAGTTTTTTTTAAAGAAAACGTTAATATTGTTTTTTGCCGATTGTTTATACAGAAACAAGGATTTTTTTTCAAAAGGGATCTTGAATTTTGTTTTTTATTTTATTAACTTTTTCTCGACGTCATGCAAAGCGTACTTACTCAAACCCTTACGGAAGCCATACTGGTTCCCAGACAAGACGCCGGTTTCTTCAACATACCGAAAAATCCGATTATAAATTGCTCGCTCAAAAATTTTGGAAAATGTCGGTGGAATGCCTATTGGGCGGAAATTATTGATATCGCCGACGTTACCTCTCTTATGTACAGGGACGATATAAGCAAGCTTTAAGAGATTTCGCAGTTATAAAAGAGAAATTGATTAATTTGGTGAATAGTGGCACATAAACACTAATAGTTTAAGAACCAGCAACGGATTTCGTTACACCATAGAGAATAGGGCTAGAAAGTTCAGAATCTGTTCACTTTCAGAAGTCTGGCAACTTAAAGGGGTGGCTTCTGCGCCCATAGATCTTTAAAGGGTGTAATAAATATTAAACAAATTACGTTATTATAATCAGTCTGTCGCTTTGGCATATTAAAGTTAAGAACGTTTTAAGTAAAGACACAAATCGCCAGACCGGTGGGTGGGTGGAAAGCGGGCCGAAGTCTCGCACAAAATTGTACTATTTACAGTTGGTTGGGTTTGATTGATTTATTCTTAATTTCATCCCACAAAATAATATTCCTGATGCCGGACCAAAACTGCGGTGATCTCACTCGCGCGCGCGCATAAGACTGTCTCACCCGGGGGAGGTTTTGTGGGTCTGGTGGGTGTTTCCACCGGAATTTCAGTCTGGCATCGGGACCATTACTTTGTGGAGATGTCTTAAGACTAATCAAACCCAACTTGATTATTTTACTGTAAATAGTATAATTTTGTGCCCCACCTTGACCTCCTTGCACCCAGTTTCCACTCACCCACCGGTCTGACGATTTATTTCCTCACTTGAAACGTTCTCAACTTTGATTTCCCAAACCGACACTGATAATAATAATGTATTTCTTTTGTTTTTATTTCACCTTTTAAAAATCTATGGTTGCAAGAGCCACCCATAGATTGCAGGTTGTCAGAATTGCGATTATCTTATTGCTACGCCACAAGGATAGATTCTGAAATTTTTAGTCTGATTATAAATATCGTAACAAAACCGTTGCTAGCTCTTAGTCTATAATGTTTGTTATTACAAAATTTATATTAATACCGAATACATCGTTTGTATAGTTATTTTTTATTTTTCGATATTGTTCAGACTAACTCGTTAATTTTAAAATTGACGTGATTCGAACACTAGCGGTAACATATATAATCGCTTTTCAAGAAACAACAGACTGTTAACATGTTACTTAGCAAATCAGACAGTACAAACAGAAGAACAAATTAACAGATTAGAAAATATTAACAGAATTAAATCCTTCCGAAGCATTCTAATCATTTTAGGAACGTCAGGTTTTCTTTCTGACCTGATATTTTTTAACAGGATATTGCATCCTGTTAATTTCTGACGATTAGAGAAGTCATTTTAAGGACGTTGTTTTAACAATTAGGGAAAGAGAGCAATAAATTTTACCGGAAAACGTTATGAATCATCAGGGACTAATTCCCGGAACCGCGTACCTTTAACTGCTCGCGTTCATCCTTAGGTCCACTCGACTTTGATAAACTACCTCTTTGTTAACATTTCCTTTACAGGTACTATATTATGCTAAACGCACAAAAAGGCTTCAGTTATCTCTTCAATGAGTTTTTACCTCGGCTTGTTGCACTGTTATCTCAGTATTTGATAAATACCGCAGAATATTTTTTGCGTATTATTTTCCCAGATCATAACTTTGGTGTTGGAAGTAATAAATGTGGTGTTTATTAGCATAAGATTTAGCATAACTGATTTCAGAGGCTCTTGATATGACAGCTGGTAGTGGTATATATATATATATATATATATATATATATATATATATATATATATATATATATATATATATATATATATATATATAAATTTGAGAGTTCTTGGGTATAAGGTCATTCAATAATCAATACTCAATTGTTTATCTTCGATATATTTCGCTGAACAATGTCAGCATCTTCAGGAAGTACTAAAATGCAACATGAAACGGTATTAGACGAGAGGAACAATAGTGTCTGGACTACTTACAACTTTTGTAACAAACTACACGTGGTCTAATATTTCACGATAGTAGCTTTCATGTGAAACGTGTTTGTAGATGGTAATCTTCGGAAATGTGGTAGGCCACATATTAGACCACGTGTTGTTTGTTACTCTAATTGTAAGAAAAGATATTAGAGATGTGAAAATAAAATTCAATATCAAAATTCAGCTGTGTCGAAAAATCGAGTCGGCTTTTCTTCGAAAAATAATAAAGTTAACTGTGCTCAAAATTAGAGACACGAGTTTTTCAATAAGTCAGACGTTTTCTTAGCACTTAGTTTGCAGGCCATGTTTACATGCAAAAATTGCTGTAACGAAATGATCAACGTGATCCGCCGGTCATCGGTGTTGGTACAACCCGGCCTTAGTCCGGAAGATGCCTCTTGCAACAGAGCGCGAAACGTCGACTACTTCAAAGTTCTCAACGCGGTTTCCACCCGGAAATCAATATATCAAGTCAGAGTCTTAAATAAACTGTTGTTGCAATGACAATAGTTATTGTATACATTTTTCATTAATACTGCGTTTTATTACTGTTCATTGGTTTTTCTGTTAGAAGTATTTGAAAGCCTTAACTCATCGGTCGCTGTAGAGGGAGTTCAGCATGAACTTTTACGCTTAAACACTGCATCTACCACCTGTTTGTGTTTGACACACTCAACGTGAAATACCTGTCTGATAAAAATAAGAATGTTGATTAGTATAAGCTTTATAAGTACCCACAAGTACACTCGCGGAAAAAATATGTATGCATCTTATGCTACCTCCTGACTCAGCCCGAATAAATCGGCGAAAAGTTCGACGATGCTGGCTGAGACATAGCGGTCAAAGAAGGCCATCCACACTCTCGGCGCTCGGCTAGTGCATTCTCTGTTCATCTGCTGGTGACTTAGAATGGACGTCGCTGAAGTCGACGGTGCCTCAACGTATAGTGTGTGTGCAATGTGTGCATAGTTTCATTGAAATTGTGGTTATTATTAATTAATAATTAATTGAAAAATATAAATATTTGAAAAATTTCTTAAATGCAATTGATTTCTTATTCTGATCATTTATATTAGATACCATATACTAATATAAGACATAGTAATACGATTGTCCATAAAACAAAATTAAATAATTGCATAATTATTATTTTGTATAATGTATTGCGTTATAAAACAAATATTATAGTGCATATACAGAGTTAGTTAAAATTACAACTAAATAATTCACCAACCGTAAAAAAAATAAAGAAAAAACCATTTTTTTTTGTTTTAAACTACCTATCGAAATTTGGTAACATTTCCTTTTTCAAATAGAACAATACTACCTATATGTTTTTAAATTTTTGAATTCTAAGATTATTTCTAAGATTTTTTTGTATGAACCATTTTTCATAAAATGCGTCATTTTTAGTTATCAGCAATTAATTAAAACTGCTGAACTTTGAAACTCATTTTTATCCCACATACATACACACATTTGTTTTAATTTTCTGTTTGAACATTTAATTAACATTTAACTTTATTTTTCTATTTTGTTGTTCTGCTATTTTTTATCCGTTTAGTTAAAACAAAAGTTTATGAGTTTTGATTAATTTCTTATAACTTAAAAAAATATGATGTGGCCAGGCACATGACTTTATCATACTATATATAAAGTTAATAGTTTAGCTGCATGAGATTCTATTTGATCGAGATCGGCTGTCTGCATTAAAATAAAACTAGTAGAACTAGACAGATATGTCGATTAAAGCTGCGTTCGGAAATTGTACTGCGTTGACACCAGGTACATGCACCGTCCAAATGACACAATATCCGAACGCAGCTTATATTGACAGTAGATATTGTCAAAACATTAGCGTTTGACACTACCTACTGTCATTAGAATCATATCTGACAGATAATCTGACATATCCTGGCTACTAGTTTTAATGCAGTACGAGCGATCTCGATGAAATAGAATTTGCTCATGCAGCTAAACTATTAATTTTACCAAAAAATATCATAGTCTTAAATTATTCAGAATTTCTATTTAATTGTATTTTTCTATTTTGTTGTTCTGCTATTTTTTATCCGTTTAGTTAAAACAAAAGTTTATAACTAAAAAATGATGCATTGTATAAAAAATGATTCTTACAAAAAATTCATGGAATTAATTTTAATTATAAAATGTAAATTTATGTGTTCTATTAGAAAACGGAAAGGTTGCCTGCCAGTTTCCATAATAAAATAAGCACTGTGTATATTAAAAATAAATTTAGATGATAGCTTGTTTAAAATCAAACAACTTATGCTTGATTTTTTGAAGATGTTTACGATTGGTCAATTATTTAGGTGCTCCGGATATTTTGACCAACCCTGTATACTGTTATGTAACAACAATATTATCAGTCAATAACTTAGTAATTGCCCTATGTAGATCGCCGTCGTAATTTGCATCAAAGAATTGTACCAAAACGATACAATAGATTCAGACATCATAGAGAAATAAGGCTGGAATAACTTGGAAGTGATAAGATTTATTTGAAAGAGATAAATAATATATTCTTTAGTTTTAATTAATTATTGATTTATATTGCTATTAATATTAATTTTCATTAGTAGTCTTATAATACGGATGGTTAATTTATTGATATGCATTTGCATTTCTTCAATAATAGAGAAATAAATATCATCATCTGGTATATTTTCCATTTTAAATGACAAATTATAGTAATGGGGACGTCACAAATAGAGAAAAAAATACTATCGGATATTAATTTAATATCAATCTAAACTGTTTGTATTTTGCATATAAATTTATCGTGTTCAATATTTTGAAATCTTTTTATTTCAATACTAAATAATTTATTCCATGCGTTACCTACATTTCGGGTTGCATTGATGCTCGAAGAGCCCCTTGACCGCACGTTTTTGATGTCATAAATCAGACCCCTGTCGTAAATAATACCTTCGGGTACACACAAAAACTGCCATTCGGCTCGTCAGTTTGAATGGATCGAAGCAAGAGCGGACAAAACGAACGAGGCACTCGGCAAACGCGTGATTTTTATCCAACTATCTGCATCCGTAGAGACTTCTGGCATTCGAATGTTAGCGAATTTGGGCAAGTGTGGCATCCACACTCTCCCGATTCGCGGTCTCTCGCTATGTCTCGCGAGAGTCTGGAAGAGGTATTAATTTTTTTTTGTGGCAATATAACTCAGAAACTGCTACAAATTTTGATCATAACGTTCACCCAGAAATTATCTGTATTTTAGGAAATATTCATGAAAATTTTAATATGTTTACTTATCGAATAGTTTTTAGGTTATATTAATATCGCAGCACAAAAATGTCTAACAGCAGGAAGAAATATACACCCGAAGTCTGCAAGCAAGAGTCAAATATGCATTTAAACAACGGAGAGTTTTTCCACGGTATCCAGGAAAACGCATCTCCTGAAATTAAAAGTCTGACTAAATCTAGCATGCCCAAAAACAGCCTTCAGTAAAAATTTCCATAAATACTTTTTATCTGTTATTTATTTAACTCAGAGCGAATGCCAGTGTCCATGTATAACATTGTCCATCCATTAGCAGTAACTGTGGGCGTGTTGGCTGTCCAGATCGCGACTGCTGCGACAGACGGATACTGCACATCTGCTTGCCCAGCGGCGCCAAATTACGCGCTAAAAGCTGTCCCGTACTCAACAGTATTTTAATTACAAAGTTATATCACCACTAGAGCATTTGCATAGATCTCTTTTTTATACTGCTGCGCATATAAATGAGGTTATGTTTTAACAATCGCTCCAGTGTTCTTTGTTCTTGGTTGGCTAATGACCAAAAGTGTTAGTTACAGACAGGGGGCTTAAAATCGGTACAAATTGTATAGTAATGATTAATCATTCTTCTAGATATTTGTGTACTTTCAATGTTGAAATTACGCGCAGTTTCAATTTGACTCATCCAGTTGTAACAAAAAAAATCTGATGTGGCCAGGCACATGACTTTATCATACTATATATAAAATTAATAGTTTAGCTGCATGAGATATTATTTGATCGAGATCGGCTATGTCTGCATTAAAATAAAACTAGTAGACCTAGACAGATATGTCCATTAAAGCTGCGTTCGGATATTGTACTCCGTTGATACCGGGTACATCGTCCAAATGACACTTGTTATTGGGTGTAGAAAGTGTGAAGGTGCGTTCCGATTGGTGGCAATGGTTGGTAATGGCGGTGGTAGCAGACGAAATTATAGTGTTTCTCACATGTCGTGATGGTGACACATATTAGTTTGCATGTACATAAACTGAGTCACTAGCAAATTCTATTAGAAATACTATAATGGCGTCTACTACCACTGCCATTAGCACTAATGAAAACGCACCTTAACGGTGTACAATATCCGAACGTAGCTTGTATTGACAGTAGTATTGTCAAAGCATTAGCGTTTGACACTATCTACACCGTCATTAAAATCACATCTGACATTTAATCTGACATATCCTGGCTACTAGTTTTAATGCAGTACGACCGATCTCGATGAAATAGAATTTGCTCATGCAGCTAAACTATTGATTGTACCAAAAAATGTCATAGTCATAAATTATTCAGAATTTCCTCTAGTTTAATTTATTATTTAACTATTTCGACGAAATTCCAGAAATGCAGGCTAATTTACAAAATCTTTCAAAAATGCTAACACTAAACCTCCAGTTCCTTTGGACCCATTTTAACAGAAAGCTTTTCAGCTCTAAGTTTGGCCATGAAACTTCTAATGAAGTTTCGTCCCGATACCTTTAGTAGTTTCTCCGGAATCGTCGCCACAAAAAACGGGTACACACACACACACACACACACACACACACACACACCCACATCCACACACACACACACACACACACACACACACACACACAGACATTTTTTTGTACCTTGGTCAAAAATGTTCAGGGGACCCAAAAAGACATATTTTCGCTAAAATCTCAAAAATTTTTTTTGGCACGATTACAATACTTTACATACTGCGTATGATAAAGTAAAAAGTACCACCTTGTAGTGGGGCAAATTCTCTACAAATATGAGGCAGGGTCATATAATCTATACTCTCTAGTTTATAGTTTTTGTGTAAATCATTATTATTATTAATAATATTTTCAACTCCAATAACGTCAAACAATCTGCTGTCTAGTCAACTAGATCAGCGTTTCCCAAACATTTTTCTCCGTACTCCGGTTATTTTTACACTTTTTCCTCATCTGCCACTAATATTTTGATGCCCTGCTAGCATATGAAGTAGAACAGCAGTTGATCCCTGACGTTAATCCCTGCGACTCAATTACATCAACGTCAGAAGGAGTCAAACTTTAATTCTCTTTTGTATTTTTACTTTATCATGCGCAGTATGTAAAGTATTGTAATCGTGCCAAAATAATTTTGAGATTTTAGCGGAAATATGTCTTTTTGGGTCCCCTGAACATTTTTGACCAAGGTACAAAAAAATGTCTGCCTGTGTGTGTGTGTGTGTGTGTGTACCCGTTTTTTGTGATGACGATTCCGGAGAAACTACTAAAGGCACCGGGACGAAACTTCATATTTAGAAGTTTCATAATCAAACTTAGAGCTGAAATGTTTTTGGTACAAAAGGGTCCAAAGGAACTGGTACTACTCATAGCATTTTTCGACGATTTTGCAAATAAGCCGCCATTTCTGGAATTTCGTCGAAATAGTTAAATAATAAATTAAAGATGAGGAAATTCTGAATAATTTATGACTATGACATTTTTTGGTACAATCAATAGTATAGTTGCATGAGCAAATTCTATTTCATCGAGATCGGTCGTACTGCATTTAAACTAGTAGCCAGGATATGTCAGAAATTATGATTCAAATGGCAGTAGGTAATGTCAGGCTAATGTTTTGACATGATTTTGACAACACCTACTGTCAATATAAGCTGCGTTCGGATATTGTACACCGTCAAGTACCATTCACAATGCAATCCAATCTGCCGAATAGCTTAGCTTGGGACCTAGATTTTTCTGGAGATTGGCAGCGAGAGTACAGAGTGGCCCAATTTCTTGCCCAGATTGCACTCTGGCCGGCCGGAGCCGGAGTATGTCCACTCTGCGCAACAACAAGATGGCCGTCTCGGCATCAGCTGATTTTACAAACACCGGGTGCGATTGCAGTTTTGTACATTAAAATTTATTGCGGTTACCACAATATTTTTAATGTGTGAGCATGTCGCAACGCCAAAGTTATTATATTTTATTAAAATTAAAAAGTATATAGTATATTTTCAAGGTTGGCAAAACGTAAGTTGGCAACAAGTCTAATTTCCTGCATAGAGCATATTTATGCCACTTGTAAATATGTCTCAATGTCAGCTTCCAACCCTTGCAACCAGACGGGGGTATAGAGAGACGGTAAACCATTGATACAAATATTATATTTAATCACTATTATAGATTTTTTAGGGGACGATAAAAGCTAAGGTTTCAGTGATTCAGTTTCAATGTATGCTACCGAGAAAAGATAATAATACAAGCAATCACAACATTCAAAACATAGCTCAACATACCTATATTTTTGGCAGTGTGTGAAGGAGGCACGATTTTGGTCTACAGATAGTCACCAAATACTAACAACCCCAAATGCATGGGGATTCGGGTGAATTCTAACAGCTGTTCGGATGTACCAAGCTTTCGAAGTTATAAGTACGCTACAGGCAATCCGGAGAATATATAAGCAGTCATTAAAATGAATCTACATACAGGAACTAGAAAGTACAAGCTAAGGTTTCAGTGATAATTATTTGCTACTGAGGAAGGACAGTTTTAAGAAGGTACAATATTTCTACATGTGAAGGCAAAGATGGTTGAAACTATTCTCATCAATGTTTGCGGAACTGATGATGACCATTCAGACTCTTGTTGGCGTGTCAAATTGTATTGATCTGTATTATTCTTCAGGTGAGATGTCTAAACTATATCAAAAATAGTGCAAGTGTTTTACACATAGTATTATTCAGCTCTGAGTACAACTCTGGCAGGAAATTGGGCCACACTCTGTACTCTCGCTATCAATCTCTCTAAAAATCTACCTCCCACGCTAAGCTATTGGAGAGATTAGCTTGTATTGTGAATGCAGCTTCACTTTTTACACCCAATAACACGTGTCATTCGAACGGTGTACCCGGTGTCAACGGTGTACAATATCCGAACGCAGCTTAATCGACATAATATCTGTCTAGTTCTACTAGGGTTATTTTAATGCAGACATAGGCGATCTTGATCAAATAGAATCTCATGCAGCTAAATTATTAATTTTATATATAGTATGATAAAGTCATGTGCCTGGCCACATCAGATTTTTTGTTATTATGGTTTATTACAATAAATCGTTTATCTCTTTTAAGCATGTTTTTATAATTTTTTATTAAAATTTTCAATATTCTAAAACCTATCTAAAACCTAAGTATGTCTTCGATTTTTTATCTATTTATTTTATCTTTGTGATAGAATGCCACGTTTGTCAACTCACGCCTTCATATAATTTAATTCTGTTGATGGAAATTATTCTACTTGTATTAACATTTCATTTTATCATTTAATTCAATATGTAGGTATGTATATCTATTACAACTTGAAAGAAAGAAGAAAGATTTATTTGGCAAAAACAGATCACACATCAAAATATAAAGACAATATTTGAATATAATCAAAAAAAATAAGTGCATTTTCTTCGTCCCTCTGTCCTCGCCACGGGGTTGGGATCACCGCATTAATGTGGAATCCACCTCGGGTTAACGGTATTGAGGGTTATTCTTGGTATCTTTCATGGGTTGATTATATGTGTTGCATCATCAATAAGTGTTTAACCTACAACTCGAAAGCGACCACAGCCAGGCTTTTCATATTGTTGGGCAGTCGGTTGTATTTGTGTATGGCTTCTCTCAATTATGTCTGTGAACTGAAGGTGTTGTTGTATCGTTCTGGTCGTATGTGTGTGCAGTTTCTGGTTTGATAATTGTGGAATTCGTGATTTAGTTTAAGGTTTGTGTCTGTTGTGTTTTTTGTATGTCAATAATAAGTTGTCCAATGTGCTGATTCTCTCTATGTTTAGCTTCTGTGTTAATCTGTAGACATCTGTGCTTGGGGTGAGTCTGTCCAGGGAATATATTGACTTTAGGATCTTGTTTTGTTGTACTTGAATTGATATTAGCCTTTGTCGTGTCGCCCCATACATGTCTTAAGTAGCTATTTTGGGCTGTGAATAGTGAGTGGTAAATGGATTTTCTATCTGTGATTGGGACTACGTTCTTCTGTCTGTTTATGATAGCTAAAGTTTTGGTGTTTTTAGTTATTAGATTATTCAGGTTAGCTTGTATTTTGCGTCCTAGGTATGTTATTTCTTGGGTTTGTTTAATGTTTTCACCATTGAGTTGTATTGATAGGTTTGAGTTCTTGTTTCTTCTGCCAGTGCTTCAGTTATTTTTGTGCTTTTTTGTTAGTAAATTGTCGAATGGCCAATCTGTTAGTATCAGCATGTCGTCGTTTATTTTGTATTGTAATTCGTTTAGGGTTTTTGCTGCGTATATGAGGCACTTGTCATTACTTGCCCTGCAGTTTCAATTCCTTCATGTCGTTTGTATAGATAATATACAGTGTCGGAGGTAGTTCCCTCCCTGTGGTATTCCGTAATATTTTGTGGGTAGCTACTGTGTTCATTTATGTTGGTCTCTTGTGGTCTGTTTATGAGATAGGTTGTAATGGTTTGTTTACGATGTTTAAGGCTTTGAGTTTTTGGAGAAGTTTTTTTTTGGAGATCGAGTCGAAAGCTTTTTTCATATCGAGGAACAAGCCGACAATGATGTTTCCCTTGTCCAGATAGGACTTTACTTCGATCGACAAGATCGTGCTGCAGATGTCGTGCCGGAGTAACGTTCATATGCATATTGCTGTGTACAGATGATGTATGTTTGCAACATCCGTGATTGGAGTATCTTTTCTAGGACCTTATTTAGTGTGGAAAGCAGAGCTATTGGTCTGTAATTTTCCGGTTTATTTCTATCTCCAGATTTGTAAATGGGTTTTATAATAGTTCGTTTCAAGTATTCTGGGTATGTTCCATCTTCTAATTATTGGTTTGTCAGTTTTACTAAAGTAGGCGTTAACACCGCGGAGAAGTTAGCCATAAAAGATAGCCATAGCTTTTTTTTCGAATTTAGTTATGAAACATATATCAAATGATAGGGGTGTTCAAGTACTATACGCCATAGTTTTGCTCCGAAAATTCATTAAACGGTGTTGTCGGAAATTTGATTTATTTCGTTACGCGTCACCTTATAAGAGCTCTTGTCACCTCAATAAAGAATTGCCCATCACTTTTTGCAACAACCCCATAGAGAAACAAGTGATACAAATTCGGAAAGCGCATACAATTTTGCATCCAATAATGGTATTGGGAAGGTGCTACCCGTAATATCACCTACCCCAATACACCTATAATACAAGAAATTGCACGCCGGTCCACTAAGAAGTGGTATTAATGAACATAACTCACGGTAAAATTATTGCATAACTTTCCTAAGTACGTCAAATTATAGGCAATTAAATGTACTATTTACCTTTGAAAGCTCGGAGTTTTGCTCGACGGCGAACAACCCTTAAATGGCGATAATGCCCGTACGGAACCAGAACGACGGGCAATTACATATCAAGTGGCTGCTGCAGTGACATATGAATGTACAAACAGCGATAACTCAAGTTGCATAAGTCATGTTTTCATAAATTCGTAACAAAATATACATAAGAAACGAATCCATATAACCGCGGAGAAGTTATTGAAGTACGAGAATACGCTAATTTATTCATTGAAAAAATAAATTAAATTTATTCACAAAAATATGATTCGAAAAATTTAACTAAACTAATTATATAATATAATTAAACAGTGATAATCACATAAAAGTTAACCGTAAGTGACAGATCGGCAAAGTGTGAAAACAACAAGAGTTCTATAGGGCTCAAAGCCGACAAAGGGACCGCTGCCTTTGCCAGGCGGCGAAAGTTGCTTTGGCGGTATGCTTCTGGCGCCGCCCGTTACCTCAACGAGACTGAAAGCCCAAACGTTATCCATAAAAGATAGCCATAACTTTTTTTTTTCGAATTTTGTTATGAAACATATATCAAATGATAGGGGTGGTCAAGTACTATACGGCAGAGTTTTGATCCGAAAATTCATTAAACGGTGTTGTCGGAAATTTGATTTATTTCGCTACGCGTCACCTTATAAGAGCACTTGTCATCTCAATAAAGAATTGCCTATAACTTTTGCAACAGCCCCATAGAGAAACAAGGGATACAAATTCGGAAAGCGCATAAAATTTTGCATCCAATTATGGTATTGGGAAGGTGCTACCCTAATATCACCTACCCCAATACACCTATAATAGAAGAAATTGGCGCGCCGGTCGACTAAGAAGTGGTATTAATGAACATAACTCACGGTAAAATTATTGCATAACTTTCCTAAGTACGTCAAATTATAGGCAATTAAATGTACTATTTACCTTTGAAAGCTCGGAGTTTTGCTCGACGGCGAACAACCCTTGAATAACGATTATGTCCGTACGCAACCGTCCCCGCCGGCAATCATATCGCTCCGAGTTTTGCTCGATGGCGAACAACTCTTAAATGGCGATAATGTCCTTACGGAACCAGTACGACGGGCAATTATATATCAAGTGGCTGCTGCAGAAAATCATTGATAACTTTTGCAAATATTGTTGCATAACGTTCTATCATAAATCAAACTGTAGGTAATTAAAAGTGCTTCTCATGCTTCCCCGCTAGGAGTTTTACTCCCTGGCAATCAACCCTTAGATGACGATAATGCACCCAGTTTGAAATTGCTGTATTAAAGGCAACTGGCAACTCCTTATCGCTAGCTATCGTTTGCTTTTATTGGACCTTTACTTAACTCCGACCTATAATCTGATATATGATAGAAAATTATGCAACATTTTTCTGCAAGAAGTGACTTGCATGTGATTGCCTCTCATACTGCTTCCGTTCGGACAATATCGCTGATACAGGGTTGTTTGCCGTGGAGTAAAACTCTAAGCGGGGAAGAATGAGAAGCACTTTAAATTACCTACAAGTTGATATATGATAGAAAGTTATGCAACAATATTTGCAAAACTTATAAACATTTTCCTGTAACAACCATCCGACGTATGTTTGCCGGCGCTGACGGTTTCGCACTGACATTATCGCCATTTAAGTGTTGTTCGCCGTCGCGCAAAACTCCGAGCGGCGAAGGGTGAGAAGCCCTTTTAA
Organism: Aphodius sticticus; assembly: GCA_963966075.1. Lineage (NCBI taxonomy): Eukaryota > Metazoa > Arthropoda > Insecta > Coleoptera > Scarabaeidae > Aphodius > Aphodius sticticus. The sequence goes on from OZ014506.1 coordinate 66,878,683, forward strand.
TTACCTACAATTTGATATATGATAGAAAGTTATGCAACAATATTTGCAAAAGTTATAAACATTTTTCTGCAGAAGCCACTTTATATGTGATTGCCCGTCGTATTGGTTTCGTACAGACATTAACGTCATTTAAGGGTTGTTCGCCGTCGAGCAAAACGCCGAGCGGCGAAGGGTGAGAAGCCCTTTTAATTACCTACAATTTGATATATGATAGAAAGTTATGCAACAATATTTGCTAAAGTTATAAACATTTTTCTGCAGAAGCCACTTTATGTGTGATTGCCCGTCGTATTGGTTTCGTACAGACATTAACGTCATTTAAGGGTTGTTCGCCGTCGAGCAAAACTCCGAGCGGCGAAGGGTGAGAAGCCCTTTTAATTACCTACAATTTGATATATGATAGAAAGTTATGCAACAATATTTGCTAAAGTTATAAACATTTTTCTGCAGAAGCCACTTTATATGTGATTGCCCGTCGTATTGGTTTCGTACAGACATTAACGTCATTTAAGGGTTGTTCGCCGTCCAGCAAAACTCCGAGCGGCGAAGGGTGTGTCCTTTTAATTACCTACAATTTGATGTATGATAGAAAGTTATGCAACAATATTTACAAAAGTTATAAACATTTTCCTGCCACAACCACCCGACATGATTGCCGGCGGGGACGGTTGCGTACGGACATGATCGTTATTCAAGGGTTGTTCGCCGTCGAGCAAAACTCCGAGCTTTCAAAGGTAAATAGTACATTTAATTGCCTATAATTTGACGTATTTAGGAAAGTTATGCAATAATTTTACCGTGAGTTATGTTCATTAATACCATTTCTTAGTCGCCGCGCAATTTCTTGTATTATAGGTGTATTGGTGTAGGTGATATTAGGGGTAGCACCTTCCCAATACCATTATTGGATGCAAAATTGTATGCGCTTTCCGAATTTGTATCACTTGTTTCTCTATGGGGTTGTTGCAAAAGGTTATGGGCAATTCTTTATTGAGATGACAACAGCTCTTATAAGGTAACGCGTAACGAAATAAATCAAATTTCCGACAACACCGTTTAATGAATTTTCGGCTCAAAACTCTGGCGTATCGAACACCCCTATCATTTGATATATGTTTCATAACAAAATTCGAAAAAAAAAAGTTATGGCTATCTTTTATGGCTAACTTCTCCGCGGTGGCGTTAACGCTGTTATGTTCTCTTTCAGTATATTTGAGGTGATCTTGTCAAACCCTGCTGCTGTGTTGTTTTTTTGTTATTTAATTATGTAGCTGATTTCTTAATTGTCTGTCGATTTGAAAATAGTCGGTCGAGTACATTTTGTTGTGGTAGTGGTTCTTTGTGATTTTAGTGATACTCTGAGTGTGTTTGCATCCAGCGGATGTCCTATTTGTATGAATTAGGTATTAATTATTTAGGCTATTTCTTTCTGGTCTGTCTCCCGTCTTGTGTCATCATGGTTTCTAGTGCTTTCTGAGCTCGTTTCCGTCCGACTATGGTGTTTATGGTGTTCCACATTTTCTTTGGATTGTCTACGTTTTTTTCTAATTTTTGTCGGTAGTATTGTTGTTTTTTGTTTTTTCTTTTGTTGTCTTGCTAGTTACTTGTTTTTTATTATGGTACTCTAAGAGTACTACTCTTTTCTCAATATAGTGTTGTGTGGATTCCTTTTAAGTCTCTTAGATAATTTATTTCTCTCTGTAAATTTTGTTATTTTATTGTCGTCAATCCAGTCGTTTATTGTCCTCTCTTAATTTTTACTTTGTGTCGATTATTGGTTATTATTGTCTCTAGTGTTCTAGATAATTGCTCAAATGTGTGTATTTCGTCTTCTCTCACTCTAGTAATTGTGTTGTTGATGTTCGTTTGTTTTAGTATATTCGTGTTGTATGTATTTAGGTTTCGGTCTCCAATCGCTGTTGACTGATACTAGAATTGCGTTGTGGTCCGATAGGTCTGTAATGATGATCTTTATGTTCTTTATGAATTCGTTTTTATTGGTTATATGGTCTAGTATTGATCCTTGTTCATTTGGGCTTGTTCTCGTGCAATGTTTTTCTGTCGTTCGTTAACCATTTGATTATTGTTCTCGGTCAGAAGATCGAGGTATTCAAGGGTGTTTGTATCTTTGTTCCGTATATTTACGTTTGTCACCAACAACAATGTGGTCTTTCCGGCGGTTTATAATATCTTGCTGCAGTGTGTCATAAACGCTCGGGTTGTTCTCCTCAAGTTGTACTTTTAATAGTTCTGTTTTGTTGATTTTGGTGTTTGACACTATCTTGTAGTTTATATTTCTTTTAATGTACAATGCTATTCCTCCACCTCTCTTTGATCTTGAATTAATTGGAGATAAGTCTGTTCTTATTGATGTAAATTTCTGTAATGGTGCCTCTAAGGTCGAATTATTTGGTAGTTATTGAGCCCACGAGTTTCCTCGCTTCCAATACAGCCCTTTTGCTTTCGTACGAGCTCAATTTCACGCTTAAGGGAGCGTTGTGGTTATTATCTTCTCTTCGATAGGAATCAACTATGTCTTTGGGTTCTAGTTTTAAGTTTAATCCCTTTGCAATTTTTATTATTATCCTGGTCGCGTCTTTCTTTAGTCTTCTCTTGTTTTTCTTCGCCGGTTATTATTACATTAGTTGCTATCTTTTCGAATTCGATTCTTTCTAAAGCGCTCTCCAACATGTCGACTCTTTTCTTGAGTTCTTCTTTCTCTTTTCATTCTCCTTTCGGTAGTTCTCCCATTCCTGGTTGTTTTTTTCTGCATTTCTTCGAACTTTTCGTACATAAAATTCATTTATCTTTGAATTTCCCCAAACTTTTTTTTTCTTCTAGTTTATTTTGTTCTTTAGTTTCACTTTGTTCGTTATCGTCGTCACCTACTGTTCTCGTTCGCCTTCGTGTGTTTTGCTGTTTTGGCGGCATCATGGACAGTGGTTCTAAAAAAAGGATCAGGAAGAACAGACAGTGTCACAATAGTTTCTCACACCAACGACCTGTCTGGTTGACTGACTCTGCACATACACAAAAAGGCCGCCGATTGTAGGAAAGGGTACAATACATGTATTTGATCACCAATTAGTCAATCGTTTGAATTCAGTATTTTTGGAATTATTTCGAACCGTTTTGGGCCTGCTGATCTAGTTCGAAAACTCGTATGTCTACGGTGCGGACAAAAAAAAGAGAACTCGCTTAGTCTAACCACCTGCCAACTGTACTTTAGTACTTATTTGGCTACTGCTCGGCCCGCACCTGACAAAACTTACTATTTTAAATATGTGTAATTTGCTAGGATTCTTGCTCTGCAATTTGATACTAAATTTGATATTAAATTTGTCTAATTTGACTCACTTGACACTTGTTTGCACTGTTTTTGCAACTTAGAAAGTATGATGTTGCTCGAGTAAGTCTAACTTTATTTATTCAATGTATAAACTTCAATTTATTGTTAGTCGAATAATTTCAACATAAGATTTTGCAATTCCAATATATATATAAACTTTAGAATATCTAACATAAACGATACTATAGTTCCTTTTTATCATTCAAAACCCTCTGGAACAAGCCTCCTATGCGCTGCCTTATATGAGCATCTCAAGGTCATAGTTTTGCTCCCGCCGCGCAGGAGTAAAGGTGGGGGTGCCATTTCCTTAGTTAGAAACATCTCTACAAGTAATACTGTCCTTGTACCATTAACATCCATTTGTAAATATGTAGCATAGTCATCACAATAATAAAATAAATTTTGTATCATCTTTATTTACCACAAACATTGTTTATTATTATTTTTTTGATTTTGACAGAAGTTAATATTCTCATTACAGAATCCGCTAAAATCAGTTTGAAAACGGTTTTGTTCTCGACAGTAAAGATTTTTTATGTCCGATAAATGAAAACCTGCATTATTTGTAAGGTGTCCAATTTCACTAAGCTACACACACCTAGCTAGCCAGCGGATTCTGATGAATTTGCTGTACGGTGCCAAATGTATAATTGCGGTCTTGTAACATGAAATATCGCATGAATATATCGACGTCGAATATGGATTTGCGTTCCGAAAACGAACACAAATAACCAACTGCGCAGTCAGCTAGATTAAAAATTGAATGATTCGCGTATCGCTTAAAAATCGCTTAATGGAAACCCGATGCGATGAACAAAAAAAGCTAATGACGAGTTTCAAACACCTGTCCCATTTCAAATATTGGTAAATGTTTCGTAACGCATCCATAGATTTTTCATCGATTAGTAGACAGATCTATGAAAAAAAATGTGAAAAAGCTAGAACAAAAATGTTTATTTATATATTTATCATATGGCAGACCCATCTCGTCAAGTCTATATTATACACAGTGTAATAGACCAGCCGCCTGTTTTCTGGGTTTTGATTTCCGGAATGTACCAAAAGTAAGTCATAACCGCAGTCAGGTTTAGATATTAGAATGAAAATCTACGTAGTGTGTGGTATTCTAAAAATAAATAACTTTCAATGCAAAAAATCAATCTAAATTATATCGCAGAGATTACTCATGGTTATATGATGTCATAGAGTTCTTTATAAACAATGATTTACTAAATAAACCACAGTAAGTAATTATGCCATAATTCCCAATAATTCCCGAAATTACAGGTTCGAAAAAATATTTTTTTTTTCGATTTAGTTAATAGAAGGAATGGGTGATAAGTTAATTAAGCAATGTTATCGATAGCATCTGACCGGAACAGTGAGATATTTAGCCAATAAGTTTGCTTCTGACAGTCAATTGACAAAAAGAAGAATTCTCAATAATACGAGATCTATGGTTTATTTCGTAAACTAAATTATTTGGAAAGAATTTCTTCTTGTTGTTAGGCTTCTCTTACATTTCTTCTCCGTCCTCCTTTCCGCTTCTTTACCAATTTTCCTTATACGCCTCAAAGCATCAATGTTAGTACGTTTGTTGCCCTGCATTATGATGCTCCAAAAATTTATAGAATAGAATAGAATAGAATAGAATAGAATAGAATAGAATAGAATAGAATAGAATAGAATAGAATAGAATAGAATAGAATGTTTATTACTGTAAGCTTCACAAGAGTTACATACGTCAAAACAACAAAGAAAACAACTATATGCAATACAACATAAATCAGGCGTATAATTATAACTTATTTAAAGTTCAATTGAATTGATAATCCAAATATTCTTGAATGGAATAGAAGGATTCGCAAAGTAAAATATGCTTGACTTCGGCTCTAAACAAGCGTAACGGTAGTTTTTTTAAGTTACTCGGAGTTGCATTGTATAGCTTTATACATGTGTAGTTGGTACTCAGTTGCGCTCTGCTGATCCGATGTTGGGGTACTACTGTTCGGTGCTTGTGCCTCGTGTCGTGAAGATGTACTTCGCAGTGACTAGTGTACTTCCAAGTATTATCGTGAACATAAGACACAGCAGCTAAAATGTACAAGCTTGGAGCGGTAAGTATTTTTGTATCTTTAAACAATTGTCTACAGCTGTCTCTAGGTCCCACGTTCATCAGAGCTCTGATAGCTGCTTTCTGATAGATGAGTACACATGCTATATGTGCAGAGGAACCCCAGACCAGTATTCCGTACATCGCTCTGGATTGAAAATAGCTGTAGTACGCCATACGTGCCGCTTCGTGTGTTGCTATCATGCGGAGTCTGCGAATCACAAAAGAAGCAGTTGATAGTTTTTTTGTTAGTTGATCAATGTGGGGGCCCCAGTTTAGATGGTTATTGATATGCAGGCCCAAAAACTTGACAAGGTCACAGGCTTCTGGTTCTCTATTGCTTAGCAGCAATGTCTTAGTCGCGTTCATATTTAATTGGTTACTTGCGAACCATTCACCAGCTTCGCCCAGTACGCTGTCAGCTCTTAGCATCAATTCTTAGATATATTAGATATATTCCTTCACAAGCAGAGATCATTGTGCATGTCTAGATGTGAGATCCTTCAGTGCCATTTCCAATTTCAACGGCCTGCGATCGGTTAAGTCGGTAAACTCCGCTCCATGCACAGATTATGAGAGATGACCCTCTCAATGTTATTTGTCGTTCCTTTCAACTGCCAACGCTAGCGTAGGTGGCGCTCGAGTAAATGAATGTGTAACAGCAAGAAATTTAAACCGTATATTGGAGAACAATTAAATTTATTATCGACAAAATCTTTCCAAATAAAAACACTGTTAGATAACAAAGTTTATATTAACATTCTGCAAACAATTCTTAGAAGAATGTATTAACAGAAACATAATGCAGATGCGTTCCTGAAGCACCAAGCCAATGGACAGCCACATATTTGATCTGAAAAATTGTAATTATTTTAATTGAATCTATTTTCATTATTTACTATTATTAAAAGTCGAATACAAATATATAGGCAGATACCTAAAGCAATCAATCTACATCATAAAGTTGGTGGAGCAACTGTTCCCACTAAACTACTTGAACACTTATCAACACAATTAAAGCGTAAATTTGTTGTGGAACGTTTAAACAAAATCTTACACGTAATTACATAAAATAAAAACACAGTTGTTTGACAGTAATTTCCTAAAAATGGTATGACATCTTCTGTGAATGTGCATAGACGAGCGCATAAAGCATTGCTTACACATACGCGACCACGCCACTGCGGAGCGCGAGCCGGATTTAGGTCCGTTCTACATCAAGTAGCATAGCAACGGGTACGTTGTCGGAATGCGCGGTAGACCACTGCGCACGTCATAACTGTCATTTTGACGTATCCGTTGCGACTTGATGTAGGACAGACTTCCCCTTGCGCTACGCGGCCGCGTGGTCGCGGGCTATAACTTCGGACAACACAACATTGCATTTTTGGATTTTGTGAAATTATTTGAAACTATCAGCGTTTTTTATCCAGTATGAAATTACTGCGACATTAAAATGCTGTCACAACAATCACAAAGTGACACAACGTTGTCACAGCTACTAACCCCTATGCGCCTCGGCATGAAAATAATGTTGGCGCGCGCCTATAGAGAGCTACATTGAGAATTCTGTGAGCTAGAATTATTTTTATGAGGGCATCAAATAGTACCAGACATCGCAATTTTTGACACTTTTAAGCAGTTCTATAACGACAAAAGCAGATAGTAATCAAAATAATTGGCATTTTTTGTTGTTGTTTTTTGTTTTCTCAACAATGTATATCACAACCCAGTCGGAAACATGCTGTTAATTTGATGTTGAATCTTAACAAGTTCAAAATTATTAAGTTAAGTATTTAATTGATTTCGTGATTTCGATTATGAAACCAGTATCAAGTGTCAACATCACTTTGGGTGAACATACCCACATAATTTTTGACACGTAGAAAGGAAAGGTTTGGTCGTAATCGTACATAATGTCTTGAGGGAGAGGGACAGGGTCAGATCCTAGTTGAATAGATGCGATATTTGTGTTAATTCCAGTCAGGCACAGCTAGTATCCTATACCCTCTCTTATCTTAGCACCCGGCGAGTTTTTTCTTTTAGATACGGTTTGACCCAAATTCCATTATATTCGATCCCTCGCCTATATTAGCTTATCCGCTTCACCGTCCTATGTTTAGCGTCTTAATACCTAATTTTCACCTTTATATTATATAGCATTCCTCAAGACCTTTTCCCAGGATAGTATAAAAAAACATTCTGATATTATACTGGCTTTTCTCATCAACTACAAATAGAGGAAGTTCCTAAAGTACAATTTCTGAAAGAGGTAAGTAATTGAGTTAAACCGAATGCTTTTAATTCTTGCTAAATTAATTAGGCAGCAAGTTTAAGTGTTTTTGTAAAAGGTTCACCCTAGTTTACAGACATGAGAAAAAAATATTCATTGCACCTTAGAATAGGCCAAACTGTGATACAACCGGCAATAATCTGACGTGATATATTTCACAGGTGTATGCAAATCTCCCGCTGGGTTTGATTTTTTCCGAAGTGAATAGCTTTATTTGACTAATTTCACTGGGCTATTTATTGATAAAATTTAGTTTTAGATCATTTTTAAGTACAAAGAAATTCGACCACGACAGACATCAGACAGATAAACGGGTTCCGTTTTTTACTTTGAAGTACGTAACTCAAAGCATTTATTTTATATTTAAATAGAACATACCGGATATAACGAACACTTAAGAGGGCATAAAAAGTGTTAGTTGATTGCGGGCGTTCATTATAGCGTGGTTGTTACAAACCAACTACAGCAAATACAAGTTTTTGGGGTTCTGGTGGGATTTTTTTTTTTTCGTTTATAATAAGCTGGCATTTACTAGCTATAATAAGCGGTGTTTATTATAGCTGGGCTTGACTGTATATTTTTTGTATCAATTCTACATTGAATTGGACAGGTATGTTAAATATGGAATGCTCTATGTTTCTAATGCCGTTTACGGTTGATGACTAGTATGTTCTCCTGAAAACCAAGATAAAGAATAAAGGATCAAATGGCGTGGATGAAGTTTTTGCTTTTCTGATACACAGGTTGGCTAGTGTGCTGTCGTGTCCGCTCGAACATCTTCTCAATCTATATTTCAAATCAGGCAAATTTTGAGAAAAATTGAAGATTATCAAAGTATTTCCGGTATAAGAAGGACAATCCTCACCTAATGAAAAATTATCGAACTATGTTTCCTCCGGCAATCAATCTCAGGTGTTTTTGAACATGGTTTTTTAGATCGTTTGCGAAAATTTCGTACCTCAACGGCGGTACATTCGTTGACGGACAGGGTTAAGCATCTGGGTGACGGGGTTGAGGTTCCTGCTGGAATTTTTGTGATCTCAGTCGGTCAAAGCTATTCAAATAGCTAATAGCTATTGTAAAACACGCAGTCTCTGACCAGCTTTAAAAGAAGCTGTTTCTTTTGGATAAATGTTTCTAGAAGTTGGCAGAACTTCAGCCCTATAGATGCTTATAGATGTCTATTTTGTTTGTTTGTTCGATTGCATATGTTATACGCTATTATTATACATTTATAGATGTTATAGTTGGTGTTATTTCTTTGGAATTGGAAAGTGTCCATAATGCAAAGTAATGAAGTACCTATAGGTAAATAAAAGGCCTCTTTTGTTTGCAAAGGAAAATTTAATGTACTATACTAGTTTCGACATTTCTGTCATCTTCAGTAGCATAATACTAAAAAACAGAAGATAAGAAAGCGAGAACAAAATTAATTAAGTACAAAAACTCATGTCAAACTGTAAAAACAAACATCAGGATGTAAGTGGAAAATATTAACTGCTTTGAGAACATGACAGAAATGTCGAAACTAGTATAGTAAATTAACTTTTACTTTGCAAAGAAAAGAGGCCTTTTATTTTCCTATACGGTGTTATTTCTGACTTATCCAATGTTACCACAAGAAAATAACGGCTATTATTATTATTGTATTTTTTTCCCGACCACAAGTGTTCCGATTCCTAAGATGCTTATGATGCCATTTCTAATGCATTATTATAAAGTAAATATCAAATACTAGACCAATATAGAACAATACTAAAACAACCAAGTAGACCAGATATACAGGGTCCTGCAACTCAGCTCCCGTCTTCTGTAGCTCAGTTACTAATTAAGCTAAGAGTTTGACATTTTGCAGGCTTACCCTGTACTTCAAGGTACATTGCAAGAAATTATTTTTGATTATACAGGGTGTCCCAAAAATGTGCAACGCCATGGTAATATATTTTTTTTAATTGCATGCTATATATGTTTTACACATTTGGAAGCATTTTATGGTTGCCTACATACCACCAAAATTTTATTGAAGTCGGTTGAGTGACCGCAGCGCAAAAAATTAAAAACCGAACAAAATTGATTTTGAGTCGTTGGCTTTAAAAATCAATAAAAACCACAAATTGCACCTCGTTAAGAAAATTTTGCGACGTGCTTATTAAGTTAGATCTAGTAGTCTCGTTAACCAAGTGTCATTGATCCAAATTATACACGGTGACCAAAATCTAGTGTCAAACATGTCAAACTTCAAAGCGTGTTATTCGTCTTAAACATTGTTTCTAAATACAACCCCATCACAATTCGCAATATTTTAAAAGTTATTCGCCAAAAACTAATTTTTCACCGTTTCCAACGGCAATTTTAGGTAAAAAATATTGTAGGTAGCGTTGAAAAACAATTTATTTCATAAAATATAACACAGAGAAGTATTTTAGCTTTGAGTGTACTTAATTATGTAGTTGTTCGAAATGTCTTCCGTGCTATTCGAGGCATAAACGAAGACGAGTATGAAATGAGCTCGCCACTGCTCTTAGTAGGTCGGGCGTAATAGTTTGATGAGCTCCAGCATATTACTCGTTACATGTCGGGGACCAACTCAACGAAATCTTCCCAAATCGGTGGATTGGAAGAGGAGGAGCAGTTGAATTCAATTCAATTCAATACTTTATTGGCGATATCATGTACAAAACATTTTCGCAAGTCACAAGCAGTAAGATAATAGCACAACAAACAACAACAATAATAACAACAGTGATGGCGCAATAGAAGTTGCAATACAAGTTATATTAACCCAGCTAAAATCCTATAATTTTACAGAGCGGTCACACGACATTTTAAAACAAGAAAGCATGATATAAAAATGGTGAATCATCACAGATCCGCAAAGTCATGGGTAAGGTATTCCTCCCAACTGTAGAATGGTTTGGTGGCTAGGTAATCTGTGAGCACTTTCTTATATTTGTTATACGGTAGTGCAGTCACATGCTGCGGTAATGAATTATAAAACCTAATACCGTGGTAGTTTATTCCATCCCTCGCTCTCCCCGTTCTCTTATAGGCGGCATCCAGTATCCCACCATGCCGAGTGTCATGGTGGTGGTAATCTTCACGCTTTTTGTATAATGAGATGTTCTGCCTTACATGCAATAAACAGCTAAGAATGAATATGTTTGGGAATGTCATTATTTTAAGACTATGAAATGTGCTTCTGTAACATTCCATATATCTCAAACCCGCAATCACCCTGACGCACCTCCTCTGTGCGCCAAACACGAGAGACGCATGCGTCGAATGGCCCCAACACAGGATATCATACCGGAGGAGAGGATAGAAGTAGCCGTAATAAACCGTCGTCAACGCGTCAAATGACCCCAAGTTCTTCAAACTCCTTATTGAATAAATAATGTTGTTCAATTTTCTTGTAGTTTGAATACTATGCTCCTCCCATGTCAACTTAGGGTCAATATAGACACCGAGGTACCTCACCGGCTCCAAGTGCACCTCAACCTTGCGCAATGATAGACTTAGCGACCGTGTCTTTGATGTGTTTAGACACAGGCGATTTGACGAAAACCAGTCAATAATTCTCTCATCCGACCGCACAACTCGTTCCCGCAGATCGAGCAACGTTTCCGATTTATTAATCAGACATGTATCATCGGCAAATAGAACGATACCCGCGTCATCCGATATTGCTCCCGACAAATCATTTATAAATATGAGAAATAACACAGGACCCAAAACAGAACCCTGCGGATGGAGTCCCGCAGACTTAGTGGCAATCGGCCCGAAGATCGCTGACCATAATCCACATACTGCCAACTGTCACCCAAATACGACGCCAATAGGTCGACGCTATCTGTCCCAACCCCCAGAGCATGCAACTTCTCTATCAACAGCCCGTGCGAGACGCAGTCGAACGCTTTTGACAAGTCTTAGAAAGCAGCTTGGGCGTATAATCTACTCTCAAAACAGAACTGAACTTCCGAGACCAGGGAACTAATTGCCTTTGTCGTCGATCTATTTCTTCTAAATCCAAACTGAGACTCATTGAGAAGGTTGTTGTTTTCAAGGTACTCGCTGATCTGATTTTTTAAAATAGTTTCAAAAATTTTTCCGAATGCTAGCGTTAATGAAATTGGCCTGTAATTTGTCATTGCAATTCCCTTTTTTATATATAGGTACTACTCTGCTGATTTTTAAACATTCAGGAAAGACGTGCGCATTAATACAAAGGTTAATCAATTTTGTGAAAGGTACTAGGATTACATATTTTATACATTTGATAATTCTATAGTTTATGCCATAGGCGTCTATGGTAGAGCTTGTTTGGAGTTTGGATATGACGTCTCTAAGCTCGTTAAAAGTAATTTCCCGGAAATTAAACTGTTGTATCAGTGAAGCTGATTTAGTTCCAACGTCAACTGGAGGGGCGGGAGGCAAGGTTGCAAGCATTGTATCTGCAACCGCACAAAAATGGTCATTAAAGTCCTCCGCCGTCAGTTTATCCGGCTTTGGATCCAGTCGGGGTGGGCAAGTTGCTTGGCCTCCTCGATCACCGGACACTCCTGTGGGGCTACGTTAAGGACATCGTTTATGCTGAACCTCCAACAACACCAGAAAACATGCAAGAAAGAATCCGGGGCGCATTTTAAACTATTACGCCCAACCTATTAAGAGCAGTGGCGAGGTCATTTCATACTCGTCTTCGTTTGTGCCTCGAAGAGCACGCAATACATTACGAACAACTACTTAATTAAGTACACTCAAATCTAAAATACTTCTCTGCGTTATATTTTATGAAATAAATTGTTTTTCAACGCCGCGTACGATATGTATAATCAAAAATAATTTCTTGAAATGTACCTTGAAGTACAGGGCAAGCCTGCAAAATGTCAAACTCTTAGCTTAATTAGTAGCTGAGCTACAGAAGACGGGAGCTGAGTTGCAGGACCCTGTGTATCACTAAAGAGTAATGAATAAGGAATAACCACTTCACTAAATCGTCGAACACAACGAGACACTTGCTCTCACGAATATTTTCAACCGAATGAATCGGCCGAAAAATATCAAATTTAGACCAATATTTTAGTTCATGGCCTAAACAGTTATAGTGGTGTAAAGTATTATTACTCTTCTTAAAGTTTCTCCCAGGCGTCAAACCAATATTTTTTCACTATATCCGGTTTTTGTTTCGAAAAAAATAACGGTCTTTTTCGGTCTTCGGTTCAGCTCCGAGTGATTAACTTTTAATGTAATGTTTTCAAAAAGTTTTTTTATTATTAAAATTTGTTCCGAACCGAAATAAACCGATGTTTTTTGTTTCAGTTCAACTCCGGTTTTTGTGTTGACAAAAATAACAGGTCTTTCCGGTTTTTGTTTAAGATCCGGTTCTATTTGTTAATATGGAAAAAATGTCTTGGGCACGTAAAATATTTAACACTATTTAGGCTCTTTTCTTAATCAAAATATCTTGGCAGTGTTGGTAACGTCACTGTTTCCGATATAATCACAAGAATAAATGCTTAATGCTCTGCAGATTTTGTAGGCTACATTCACACCCATATCTTTGAAATCGTTAGTTGTATCAAAACAGTTTCATCGAGCTTTTAATTTTACGAGCTTAGTCATATCTTAGTCAGCTTAGTCATAAACACATTTCCGTCAATTGGATAGTCTCCGAGATAATCGCAAAAAAGTTGTTTTTCATGCCTTAGTATCCCCCATAAGCGCATGCCAATCAGGCGATTATTAATTGTTGTGTGAATCAATGAGAAAAATCATTGAGAAAAAGCCCAGAAAAAATCCACTGGGTATCGGGAACGAACCGAAGCCCCCGGTCGGATAGTGCATTAAGCATTGCGCATCAACATATTTTAATCTAATATCATAAACACAATACATAATTAACATGTTTCCTAATTGAGTAAATACTCAAATGTGGCAAATGTGAAATCTTATCAGTCTTTGCAATCTAATCAACTTCACAATTGCTATGATATGTAATACAAATAATTAGTAATCGTTAAAAATCAACATGATCAGCGAACATCAGACAGATTATCAACAATGACTGACATCAAAATGCTCTTTGTTTTATAAAACAATACAATTAATCCTAGATGAAGCAAAATAAAACAAATTGGTATTTATTTTAGTTTTAAGCTTTTATTGTAGAAAAATAGCTTCTTATATCTTTGCAATTGTTTATTAATTTACTATGTGGACATGTTTCGACAGTTTTAAACTGTCATCTTCAGCACATAATCTACAAAAAAGTACAATCAAAATTCACAAGAAAACCAAATGGCAGAGGCAAACCTACAGTCAAACACGAAGCACAAACGGAACAAGCATCGGGAAAGCCATCGCAAAGACTTGCAGCAATTGGAGGCAAAACCAAACGGTAACAAACGGAAACGTGTCTAATTAAACGGAAACAAAAAAGTTTTGTTCAGGCTAAGAAATATAAATAATAGTTATTGAACTTACATGTTACAGGTTAAAATGTCATTCCAGACAATGTTATCGGTAAAACGGACTAGTCAAAAACTAAAACAGCAAGTAATTATCTCAAAATCAAACTTCAAATTCGGAGAATGTCGAATAAGTACACATCATTCATGTAGGCGGTTCGAACGAGACAGAGCGACTATGAATGGCCGGAAGGTCATTCAACACCTCAAGAAGATACAAAAACGCAGCGAAGCGATACGAATAGCCGCAAAATGGTTAAAATGGAGAATACAATAAATCTGAAAATGTATATAGTAAAACGAGATAGTGCATATCGCATAACTCTAATAAATAATCAATTAAACGAAATATAAAGAATAGGAAAGTTTAAACGTTAAAATAACACAACTATAAAAAAATCACTTGAAGATATTGTCAAGAATAGAACAAAACTACAACATAATACAAGTTTCAAGAGTGGGTAAATTTTTGGTTGTTGGCGAGACGAATATGGGAACTATTGTAGATAAGTGAAAAGGGGTCTGTAAATAAAGTTGGTTTGATCGTTGAGTAAAACGAAATTTGGCATTTGTTTATGTCGTTCGATCTCAAGTTGTTCCAACAAATCTAATCTGTAGCCCTTAGGGCATCTATGTAAAAGCTTAACATTAGTGTAATCTATATTATGACCTGTGTCCAATCTGTGTCTATAAAGATTAGAAGTAGATTGAGTTCTGTGTTCTCGGATTCGTCTCGCCAGAGATCCCCCTGTTTGTCCCACATAAATAGCGTTGCAATTACTGCATTGGACCGAATATACA
Source organism: Aphodius sticticus (assembly GCA_963966075.1). Classification (NCBI taxonomy): domain Eukaryota; kingdom Metazoa; phylum Arthropoda; class Insecta; order Coleoptera; family Scarabaeidae; genus Aphodius; species Aphodius sticticus. The sequence goes on from OZ014506.1 coordinate 66,893,706, forward strand.
CCACTCTCCCCTTCCTCCGATAAAGAAACCCGACGCTGCTTAGAAAGTAAATTATAAAGTTGAGTGGTTGTTTTAAAAACGGGTACAATATTAAAGGATTTCAAACTTTTAACTAGTTTAGTGTTAGAAGTATTATACTTAAAGGACCTGTAGAAAGGGTTAGTAGTGTCCGAAGGTTCGCGGGTAAAAAGTGGGTCAAGTTTGGTGTTAATATCATGTAAAACCTTATTGATTAATTTTTTGGGGAAACCGTTTTGGAAAGCAAGATTGTTGATGAAGTCCAGCTCATTGACTCTATCATGATGTGAAAGAGGATATGTCAAGGCCCGGCGAAAATAATATTTAATGGCGGCAAGTCGATGTGATACGGAATGGAATGAATCATAGGGGATAATGGTGGTCACAGAGGTGGGTTTTCTATAAATATTAAATGTGAATTTGTCGTCATGTCGAGAAACGGACAAATCAAGAAAATTAAGCTGCTTTTCAGTTTCAATTTCGATAGTAAACTTAAGCTTGGGGTGTAGGTTGTTGATATAATTCAACATGTTGTTGAGGTTGTCACGATCACCTTCCCAAATACAAAAAACATCATCAACGTAACGTGTCCATGTCCCCACATAACGACGGAAAGGGTTATTAGGGTGAATAATATGATTATTCTCAATATGGTTCATGAAAACATCTGCGAGAAAACCGGAGAGAGGTAGTCCCATGGGGAGTCCGTCCTCTACTTTGGTTTTCTTGTGAATTTTGATTGTACTTTTTTGTAGATTATGTGCTGAAGATGACAGTTTAAAACTGTCGAAACATGTCCACATAGTAAATTAATAAACAATTGCAAAGATATAAGAAGCTATTTTTCTACAATATCCATTTACTTTGCACAATGGGCTCAAACCAATTAAGCTTTTATGACTTAATGTTTACGACTTTATGATAACTTTCAACAATAAACCGATATTATCATTGCGTTCGTTGTTTCTTTGCGTATTATTCATCAAGATGTGTCGTTTTGTTTATTATTAAATCGGACCACGCACGGACCTTGCAAGATGCACGCACTATTATACAAGGTGTTTCAGAAATAACGGCTAACTTTGAAGGAGAATATCCAGCAATGACAGAGAAGCAATTTTGGTGAAATAACCTATAGTCTATTTCAAAGTTTTAAGTACCTACTAACAAAATTGTATTGAAGACATCGTCTAAGGCTGGCCCTGTTAAATAGCCGATCGCGCTTGACCCGAATACGGTTGCTAACGTCTTTGTTAACATTTATCAATTGAAAATTAGAGGGATTAGTACGTACCTTCCAGAAATACATTCCAGAAATGTGATGCGGATTTACAAACATTGTACCTAATTTCTAAGCGATATCCGTCGAACAAAAGAAACCGATTAAACAGCAACTGCTGGAACCGGCTGATCAAAGTTATGTTGCATTCTAGCCATTCATCGCATACAATTGGCATTCATCCGTCTCTGGTACTACAGAAATCACTACACAAACACAATCACATGAAGATCCCACAATCCAAAAGATTTTTATTGTTAGCGTAAGTTGATGTCGCCGTAGCCGTTACGCCAAGGTGGAGGGAGACCGATATGTTGCCGGCGGTGTTGATGTCTCACCAGTTGCACCACAACTGTAGCGGAGTGCAGTCGTTTTTCTTCCGCTGAGCAGGGACGGACTCCGTCTTTGTTTATTAATTTTCGCAAGAATGCGTTAATTTTTGAAGATCATATGTTATTTGGCAAAACGTGCGTATTACGTCATGGGGAATATGCTCCTTCAAGGTTAACCGTTATGTCTGAAACAACCTGTATGTATCTGCCCGGGATATTAGAAAACTTCTCGGCTAAAAGACTCTTAGATATTTTAGTTTTATATAGTTTTAAGTTCACATGAGATGCCTCCACTATCCAGGTTCTAAAGTTCCCTTGCGATTTCCTTGGGGAACACCAACAATATATTCAGTTAAAAGCCGACATTACTTCAGAATGTGTATAAAGTTTGCTTGTTAGATGACATTAAGTTATAAAATACAATGCGTTTATTGAACTACAAGTGAATAGTGTTTGTGCAACCTCACACTAGTAACATTTAAACTAAACAGAAATAGATTTTTTATTTTATTTTTTGTTTGTTGCTTATATAATAAATATAATATAATGAATTTTTTTCTCTTGCTTTAATTTTCCTTAATTTGTATTTACCATCGCAGTTATTAAATTCTATACGATTTGAGATTATTTTGACTATGTTGAAGCATTGTTTTAAGATAATGTAAAAAAATAATTGGAGTGCTGTAAAGAATTTAAACAATGGGCGTGTTGGTTTAACTTCGTATATGACACCTTCTTTTATTACGAAATACCGTTTCCACATTGTAATTTTGTATACAGAGACCGCACACTACTTTTAATTAGCATTAGGGCATATTCGCATACTCAAACGATTTGAATGTATATACTTGAAATACATTCCGACCAAACTATCGACCGATCAAAAGTCTCTAGTGTATCATAATACCAACGGGTGTTTATTCTTAAGACGGGAGTCCAGCAGCCGATCGACAGCGGCTTAGTTATTTTATGATAAGTTTGGAGAATCACTCGAGAATTGGTCTTGGCGTGGGGATGTTGACCTTTTCGCTAAAGCTACTTTGGAGTAAGATAGACTTCGCCAACCTGAGATCAACATTATACGTTCTAACGTCTTTTGACGTTGTTTCAATTTATTTTTGCACATGTAATCAGGCTGTGCCAATGACTAAGCTTTATATGCGGGCCAATGGCAAGCCGAGATTATTATTTGAGTATAGTGATTCTGTACAATGCTTACCAACATAACATGGTAACTCTAAAAATTACTCTGAGAAATTGTCAATATAACCAATGTTGAGAATTTGAAACCTTTAGCATATATTTATATAATTTCAACATATGTCTATGATTTATGTAGTGATATTTACAAAAACCCACGCACTATGAATATGTTCGGAATATTTGAAAGAGTAGTGAGGTTATGTGCCCATATACATTTATACCTAAAATACGGGGACAAAAACTCAGGTTTAATATTTTTGAACAGAGACATATACATCTCCAAAACCTTATCCTTCTTTCACATTAATGACATAACTAATCTCAAAAAATGAACCTACTCACAAAATTCATTAAAACCGTTAAGAATACTGTAAAGAATTCCCAGGCGACGCGACGTTAGAGAAATTCAACTATAAGCCTTACGTTCCACCTTATAAACATGAATATATGCCATATTCTGTACAGTATTATAAAGCAACACAAGCCCGACATAAGGACATAAGACCCATTGTATCTAATATCAACACATCCGTAGAAAAAGTTTTAAAAGCCCCTACTTCACAACGTTTTCAAATTTAAGTCAAGCTACTCCAGCGATAACTCTTCAGCTAATAACAAAAACAATAGATCACATCCTAAACAACAATTCTAGGCTAATCTCCTTCGACATTGTGAATCTGTACACTAATATACCTATTAAAAAAACCTTGTTTATCATAAAAAAAATCCTTTTAAGTAAATTAACAGAACATGACTAACTGTATATGATTGACATAGAATGTCTGATGGAGCTTTTAGAACTTGTCATGGAACAAAATATCTTCACTTTCAATAATAACAACTACCGAATGAACAACGGAGTAGCAATGGGATCCTCAATCTCAAATCTAATTTTACCGAATTTTACATTGACAACATAGAACAAGAAATTTTCTCTGAAAAACATAGTCAAATGGCTATGTTTCTCAGAGGTAAAATCACTATGCTGGTGAAATCACCTCCGACATCCAACACTACTGCCGTTATGTTGACAATATCTTCATTGTTTTTTAAGGTAAAAACACCAAACTTATAGCCTTGCACAACCTTTTTAATAACATAGACAACTTAAAATTCACAATAGAGAAGGAGAACAATAATAAATTAAATTTTTTAGATATCACCCTAAAAAGGAAAAATGACAAATTAAGCTATAACATATTTCGTAAACACACGAGCACGGATATTGTTACCCCCAGATCCAGCCACACACGTCATTCATACAAGGAAGCAGCATTTCGATTCCTATTCAATAGAGCACTTCATGTTCCCCTAAACGAAATTGATTGTACATCTGAAGTCCACACAATAATACAGATAACTAAGGACAATAGCTATAACATTTTGGACCTGCAAACGGTTTACAATAAAATCCACAAAGCATATGGTTTATCTCAATACAAAATTAAAAAGTGAATTCGTGATACTGATTACAATAAAACATTATCTACACCAATCAGAAAATCGAAAAATATCACACCGGCAATAAGAACAAAATTTAAAATTTAAAATCTTTCCTCCTTAATTGCAAACAGAACATTGGCAAGACGAAGAAAAGCGGGATATATAAAATAATCTGCAATGATTATGAGTTTTAATTTAGGCCAAACCGGTAGAAAATTAAAGATAAGATATAACGAATATATCAACAAAAGGAATGACTGCAATGGGGCGACATCTCTCGGAGACAGGGCACATGACATCAATAAACGCAATGTCTCTACTGCACCATATGAGTAAATCACGAAAATAGATCTGATGGAGGAACTAGAAATACATAAATATAGGTGTATATATATATATATATATATATATATATATATATATATATATATAGGTGGAAAGCTGGTTAATCGACGGTGAGATATTCGATGAGAAAGGTAATTTGTCGGGCACATCCGTCATTCGAAGAAAGCAACCGTAGACACGTGTTTCGGACTATTAGTCCTCATCAGTACGGTATAGCCAAGGAGCAAGATGGACACTCAATGGAAAAACACTCAAATGGAGACCATAAAGGGGGTGACCAATGTCTCCAACTTAGTGCTTCAGTCCCAACATCTTCAGGATTCGAAGACAAGAAGTGACGTCGCGCCGGAAGTGACTGGTACACCCCAGGTACACCATAGCCCATGGGAATAAGATGGAAAGCTGGTTAATCGACGGTGAGATATTCGAGGAGAAAGGTAATTTGTCGGGCAATTCCGTCATACGAAGAAAGCAACCGTAGACACGTGTTTCGGACTATTAGTCCTCATTAGTACGGTATAGCCAAGGAGCAAGATGGACACTCAATGAAAAAAAACAGTCAAATGGAGACCATAAAGGGGGTGACCAATGTCTCCAACTTAGTGCTTCAGTCCCAACATCTTCAGGATTCGAAGACAAGAAGTGAGTTCGCGCCGGAGGTGACTGGTACATCCCAGGTACACCATAGCCCATGGGAATAAGATTAAAAGCTGGTTAATTGACGGTGAGATATTCGAAGAGAAAGGTAATTTGTCGGGCAATACCGTCATACGAAGAACCTAACCGTAGACACGTGTTTCGGACTATTAGTCCTCATCAGTTGTGTATTGCCAAGGAGCAAGATAGACACTCAATGGAAAAAACACTCAAATGGAGACCATAAAGTGGGTGACTAATGTCCCCAACTTAGTGCTTCAGTCCCAACATCTTCAGGATTCGAAGACAATAAGTGACGTCGCGCCGGAGGTGACTGGTACACCCCAGGTACACCATAGCCCATGGGAATAAGATGAAAAGCTGGTTAACTGACGGTGAGATATTCGAGGAGAAAGGTAATTTGTCGGGCAATTCCGTCATACGAAGAAAGTAACCGTAGACACGTGTTTCGGACTATTAGTCGTCATCAGTAGTGTATTGCCATGGAGCAAGATGGACACTCAATGGAAAAAACACTCAAATGGTGACCATAAAGTGGGTGACCAATGTCCCCAACTTAGTGCTTCAGTCCCAACATCTTCAGGATTCGAAGACAAGAAGTGACGTCGCGCCGGAGGTGACTGGTACACCCCAGGTACACCATAGCCCATGGGAATAAGATGGAAAGCTGGTTAATCGACGGTGAGATATTCGAGGAGAAAGGTAATTTGTCGGGCAATTCCGTCATACGAAGAAAGCAACCGTAGACACGTGTTTCGGACTATTAGTCCTCATTAGTACGGTATAGCCAAGGAGCAAGATGGACACTCAATGGAACAAACACTCAAATGGAGACCATAATGGGGGTGACCAATGTCCCCAACTTAGTGCTTCAGTCCCAACATCTTCAGGATTCGAAGACAAGCAGTGACGTCGCGCCGGAGGTGACTGGTACACCCCAGGTACAGCATAGCCCATGGGAATAAGATGAAAAGCTGGTTAATCGACGGTGAGATATTCGAGGAGAAAGGTAATTTGTCGGGCAATTCCGTCATACGAAGAAAGTAACCGTAGACACGTGTTTCGGACTATTAGTCCTAATCAGTAGTGTATTGCCAAGGATCAAGATAGACACTCAAATGGAGACCATAAAGGGGGTGACCAATGTTGCCAATTTGGTGCTTCAGTCCCAACATCTTTCATGAAAAACAAAGGCCATCTATTGTCCACTAATTTTCATAACTTTTCGTGTATAAATACGTTTTCCTTGTTGTACATGTGGACACCTCCCGTTAACAATTACGTGTATTGTATTATAGTCAATCAATTATAGGATTGCGGCTGGCAATTACCTGGCAGTTTAATACGACACACGTTCCGTGTGGGATTTGAAACGGGCCAACCGGCAACCGTTTTAAGCCGGACGATATTAAAATCATTGTAATTAAAAAGGCAATCCTGCAAAAGGTTGACATGTAGCAATGATTAATTGCCTTCGCATATAGCTGCGCAATTTTTACTGGCATTTGCCGCAGCGAGGTATTTTTTAACGTGTTATCATTTGTTTGTTTCATTGAACACATTGGGATTATAAATATACTCGTCAAACGTGTTTATAAATTAACTACCACCACATTTAGTATAACAAATATTATGGGTTGATATATTTATCTTTTTAATCTTAGTCAGCAAATGTGGAAAATGGAATACGGATGTGCAACCCAAAAGGTTTTATACATCGTCACCATCGGTATGTTGACGTACTTTTCCCATAAAATAGTATATTGTGGTGGTGAGTCATTTAAGTTGCTGTTATCTTAATAGAAACGAATATTTTAGACAAAAATTACAATGTAAAAGTATTTTAATTTATACAGGATATTGTATTTAAACATTGCGGAAAATATTCAGTTGTTCAAATGGAATGGCGCTGTATGTTAGCGGAAACGTGTACATTTCTGCATGGTACAGAATGCCTGAGCATTCTGTGTAATGCCATGTGAATTTTGACAAAGTATGATAATGATCGTAACAATGATCGTATATATGTACTTTGCACAGTGGTGTATGAAATGCCTACAATGCCTAGGAGGCATTCTCTAGGCATTGTGTACAACGTTGAATGCAAGATAGGTAGAGACTATAAGAACTTACAGGGTACCTACGTTGACGTATTTAAAAATGTGTAGTCATAGCATTAAGGACTGCTTCATTATGTTTTTCAAAATCTTAAACGAAAGATTAAGTACTACTGAACACACATTCAACTAATTTCTTCGCGTACATACCTATATGTTCACAATAATTTTGATTAAATAGTATAATATTTGACGAACGCTTAAGCCTGCCGCCGAATAGACAGGCCCACCACAGAATTTACGAATGGTCCTTGTTTTCACTCTTATAATTTTGCACAAAAGCTCTTCTTCATAATACCTCAGCCATTGCTGATATCCAGCCCAATATGTAGGGAATAGTAATGTAAAATTTAGTCTCCCGGATAAGTTCCTACAAATCCTCCATGTTATTTTTAAATAATGGTATTTTATGATTTTAATCCACAAAATGTTCCCATAAACATTCCCTCTTTTTATAGATTGAAACAATTCACAATTTCAAATTATGCTATGTTTTTGTGCTTGTTACATACATTTGCCACCAGATGCAATCAATTCTGCAATCAATTTACTTGGCATATGAGCATTTGGCATTACGTAAAATGCCTAAGCAATGTGTAAATCTAAACTCGTTACACATTATGCCTATGCGTGATAGGATTGTTTGATTTTGGTCACCTAACTTGATAAATATAAATAAGAGCGCAAGGGATTAACCCTGTATGCCTCGAACTGGCGCAATGAATAGCGCTATCATAACCGCGCTAAGGGAATGGATATTCGGTCTGAACTGTTGGAAAGGTACGAAGATTTTATATAAAATCTTGTTCTAAAAATACCCTGGGCACTGACCTCGTTGGAATACTATGTAAATAGCGTCCTAGAGGTCACGGATTTTTTTTTAACAAAGAGACGGCAAAAAGACGTAACAATTTTGACTAGAGAGTGCGGATAATAAATAACAAAGACAGAGCGGCAGCAGAAGAGCTGCGGAAATGACTAGAGATAATAGACTTGACATGTAGGTAAATAAGTAAATAAATAAATAAATGAATAAATTATGTCACAGTGAAAAATAGGACAGAACCGGAACGAATGGTCTGAGTTGAGAGCGAGTCTCGGACTATCTCCCGTGTTAGGGAACGTCGCGGTGCAAAAGAGCCGTTTTGGGTCGGATCCTGCGAACTCTTGCAGTTGGAAGATAGTCCAGGGCTTGAGTGACCAGTGGGTTTGGGTGGACTTCGGCATTCTCGAGCCGTTTGATTGCCAACTTGGAGATGAATTCCGCGACAGTCTCGATTCCGGTTTCCCGGTGGAGAAGTGCAGTGTTGGTGCGCCAGGGCGCATTGAGCGAGATGCGCAGGAATTTATTCTGCTGCACCTGGATTTTCTGGTTTGCGTAGGAGCTGCAGTGCCCCAAACCAGACTTCCATACGTAACCATCGGCCGGAAAACCTGCTTTAGCAGAAATTGATTTTGGTCAAAATAAACAGTAGAGATTTTATAGCATCGTCGGTGATATTGTGAAACATCGCTCTTTATGATCTTTACTAAAAAAAAAAAAAGTAGTGAAGTTAGGCGTTTTCGAACGATAACATTGCACAAGCACTACACATCCAATTGTGAACTTGAGTTATCTTCACAGATTGTCGAGAAACTATAGCCAACTTTTAGTTGTCTCATGGGCGCCATAGTTGATTATGACAATTTGGTTAAATGGCAAACCCAACGCTGAGCGCGCCGCTTGATCCAAGTGCATTTTGTTGATGTTGCTTGGCAACGAGTCCGGCGGTCTGTAACCAAGCTCCAGTTAGGTACCTGAAGGTTTTTTGATTATTACACCATTATTTTAAAAAATAATGCCAACATGTTATACATTGCGGAAATGAGAAAAAAACACGACTATCGGAAAATGCCAAAATTCAATATGGCGCCCATAAGAAAAACAAAAGTTGGCCATAGTTACGGAGCCATCTTTGATGTTATTTCAAATTAAAAAATAACACTGCATTCCTTGTTAAAAAGTAGTTTCAAATGTCTAGCTACGTTTGGTTTCGAATAAAAAATTAAAAACGATATCTTAACATTTCAGTTTTTTGCGGATATCTGTAAAATGAAAAATGATCTGTAAAATGTAAAATGACTATGCCAAATTTAAACATAGGTTCTAACTCCACTAATAAGCGAGATCCCCATGGTGAGCCTCGAAATTGAATCACCCGGTATATGTCATGTATTTCGATGGGGATAACCACAGATTCTTGGGGCAAAAATAAGACGATTTAATCTATATTGTCTATATGCAAGGTATTTTCATTTCGTTGTTACTGTTTCCAAGTTTACATCAACCAAAAAAAATTTTTTGTTGTAAGGAATGCGCTTCTGAATTTCTCATTTTATTCATATTTGGTATAATAAATTAGAAAGATAGAACACATCTGTTGCGAGGATATTGAGTCATGTCATTGTACGCAAAGCAGTGCGCAAAGCATGGGTGCCATATGCCAACTTTTTCAGCACACGGTTGTCGAGGCAATCCAGCTTCTTGACAATAGTGACAGTGTGCGAAGACTGAAAAGAACTTTTTGAGTTGGTGATGTTGCAAAAACAGAGAATTTTGGATATACCATGAAGGGATATACAAAGTATGCAGCGTAAATAGACAACTTTTTGCGCCGAGCGGCCACGGAAAATAAAAAAAAAACAGTAGGTACATGGAAATACCACCAACTCACTGCTTTAAAATTCTGAAATATCGATAAACATACATCTCTCCAAGACTGTACATATGTACAGTCATGGAAATAAGTAAGTTCGTATCGCTATCGCAGGATTTGAAAATAGTATGTCGGTTATATATTCGTGTACTGTTCTACCTCGATCCGGCCGCATCGCAAAAAGTTGTCCGTCACGAGGTGGTTTTTCGATGGATGTAATGTAACGGGATTTAGTTTATTTTTAGCGTGTCCGACCTTTTCCTTAATGTGATATCTTCATTGCAATGTAATAAATGAAATATGATCACTACAGTTAAGTTTACGAGTAGGTAATGCATTTAATTAAATATAGAATTACTTTTATAATAATATTAATTTAACATGTTTGATAATATGATACGAAAAGCTCATTTTAAGATATTGCGTAATATCATGACACATTATATAAATGTATGTTAACTAATACACATATTAATTACGCAAGTAAATGCCTTAGCCCAGCAGTAGGATGACGGGCTTAAGTAAGTAAGTAAGTAAATGCGCAAATCAACTTGATGCCAAGGATTATCACTAAATATAGACTATTTCAGAATTGTAATATTAAAATATATTCACTAAATGTAAATAAGGACGAGCATTATTTTGTATGAAGGACAATGGAAATTTTATATCTGTATTTACTTTACAGCAGTTAATGTTCAATTATCTTTCATGACATCTAATACATGCTTGACAACCAAAATAATTTCATTTATAGCAATATATACAGGTGTCCCACGTTTCTTCCGCAAAACAATTTTTTTCAGAAAGTAAATTGCTTTTTCAATTCATTAAAAAGTTACAGCCGTTTGAATTATTAACAATATCTTATATATATATAATATCTGCTAATTGAATACAGTATTCAATTAGCTTTGAAGAAGCGAGCAACATGGCTCGCGAAACGTCAGCATTAACAAATCTTGACACACGGCATAACCCGGAAGCAGTTTATTTTCTAAATGATTCTGGCCGTGAAAGCCTACGTACTTATTTAATGTTGTTTGGTATCGTTAATATGTGTAACGACCCTGACTGGGGTGATCAGAGTGTTATTAATAAGTAATAATAATAATAAATAGCCTTTATTAGCCAACACAAAAAAAAAACACAATTTATATACATAAATGGGGCTAATAGGCGTGGGTTCAGGAAATTCCTGATCTTCCACCCAAACCCAGCGAAAAGATACACATACACTTATACATTTACAATCATACGCTAATATCAACATTTCGCTATAGTCTCTACATTTCGCGATAGTCTCTACACATCAACCTCAACACAACATCTACACAATAATCAGTAGCCGCAACAGTCAGCAGTGCAAACGATGGCACACCCACGCCTCACACATATGATATCATAAGGCGCCAACCTGCTCAGACATCAACATATTTTTACATTGACCACACGTCAACAGGCATCGCGTTCCATATCCGCGCAAAAGCGTACCGAAAAGACCTGTCTCGAATAGCCGACCTACACTGAAAAAAATTTGATGTGAATTTACAGTAGGATTAGGTTTTTTTTTTGCCTGCGACAATCAGTGTAATTTTACATCTCAATTGTATTTTTACATTGTCATTGTATATTTACACTGTGATTTTACAAGAATTTGGCTGAAATATTACACCGATTTTAATGTAATTTTAAGTGATATATGGGGCAATGCGTAATATATAAACATCAATTTGAATGTAATTTTAAATGGAATATAAGGTAATGCGTAATAATTTTACATCCATTTCAGTGTAATATTCAATGAAATATGTAGTATTTTTGATTTGTATAATTTTATTCTGATCTTGAGTAGATATTAACATTATCTCTCATATAATACAAAAAAAAAACAGTAACATCATGCACCTAGTCAAACGTTACAATACTACGGTCAAACAAAATGGTATAGATAATATTACTTGTAAAAAAAATAATTATGTAGACGTACATACAAGTATAAAATAGTTTGAGGGACATAAAAATACATTAAAACTACATTAATAAGTACTTAGCGTACGCAAATACTTAAACATAGAAAACACACGGATAAATATATAAATGCACTTCGGGCAACCATGAACACACATACTTGTTCACTCTTTTTCTTACAAACACACTTGGTGCAAGATGTTCCGCATCTGTATCTGTAAGAACAAGGGAACATATTAGACAGAGACAAAAAAGTTAACCTAAAAAGAAGATTGCACATTATCTTTCTGTTGGTATAAAACCCTTCAATCTTAAAGCAAATTTTCACAAAGAAACGTAGAAGACTGTACTTACAGCTTTCATCCAGGTATGGCGTTAACTTTAAGACAACAATATCTAATGGCTAATTGTCGTCGTTGGTGATCTACAAAGGCAATACAATCGTTCTGCAGTGTGACATGGTATTTTAACCTACACCTACATGGTATCTAGATAAGTTTTAGTGCACTGTATCATTGTTACTTACCGGAGACAAAAATACATCGCGCCCAACTACATATTGCACTCGATGGTATGCGTGCCGGCGTTCGTTTGCAAAACAGCTGATCAAACGTAGCGCATGCGTCTGGGCGTTACAATATCAACACACCCGCTATTATAATACTTAAAAAAACATCATACCGTAATTTTACGAATTTAAGGTATATTTCCATTGTATTTTTACTAAAAGATCATTGTAACAGAAATAAAGCAGCAATATCGCTGTAATAGTACACAGACTTGTAAAAATAATTTTAATTACGTGCAATTTTTATACTTACCACATTTCTATTGTAATTTTCACAATGATTTATGTGTAAGTTTACAGCAATTTTTCTCAGTGTACGCCGAGGAGTCGCCAGTCTCCGTAGTTGCCAGATGCCTGAGGTTCAGATGGTGGACGTCAGTTCCAAATCTTATCTTACAATCTAAGTACTGGGCGCCTTACTGTTCACAATGTTGAACAACAACCTACAACAACGCCTTATTAGTTATTTGGTAATCGTAACTCTATTTTAACCCCAAGCAGGCAATTATGAGTAAAAGCCATTGTTATTCGTGTATTGAAGAAAACAAAACTATACATATTAACACTCCTTAAATTATGCATCTGGTATTCGGTAGGGTTGGATGCAGCTTCCTGGACGTTCTTGGCCCGCGAACCGAACACACTTTTAGGTACCGAACGACTACTCTAAATTTTTCCTATATGATCGCGTGAGGCCCATTTTAGGTAATTCACTAACATAGTTATGATCACTATAGTATTGAACAATTTTCGGTTTTAAGATTTCGTCTATGAGTAAAACTGGTTCTCTTCCAAGGAGTAAACCGAATGGACTGTAACCTGTAGAATTATGTACGTTCATACGGTAAGCCATTAAAACAAACGGGATCCATTCATACCAGTCTTGTTGTCTTTTTGAAACATAATGTGAAAGAATGTCCATAAATACTCGATGGCTACGTTCTATCATACCATTCGATTGAGGGTGATTTGGGGTTGTATGAATTTTGTCTATACAGAGATATTTACAGGTCTCCTTAAAAACGCGTGACATGAAATTACTACCCTGATCTGTAATGAGCTGTTTAGGTGCACCATGCCTTGCAAGAATTTGTGTTACAAAAGCTTTAGAAACTATGTCTGCTTTTTAATCAGGCAACGGTACAGCTTCTACATATTTGGTAAAATAATCTTGACAAGTGAGGAGATATTTATTGCCTGCATAAGACGTGAGAAAGGGTCCTACAATATCCATTCCTACTCTTTCAAATGGTTCGAGTACTTCTGGAAAATTTTGCATAGGTGCTTTTCTAAGGTGCGGACAAGTCTTACGTTGACAACATGAAGGGCATTCTGTACAAAATTTTAACATTTGCAATATTAGAACAAAAGAAACGTGATTTTATCAACGAAATGATTTTTGCTTGTCCGTGAGCACAGCCCAGGCGCACACTTGCGTTCATCGTAGCAGAATTTTATTCCCAAATATGAAACTCACAACTTTTTATGATACACTGCCCATTATTCGGTAGCAGATTTTTCCGCGATTATTAGACTTGCGACTTGTTATGGAACTGCACCTATGAAGGGTAATTTTTCTCACGATTTGTTATTCAACTGCATCCATTAAGAGTATTACACCACTTTCGATCTTTTTTTTATCAAAAAGATATATTAGTACATAATTGTTGTCCAAAACTTTGTCAAACCGAAAAGAACTATTAAAAATCGAAATTTTATTAAAATATCTTCGTAAATATCATTTGAATTGAATTGTGATTAAAAACATACTGGAGCAACTGTTTTTTAGTTAAACGTGAAATGGAATACTACACATTTACGTTGATAAGCTATTTTGTATCACTTGACGGTTGTAAGAATTCAAACAATTAATATGTCATTATTTTTTAATGTTCATGAAACTTTGTATTTAGTGATTTGGGGTAATTCTGAACTACAAGAAGAATTAGGGAATAATGAAAAATTTGTCAAAAATGGAAATTTGTTTTTCTCTCCAACCATTTATCCGATTTTGGTGATTCTTTCACTCCCTGGTAGCCTAATTTTTCAGAAGCAGTACGGATGACGAATTTTTATTCAACTTTCAGTTTTGAGTATGTACAGGATACATTTTTTGTCTCAACTTCGAACTATTATATTTTCGGGAAAATGTAAAAAATAACCTTATTTTTTAATATTCACAAAATTTTCTATTTAGAGTTGTTCTGTACTCTGCACTAATTCAAATCAAAAGTCTTTGATAAACAATCCTTAATATGACAGATAAAAAAGACACGCCCAGATAAAAAAAAGATCAAAAATTAAGAGCCTAATAAAATTGACCTAACGGGTGTGTGGAAAGAATATGGTACGTACTGAATAATTATTTTTCCTAAGACTTTATTTTTAAAAACATCATTATCGCATTATAAAAAAATTTGATGTGGCCAGGCACATGACTTTATCATACTATATATAAAATTAATAGTTTAGCTGCATGAGATATTATTTGATCCAGATCGGCTATGTCTGCATTAAAATTAAACTAGTAGACCTAGACAGATATGTCCATTAAAGCTGCGTTCGGATATTGTACTCCGTTGATACCGGGTACACCGTCCAAATGACACGTGTTATTGGGTGTAGAAAGTGTGAAGGTGCGTTCCGATTGGTGGCAATGGTTGGTAATGGCGGTGGTAGCAGACGAAATTATAGTGTTTCTCACATGTCGTGATGGTGACACATATTAGTTTGCATGTACATAAACTGAGTCACTAGCAAATTCTATTAGATATACTATAATAGCGTCTACTACCACTGCCATTAGCACTAATGAAAACGCACCTTAACGGTGTACAATATCCGAACGTAGCTTGTATTGACAGTAGTATTGTCAAAGCATTAGCGTTTTACACTATCTACACCGTCATTAAAATCACATCTGACATTTAATCTGACATATCCTGGCTGCTAGTTTTAATGCAGTACGACCGATCTCGATGAAATAGAATTTGCTCATGCAGCTAAACTATTGATTGTACCAAAAAATGTCATAGTCATAAATTATTCAGAATTTCCTCTAGTTTAATTTATTATTTAACTATTTCGACGAAATTCCAGAAATGCAGGCTAATTTATAAAATCTTTCAAAAATGCTAACACTAAACCTCCAGTTCCTTTGGACCCATTTTAACAGAAAGCTTTTCAGCTCTAAGTTTGGCCATGAAACTTCTAAATATGAAGTTTCGTCCCGATACCTTTAGTAGTTTCTCCGGAATCGTCGCCACAAAAAACGGGTACACACACACACACACACACACACACACACACACACACACACACACACACACACACACACACACACACACACACACACACACACACACACACCCACATCCACACACACACACACACACACACACACACACACACACACACACAGACATTTTTTGTACCTTGGTCAAAAATGTTCAGGGGACCCAAAAAGACATATTTCCGCTAAAATCTCAAAAATTTTTTTTGGCACGATTGCAATACTTTACATACTACGTATGATAAAGTAAAAATGCCAAGTTTACAGAAAAAAAATCTAGAAACATAGTATTTTTTATATTTTCAAATGAGACACAAAAAACTGTATTAGCAGTTAATCACTTTTCTGAGGGTTTTTTTGTATGCTGCCCGCCGAAGTTCTTATGTGACCCGCGCCCATAAATGGGGAAACACGCCCAGAGTGTCAGTTCAATTCAGAGAGAGAGATGGCGCTATCGATGTGGCAATCCTAGATAAGGAATGGCGCTCTGTTGATGCTAGGAAGTTCGAATCAATTGTCGTTCCCTCGGTGCATACGTCAAAATAGAGCAAACTCGCAACGGGCGATCTGCGACATAAAAGTACCAAGATATTTGTTCAAGATACTGCTCGTCATCGATTCGAATGGAAATCGCGAAGGAGTTCGAAACAGGAAACTCTACTTACAATCTAATTTATTAGTTTCGCCGTGTATTATCTCATGTATCAGCTATGCACAATAAAATCTCCCATGCTAGCGATGATAAGAAGTATTTTCTGCTACAAACATACACGAAACAACGGCTAAGTAGATTACAGATAAAAATGTCTTCGTTACAGCTGAATCTGTATTGTGTCATAGCATTATAACTGGTAAATTATATGAAACGAATTAATTCGTTTTAATTGGCTTACTTTAGTTTGCTATAAAAAACGGCCAGGAGGATAATTTTGCAATTTGTTTGAAAACAATATGCGTATGTACTTTCAGTGGCGGACCTTGAGCTGTTGCGCCTGGGGCGGTCACCAATTTGCCGCCCTTTCCAAGTCAATCAAAATTAATTGATGGTGTTGTTAACATTACTGGATATCAACAGAAATTAATAAACACACATTTTATGTCTTTTGGTTAAACAGATTGTACCCATGGATTGTACAAATACAATAGACATATAATAATGTACATAACATGTAAGCGTATTTATAAATATATCCTTCTTGCTTTTTTATTCGAAAATTCTTGAATTCTCTCTATAGAAAGTTACGCTAGATTTCGCCATCATAAATAGCTCATTGTTGATCAAAGATAGTTTTTTATCAATTTTAGTTTGGAAAAGCTGCTTTCACAACTGACGACACATACGGCTATTGTTAAAAAAATTCTTAGCAATATTACTATGTTTGGAACAGAGTTTGCCAGCCTGTATTTTTGAATGAATATTAAAACTTCAAGAGGCTTTAGTCCGCTTTTCCAACTGCTCGTCGTCAATGACAAGAAAGTTATTCACGTGATATTCAAAGTTTGTGTTGATAAGATTACATGGTATTAGGAAATCATAATTTTTTTTGCAAGGACATGTAGTTGCTCAAAACAAACTGTTATTTCTTGGAGAACTCTATCCAGCGACAAAAGCATTTCCCGTTGTATCTCCTCTTCTAAAATATATCCCCACGTCTCGCGAATGTTCACCACTCATAATCTTTTTCCTTCTAACTCGACGGTCAGTGGAAATCTCCAACTCTTCGCACATTTTTTTGGCTGCTGTAACTGCGTTTTGCATTAGCGTGCCCCTTTGTCCACTGAAATACATTTGTACAAAATTTGTTTTAAGTCTGATGGATATTTAACGCCTGTGTTTGGAGATATTGTTATGGGTTGTTAACTTCGAAAAGGACGGATATGCATTAAATTGAGCTAGCACAGAAAAGAAAGCGATTCCAATGAGTGGAGTAATATTCCAGCGTCTGATATTTTTTTCCTCAAATATTAGTTTGTCTAACGCACTTAAAATGTTTAAGAAATGTTTTTTTACAATTATTATTACTACTTCTACTCTTGCGTTTCAACGAGTTTCTACACTGTGCTTAACACCTTGACCAGTGACAGAAAGTAAAATATCTCATCAATGAGTGGAAGACGAGAAAAAACGAAAAAGACATTCGCTAAAGAATATTACTCCAATGAGTGGAGTAATATTCCAGCGTCTGATCGTGTTTTAATATTTTTTTCCTCAAATATTAGTTTGTCCAACGCACTTAAAATGTTTAAGAAATGTTTTTTTTTTTACAATTATTATTACTACTTCTACTCTTGCGTTCCAACGAGTTTCTACACTGTGCTTAACACCTTGACCAGTGACAGAAAGTAAAATATCTCATCAATGAGTGGAAGACGAAAAAAGCGAAAAAGACATTCGCTAAAGACATTATTAGCAGAGTTGTTTATAATCCTTGATTCTGTTGATAACAACATTATTATAGTATTTGTATTTTTAAATAAATTAGAAATATAAAAAATGCCGCCCTAAAACAAAACCCCCCTCGGTACGCCACTGTGTACGTACCAAACACGGAAATAAATCGCTTTTTCAGATTTGTTTAAGGATACCCACTCCGGAAATGCGTTTCACAAATAATTTGGACTGGTTCGGTATCAACCGCCAACCTGGCACCTTACCCCTTCCATTTCGCTTTACGCGAAATTGTCAACTGTTGTTCGAACAAATGCGGTATTTAGCAATAATTTGATACCTGAACCAATATGTTTGTTGGTAAATACAATTTGCTTTACTAATAACATCATGTTGTCGCAACAATTACGACGATGTTCACAGTTGTACTTGGTGCTCCTTCTTGTTCAACAGAACTAGAACTTTATGGGAAATAAAATGATCAACAAATGTAGTTTTGTTGCTGCAAACAATTCCGTTTTTAGCGTAAACAACAGATTTTGATAGCTTAGCTGTATTTAGTAAATAACAGATATTTTATTCGGTATATTTGCTAGGCCAACCAGTGGTAGGTAAATAGTATTTAACATATAGTTTATTGGTCGAATATGAAGAAAAATTAATAATCATTGCTTTCGAATATGGCAGCGCACTGAATAAGTAATCGTGATCAACGTCAAAACTGTTTACCTATTATGAAAAGAATCATTATATTTTCTTTTACATCTTGTCGTTAGATTGTAAAGACTGCACCATGTCACTTAAACTTAAATGGTAGAATCACCGTTTTTCAACATTGTCTCGTGTTTTTTTCAAGCCTGGCGGAGTTCCACTAATGAATAGACTTGACAGCATACAGAGTCAACGGCTTCCTCATACGTTGGAATGTACATAAATAGCTTTGATCATAAACTTTGCCCTTAATGTGCAATTCTAAACCACAAATTTAGTGCAACGCAACCCGGGATTATTTATGCATCATATGGAATGGAATGGAATGTATTAAACCAGATTGTGTAATAACGCGCTATCCCTTTTGATTTTATTTAAAAAGTACATTCTATGTATCCTGTACATTTATTATTATTATTATTATTAACCATTATAGACCTCTGTGTTGATTGTGTTTTCAACACTATTTAATTTATGTTAAGAATCTTGTCGATTGTCGATGTTTTTCCAAATTGGTGTACAATCTTCAATTTCTTTTAGTGTTGCAGATAATGAGCTGTGACGTCCAATATCACCAGGATGTCCAATATAGAAAACAAATAAAGAACAACAATAACGATTTTTTTCTGATTTTGGTAAAACCTCGATTCTTGGGAATATGGATTTTTCGTATGGTAGCGTTCTCGATAGTTTTCTTTGCGTAGCATAGGAATCAGGAACCTATCGTGTCTACTTTTATACATTTAACTTTCACTTTTACTTAATATTTTAAGTTTATTTCGAGACCCCTTTGAAAATTCTAAGAGATGGGGATGTATTGCTAGAAATATGTCAAACGTTCTAAAATCATTTTTTTTTCATTTTTACGTTTCAACGTTTTCGGATCACATACGCATTTAGCGTAAATAAATCTATCGGACCTGATCACTTTTGTTTCGCAAAATCCATATTGCTTAGAGTAATCGATATTTTTTATTTTAAATTATACTTTTTCTCGAAAATAATCTGATATGGCCTAATATTTAATCATTGTGGTATTCAAAATAAAACCCTCTAATAAATTTCACAATTAAAAAAAACTTTCTACTTAAAAAAGTCATGCTAAAGAATAAGTTACGCACCAAACAAAATACCAACACTTGAAGCAGAACCAACATACTTTTGTTTAAACATGTTTATAAAGCAACAATTACAGCAATTATTACCTACTATTTTACATACTGGATAACTCTGTTTTAAATATGCTTTTTTTCTTGACACAAACTACACAAATCTATCCTATATTATTCCAAACTATTAAAATTGCGTTACTTATCTGTAAAATCATCCATTGTGCGTACCTTGCATGCTATAGTATTCAAAGGAAATAGTTTTTTACTTAGTTTACATTATTATCGTCATTAAATATTTTATATTTATCATCGTAACATATTTTTCGTGTAGTTTGGTTTTTATACAGGCTGTATCTAAAATAGATGTATTAATTTTGAAGGTTTATATAGCTCAATATAACAAAAAATATTTAATTTTTTTTTTCGCAGTTGAAAATCTTATTATTAGCCCACTGTTTTCATAATGTGAAGTCGCTAAAAGTATTCTTGAAAATTTTTCTCTGGTTGGCAACCTTAAGTCTTATGGGAAGTAAATAATTTTCAATCCTTAATGACAAATTGATCGTTAAACTAAAGAACGCTTACTGGAGGTTGGATTTACCTCTGGCGGACCAAATTATGGGATGCGTGAATTCTGGCCCAGCGTCGGTATAAACCAATGAAATCAAACTAGATTAGTATAGACCTAAAACTATAGCAATGAGAGTTGTCAAATAACGTGGTATTCGACCTGCTGTTGGGTGGCAAGTGGCCACTGGCCACACTTCTTTGTATCTTAGCTGTTCTGGATAGAGGCGAGGCGTGGTAGTTATGCTACCCTTCCACCCATTACCACACTGCGCGCTCGTAACATCCATCTCGGAGAAGCCAATGGGGCCATGTGGCATAGGTGTGCAGCTACAATATAGCTATACCCCACATAATCCATATTCATTATTCCAACTGATTTCCCAACAGCGCCAAACTTAATTATGACTAAACTGATACAACTGCCCCAGCAGTGTCATCGTACACAACCAATTTCAAACATTAGCGGGATTGACGTAAGTTACCCATCTCAGCACTCAGCAGTCAAGCAGTCAAGTAAGCTTTAGTAACTCTTTACGAGCTTACTTGAGTTAATTGTGACGTGACGAGTTTTATTGCGAGAATGCCATACCTGGCCTTACTTGATGTCACTTGACCCTACACGCAGTGCCGGATTAGCTATGAAGGAGAAGTAGCCAATGCTACAGGCCCCGCGCCTCGGAAGGCCCCGCGGCTCCGGTGGCCCCTCGCCATGCCAAGTCCAGGCAGAATAAAACTCAGCATTGACGGCGGCCTGGACTGGAATTTGTTACCAGCTTTCAACTTTTGTTTAGATTAGGTTACCGGGCGATAACACACGAGGGCTGTCGGTATTCAGGCAGCAAATATCCAAATTGTAGATGTTGTGTGATTGCCTTGTGGTTTCACCGTTCTTGTTCTATTCGTGGAATTTACTGTTTATTTGAAAATTATTTTAAATTTCTAACACTAGTGATTTGAGGAAATCGTTGAACATAAGAAAATTACGTAAAAAGTTATTTATTAGTTTGCATACTCTCCAAATTACAAACAAAACTAAAACTTGGTATTATCTAATACAATGTATCCTCTTGTGTTGATTGTTTGATCATAATAATAGTTCTGTCCAAACATCCAAGGTTCGGTAATTATGCAAGGTGTACAAAAACTAACGTAACAAGAAAATATCTGGTCATCTGATAAATTTATAAGAAAAACATTGAAAAATAAATTCTAGGAAATGACAAGCTATAGATCTGAACTACTTTTGAAAATACAGAATGATTCATTTGCATGTAGCAGACAAAAGTTCAATACTGTGGAGTGGAATACCTCAGTATATTTGTTTCAGTTTTTGATACTCTATTACAAATTTACGCTGAAAACCTCATATCCATAAGTTAATTCGTTCATAAGTTATGAGCCGAAAAAAGGGAATTATTTGAAAAGAATTATTTTTATGTATTGTAATCAAGTTACCTTTGACGTTGTGACAAATAGGGGTGTGCAATCTCAGAAATTTGTGATCTATCACAATCTGATCTAAAAAAATCGATCAAATCGAAAAGAGCGATTTAGATTGGTCTAAATAAAAAGAGCAACTATCGCTCTTTTCTATCTGACCAATCAATCGATTATTTTGCCCAGCTCTAATTCGCAAGTGGTCCCATGTAAAATACGCAACCATGCACTCACGTCTCACATGTGGTCGATTAGGTACTTCGATCAGATCGATACTCTCGATTTGATCGACCACCATACATCAATCATTTCGATTGCGCACATCAAGTGTGCACGTATTTTACATGGGACCACCGCACCGATTTATTTAGAATATCAATCTAATAATACATCTTTTCGATCTGATCGATGTTTTAAATCAAATTGATCATAATTTGTGATCGATAGAAATGTCACGACACGCCTCTATTTGTGACAACGTCCACGGTAATTTGATTACAATGAATAAAACTTTTGAAATTGTTTTCTCATGTTGTTTCTCAGGTTTCTTGGCCCTTAACTTGCGAACGAAAAACTTATGGTACGAGGTTCTCACGAATGAATTTGTAATTCCATAGAGTACCAAAAACTTAATAGATAATATACTGGGTTGCAAATGAATCAGTCTGTATATTTAAAAGTACTTCAAATTTTTAGGTTAACACATTTGAACATTAAGTTTTATTTGAATGTTTTTCTTATAAATTTATCAGAGGACGAGATATTTCATGGTTGCGTTACTTTTTGTGCACCCTGGGGACAAGATCGCCTAAATCCATCACCTTAATGAACATTGAATGTGATTTACTTACAAAATTTGGCTATTGTCTCTAAATTTGCTCACATTAAATCAAGAAAAGTATTATTTTTGTAAAAAATGTTTTATTTAAATCCTACATCTTACTAAGGGCGTCTTGATAATATTTGCTACAGGCTCCGCGCTAGCTTAATCCGGCACTGCATACCCGGTATAATCATGTGTAACGATTTGTTATTCAAAATTACAATGGTATGTGATAATGTTGATACGTTTCTTTACAATATCGTTAAGTAAAAAATAAGAAATAATGAAAATTGGTTAAATATTACAAAAGTTATTGCACTTCAAAGTTAAGCAAAATAGGTAAATATTAGGCGATCCTTAATTGTGCCGGTCAGTGTATTACGTACATTTATCGATCGTTTTAGAGATCATGTTTTCGAAATCGAATATTTTAGAATGACATGGGAAAGCAATTATTAGAACATTAAAAGCCCAAATTTGCATCAAATCGAATTCCGGTAATTTGTGTTTTGTAGATTTGAAACTCAATGACATAAAATGTACATGCATCGACACTTCAACTTAACACAAGAAATAGTTCAATTCTTGTAACCACAGTCAACATCAGACGTTTGCGAGACCTTGTATATGAATACAATAATGATAATAATAAAGAAAACGATAACATTACGATAACATTGCAGTGTAGATATTATTCTACTATTGTATACTCCAGTTGTCGTACATTGTCGGAAAGAAGAAAATATCTATTCCTGAAGTATTTGTGACGGTATATGTATATAGTAGCTAAAAATTAATTCAACAAATTTTGTATATGCCGTACATATCAATTCGTTATACTTCCATAATAAATAAATAAATCTCAAATAAATAAATAACAAACCGGTGTTGTACCTACGAACCGATTTGTGCAGGATTTGGTGAAAATACTATACATACGACATGATTGAACAGTAAATTGCCAATACAACATTACCTCAGTATATAAACCGGAAGTGCTATGCACTTCAAATTCAAATTTCACCCCTACAAAAAAATCTGAAATTCCAAACAGATCGAAATCTCTCCATAAGGGCTCGGTTTGTTCGTTCGCGAAAAAAGCGGAGAGCAACCCAAATATCCGATTGGCTGAAAATAAAATGCAAATAAGAACGATACGTATCAGCGTGCCACGGTGTTGACATTGTACGGGAAAACGTGGAACTACGTAGTTAGTATTCATTCCCAAATGTGTACCTTGAACACTGAATGATTGTCATTTTTTTAGATGGAAACGTGACTGTGAATAAATAATTAAATTTAGAAGCCCCGCCATAAGAAGAACTATTATAGAATCTCTACAAATAGGTACTTTATATGCATACAAAGAATAGGTAATATTTACCACACCAAGGTCTCACTAAGCTTTTTTGTTTGTGTCCATGAGTTTAATTTTGCAATTTCTTAAGGTTGTTCTTATAATAAATTATTATTATAGTTTTTATATAAATTATATACTGAATGTAAAAGAATTTACGTTGGTTGTTATTTTCACAATATTACTAAGAATTGAAAATAATTACGTCATTTCAATCTACCACCCTACTGCATACATCTTTTTCGCTTGGCTACATAAGGATTGATTACGATACTCTTAAACTGTTTCGTTGATGATAATTACTCACTACTACATTCTTCTCGTGTATTTATAACACTTCTTTCCTAATGGTGTAATTTTGCTTATTGGTATTAGCAGTAGGTGTCCGCTCATTTGAAGTCCTTTATACCAGCATATCGAATAAAGGTGATAAAACTGATATTTTCCAGTGCTTTGGTTTGAACTTGTCCTACTGGCTTCTTGGACCGGCAATTCTAAGAAGTAATTAACAATAATTTGTTTGAGGTTTGTTTGGGTTGACGTTCACTACGATAAATGAAGTTCCTCTTGTAATGTCGGCAGATAGGCATCAGTGTCACTCTACGTGTAAGGATATTTGTCTTGTGGCTGTTGTTGGTTGTAATTGTATATATGTTTCACCTGGATTTGTGAGAATGTGTACCATTGATGCTAACTTAAGTAAACTTGATTTTCACCGTCTGATGAAGGAATACATTATTCCGAAATATTGCGATGCAAAGAAAATAGTTTCATTTATTGTAGTGAACGTCAACCCAGGGCCGCCGCCAGCCCCTTGAGCGCCCGCGTGCATAACCAACTATGCCGCCCCGTCCCAATTCCTGTTTACACTAAAAATTGCACTAAAAATATCACTTGTAAACAGTCAACTTAATACTAAACATTAGCAGAATTGCTTGTGTTGTAAATAGTGTGACTAGTACTAATTAGTACTAAGTTCGTGTAAGCATGGCATTACTTTCCACGAATAGTGTTTTATCAACTATTAACAATTATTAATTATCAAAATCATTTTATTATCTTCACTATATAGTGACTGAACTTATCAATATATAAATAAATATGTATATAGGAACACAAAAAACAAAACACAACTGTCTGTAGGAACTGTACATTCCTTGACTTTATACTTACGAAATCTGCTATAAATTTTGATGTATCCAAACTATCCAAGATTTCATGTTCTATTGAAACAATGGATAGATTATTAAGGCTATCCTGGTACACTTATGCTATAAACTATAGATGAGCGTAAATAATTTTTTATGATTTTCAAATTGGAAAACGATCTTTCACCAGATGCTACCGAAACCGCACATCACGAAACGTTGTCTCAATTCAAAGCAACCTTTGCTAATCCAAAAAAACGGTTGTTTTATATATAC
Source organism: Aphodius sticticus (assembly GCA_963966075.1). Lineage (NCBI taxonomy): Eukaryota > Metazoa > Arthropoda > Insecta > Coleoptera > Scarabaeidae > Aphodius > Aphodius sticticus. The sequence continues at coordinate 66,919,450 of OZ014506.1, forward strand.
GCTAGAATATATATAGTTGATTGATGAAAACCGTTGTTTTGATTATAAATGGATACTATACTTATTTGACTTAAGAATTTGTTCTTTTAAATCAAAAGGTTGGGTAGTTAGTTTAATCAGCCCACATTCTTGGATTAAACATACACCTACTTCTTTTATATTTTACATTGAATCCAATTAACGTATCCAAAGAAGAATATTGTTATCTTCCAATTAGAGAAGGTACCCAGGGTCCCCTGTTAGCCTCATTTCCATCAATACTAGAGCTGTTGACGGTATAATACCACAAACACTGGTGCCGCATAGACATGTATGCGGTTATATACCCTCAAGGAGATCCCTCTTACGACGAGAAATTAAACCTCCATCTATCTTCTTAAATCAAAACAATAGTTTTCTTAAAGAAAAACATTTAGGTTGATTTATATTAAAGAAATTTTGTTATTACAAATATGTGTTGTCTTAAAACAAACAATTTATGTTAATTGTAGCGCTTTCGGGTTGTGTAGCCATCTTCAGGAGTTAAACTATGGCATAGTATGGCACCAGCATAGCGAGCAGTGATGACACGTGAACACGAAAATTGTGGTACAAATTCAATGTTATGATATCACGCCTGGATCAATGGGCGTGTACAACCACTTCTAGCAGAAATCGCTAGCGCTAGCGGCGCCGTCGGACCGGCTGAACGGTTACACGAGAAGTATATTATCTCCGCTCGCAAGATGGCGACCGTTTAGTGTCAGCGCTTACCAAGCGCTAGCACCGCTTTGCTAGCGCTGGCCAGCGCCGGATGTGGTTGTACACACGCAATGATAATATGTGCTGTTAATTTATCCTTTCTGACGTTTAACTCCTGAAGATGGCTACACAAGCCGAAAGCGCTCGAGTTTAATATCTTACTAAACATTTAGTTTACAATAAAACAAACTTGTTTTATTTCACACCTACAATCGTAATACGGTAGACTAATAAATGGAGAACTTCATCAAAGTAATTTATGTTAAGAATTTAGAAAATAAACTGCTTCCGGGTTATGCCGTGTGTCAAGATTTGTTAATGCTATTTTTAGCATTAACAAATCTTGACACACGGCATAACCCGGAAGCAGTTTATTTTCTAAATGATTCTGGTCGTGAAAGCCTACGTACTTACTATGTTAAGAATGTAATTTTCTTAAGATTAGACAACCATTTTCTGTGTGCGGGATAGTAAGCAATAACAATTGATGTGTTTGGAAAGGTAGCAATCAAATCATTTTTTAAAAGATACTGTAAAATATGATGTTGATCACTAGGCTGATTATCTGTAAAATGCTGCTTTAATGCATATATTTCATTATACACATCGGTGCCGTCAATGTCTGCAGCCTGATTTCTTGAATCATCTGTTAGTTTGAGTTGCAAATCTTTGCAAAGATTTTGACAATTCGTCGCTGGTGTAATTAAATAACCTATTGTCAAAAAAACAAAGACATCAAAGTGTTTTTAATTCTTCAATTCTATTTTTTCATAATATTAAGATCTGCGAGCGATAGGGTATGGTATGGTATATGTAGAAAAGCTAGTTCAGCGTTGATTTCGCCAACCACTTTGGTAGCTTAGGAAATAATCAGTTTCTTTGCAATACGCGATAACTTGGGTATTTAACCCGCCATCCCCCAGTTACACCCGCCATCTACTAGCCTCTACTATGTTATCAACAATACGTTTAGATGCCAATAGGTGGCTGTGTAGACTATTATCATACATTAATTGGAATTTGAAGAAGGCATAACTGAGGAAATAATACAATTTATAAATGAAATGCTCTATGATAATGAAAATGAGTTTGAAAATGATTAGATTCCTACATTTGCCGCCCCCTTAAAGGTGCCGCCCGCGTGCGGTGCACGCCTTGCACGCCCGCTTACGGCGGGCCTGCGTCAACCCAAACAATCCTGAAACAAATTATATGTTTTTGCGTTGAAATAAGACTCCTCTCACCTAGAAATTGACAATGACCTATAAAGGTGGTGATACCACGGTTGTGCGTACTACCTGGTCAGGGCCGGCCTGAGGCGGGTTCAGTGCGTTCCCCGGAACTCGGCCCCGCGCTGTATAAAGTGCCACTAGTTACCTCGCAGGGTTAGAAGTTAACCCTCGGCGCGGTTAAGGGGTTATGATATCACAAAAACAACGATTTGCGACAAAAACGATTGGACTCAGTCTAGGGGAGGCTATACAATCTTACCGCGGCAACAATGTTCGGTTGGCGCCATCTGGGCATGAGTAGAGATAGCACAGCATAAGGAGTGGGCATCCCCGAATCATGCTTAGAAAATTACTTCGCTACAGTACCGTTGCATCACCAAACGAACAAAATACATGACGTAGTTGTGAGGTGCTATTTACATATACATACTAACGTATACTGAATAGTCAACTTTTGATACCGAACTATGTCCGGCAACACACGTGCTTTCAAGTGTTTACTTAAATATAATAGTAATAATAACAATTTTGCATTTCGTTGTCTATGATCGTTATCACAGAATTTTCAAATTTGTCAAAGTTTTCTCTATATGCTTAAACAGAGAAAAACTTCCGCACAGAAAACTTGTGTAAAACTAGAAACAGAATGATAGACACAAGTTCTTCGGAGGATAGTTGCATTTTTGCATTTTATATTTGGCCAAACACAATTTAGCATTCCGTGAAACTTCAGACACTTCACTTCACACCTCATAATGGTATTTTTTTGGATTTAATAGAATTAATTGCAAAATTTATTCCAGTTTTAAATGAGCATTTAAATATATCAGTCACAAAAGTACATCAGTATTTGTTACATCGAATTCAAAATTAATTAATAAGTGTAATGGCAAACAAAATGCAAAAAGTAATAACAGATGCCATTAAGAAAGCCAAATATTATTCTATTTTATTGGATTCTACTCCTGATGTGAGCCACCATGAACAACTGTCAGTTGTTCTTCGTTACGTCTGTATATCACATGGCAATGTTGAAATAAAAGAACGTTTTATTAAATTTGAAGTTGTTCACGATACAACAGGAAAAGGACTTTCCGAAACAATAAAGATTATTTTGAGCAATGTAGGACTAAATTTGTTAGACTGCCGCGGCCAAGGATATGAGAACGGCGCCAAGATGAGGGGAATTTATCAGGGGGTACAAGCAAATATATTGCGTGAAAACTCGAAAGCGTTTTATGTACCATGCGGCAGCCATAGTTTGAATTTATTACTAGGAGACAAAATCTTCATCCCAAGCTTTATCTTTTTTGGTGTTTTACAAAAAATATATACGACATGTGCAGCATCAACATCACGTGGGGATGTTTTAACAAAACATGTCAAAAAAATTACTCCTAAGCCTTTGTCGGAAACAAGATGGGAATGCCGTTTTAAAAGTGTAAGAGCTGTTCGATTTCAACTTCCTGAATTTCTTCGCGCTACACGAAGTTGCTACAAACATATCCGACTATAAATTAAAAAATGAAATTTTGTCCATTGCCCGAAAAATAAATGAATTGGAATTTATAGCGAGTCAAATCATTTGGTACGAAATATTGTCTAAAAAATTTTGCAAAATTTTGCAGAACCAAAAAATGCATATCGATGTGGCCACAGAGCATTTAAAAGCATTTAAAAGAGCGATGGATTCGTAAATGCCGTTACAACAGCAAAAGAATTTGCACAAGAATTAGATGTAATCCCCAATTTTAAGTCTACATACCGAGGTAAAAGGAGAACATTTTTTTATTACAAAGGAGAGGATGTGTTGTCAACAATCAGCGATGAAGAAAATTTCCGTATAAATTTTTTTTACGATACTAGATACTGCACTAGTATCATTACAAAATAGGTTTTACCTATATGAAAACTATAAAAACATTATTGGTTTTTTATATATGAGTGAAATCATAAATATGGAAGAGCAACATTTACTCAAATGTTGTCAAGATCTTGCATCTTTTTTTGGAAGGAGATATAGAAGGATCGGATGTATACGATGAAATCAAGATGTTTTGGACTATTATGCAAGAAAATTGTTCAAGTCTTGACACAATGAAATATATTATAAGAAACAATCTCTCAGAAGCATACCCCAACTTATTAATCGCCTTGCAAATAATGGTGACAGTAACCGTAGCTTCAGCAGAGAGTAGTTTTCGCGCTTGAAGTTTATTAAGAATTACCTTCGCTCTACAATTCTACAGTAAGCCAAGAACGTTTTACATCTCTGGCTATTTTGTCAATCGAGAGCAAGATAGCAAATTCCGTTAATTTTGATGATGTTATTAAAGATTTGGCAACGAAAAATGCTAAAAAAGATTATTTAATACTACTCTATAATGTGAGTTACACAATAATGGTTATAAAATAAAGAAAAAATTAAAAAAAATTGTTTTGCCCTGCTCATTTTGGAACCCGGCTCCGCGCATTTTTTTAAACCCAGCCCCGCAAAAGCTTCGGCCGGCCCTGTACCTGGTCATACACCTCTCCCGCCCACTTAAAATTCGTTGTCAAAATACAGTTCGTGAAAAGGTACACTGCTTCTTTAATCAGTAGCAACGTGGAGAATAAGTCAAAACGGCCTGCGACTCAATGACCAGTGAAAATGTGGAATGAAATGTTTGTAGTTCTTTACTTTTGGTGTTGTTTGTCTTACGCATGGTTGCATGGTTTTCGATAAGTATGCTGCTAATGAATAGTTGGGAAACCTACTTCGCTGACGAATCCAAAGGTAAATTATCAGGATCATCGCCAAACCGTCGATACTAAGTTCCTTATGGGGGTTTAACAAAAAGGTTTTAATGTTTTTTTTTCGGGAAGCCATTTTGATCGAACCATCTCCTTCACTCGTCTCCTACCTTATCTGTTAAATTTATGTCGATTTTATGGTACGTGGCAAAGTCCAGTAGATCGTTTATCATTCTATTGTTGTCCTCCATTCTCAATATTGCCCTTAATTGCCCTTTATCTGCGGGGAATAGTGTCGTAGTTGCTATATTTAGAATGGAATAAAAAACATCTTTTTGCAAAATAAGATTCAATTCACTTCGGACCTGTAGAAATCTATAAATTATACAGGGTGTCTCACGGAACTGGTACATTAGAAGTTTCTCATGTTCTACTATTTCTGGAAACATGACATTTTGGAATTAGGATTTACTCGACCCTGAGCTCTTCGGCTAAAATATTCTCAAGTTAACTGTCACGTCCGGTCGCCGGAAGTCGTTATCAACTTTGTTATTTTAAATGGAATGATATAATTTTTATTTTATTTTTGGTTTCTACGTATCAAAACACATCATTTTTAATAAGGGTTCCCTATACCTAAATATCACCATTTTTGAGATTTTTGATTTTACTAATTTTTTGGTGATTTTCGCGGTGACTTTTAAAACTGAATATCTCGGTTATTATTGAAACTAGAAGTTTGATGATTTATGATCCAAAACTAGAAACATAGCCAAATACGACGATGTTTAGTTCATCATGATATATTATACAGGGTGTTCAAAATTTACAACACAATAATTGAATTTTCAAACGTAAAAAACTAATTTTTTTCAAATGGAACACCCTGTATACAGATACACCATTCGATAGGAAATTTTATTCCCTAACAATCAATATTACAGTTCCCTATATCCATCTTTAAAAGTTTTTGAGATATTGTTACTTTTTCTTTAAATTCATTTTAAATACTCCCATTTAATAATGGGAAAGTAGATACGAAATTTACAACGAAAATTTAAATAGTGATAGATATTTAGAAGTTTTGCGTGGATGTGTGAACAATTTTTGCGATACTCTTTCCTTCAATATTTTGCGCCTGCTTTTATCAAATGGATGGTGCACCGGCACATTCTTCGCATGTGGTATCCATTCAACCTAATCAGATGTTAGGTGACGGTAGGTGGTTCGGAAATAGGAGACCCTGGCGGTGGCCACCAAGCTCACTAGATTTAGCACCATTAGACTTTTATTTCTGGGGTCATGTGAAAAGTCAGGTCTATTCCACACCAGTTAATACTCGACAAGAATTGACTAACAGAGTAGTAGCCGCCATTAATGGACTTCAGCGACAAGAAATCCGAAGAGCGACGATGACAGTAGTACAGCGAAGTGTTTTAAAATGTTTGGAGCAGAACGGGCAGCATTTCGAACAACATAATTAAATTTTAATTTAAGTTAGATATCCCAAATCTATTATTTTAGTTTTAAGAAACCTTTTCAATATTTTTCTGTTTTCCTGCTGTTCCAAAGTTGTTACATTCCTATAAATAAAGCAAAAATCGTTTTGTATTTTGTTTCCATTCTTTTATACTGACAATATCTCAAAACCTATTAAAGATAGATATAGGGAAACCTAATTTTGATTGATAGGGAATACGATTTCCTATCGAATGGCGTATCGGTATATAGGGTGTTCCATTTGAAAAAAATGAGTTTTTTACGTTTCAAAATTCAATTATTGTGTTGTAAATTTTGACCAGCCTGTATAAGATATCATAATGAACTGAACACCGTCTTATTTGGTTATGTTTCTAGTTTTGGATCACCAATCATGAAACTTCTAGTTTCAATAATAACCGAGATATTTAATTTTAAACGTAACCGGGAAAATCGCCAAAAAAATAGTAAAATCAAAAAAACTCAAAAATCGTGATATTTAGGTATAGGGAAACAATATCAAAAATGATGTGTTTTGATACGTAGAAACCAAAAACAAAATAAAAATTATATCATTCCATTTAAAATAACAAAGTTGATACCGACTTCCGGTGACCGGACGTGACAGTTAACTTGAGAATATTTTACGTGAAGAGCTCAGATCGAGTAAATTCTTGTTCCAAAATTTTTCCAGAGATAGTAGAACATGAGAAACTTCTAATGTACCAGTTCCGTGAGACACCCTGTATACGTACAAAAAACACATTAAAATGTAATTAATTAACGAATCGTACGTTCTCGTCAGATTTTCGCTTTCCCAGCTTTCCCAGTTCCCAGCTTGTGTCTCCATGCTGTTCCTATCTACGTTCTCATCTGAATTACCACGTTTGTGATTGTTCACAGGGCTTTAATACACCGACCATGATTAATTCGATATGATGTTTGACTGTAAGTTTGTTTAATTAATTACTGTTTAATGTGTTTTTTTGTACGTAATAATATAATATAATAAATAATGATATAATTTATAGATTTCTACACGCTGATGATGGGCTCATAACCCGAAACGCGTCCGAAGTAAATTGAATCTTATTTTGCAAAAAGAGGTTTTTTATTCCATTCTAATTATACTGGTTGCAAAATGGACTTACACCACATTTGCTATATTTGATGACCTTAAGAGAGTTCTTCTCGTTTTTGGACACGTTGCTCTTTCGAAGCATAGCTTTCCTAATCGAAACCCCCTGTTCTCTTCTTTGAACACGTTTCTCTTTAGAAGGATAGCTTTCCTAATCGAAACCTCCTGTCCTCAGGTTGTCTTGTGGGCGCAGTTGCATAAATGAATCCTTTACATATTACTTACATTCAGTAGTAAAGGGTTGGTAGCTACTAGCTAGACATAAATATTTTGATAATATTATTTGTCCAAAGTTGCAGATTTGATCACAAAATGGGGGTTTTGATAGATTTATCATTACTCAGTTAGCTCTGAGGAAGCTAACAACATGGCTCACAAAACGTCAGCCATTATTAATTTTGCACGACACCAACTGGAAACAATTTATTATCGTCGCTTCCAGTATTAACGACGGTTTTTAGGAAATTGTTATTTTTATAAATTATACAAAACGATACCAGGATTGTAGACCAAGATTTTTTTGTGAATTTATGGGTCGTAAATTTTGGGAATGTCGAAAGCAAACAAAAGCGACAGTAGAATTACTGGGCCGCCCCAACGGAACTTCAAGATTAATGTAAACTCTTTGCGGATATATCGAATCGGAACCGATAGAACGAGCTTTTGCCGGTGGCACGATAAACTTTCAACCCTACGTTTATCTCTTTAACATACCCGAAGGTATAAATATGACGGTTTATTTATACGTTCAAGAGTTTAAAGCAATATTTTACTCGCAACTAATAACATAGTCGTCCACACACTATATCATAAACCTTTAGTTCTTAAATAAGGACCTATATATCGGGTCATAGAAGTGGAGTGTTGCGCAATATTAACGATAACTTCAATACATAAAATGTTATAAAGTTCCTCCGCATCTTAGAAATTGAAGTGAGTTTATAGGACTTATATTAGTTACGGCATAGCTCTGCCATCGAATCAACAGATGTGATGTAATATGTGAAATGTACAGATGATATTTACTAACGTCCTTTTATTGTTGTACTTTTGGCTACATGTTTCGATATTCGTCATCAGGCCAAGTTTATTGAAACATGTAGCCAAAAGAACCACAATAAAAAGTGTTAATTTTTTTTTTTTTTTTTTTTTTTTTTTTTTTTTTTTTTGGGATGTCGCCATGTGCACAAAGCCTGTTGGCTTGTCTGTGCGGCGGTCGTGGAGACGGAGTATTTTTAAAATCCCTGCCTAACCTGGGCTTGAACCCTGGGGTTCATAGTGGAAGGCATTCGCCTTATCCACTAGGCCACCTCCGCTCCTTGTTTTTATCCATTTTTATCCATTTTTATCTCCATTGTTTTTATACTTTGTTTAGCTATCACTATATTTTCTTGTTTAAAGATTCTTGTAATTTTATGTGTTAAATCTTACATCTACATCCTTACCATACTTCTTGTTTTCTGAAATGTTGACATACTGAGCCCTGTTTAAATCATTATCCACTACCATTGCATTGTTTTCACGAGTTGAAGTTCGATAAAGTAAATTAGTTACTAGTGCTCTTGGGTAACAATTGTTGATGACTAATAAGTGTTATACGGTTTTTCATTTGCTTGACAAAGTTTACCTTCATTCCCACTCCGTGTTGTGAAAGGTAATTGATATACCTGTTGGATGACGTGGCTATTTGATACCTTTTTTAAATTTCCTTTAGCATCTCTGATTACTTTTGTATCAAGAAATGTTACTCCGTTGTTATTATCCTCCCTTTCGACAGTAAACATTTTTTTTTCATATTGAATGTTTCCAGCATTTCATCTAGCTAGATCACTTTCAGGCACAGCCGTAATCAGGTCATCAACAATTTTTTTCATAAAAGGAACCTCAAAGGAGAGTACTGGCAAACATTTGTCAAGCAAAGCACCCATAATATATTGTGAAAATATTGGACACAGTTTTGACCCCATGGCACATACAAAAATCTGTAGATAATGACCATCTCTAAAAGAAAAGTAATTGTTATCCAGTACAAAAGTTATCAAATCCAGAAAATGTGCCTCCATCATGTTATTCGCATATTCCCTGATGTATTCCAATTTTCATGAATAATTTTTATTGTGAATTCTTTTGATATATTTCCAAACAAGTGTACCACATCCACAGACACGACTCTATAATTCAATGGTATCTCTTTATTTTTCATGAATTCTGCAAACTTATATGTTTCATCTGAGTAATATTGGTTATCAGTATTATATGCGTTATCTAAAATTTGTGTAATGAATTGAGCAATGAACATTGTGGGGCATTCCTGACACTATGGGTCTAAGAGGCATATTTTCTTATTGAATTTTTGGTTTTCTCGAGATAAATTCTGGAGTTTACACTTTCTTCTGTACGAAATCTGAAATTAATTTATTTGCTTTTGTCTGTATGGTATCGGTTGGATCCGAGTTAATCGTTTTAAAAACTTCAGTATCCTGTAATAAATTTAGCAATTTGGTACTGTAATCATCACTGTACATTACTACTGTTGTTCCTCCTTTATCACTTCTGAGTGCCATTTCCTCTTTGTGTTCTTTTGTATTTTTTTGTTAAGTTATAATCTACATTTAATTGATGGGTCTTTGTTTTGATAAGATAGATGGTTGATTATTACGTTTGTTACTTTGGCTCTATACATATCTCTCTTATTTCTATCTACTTTACTTAAAATGCTTACAACATCTGCTAATAATCTATCTATTGGTACCTCATTATTTTTTACCGGAAGAGTGAATTTTGGTCCCAACGCCAAGATGCCGGCAACGCGGTTGGGTAATTCTACCGTTGTACATTGTTAACTGTCAATAAATATCGCGAATCCATTTCATCCACCTATACAATCTTGTATCGATTTCGATTTGACCTTCCCCGAGTACCGCATATTCAATAGATGGGCATTTCCACACCAAAGAAAAGAAACCTACCATCCGCAAACATAATAAAAATCATTCACCATCTTCCATATACGTGCCCACCACATTGCACGACGACAAATCTAATAACGCAATCTTTTTCTCTTTATTATTACAGAGTCGATACGTCGCAGGCACATCGAAATGGAAGTTTTTATCAGTGCTGTTCGGGTTTCTGTATCGATCTGCTAGAGAAGTTTTCCGAGGAGCTAGGCTTCACGTACGAACTGGTCAGAGTTGAAGATGGACGTTGGGGAACAAATGAACATGGGAAATGGAACGGCCTAATTGCGGAGCTTGTCAATAAAAAGACAGACATGGTTATGACGTCGCTGATGATCAACTCGGAAAGGGAGGCAGCGGTAAGTCCACTCACGCCACCTATCTACTGTAGGGTCGCACAAAATGTGTCTTTTTATTTCGTTTACTCGTGGCGAATTGACTTTTAACGGATACCGCTTTGTCCTCGAATCTAATCAAAGCTGCCTCTTTGCAACTTAAATAATATTGGCTTTTTACAACTCGGATCAAGGATGTAATTGTATTAAAAATAAGATATCCATAAAATATCCGTTTGATTTTACTTGCAACCCATGGTTTGCGGAATGCCACTGACTCATGCAGGGTGAATTGGAAATAAATGTATTAACGTAATAATGGGTAATAGATCTTATTTATTATCTTACCTATTGGTTCTTTATTTACTTCTCTAATTCAACTTTTGATTTGACATATTAGGATTAAAAATCAGGTATTCCATTAGAGTTGCCAGCCCTATAATTTTGACTTCGCGTGTGGCGATCATTCTTCGGGCTTCAATAAGAAACTGCGGGTTAAGGAAGTGTTAAAACGCTTTGGCAATGTATTAAAAGGTATACTTGAATAATATCAAAAAGTTGGGAATTCTGCACTTTATATTACCGGTTTTATTTTTTCTAAATGTTTGTGCACTGCAATATTTTTTTCTTCTTTCAAGGCTCTATTTAAGGAGATTTTTAGGCGATTTTGAAATCTTCTGTTTTTACAGATATCAGCTAAAACAAACAGTTTGTTTTCGCTTTTAATTTTTTACTTAAAAAAATATTCTCAAACCCTTTCTTTTTCGTGTTAGATGTTTGATGCGTTTCTGCGTTTGTGCGTATATTCGAAATTATGCCGGTTTCCGGAAATTGGGTAATATATATTTTCAGACAGAAGGCTAAACTATATTTAAACACAATCACCATGAAGCAGTGTCCGAATCAAAAAAAAATAAGATTGACACTATTTCACTCAAACTATTTTATTTTATTTACGGACAAAATTATTCTCATTCATATCATGTGAATGAGAAAAAAAACAGATAGAAAGAAACCCATGCAATGTGTTACATTAGAAATGAAATTTGTGTGTATCAGGGCACGGTTACTTTATCATTTTGATAGTTTTTTTGTAGGTTAAGGTATATTGTAAACCTAAAGTCTCCAGAACGTCACATATTTTCGAAAAAGTAAGAAAATGTCAACAAATCTAGGACAAGAAAGCTATGAACTAGTTCCACGTGGAACCAAAATTGCCACGATAAAAATTTCCAAGGCGACAACGACTTAAAGAATTCTGTCACGTCCAATTATTTTTTAAAGACAACCAAAATTAAAGAGAAAATTGCTTTTTCAACTTTCATTCAAACCAATTGTTATCACCGGAATCAAGCACAATAGGACAAGATAAACGTTGACCTGTGTAATAGATCAAAATAAACATTGTCGCACCAAAAATATTTCCTTCAAGTCAGGATCAACGCAATGGCAACCCTAAGTCCAACATATAACTTAAACATGTTCAAAAATGAGGTCCTTGAGATTTCATTAGGTACCTACTATAAATAACGAAACAATCGGTTAACGAAGTAATTTTTTTTATTAACGCTGCCAACCTTTGGTTTGCGATAACGTACTTAAATAAAGGCCATCCCTCTCCTATGTCAAATTTGACAAAAGCACTACAAAATTAAAAAATACATTACAAAAATACACAGCTCCGTTATAGCCAGAAATTTATTGAAGATATCTAAAATCTGTCAATATTTTTTTAATTCTTTTTGAACAATTTCCCAAGGAATGTGTATTTTTATCCAATGGAACAAAACACTTAGATATTGACATTTCTAAAAATAATACTTGTTTATAACTCAAACACCAAAGACGTTCTCTAATTTTAATTTTTACCGTTTAGACCTTCCAATATTCATAATTTTAATTCAAATTGAATTTAGATTGTTTTCTGTAGTGCTAATTTTCTCTTTACAAAGCCTCACCTAGTGCGTTGGATTATTAAACTAGTGAGATGTGCATCGACCAGTATGGCACCTGCGGTATTGTTGATAATCTTCACCAAGAAAAACGTTTTAATAAACATTTATCGCATCCGGGACCAGTCACTACTCGCAACAAACCTGGAGAAAATGAAACTTTATAACACTGTTAAACAGAATACATTCCAATATCGCAGCGAGGCACTCCAACGACTAAACGACACATAAGGGGGAGAAACTTTCATATCGTACGCCAGTTGAATGTGATATCGTTTTGCCCAACTGTCTTTCAGTGCAATGGTAGAGCAATAATAGAGAGTATAGAAGAATGTGTTTGTTTTTATAGGTATTGTTTGGTTTGTTACAGGTCGATTTTAGCGTACCGTTTATGGAGACTGGAATAGCAATCGTTGTAGCGAAGAGAACGGGAATTATATCACCCACAGCTTTCCTTGAACCCTTTGACACAGCCTCATGGATGCTGGTGGGTGCGGTTGCTATACAGGCCGCCACGTTCACCATATTTCTTTTTGAGTGGCTGTCCCCAAGTGGATTTGATATGAAGCTTGCCCTAAACCAGGTAATACAGGTAATACAGTTGTCTGATTTATACAACGATCAGGGTTAAATAGTGATACTTTATTATGAAAAAATGATTCATTTGTGAGGTTTTCAAAGTTCAACAACAATATTACAAATCCAAAATTAGAGTCATCTCGGAACCCGTTGGAACCACTCGGATTTTTAATGATTGTAGTTCTAAAACGGTGTAAATTAAAAAAAAATCTTGCCTAGCAAAACTTCTAAATCACAATATTTTCTATCTACTTCCTTTGTAGAAATTGAGGGGCAGATTACACATTATCTTGGCTACAGAAAAATGTTTAAGATTTTTGCAAAATTGTGGACGCACTAGGGCTGCCACCCATCTTCGTTTCGTGAGAATTGTCCTCGTACCATGCATGTGTCTTCGCGTACTCGACGTGATACTATTGCCCTCGTAGATCGTAGTTTTTGCGAAATTTTATAATCGTTTTCTTAAATGAGTATATGTACAGAATTGGGACAAAGTTGCACTGAGCAATTTTATTGAAAAATTTAATATTTTTCTTAGTTTTAAAGATATTAACAAGGAACTGACGTTTTTGTGTTACATTTTAACTCAAGCCCGTAACTAATTAGTTGTGTCGCAAACATTAATGTAACAACTCTTTAAGAGAAATGTAATAGTGTTATAATTTGAAAAGAATCAAACTGTGTTGTCTCGATGTTTGGTTGTAGTTTTTACTGATCTAGTTTTGGATACTTTTACCCATTTATTGTTTTACTACGTCACATGATATTACGACGTTTCTTTTGTTTAACGCAAACGTGTGACAGATGGCTCGCAATTGTTTGAATCAGATCTCAGTTTCTAAAAAGTCGACAACTTTTTCATGAGGATGTCTTCAAAGATTTATTTTTTTAAGCAGCACCTTATCAAATGGTACCATAATCAGAAAACTATTGCAGCCTTTTTCCATAACTTTAAAATACTATATAGAACTGTGTTACTTCTTGAGGGACAAAATGATCATAATTCATTCAGGATGTGATCTTTGTTTAAATGACGTTTAAACGACGTGAAACTTGTTTACACAATCAGACAGCAATTGGAGAACTATTTTCTGTCAGATGTCATAAATATCATATACATATTTAAGCAAATTTATCACCTTTATTTCTACGATAAACCTACCGTTGTAATAGAACAGTATATTTCAATTTCAGACCTTCAGACTACTTCGTAAAGGTTTTTCGAAGTTCTCAGATATCTCTCATCGCAACTCCATGACAGTTGAACGTCATATCAACTACTGTATAGATCACTCGCTAATCGGGCTAGCCAGGGGCTCGATGGACATTAATATTAGCAACCTGACCAGATGTCATTCATAACAAGAAATTTTCCAGAAACCCAACAACTATCTTAAGCGAGCGTCGTGTTCGTAGTATTGTCCAAGCTAACATAAGTAAAGGATTTTGCCTTTCACTGCAAAGGTCCTGGGTTCGAAATCTAGATAGTGCATATGTAAATATTTAAAGCTCTTGGGGAGCGGCCGATGGACGCTTACCTTAGCAACCAGCTGATCGTTTACTTTGTATCTTCTTTTTCGCTATACCGTACGAAGTTTCACTTGAAACTAATCATTAACATCCGAGTTGTTGACCAAATTCCGAGATTTCTGACAATTTCGTCAATTTCACTGTCGTTAATATTATCCAAACAACCAAAGCGCTACATGGCGTATTAGGTCAACGTTCGTGTGTTCCTAGGCTCAATATGGTCAAGAGGTGGGGACTAAAATTGTCAGCATATTTCCAACTGAAACTAAATTGACGTTTCTCGATATCGTGACTTCTCTCACACTAAAGATCCCAATCAAATAACATTCACGTATATGATCAGATATTTTCAGGAATTAGAATTAAAGAAGCTTGGAGTCAATACATTGACTCAGTACACAAGGCTGTAGTAAAAGGTATTGCCCTGGTATTCCCCTCTAATTAAAGGAAAGAAACCGGCAATCGGCTCTTAGAAGATGGGAACCTTGTTAGTGGCGAATGGAACCATATTTATATTACACCTAGTGCAAATTTTTCCACGACAAGCAACCATTCGAATTTAAATGAGCGGAATTATACTCTTTACAGGAGTTGTTAGTAGTTTTACAGTTGGTAACGTGATTTTGTTCGTTATCGCATTTTCTACCTTTCAAGAGGAGACTTAGGTATTCACGTTTCGGAAGTTATTAGAGAGATTTGCCGAGTTTCCTGACGGGGAAAGGGGCAATTAAGGTATTTTCTGTTAATTAGCAGCAACGTCAAGCAAAAATCTCGGATCGGAAAGTTCCAATTGACAAACTAACTGCATTAGATAGTGAACAGGAAGCTTCCGCTCGTTTCCAGTCGATTGGTTTCGAATGGCATGCAGGAAATTTTAATACGATCTGACGAGAAATTTTCCGGCGATTGTCACTGTCGGCTTCTCGTCCCGGCTTTCCTCGCCAGCATTGGACAAAAAGCTCCGATGGCGCGGATTTAATAGGATCGCATTGTTTTATTTACGTCTCTTGAGATACGACAGTCTATAGACAATAGGTTTTTGTGTGCCCGCTCTCCGTCGAGCGAACAGTTTGTCTCGCTGAGAACGATTTTGTCCCGACGTGGTGACACAACAATGGCCCGCAAACCTTAAACGGGTTAAAATTTACCAAACGCAATTGTTATTATGGCATAAATTGTCGTACACAGATAATCGCGTGTCTTCTCACTTCGTATGCCGTTAAACAATATTAAACTCCGAAAGTTTGGAGGTTTATGGATTTAGGCTAGATTAAAACACAACGATGAATCACGGCAATATCATAGGCCAGACCTATAAACCGTCCAGTCCTGTCGTACTATAAGAGCATTTTCAAAAGTGGATGAAAATATTTCGGTGGACGGAAGACACCCTATCTAACATGCAGAATTTTTTTGCCTGGCTTAAGCCAGGAAGGAACTAAAGGTTTGCGATTTATTTATTAAATAATTTTAATGAGCATGTCTTGCGGGAAAAGGGGGGAAAATGGATAGTTTCTTGAAACATTGTTGTAACGAGACAAGATTTGGAGGAAAGGGGTGCAAACTATTATATATTGAGGATCCGGTAAAAACGATTTGCGTCTGCCGTTGATTTGCAATTAATTCTAAAAATAAGTCATTGCTATACAAAATATATTTGAAAAAATCTCGGTACCAATGGCGTTGTTTTTGAGAGAGTTATTAGTTCTTCTTTTTACGTCGAGCTCAGTAGGATTTGAACTTGGCGTCTGATGGTTTTCTCACCTATTTTAACAAACGATGTTTTTGTACATTCGGTTGGACCGGAAGTTGACGGCCCACTTTCCAATGTCTCTAGATATGTCTGCAACTCAGGAAGGTCGATATTTTCTTTCAACCAAAAAACGTTATTAGTCCTCTCTTGTTCTATGAGCTAACTCCGATCTTTGCGATCAATTGTAGGAAAATTGTTGCGGCGCAACAGTTAATTTTGGTTTATTATTTAGTTAGTATTTTTATTTATTGGAACCAGAATGTTTGGCGAATTCCAGTTTTCCCTCTCTCCCCTTACCCCCCAAATTTCCCACCATACCACTCACTCAACCATAGGCAAGAGACCCGAGTGCATCGTTTCGTGTAATCCCACACACGCCCAACCCTTGTCAATTACTATAGTTTTTGCATACAACGCGACCCCAAAGTGTTTAGTGTGGTCAATCCCTGGCCATCAAGTGTTCCGTTATCATCAGGTCAATTTGGAGAGTTCTATCCGTGCTGAACCAGCGCCTTTGGATTTGGTTGGTGAGTTTTTCCAGACCTTCCATTGCGCTTAAACTACCTTGAGCTATTCCATCGAAATTGCCCAAACATGACACTGTTCTTATAACAGCGGCTTCTGAATTTTGTCAATAATTTGCTGCTCTTCGTTGAGTCAAGTGCGGCTTTAGTTAAAATTGTAGTTTTTGTCACAAACTGTATTCAGTTATGAAACTAAACATTAACTCTTTGTTTACGATCTTGAGAACAAAATATTTAATCATTTGCTACGAGTAAATGCAAATGTAATTAATATCAAAGAAGAAAAGTTAGATGAATATAAAAAAAATTAAAGAATTCAAGCAAATTTAAAGTTTGACGATTTGAAAAGTTTAAAACCTACACTTGCATATTTTTTGAACCCATTTATTTGTGACATTAGTAAAGATGGATTTCCAATTTCTGAAACAACACTTACTGAAAAATCGGCTGGGGAATTGGAGTTATTAGAGATGAAAGGGGATCAGGGTTTGTAAATGCTGCACAAAGCTTGTTCTTTGATTGAATTTTGGAAAGTCCTGCCCGAATCATAATATCCAAACTTAAAGAAAGCCACTTGCTGTATTGCTGTGAATATTTTTACTCCACAATGAAGTTCGTGAAGTCGAAACATTCACAGTTGACCAATCAACATTTTACGGAAGTTCTGTGATGAATTTAAATTACTTTACACCAAATTTAAAAAAAAATCCAAAGTTTTCAAAAAATTCTGATTTTTAAATAATTCTTTTCTTTTTTATAATTATATTTTCTCTTATACGGGACTTGTGTAAATGTGCAATTACGTAAAATAAAAAGATATCTACGTGTGGCTCTAGATAAAATATAAAAACCGAATTAGGGCTCTCTTTGGCCTTACACGTGCCCATTCCTATGATATACTAATGTTCCCATTGACCTCACCTCAAACTTTAACGATAAACATAAAATAAATCATTTTCAACCCTATCTTAGAACATATTGTCAAAGAAAACTATTGCACTTTTGATGACAAATTTTACAAGCTTGACGAGGATTTACCAATGGGAATGGCCCTATCTTCTGTACTCTCCGATATTTTCCTTGATCACATAAAACCAGAACATATTTTCAATAATATCAACCCTTATAAGTCACAGATTGTAAAGTGGGTCAGATATGTCGATGATGGCTTTTGCACATGGAGAGGTGATGAATTTAACATTTCTCTCGCTTTTAACAGCAGTAATACCATCTACCAATTACTTTCAAATTTAAGAAACCCTAAATCAGATATGGATGAGGCTGGAGTCTACGCAGTACCAAGCTGTAATTCTGATGCTGTTTATCTAGGTAAAACCAGAAGGAAGTTGGCAAAACGGATAGCAAATCTAGTACTTCTTCTAAAATTTAGCGGCACATAATTTCAAAAAGTCATTATATAAAATACAATGAACCTACACTTCTTCACAAATGTTAGAAAAACTACAATTTAAGACCTATTAGAACAACTCGAGATAGAAAAGCATAAATGAAACCGCAATATAACTTTATTAAATGATCAGTTAGAATTCCAACAATAATGTTTCATGTTTACTTTACAATAATTAAAAAAATGTTGAATTTTAAGAATTGAATTTTCTTTCATTTACTTAATACTATATGCCTTCGTAACCCATGTTTTTGTTTCTCAATCATTCGGGCACAAAAAATAAAGAGCATATTATATATTTCGCATATATTGACAAAATGAGGTTGCACAAAATGAAACGACCAACGGATATTGTATATGTACACAAGCGCGCAATGTATACACCTTACAACGCCACAGGGAGTTGATATGTTTAACTGTGTGTATAATGCATACCTCCAGCACATTTGATGCTATACGTTTGAGGACGGTTTCTACCCATTTACAAGTATTTGATATCATGAGTTATTAATGACGGAGAGGGAAAACGATAGTCCACACGAGAGATATTAGCAAAGCCCCCTCGCATATAAAATATTCAACAGTTCTCAAACGATAAAACGACAAGAAACCTGAAACAATAATAAAAGTTATCCACCGCCTTAAAAGGTATTTCTATTAATATTAAACAAGTACGTTTATGAAAACAAAACCGAAAAAGATGCCGACAATGAAATTAAATAATCATAGAGTAAAAAGAAACCCAAGGAGATTTAAAAAAACTGCTGTCTGAGAAAAGAAAATGGTTTCAAACCAGATTACCTCGTGACAAGAAAGAGATTAAACAACAATCACCTAACAAGTCAGAAGAGATATTAACGAAACTATAAAATAAATTTATTAACGCCTACCCGAGGGAGCTATCCGCACTATTCGTTCTCGAAGGCACCAAAAACTCAAAAGGCCAATAATTCAGATTACACCGATCAGAAAAGCTGATGAGAGGTGGGCCAGGAATAATAAACAAAAAAGCCTAAACATTATCTGAGCGTTTAGAAAAGATGTTTACCTCATCATGGAGAAGATAAAAAAATCCATATGGAGAATAATGACCAAGAAGGCACGCAAATCATGCTTACCACACCAACAGAAGTTCAGAAAATAGTAAGAAAATTATCTTCAGCCGGGCGAAAATTAAAATACCCCCACCGTAAAATATAAAAAAATGAGTGAACCGATTTTGCCCATTTGCGAATTTGTCCTTACTTTTTAGGAGATAAGCTTGTATACCAGAATTCAGATCTATTACTTCAAAATTACGGCAGTTATCGTGTAAACAGACGGACGGACAGACGGACAGCTAAATCGATTCAGTTTTCAATGCTGATCAAAAATATATATATTCAAGTCTATACCTGCCACGCTTGCTTAAGGGTGTTACAAATGGTGTGACAAACTCTATATACCCTACCACAGTAAATGTGGGGTATAAAGACATTAATCTCAAAAAAGCCCCAGGTTATGAATTGAAAACTAGAAAGGTACTTAACCAGCTTCCAAGGAAGGCCATAGTTAAGCTCATGAATCTTATCCGTGCTGCCTTGAGACTAAAGTATGCTCCCAAACTGAGGAAGGTGGCAGAGGTGATCATGACACAAGCCAGGGAAACCTCCACATGAAATTATTACTCAATAGATTGAAGCCAATAATTGACAGCAAAAGGCTTGTTCCAGACTACACTTCGGATTTTGGAACAAGCACTCATTGACCACGTACACCGAATAACCAACACCATCGAAAAAGCGTTAGAGGAAAACAAAGGTTTGTTCTGCGATCTTCCTAGATGTGGAAGAGGCTTTTGATAAAGTCTTGCAGGAAGGACGAAATGATAAATTTGGAAGTATCCTCCGAAGATCTTACTTGCCTGAGAGATACTTTCGAGTCACATAAGGTGATTCATGGTATGTCCTTAAGAAAATCAAAAACAGGAGTACCGCAAGGTAGTGTTTTAGGGTCGTTCCTGTACCTACTCTACACCAGCTACCTCCCAGCATTAGAAAATAATACTGCGTTCAGATATTGTACTCCGTTGATACCGGGTACACCGTCCAAATGACACGTGTTATTGGGTGTAGAAAGTGTGAAGGTGCGTTCCGATTGGTGGCAATGGTTGGTAATGGCGGTGGTAGCAGACGAAATTATAGTGTTTCTCACATGTCGTGATGGTGACACATATTAGTTTGCATGTAGATAAACTGAGTCACTAGCAAATTCTATTAGAAATACTATAATGGCGTCTACTACCACTGCCATTAGCACTAATGAAAACGCACCTTAACGGTGTACAATATCCGAACGTAGCTTGTATTGACAGTAGTATTGTCAAAGCATTAGCGTTTGACACTATCTACACCGTCATTAAAATCACATCTGACATTTAATCTGACATATCCTGGCTACTAGTTTTAATGCAGTACGACCGATCTCGATGAAATAGAATTTGCTCATGCAGCTAAACTATTGATTGTACCAAAAAATGTCATAGTCATAAATTATTCAGAATTTCCTCTAGTTTAATTTATTATTTAACTATTTCGACGAAATTCCAGAAATGCAGGCTAATTTCCAAAATCTTTCAAAAATGCTAACACTAAACCTCCAGTTCCTTTGGACCCATTTTAACAGAAAGCTTTTCAGCTCTAAGTTTGGCCATGAAACTTCTAAATATGAAGTTTCGTCCCGATACCTTTAGTAGTTTCTCCGGAATCGTCGCCACAAAAAACGGGTACACACACACACACACACACACACACACACACACACACACACACACACACACACACACACACACACACACACACACACACACACACACACACACACACACACACACACACACACACACACACACACACACACACACACACACACACACACACACACACACACACACACACACACACACACATACACACACACACACACACACACACACACACACACACACACCCACATCCACACACACACACACACACAGACTTTTTTTGTACCTTGGTCAAAAATGTTCAGGGGACCCAAAAAGACGTATTTCCGCTAAAATCTCAAAATTTTTTTTTGGCACGATTACAATACTTTACATACTGCGTATGATAAAGTAAAAAAGGATGAAACTGAAGGAACTCAAGTCAGTACATATTGATAAAAAAAATACGCCACATACCGCACGAGTGCGGTGTTACTTGAGTTTAAAATCATGTGGATTGACTCACCATCGAGGCAAACGCCTAACCGCCTCAGACGCCTCCGACACAGATCGCCAATATCGCGATGGACATAAATCACCTATGTTGATGTGGTAACGCATGTCGTTCGTGTATATCAAAAACAATGCGAAAGACGCACGAAAGGGAATTCCGTGTACCGCCGACGGACACTGTCTTTTGTCTGCCGTCCAGGTACGATTCGAAGAAAGTCAACGCAACGCCCCTCACGCCAGGTCGAAAATGATAGTTGCCATGGCATGGCGCTGATCCATATAGAATACAGCCTGTTATGTAAGATCCTCTCCAATATCTCCGAGGATGCTAAAAGAACTGAAAAAGGCCGGCAGTTTTCGATGTTAGATTTTGAGCCTTTCTTATGGACGATAGCAGATTTGAGTTTTTCGAGAAAAACTCCTTCGGAGTATACCTGATTGACTAAAGTATGTAAGAACTGGCACTAAGAGCTCCCTAGATATTTTTATAATGTAAGTACGCGCACCATCGCTACCCGACGAAAACTTAACCTGTATCGTTTTTGTAACTGTTAGTGCGAAAATGAACCTGTACTTTTGCAAATCACGCACTATTCAAACTTATTGCTGAATTTATAACATAGGTACGGCCCCTGGCATTACGAAAGAAAACAGTAAAACAAAGTTTGGCAGCATTTTCTCCCGTAATACTCCCTACGGTGCAGTGAGTTTGAATTTATTATGCGAGTTTACGTTTATCTTCTAAAATTCCATTTCCGGCAAATGGAAACTGCACTTTTCATTACAGTAGCCGTAGATACGGCATCAATGTACTAAGTATAATATCGCTCTACTGGACCGAGTAGTAAGCACTTGGAGAACTATCTCTTCCAAGAAATAGTAAAAACAACAATTCCGCATGGTTGATCGGAATGCGGGGTTGTTCACCGGACGAAATGGTTCTGATAGTGCACTCGTATTTAATTCTTCGGGCTATGCTGGACGACTATCAGGTTCCTAAACGTGCAACCTACATTCTCTGCGTAAGTTTCATAAATTTACGGTCGCTAAATTTATAACTAGCGGTATAACTATTTTGTTGATTTGCAATTATGCTCATATTGGTATGTACTCAAGGACTGAAGGATATTGACCGATACAGGTTATTATATGTCATTCTCATAAGTAAATTAGAACGCCAGAAAGAAACTGTTAGTATTAAGTGTGTTTAAAAATATTTTGATTGATTTGTAATTAGGTGTAATATAGAGCGGGATTTTCAATAACAGTTTAAACTATACTATTGAACATCGTCGATTCTCCATTCAAGGTTGTGGGTGATAGTCTAGTTAATTTAGACGCAAAATCATTGAACATCACGAATAAAACGCCCGCTTATGAAAAAATCCAATGATTAAAAAAAAATGTCCAGGACATCATGCCGAAATATTTGAAATTAATTAAAAACTTAGTTTTTGAAAAATTGGTTATAAAATGTTGTCCAGTTTTGTTTGCATCAAAATGTCCGAAAGTATTATGCTGAGCAGTTAATCTATGCGTTTGTCATATGTCGCATCACGCCCCCCCCCCCCCCCCCCCATAAGTATCAGCTTCTGTTTGTGGGATTTCATTCAATATTCTTAAATTTTTCAATACATACCTAAAGTTGTGTTGACAAAATAATTTTATTGATGAAATTCATTCTGACGAATTTGATGGTAATGTATTATTTGCCAACTATCCAGAAAAACTATTTAGATAGTAATTTCTACAGTCCATTTAATAACCAAGAGAAATAATTACAAGCAATCAAACCTGGTTGACGTATTTCTAAAGGCAAGAACAGGACACCAGGTTTACACTTTCTTCTCTTCTTAAGACTCTAAACCTTAAAAATCTGATATGGCCAGGCACATGACTTTATCATATTCAATATAAAATTAATAGTTTAGCTGCATGAGATTCTGTTTAATCGAGATCGGTCGTGTCCGCATTTAAATAAAATTAGTTAGCCAGTCATTGACATAAAAATATCTGTCAAATCCTGGATGACTAGTTTTATGTTAATGCATACACGACCGATCTCGATCAAATAGAATTTGCTCATGCGGCTAAACTAATAAATTTACCAAAAAAATGACAGACATAAATTATACAAAATTTCCTCTACTTTAATTTATTATTTAACTATTTTGACGAAATTACAAAAACAGCGGCTCATTTGCAAAATCCTTGAAAAATGCTTATACATCCAGTTCCTTAGGACCTTTTTGACCAAAAACCATTTCAGCTCTAAGTTTAGTCATGAAACTTCTAAATATGAAGTTTCGTCCTGAAGCATCACCACAAAAAAACGGGCACACGCGCACGCACACGCGCACACACACAACAGGTGCACGAGTGGCTTTTCCAAAGGCTTGGATGGCTATTTTATGTTCGTCAATCACTGGTAATTTCATTTGTCGTGACAAGCATTCTTTTATGAATGTTATCTGACTGCCACCATCTAATACTAATCGAACCGAAGTTAGATCATTTTTATTTATCAAAAGTGCACAAGGTGTCTGCAAATATATGTTGTCTAATCGTTCATTGGTCAATAGACTCGTAGAGGTACTTCCTTTTTCTACACCTGTCTAACGTATGAGGATCACACAACCGTTGCATGTCTGCGCTTACAGTTATTGCATCGAATATTAGATTCGCAGAATTTTTAAGTCTGATAAGGCTTTGTACATCGAAAACAACAACGATTTGTTTTAAAATATCCTTTTTTACGTTTATCGTTAAGGTTTCGTTACAATCTTCTGGCACATGAGATTTCGCCTTGCAGAATAAACATCCTTTTATACGAGTGAACAAACCCACAGCGGTAAAACCATCATTGTTATTGTTGGATTTGTTTTTAATGAGTGTTATAGCGTTGTTTGTCTGTGTCCCGTTGATAGAATCAATTGACGTTTCGTAATTGGCTAGATCAAGCGAATCTAATTCGATTTTCAAAAATTGTAGTAGTGCGGCAATTTCCTTTTTGTAGCCAACATTCTCTACTACTGACGAGTTACTGCTGACTGACAGTGATAATACATTCTACCCTCCGTTATTAGTTTCTTTGCTTATTTTTTTTTATTAAGGCTCCGTTTCAAAAACATCAGAACTCCAAAACGAAATATTTCGCTACGACGTTTTTTTCTGGGAGTGGTCAGCCTGTCCCCCACCAACGTCGATCCGTAGTCACCAGTTATAGGCGGTGTTTAAAGCTCCTGACGTCTGCTGTCTACACCGGGCAGCAGTAATATGAGCAAATAAACAAATTTCTGGCAATTACGCTTTATTATCTCAATTATAATGTTTGGTTTAAAATTGTACTTAAATAGAAAATCTATTTTTGTATCATGAGTTGGGCTAGATGTTTTATATTTGAAGAAAAAAACCAAAGATGTAGAAGTAAAAGTAATGTTTATCTTTCCAAAAAATTAATTTTCATCCAGCCCAACTCGGTATTTATCTAAGAAGTTACACTGAAAATTTCATAAACTTTGAACAATAAATAACGTTTTTATTTGAAAACGCGTTTTAGGAGAGGTAGAACTGGGTCTTAAAAGAAACCCGTAGCCGATACGGCAAGGCTTTGAAAATCGTCGATTTAACTGGAAGTCCGTATTGTTCTGGCGATATACCTAGCGTTAGACCTTACAATAGTTGATGTAGCATTAAATAATTTTCTAAGTCCGTTTATGCCTTTCCCACTTCGTATTGGTGCGATTGATAAAAGTCTTTGTACGTAAGAATCAATTATACGTTCCGTTTTGCCATATTCTGCATTTAACATTTCGATAGCGTCTTTATACGAAGATTGACTTGTAGTTAAACCTGATATTGTTACAGTGGCACGGCCAGATAGATAAGTTTTAAGATAAGCAAATTTTGCGCAGTCGTTTAAATTAACGTTATCGTTAATTGCAACACAATATTGTAACGTTAAGCGTTTAGAGGCATAACATAATCAATTAATAAGGTCAGCTTAGAATTTTTATACATGTGCCATAGCCAGAGCATGTATATTAAGAAACTGAAATAACAACAAACAGAGAAACATATCCACTGACCTACATTCGAATATCTCACCTTCGAGAGCCACTATAAAGGATGGAACATTTTGTGTTAGCATCAGTCATCATGCAGTCATTAGTTAGTTATTTAGCAAGCATACCATTGTAAGACTACAACGAAATAAAGCAATTGTTAAAACGTTGTGAGCGTATTTAGCCCCTCGGGGAAGTTGCTATTTCCGCTACAGCCCCATAAGATGTCAAAGACGTTAATGTGATTACCCACCAAGGGGTAACCACTACTGTTAATGTGACAATATTGTTCCCAAAACGCTGGCCAAGACATGATATCACCGTCGAATTTAATAATTTCTAATTGGTGAGATTACCACCGAATTTGTGAAACCACCTTCCCTTTGACTTATTCTTTCGGAGACGACGTTCGTGTTTGACACTGGAGCTGTAAACGTTGCTTGATCGCCGCGGTGGCGTTCGTTATCGTTGCCACAGGAGCTGTAAGCGTTGCTTCTTTCACTCGTTGATACTGCTGCAACCGCGCTATTATTTCCACTGCCTAATCATTGTAGTACAGTACTTATAAACATTCATCTTCCATAAGATCCTCGCTGATCGATGGCGCTAGTCTTTCATTCAGTGTTTCCAAACTTAGTTGTGTAGCTTTTATGCGAGCGATCAAAACGTGAATTTCATTAGACATGACATCTTGTACAGTTTCTTGACTTATCATATCCTTGCCATTGTTTATTAATTTCGTCAATTGCAATCGTGTAATTGTATATTGAGTTTTAGCAATACTCTACTCATGAGTAGAATTTGCCCCACACTGCCACGTATACCTGTCGTTTTGAAAATATTTTCAACTCAAATCTTGTTTAAAACATTTATGTATACATGTTCGTTCTAATTCAGTTTCAAAATAGTTATTAAAAATGCCGCTGAGATGGCGCTGCACGTAGATATTAACATATAAACTACAGTGGCTATAACAAGACAGTGTGGCCATGAGAGCAAATGCCGTCATTTTTGTGCCAGTTTGATTGAAACATGCTTAGGTTTATAGGAAGAAAAACGATGTTTGGGTTATTTAAAGTCGCTTTCTTCAATGTGTTACAAGTATATTATCACATAAATGCTTCCTGAGTATATAAGTATAAACTATAAAGTTTAAATACATACTTTATATTAAACAATATGATTCAAATATTTTTTGTACTCTAAATATGGTAGTTAGGGAATCATTTTTGTACATATTACTTACCTTAAATAATAGGATTACTTCATAAAAGATAATTAAAGTGGCACCGCAGAAATAAATATTACATTTACAATAATTATAAATCCATACAAAGAAGAGATATCCGTTATTCAATCTACAATACATATACACCAATATAGATAAAAATTAACATCCTGTAAACTATAAATATCCTATTAAAAATAATGGGTGGCCACTGATCTACTGCTGTATGATATATTTGCAATTTTCTTTTTGCCTGTTATTTTGAATCTAAACGTTACAAATGTAGATATTATTTCTTTGTTTTAATTTGTGGTACTGCAAAATATGCGGCGCATCAATTGTTAGCATTTTATTAATAAAAAATTTTTTCATATTAATTTGTTTGCAGAAACAGCAGTGGAATGTTCGAAAAAGTTTTCCAAAGTTATAGAAAACTCAAACGTTTTATTATGGCAGAAGAATTAGCTTTGAAGAAGCGAGCAACATGGTTCGCGAGCATTAACAAATCTTGTTGCGTCAGCATTAACAAATCTTGACACACGGCATAACCCGGAAGCAGTTTACTTTCTAAATGATTCTGGCCGTGAAAGCCTACGTACTTATTTAAAACGTTTTATTTTTGATAATTTCGCATATTTATAACTTTTATCGTAACGTTTGAACCTGCTGAAGTCACGCACATAGGGCATGTTCTGGATATTTTTGAAATACTCGTCAATAAATATGTTGCAATATTATACAACGAATTCAATTCACTGTTGTTAAAGCTAACTTCAGCTCGGAGCTCTTCATTAATAACTTCCGCAAGATCTTCAACTTCCTCTTCATTTGGTTCTTTACGTGTGGAATCTACCACATCTAAAAATTCCGATAGAAACTCTCGGTCATCCGATTCGTTACTGCTTTAGACACGTCTTTCAGATATTGTTAAACACATGTTAATTTAAGATTGTTCCTAAATTGAAGCGCTGTTGGAATAATTTGTTTTGCTCGTACTGTACTGCATAAATCTTCCAAGCAATCCTGTAAAATCTAGACGTCGATAAAAATACAATATTAACTTCATTCCAAAAATAACTCTGTAAATCTAATATAGATTGTGTTGAAATTGATACACCAGTTTGAGAAGGTTTCCATACTGTTTTGCTTCCAACTGTTATAGTTCTAAATACTTCTATAAAAACTTTCAAGCATTCAATTGTCTCTTTACATACCTTATGATTCATTTTACTGAACGCTAAAGTGGGATGTCTGCTGGTCATTGTTAGATATTCTGGTTTACCAAGTTCTTCAGGTAAAAATTTTACTCCACTACTCACATCATGGCTCATCACATTAGTAGGAACCGACACTTTATTTTTTTTAAATGACTTGGAGTCAAATCTTCCTCACTTAGGTTTGGAGCCAGTTTAAATTAAAGGCTTTCTTGATGTTTTATTAGATCGTTTATATGCTCCGACTTGATTAAGTTAGTCTGCAAGTTCCATTTTTTCTGCACAGCGTCCGATATGTGAATTACTTTGTTGGATACCAACATCTACTTAATATTTTTAAACAAATGTGGTACGTCTGCCAATATGTATATTTTTCTGCTAGAATCTAATGGATGTGGAATAAATTTTTTTATGTTGGAGTATCGACCAGCCCCTACATTCAATAGCCTCCAGAGACTTTGATTTGCAGAACCCATGTCCGATGTTACACTAACAATCTTAAACCCTAGGTCTTCTGATTTCTGTATTCTTTATTTCAAGATGTTGCCATAAACTACCCCATTTGTAGAATGCCCTGAGAAATAATATGTTACAGTTTCTCTCCATCTAGTAGTAATTCCTGCTAGCATTACTACTAGTGCATTGGTAGCGATACCTTCAAGCTCAGGCAATGTAATACCGCCAAAGTATTTATTCAGCGACGTATTGTATACTTTTTACGATGTTATCGCCATCTGATCTAATACAATCACACAATACTTTTTGTGTTCCTCCTTGAAATGAATAACTTTTATTTTTAAAAGTTCAAAAACCTCATGTTGTATTCCAGAATCAAATGATAAGTTTGAAGTCGTCTTCTTAAAGTCCGTAAGGAAGGCAGAGGCATTTTGTGTCATAAAAGTTCTTGATAGCCATTGTTGCCACATGCAAATTTTAGCTTGAAAGCCCTTTTAATAGTGCTGGTGGAACACTTCTTAAATTGCTTCGATTGTCGTTTTAAAGGAGAAATTTGGTAATCTTGAAAAATACTTGTTAACAATTTTAAATTTTCATCTGTATCTCACTCTATCACACTCGCTTAGTTTTTTATCCATAGATCTTGCTCGGCATTTATATGTTCTTAAACCCTTTCGATATTTTTGATTTTGCATTGACAAACGTCTACATTTTATTTCGCACCGTTTTAGATTGCATTGCAACAGTAAGCGATCCTTTCGGGCAATAGAGTACAACGATGTTATAGATGATTCAGCACTATCTTCGGATAAATAATGGTTCATGTAACACTGTAAGAGTAGGTACCAGATGTTGACGGAATACAAATTTCTGCAGATAATTGCTCTGCTACAAGCGGTACTCTCATTGGTGATGGTCTCTTCTTTGAGCTTTTCCTTTTCGCTTTTCTTGCACAAAAAACGAAGAATGTTGGGACGGCATTTCTTTTTAACTTTCGGGAGCCATCTCCGCCCGGTTTTATCCACATGCATGGTTCAAAGAGTGGACCTAAAAAAAGAATAAATAAATGACAAAATTATTATCACAATGACTTATTGCATAAATGGTAGGAACAGATGTATGAAAACCATGCTGTTTCATTCACTTGTTAAATTTGGTGTGATTAGTCAAGACGAACCAAGGATGCAATTTAGCTCGGATTGGTTTGATTGGTAAAGAACCGATCATAACTCGACCGGAAGTTTGACTTTTATGCCAACTCATACTGAGCTAAGATAAACTATCATTTACATCAAGTCTAATTCCCAATATTTGTGGGATAACCAATAACCATATCAATCATAAAAAACATACTAACTTACAAATCATGCTTATCACTTGATAAAAAAACAAAATAAACTCAATTGTAACAAACTTACTTCGCAAATTCGTGAATACTTTGTTCGCGTCCTAGATAACTTATGTAGAGCAACTGATTACATCTTATATTACTTAACAATAGCAATAGCAGTCCACACTGTTTTGTTAGCGCCACTGTAATAGAAACGACTCTGAACTCATATTGTTATCAAAATTAAAATTCTATTATGTGTCAATTCGGGGTCAATTCTAATTGTCTCTAGAAGGCAAAGAAATTCTTCATTCGTCCACAAGTGTCACCGGTGATGTTTGAAAGACGTAAACACACTAAGTGAGGTTATGTTGATAAACAGTATTAATATCAGTAATGGTTACAAAATTTTGTCCACTTTACAACTAACGAAATTTTTTATTTCTGCTTTGTGGTTCACAATTTTTCCAATTTGTGCTGCTTGTTTCGTTTCTGAATGCTTTGTAACAAAAGGGGTTTAAAGTCTGTCAATTTGTATGTGGTCACGCCTTAGCAAGTTTCTAATTTGCGTCACAATTGCTGCAGCTGATATCTGTATGAAGCCACGTTCCTTCGTGTTTGTAGCACTACAAAGCTCCGACTTTGTAATATAACCGTATTCACTTGAAATTAATTTGCTTGATCGGATTATAACGTGACAAGCGTTGACATCTTTGGAAACTGTGGACATGGACAAGTAATCATTTATTTAAAATTTTGTCCACAGTCCCCAGTAAATAAAATGAAATAAATCGCTGTTATTTGGATTGATATTTTAAAAACACTTGACTTACCCACTCGGTTCATATTTAGTTCTACTGATTTCCCTGAACTCAAGTCACGAATTGCACCAAAAGAATATGCAAATCGTTGATTCTCAACGGATATATATAGTCAGGCATGGGTTAGTTGGGGCCATGCCATCCAGAGAGCAGGGGTTGGAGCAAGATTCATTCGCAAATTATAGCGCTTTCGATGTACACACTTTTATACA
Source organism: Aphodius sticticus (assembly GCA_963966075.1). Taxonomy (NCBI): domain Eukaryota; kingdom Metazoa; phylum Arthropoda; class Insecta; order Coleoptera; family Scarabaeidae; genus Aphodius; species Aphodius sticticus. Next base: position 66,950,374 of record OZ014506.1, read on the forward strand.
CGCACTCGGTGCGAACTGCACAGAGTCCAAGCATAAATATATAATAATTATATAAGTCGAAAACGCTATAATTTGTGAATTAATCTTGCTCACACCCGGCCCTCTGGATGTCATGGCCCCAACTAACCCATGCCTAACTATCTATATCGTAAATTTGTTCCGTGTAAAACAGTCTTCGCTCCAGCCAATCATGAGCAACAAGTAGTCACAACTAGTGACTGTGAAGTTTGAAAATTTTTGCCTGGCTATTATATGGACTATAGATTATTCAATGTCTACCCGGCGCCTCCACCAAATTGTATATAGTATCTTGATCTTATCTTATTATTTTATTTATTTATCTCGATGCTGTTAAAAGGTTATACCAACCTCATCGTGTGCGCTGTTAACATACATATGTGCAACTTCCAGTTCAGAATCATGTCGTATAATATGTTAGAGCTTTTAAAACTGTTTACCTATGTACTCTACCGAAAGTATACCGTAAGTTCCGAATCCTAGCGTTAATACGCGTTGTAGAGATATGAAATTTTTCCAGTGGTTTTCTGATGTAGTATTGCATATTGGCAAGTATATAAGAGTAATAAAACACAACGACATTATTTTTTTTGTTATACATTATTATTTGATGAAAATGACTTTCCAAAATAGAACAAAAAAAATGGAAACGTTTTACCTATGAACTTAGTCAGAATTACTTATCGGTTTTACGTGATTTCGAACCCGCGATTTAGAAAAAAAATTGGGTTTTCTAAGACAACTTGACTTTACCGCTTGTTCCATGTGTTTTTTTACGTCCTATATCATCTGTGGTTAGTTTCCATTGCAAATACTATAATAATAATAATCCAATGCTCTAAACAGTAACAAAATTTTCATTAGTGGGGTATACTTGCTCCTTCACATTCCTATTGTATATTATTAATATCGGACTTTCTTTCCTTTACATATTTAGGGTAAACATTTTTACGCTATGTAGTGTACACGAGTTGAGTAGTGTACGAGACTGTCAATATGCTAAAATCTATGCAAAACAGTTAATAGTTAGGAGCCCAGAATACTAGGAAAGGGTAGCTTTATCCAAAGTTTACCAAATTATGTATGTATTCCACATTTACATATGACCTACAACTAGCTTTAGTCAGTACAGGCAAACACTACATTTATTTATAACACCAACGCGATGCCAGTTATTAATTTTATAAATATATATTTTAGCTGCGCACCTAGGCCACAGTTGGCCCCTTTTGCTTCCCCGAAATGGATGCCACGCTTCACATACCAGCCTCTCATCTAGAACATACTGGCTGAACAGTGCCCCTTGAACAGAGAGGGCGGCTTCTCATGTGGGCACATGCCCTCTCATGTGAGCACATGCCCTCCCAAGCCGAGGCCTGTCTCTGTGAGAGGCACGTGACACCATCCAATACAATGTTATCGAAACCAGAGGTCGAGACTAGTTACGGGACCACCGGCTTAACGTGCCTTCCGAAGCACGGCGGCGGAGTGAAAAATCCGTATGTCTACTCTGGGATTCGAACCCAAGACCTGTGGAGTGCAAGGCAACCGCATTACCACTCGGCCGGCCACTCCACCCTGGTAGTTTTGTTCAGTATTGTTTGACATTTCATCATGGAAAGACTTAGCCCTGACCAGCGTCTACAGCGTCTACGGCAACAAGTAGTCTGTTATCATGGCGCCCGCTATCTCGCCTAAATAACACAGTACTTGCTGCCTGAAATTGAAGCCCGTGAACTCCACAATATTTGGTTTCAAGACGGCGCTACTTGCCACACCGCACGTGAAAGCATGGCTTTATTGCCAGAACAATTCGATGAACGGTTAATTTCACGTAATGGACCGGTGAATTATCCGCCTAGATTATGTGATATCACCCCTCCAGACTTTTTCCTTTGGGGCTACGTAAAGTCCAAAGTCTACGTGGATAAGCCGGCTACGATTGAAGAATTGGAAGCCAACATTACTCGTGTCATTCGCCAAATACCACTCCAAATGCTCGAACGCATTATCGAAAATTGGAATTACAGAATGGACCAACGTTTGAAAGAACTAATCTTTAAAGAATAAATGTAAAGAATGGTTCTTTTGATAACAAAGATTACCGGCAAAATTGACATTTTGGGTTTTTTATTTTTGAAAAAGTACTTCCAAATAAAGTCACCCGTTAATATACTATATGTAACAGAAGGTGGATCGCTTGTTAGATGAACGTATAGATAATATAATATAACGTCTATTGTTTCAGGCCGCTCCAGCTGCCTCCCATCGATTCTCACTCTTCCGCACATACTGGCTGGTTTGGGCTGTTCTATTCCAGGCAGCTGTCCATGTTGATTCACCGAGGGGTTTTACGGCTCGCTTCATGACCAACGTCTGGGCCATGTTTGCCGTCGTCTTCCTTGCCATATACACTGCCAACCTAGCTGCGTTCATGATCACCAGGGAAGAGTTTTTTGAATTTACAGGTAGGAATATACTAGTTACAGTTTTCAAAAAGCAGGCAGAATAAGTCATTTGAAGAAGCCTCCTAGATGTGGGTCACAGCAATCGAAAACGATATTTAAAAGTGAAAATTATGGTTATTTGATCTTAGGAAGTAGTCTCAATTCCGAAAAAAATGTAGTTTGCGCAAGTAAAATTTTCCAAAAGACACCTGGAAATCGCTACGTTTTGGCTGCGCAAACTTAAACATGACCAAAATTGGGGTGGTCTCACTCTCGCGCGCCTAAGACTGTCTCATCCGCACTCAAGGGGAAGGATTTGTGAATGTGGCGATGGTTTCCACCGGAATTTCAGTCGGGCATCGGGACGATTACTTGGTGGAGATTTATTTAAAACTAATCAATCAAAACCAACTTAATTATTTTACTGGAAATAGTTCAATTTTGTGCCGCTTTTCGGCCTCCTCTTGCACCCACTTTCCACCAACCTACCGGTCTGGCGATTTTTCTCTACACTTGAAACGTTCTCAACTTTGATATCCCAAAGCGACAGACTGATTATAATAATGTATTTTGTTTGTATTTTTATTTCCCCATTAGAAAATCTATGGGCGCCAAAGCCACCGCCGGAAGGTTACCATACTTGCGATTATATTATTGTTACGCTATAAGAAGCAGACCCTGAAATTTCTAACCTGATTATAAATAACGTAACAAAACCGTTGCTAGCTCTTGAACTATTCCTTGTTTGAAAGGATTTCGTGTCGTATTTATTGCCCTGGTTACTTGTGTGGAATGGACCTGCTACATCCAATGCTATTTGCTCAAATACTGCACCAATGTTGTATTGCTGCATTTTTCCATGGGTCATCGTTCTGGGCTCCTGGGTGTTGGTGCATTAATTACAATCGCGAATCCAATCGACAACCGATTGTTGGAAGCCAACCCAATAAAATTGGTTCTTGACCTTCCTAACAGTTTTAGCAATGCCCAGATGTCCTCCACTAGATTGGTTGTAATGCTGTATTAGTATTTCCTTCATTTTTATCTTGGGAATTACAATCATCTTTCGTATAGTTTGCTCCGTCATCACTCTCCCAAATGCGTTGCAAATGTCTATCCTCAAAAGCTAACCTTTGCCATTGTGCCCAGTACGCTTGCGCCAAGGGACTTTCGCCTATAATTTCTTCCTATGTTGATTGTTGATTCTGTCCCAAGGCTACTACGATTTTAGCCAAATCCGAATCGTCCATTTGATATTTTTAATTTGTCTTGTTACTTTTGTGTCCATTTGTGTCTTCTATACTAGGAAGTGAGCATCTTAGTAACATTAACACTTATTGATAACATTATTTAATTTGCTATAGCCAACTCCAAACATGCTGCTTCCCTCTTTCTCTTTCATAAGACTTGGTGGCACATTGGAGACTGAAGCTTATTCAAAATCCTCCACTACTGTAACTTGTTGGCAGCAGCTTTACCTCTCCTAATTAATCTTTTTGTTTGTGTTGGTGAAGATGATCGCAACTGTTTACGGCATTTCCGGCAGTCTCGCACCATATGTCCCGGCTTACAACAATAGTAACACTTCCCTTTAAAGATATTTGTGACTTGATCCCGTTTTATAGCGGTCTGTACAGCATGACATATAATCCTCACGAGTTCTTCATTTTTTTCTTCCAATCGCGGAACTTTAGGATGTAGCCTTCACACCGTCGTCATACCAGCTTTTCACGGCAACAAGGGAAGCACGCTTCGTTTCACGATCGGGAATTACATCTACAAACGCTTGTATCATGTGTCTTTCACTTATCTCGTTCGGCATATCTGAGTATGTTAAATCTCTATATCGGCAGCAAATTCTTGCAACGTCTGTCCGTTATTCTGAGTACGCGCTACCATAATTTTTTTCCAACCCACTTATCACCGTCTTGCAGTTGCATCTATATGCCTCTGGAATTATCTGGAATATGTCTGTCTGCAGCACTACCTTTCAATGCGACTATTATAGCGGCCTTATCATCCTCGTTCCAATTATTCTTATCCGCCGCAAGTACATATTAAAAGTAGTTGTTCATAAATCGGAGAATATTCGGTTGTTGACTGGGGATACTGGTTTGTAACGCCGCCAGCCGTTGTTCCAACTTTTCTATACTTTTATTCACTTCACCATTGACCTGAGTAATATGCAATTGCCGAGCGCCAACGTTTGGCTCAAAAATGGTTATCCGGTCTTCAAATTTTGATGAAACTAGGCGTCCTTTTCCATATATATTTTGTAGTTTATCTTCTATTTTATACTGCCCTTGTCTCCTTTTTTCCATTTGCATTCTTCCATTCATCTATTCTTTCGTTTGCTCATCTGTCGCTGGAAGTTGCTGTACTTCCCTCAAAGGAAGCTCTTCCTCTTAGGTGTAATCCAAAATCTCAACTCCCTCCGACTCTAAGGCACACCGTTACGGTTGCTGTAAATTGCACTGCTGCCTATTGTAGGTTATTCTCGTACAAACAACTCCCTTTTCAACAGCTCAACTTTTAGCTGCTCCAGCTTTACCATTTTCTTTGTTTGACTGTTCGACTAGCCCTTCTGACACCAAATGTAACGTAATTACCAGTAATTACATAAAAACGTTCGACAGTCGTGCGAAATTCAAACGTTATTCAAACTTCCATAATAGTCCCTAGTCCCTACTTCATAATAGTCAACAATACATCATCAATTTGCCTGTTCCCTGGCAGTCAATTTGGCAGTCCTAGATCACTGCTTCAAAATCCGTTACAATATATAATACATATCTATTTTTTTTGTCTTTAGTTATTTCTATTTCACAGGGTGTCTGGAAAAGCACCGGTTTAGATATTCCTCAGGGTCATATCTAATACCGGTGAAGACAACCCTTTTGGCCAATTAAGCAATTTAATATTTTAATGTTATACGGTTACTGTATATGTATTGTTTTTCTTTGCTCTTGGGTCAATAAACAATTATTATTATTATTATTATTTATTGGAATTCTCTGATACATCTCATTAAATACATTAAACCTAGATAATATAATTTAGATACAACATATAAATACTAAAATTACACTAATAGATTTTGACAAGTAATGAGGATCATCAGGGCAAATTGGTAGTACCGAGCTTCGCTGAAGCCTAGGGTACTCCCTTTGCGGGTATCACCACAGCTCAACCCAATTTTGAAAAACAACGTCATTTATGCTTATTATTATTATTATTATTATTATTATTATTATTTATTGGAATTCTCTGATACATCTCATTAAATACATTAAACCTAGATAATATAATTTAGATACAACATATAAATACTAAAATTACACTAATAGATTTTGACAAGTAATGAGGATCATCAGGGCAAATTGGTAGTACCGAGCTTCGCTGAAGCCTAGGGTACTCCCTTTGCGGGTATCACCACAGCTCAACCCAATTTTGAAAAACAACGCCATTTATGCTTTGCAACACAAGTTTGCAAAGCAAAGGAAAACTGTGGAAACCCCGTACAGCGTTGTGTACAGGTCAGTAAAAACACATGCAGATATTTATTAATAGACATATACAAAGGAAGGTAAAGATGAAAAGTAGTACGATAGCAGTAAATTTAGGATGCTTTATGATAAAACTCTCCTCAAAATATTCGCGCATCCCAAAACCGCAATTTCCTGAATTTCCCAGGGCGAAATTTTGCACGGTAACTCCTTGACATGTTTACTATAATTTAGAGTAACTGCTCCCAATGAACCTACAATCACCGGAATAATGTTCACTTTCATTCCCCACATACGTCCAACTTCTATTGAGAGATCCTTATATTTAAGTTGTTTTTCAAGCTCCTTCCTTACAACATTCGCATCAGCAGGTACCGAGATTTCTATGAACGTGCATACCTTCCTCTGGAAATCCTTTACCACGATATCTGGCTTATTAGCATCAAGCATTCTATCAGTGACAATAGGCATGTTCCATAATATGGTAATATGATCATTACTCACAACAGGAGATGGAACGTGGTCATACCACCGAGACACATCCATTGCTAAACCTAATAGTTGGGAACACAAGTTGTAATGTATATATATTCCCACCCTATCATGCCTAGCAATGTAATGCGACTCAGCTAAGACTGGACAAGCCGCTAACAAATGATAGACATGTTCCGGAGCCTGATGACACAGTCTACAACTCCCATCATGAGCAACTTTCATAATCTTCTGTTCATGATATCTGGTACGTATTGCCTGATCTTGCGCCGCTATGATAGAGGATTCCGTTTCAGCCTTAATGTTTCCATGACAAAGCCAAGATAACGATCCTGACTTTGAAATACCATCACCCTCCACAATTCTTAAAAATTGGCCATGCATTGGCTTACTAACATAATCCTCTCTCATTTTCTGATTCATTTTTAACTTTATCTGTCGCTTTAAACTCTCCACTGAAATTTTATTTTCATAATTACCGAGTTCTTCCACCTGAAATTTTTCTAAAATTAGTTTATGTTTACTAATTATTGACTTACCAGAAGTATCCCTAATTAATTGTTTAATAACTTTATCCTCCTTGTTGGCCTTTATAAAATTTCCTAAATTTAACATTTCCAAATCATAAATATTTTCCAATTGCTGCAAGCCACGACCTCCATCTAAACGGTGCAGGTATAGTCTGCAGACATCAGACCTTGGATGAAACATAAAATTTAGTGTTAACTGTTTTCTAGTTTTAATGTCCAAATCGCGTATTTCCTTCTTAGTCCAGTTTAAAACTCCAACACTATATCGAAATATTGGAATAGCATATGCATTGATCGCTTGCATTTTATATTTTCCATTTAAACCAGATTTTAGAATTTTTCTGACTCGCTTAATGTATTCGCCTATAACCTTCGCCTTCATCCCTTCATCATCTATACCAAAGGCTTCATCCATTCCCAGATACTTATATCTAGTATTATCTGTTAATTCATTAATACTAGTATGATCATTCAGGCATATGTCAGCGGTTCTCTCAATTTTGCCTTTGACAATACTAATTTTGGCACACTTCTCTAGACCAAACTGCATCCCAATATCGTCAGAGAATTGTTTAACTATACTGAGGCTCCTCTTCAACTGCTCATCATTTTTGGCATAAAGTTTCAAATCATCCATATATAATGAATGACCAATTAACTTTTCGCCAGGTAATAACTGAACACCAACTTTGTCCTCATTCAATTCACTGGACAATGCAAACAGGCCTATGCAAAAGAGCAAGGGTGATAAACTATCACCTTGAAATATGCCACAATTAATATTAATCGGCTCTGAGAAAACACACGACTCTCGTCCCCGCAAGCATAGTTTAGTAGACCATAAGGACATACATGAGTTTACCAGAAAAATAATTTTTTGGTTTACCCCATATATCTCCAAGGCTTTTACAATCCATTCATGCGGGATACTATCATACGCCTTCTTATAGTCAATCCAGGCCATGGATAGGTTTCCTCGAGTCTTCTTGATCTTTTCAACAATCTTCTTGTTAATTATTAACAGTTCTTTTGAACCATAACTGTCCTTTAAAATGCCTTTCTGCTCAGAGGGCAATACATTATTTTCTTTAAGATGTTCATAAATCTTGGTACCTAAAATTTTAGTTAATAATTTATAACAACAATTTAAACAAGTAATAGGCCTATATTGGGATACTTCCATTGTATTCTCCGTTTTGGGAATCAAAACAGTTACACCTTCCGTCAGCCACGACGGTATCATTTCCGGATTATTAACCATATTGTTAAAACATTTTACTAAATGTTCATGCAATATGGTTATCCTTTTAAGCCAAAAATTAGGAATTTTATCTGGTCCAGGAGCTTTCCAAAGTCCCAAACTTTTGCAAGCATTTTGGAAGTCATCTTTGGAGAGAAGTACATCTTCCATAGCTGGATAATGCATATTCCGCCTCTCCTCGCGTTTAATCCATTCCGCATCAGAATTGTACTTGCCAGATTGCCCCCAAATGCCTGTCCAAAAATTGGTAACATCCTGCATGTTTGGAAAATTCTGGATACAGATGTTCTCCTTGCCAAGACCCCTATAAAATTTTTTAGGATTTTCTTCAAAATTTTTGTTATCATTGTAAGTCCGAATTCTTTTTTCAATTCTTCTGATACGTTGGGCCTTAGCTTGAATTTTCTGTTTTAACTCCTCTTCAATAATTACTATATCCTTCTCTTCGCCTAAAACACTGTATTTTAGTATTATGTTTTGCCGTAACCGTTGTAACCTCTCTGTTAAATGAATAGATCTTCTAATTTCAGAAATCCTGGAAACGTCCTTTCTCCAATTAGCAATATTATTTTGGAGTCTACGCTTCCAACGGTTTTCCCGGATTCGATTATTGTGTATTGATGTAAATTTTGGATTCACCATCTTAGTAATAACATATGCGGATGCGTACAACAAATTATTTATTTCAATAATGGACAATTCTGGCCTATTCCTCAGAAATACTTCCAGATCAGAATTAGCTTGCGCAATCAACTCCCTAACCCTGTTAGTCTCCCGTATAAAAGGCAATCTAACCCTGCTATGAAAATTTCCTGAAGTAAGCAATTCTTGTTGTACCAATATTAAAAACTGACTTTGTTGTACTACATTATCATCATTATTACCCAGATTTGGCATTCCATTTACCTCAATATCTACAATAATAGACACCTCATCATTGTGGCTATTCTGTTCTAATTCTACCACTTCATCCAAAATGTTTCCTTGTTCTACTTCAACCACTTCATCATTTACAAGATTTAGAAAAATCTCTACCTATTATTATTATTATTATTATTATTATTGGAATTCTCTGATACATCTCATTAAATACATTAAACCTAGATAATATAATTTAGATACAACATATAAATACTAAAATTACACTAATAGATTTTGACAAGTAATGAGGATCATCAGGGCAAATTGGTAGTACCGAGCTTCGCTGAAGCCTAGGGTACTCCCTTTGCGGGTATCACCACAGCTCAACCCAATTTTGAAAAACAACGCCATTTATGCTTTGCAACACAAGTTTGCAAAGCAAAGGAAAACTGTGGAAACCCCGTACAGCGTTGTGTACAGGTCAGTAAAAACACATGCAGATATTTATTAATACACATATACAAAGGAAGGTAAAGATGAAAAGTAGTACGATAGCAGTAAATTTAGGATGCTTTATGATAAAACTCTCCTCAAAATATTCGCGCTTCCCAAAACCGCAATTTCCTGAATTTCCCAGGGCGAAATTTTGCACGGTAACTCCTTGACATGTTTACTATAATTTAGAGTAACTGCTCCCAATGAACCTACAATCACCGGAATAATGTTTACTTTCATTCCCCACATACGTCCAACTTCTATTGAGAGATCCTTATATTTAAGTTGTTTTTCAAGCTCCTTCCTTACAACATTATTATTTATTGGAATTCTCTGATACATCTCATTAAATACGTTAAACCTAGATAATATAATTTAGATACAACATATAAATACTAAAATTACACTAATAGATTTTGACAAGTAATGAGGATCACCAGGGCAAATTGGTAGTACCGAGCTTCGCTGAAGCCTAGGGTACTCCCTTTGCGGGTATCACCACAGCTCAACCCAATTTTGAAAAACAACGCCATTTATGCTTTGCAACACAAGTTTGCAAAGCAAAGGAAAACTGTGGAAACCCCGTACAGCGTTGTGTACAGGTCAGTAAAAACACATGCAAATATTTATTAATAGACATATACAAAGGAAGGTAAAGATGAAAAGTAGTACGATAGCAGTAAATTTAGGATGCTTTATGATAAAACTCTCCTCAAAATATTCGCGCTTCCCAAAACCGCAATTTCCTGAATTTCCCAGGGCGAAATTTTGCACGGTAACTCCTTGACATGTTTACTATAATTTAGAGTAACTGCTCCCAATGAACCTACAATCACCGGAATAATGTTCACTTTCATTCCCCACATACGTCCAACTTCTATTGAGAGATCCTTATATTTAAGTTGTTTTTCAAGCTCCTTCCTTACAACATTCGCATCAGCAGGTACCGAGATTTCTATGAACGTGCATACCTTCCTCTGGAAATCCTTTACCACGATATCTGGCTTATTAGCATCAAGCATTCTATCAGTGACAATAGGCATGTTCCATAATATGGTAATATGATCATTACTCACAACAGGAGATGGAACGTGGTCATACCACCGAGACACATCCATTGCTAAACCTAATAGTTGGGAACACAAGTTGTAATGTATATATATTCCCACCCTATCATGCCTAGCAATGTAATGCGACTCAGCTAAGACTGGACAAGCCGCTAACAAATGATAGACATGTTCCGGAGCCTGATGACACAGTCTACAACTCCCATCATGAGCAACTTTCATAATCTTCTGTTCATGATATCTGGTACGTATTGCCTGATCTTGCGCCGCTATGATAGAGGATTCCGTTTCAGCCTTAATGTTTCCATGACAAAGCCAAGATAACGATCCAGACTTTGAAATACCATCACCCTCCACAATTCTTAAAAATTGGCCATGCATTGGCTTGCTAACATAATCCTCTCTCATTTTCTGATTCATTTTTAATTTTATCTGTCGCTTTAAACTCTCCACTGAAATTTTATTTTCATAATTACCGAGTTCTTCCACCTGAAATTTTTCTAAAATTAGTTTATGTTTACTAATTATTGACTTACCAGAAGTATCCCTAATTAATTGTTTAATAACTTTATCCTCCTTGTTGGCCTTTATAAAATTTCCTAAATTTAACATTTCCAAATCATAAATATTTTCCAATTGCTGCAAGCCACGACCTCCATCTAAACGGTGCAGGTATAGTCTGCAGACATCAGACCTTGGATGAAACATAAAATTTAGTGTTAACTGTTTTCTAGTTTTAATGTCCAAATCGCGTATTTCCTTCTTAGTCCAGTTTAAAACTCCAACACTATATCGAAATATTGGAATAGCATATGCATTGATCGCTTGCATTTTATATTTTCCATTTAAACCAGATTTTAGAATTTTTCTGACTCGCTTAATGTATTCGCCTATAACCTTCGCCTTCATCCCTTCATCATCTATACCAAAGGCTTCATCCATTCCCAGATACTTATATCTAGTATTATCTGTTAATTCATTAATACTAGTATGATCATTCAGGCATATGTCAGCGGTTCTCTCAATTTTGCCTTTGACAATACTAATTTTGGCACACTTCTCTAGACCAAACTGCATCCCAATATCGTCGGAGAATTGTTTAACTATACTGAGGCTCCTCTTCAACTGCTCATCATTTTTGGCATAAAGTTTCAAATCATCCATATATAATGAATGACCAATTAACTTTTCGCCAGGTAATAACTGAACACCAACTTTGTCCTCCTTCAATTCACTGGACAATGCAAACAGGCCTATGCAAAAGAGCAAGGGTGATAAACTATCACCTTGAAATATGCCACAATTAATATTAATCGGCTCTGAGAAAACACACGACTCTCGTCCCCGCAAGCATAGTTTAGTAGACCATAAGGACATACATGAGTTTACCAGAAAAATAATTTTTTGGTTTACCCCATATATCTCCAAGGCTTTTACAATCCATTCATGCGGGATACTATCATACGCCTTCTTATAGTCAATCCAGGCCATGGATAGGTTTCCTCGAGTCTTCTTGATCTTTTCAACAATCTTCTTGTTAATTATTAACAGTTCTTTTGAACCATAACTGTCCTTTAAAATGCCTTTCTGCTCAGAGGGCAATACATTATTTTCTTTAAGATGTTCATAAATCTTGGTACCTAAAATTTTAGTTAATAATTTATAACAACAATTTAAACAAGTAATGGGCCTATATTGGGATACTTCCATTGTATTCTCCGTTTTGGGAATCAAAACAGTTACACCTTCCGTCAGCCACGACGGTATCATTTCCGGATTATTAACCATATTGTTAAAACATTTTACTAAATGTTCATGCAATATGGTTATCCTTTTAAGCCAAAAATTAGGAATTTTATCTGGTCCAGGAGCTTTCCAAAGTCCCAAACTTTTGCAAGCATTTTGGAAGTCATCTTTGGAGAGAAGTACATCTTCCATAGCTGGATAATGCATATTCCGCCTCTCCTCGCGTTTAATCCATTCCGCATCAGAATTGTACTTGCCAGATTGCCCCCAAATGCCTGTCCAAAAATTGGTAACATCCTGCATGTTTGGAAAATTCTGGATACAGATGTTCTCCTTGCCAAGACCCCTATAAAATTTTTTAGGATTTTCTTCAAAATTTTTGTTATCATTGTAAGTCCGAATTCTTTTTTCAATTCTTCTGATACGTTGGGCCTTAGCTTGAATTTTCTGTTTTAACTCCTCTTCAATAATTACTATATCCTTCTCTTCGCCTAAAACACTGTATTTTAGTATTATGTTTTGCCGTAACCGTTGTAACCTCTCTGTTAAATGAATAGATCTTCTAATTTCAGAAATCCTGGAAACGTCCTTTCTCCAATTAGCAATATTATTTTGGAGTCTACGCTTCCAACGGTTTTCCCGGATTCGATTATTGTGTATTGATGTAAATTTTGGATTCACCATCTTAGTAATAACATATGCGGATGCGTACAACAAATTATTTATTTCAATAATGGACAATTCTGGCCTATTCCTCAGAAATACTTCCAGATCAGAATTAGCTTGCGCAATCAACTCCCTAACCCTGTTAGTCTCCCGTATAAAAGGCAATCCAACCCTGCTATGAAAATTTCCTGAAGTAAGCAATTCTTGTTGTACCAATATTAAAAACTGACTTTGTTGTACTACATTATCATCATTATTACCCAGATTTGGCATTCCATTTACCTCAATATCTACAATAATAGACACCTCATCATTGTGGCTATTCTGTTCTAATTCTACCACTTCATCCAAAATGTTTCCCTGTTCTACTTCAACCACTTCATCATTTACAAGATTTAGAAAAATCTCTACCTCCCTTCTTATAGAATCTATCTCTATATTGGATAACTTATTACTATTTAGAATGCACCGTCTCTGGGATGCCAAAGTATTAGCAGTCAACTCCATTCTTTTATCTGGGTTTCTTTCTCGCCATATTCTAAAGCATTCCCGTTGATTAGCACATCCAAACTTTAACAATGAACAAAAGTGACACCAAATCACCTCCTTATATTCATTTATGGACCATTTATTACGCATTCTTCTTGAATTATTTAAATCCATTTGTTAAAAGTAAAGTGGGCCCAATAACAATAAAAATTATGAGTAACCTCTTTACTTACACCTGAAATTCTAAGGATAATTAGGTATCACAATAACACTTACTACAAAGAAACGTAGAAATATTACGTATAACTGACAACTTCCAATTATTATTATTATTATTATTATTATTATTATTATATACAGTGAGCCAAAATTACCGGAACATCTAAATAAAAGAAAAAGCCAAACATTTTTTGGTTTTAAGCAAGCTATGGTCTAAATATATTTTCCATATACAGAGTGTCATTTTATTATAGAAATCGGTAACCTATCTTTTTCTAAATAGAACACCCTATATATTATTACAATTTTTAATTCTAGGATTAAGACCCAGTTCTACCTGAGCTAAAACGCGTTTTCTATTAACGGCGTTATTTATGGTTCAAAATTGATGAAATTCTCAATGTCAATTCTTAGATAAAAAAGGAGTTTGGCCAGGCCAAAAATAATTTTTTGGTAAGATAAAAATGAATTTTACTTCTACATCTTTCTCTTTTTCAAATATAATACCCCTAGCCAAAGTCACAATACAAAAATAGATTTTTTATCTCCGTAGAATTTCAGCCTAAATATTATAACTTTTCCGCTAACCGAAAAATGCGATAATTGTCAGATATGTAAACAATGGCCATATTTCGGCTGTTACGTATGGCCAGCTCATCACAGACACCATAAGCTTTAATCGATACGTAAACCACGGCATAGACACGGACCCCGACAGAAAAACTTCGAATCTAAACATTTTATTTCGCAGTTGCGATGCTTTTACAACGGAGCCTTAATTCTAAGAATTTTTTATAGGAATCATATTTTTATAAAATGTACTATATTTATTTATATGCTATTAACCAAAAATAGTCAAAACACCTTAATAATTCTCTAACCGTAAAAAAATCAAAAAATTTTTCAAATAAAAGTTTTTTGGGTTTAAACAACCTCTCGTTCAAATTTTTTTTTAATATACAGGGTGTTTATTTTATTGTGGAAATTTACAAACCTTTCCTTTTTCTAACATAACACCCTGTATATTTCACTTTGTCTATGCTAAGACTAATTCTAAGAATGTTATGTTGGAATTATTTCTATATAAAATGTTAATTTTTTAGTTATAAGCAATTAATCAATAGTCATTAACTTTTACTTTAACCTAACGGGTAAAAAATGAAAAATCAAAAGAAAATAACACAATTAAATAGAATTAAATTAAATATTCAAACTGTATAAATGTGTATGTATGTGGGAAAATATTCTTAATTTGAAGTTCAGTAGTTTTGCTTAATTGCTCATAACTCAAAAATAATGCATTTTCAAAAAAACTTATTTCTATAAATTGTTCTTAGAATTAATCTTAGAATTAAAAAAATAAAAATTTACATGGTATTCTATTGGAAAATGGAATGGTTTGTATATTTCCATAGTAAAGCGAACACACTGTATTTTTAAACTATATTTAAACGAGAGGTTAGTTTAAGCCCTTAAGACTACTCGAAAATTTTTTCGAATTTGTTTGCTGTTGGAGTATTATTTAGGTGTTCCGGAAATTTTGACTATTTTTGGTTAATAGCTTCTAATTAAAAAAAAATCTGATGTGGCCAGGCACATGACTTTATCATACTATATATAAAATTAATAGTTTAGCTGCATGAGACTCTATTTGGTCGAGATCGGCCATGTCTGCATTAAAATAAAACTACTAGAACTAGACATATAGTCGATTAAAGCTGCGTTCGGATATTGTACTCCGTTGACACCGGGTACACCGTCTAAATGACACTTGTTATTGGGTGTAAAAGTGTAATGCAATATGCGAACGCAGCGTATATTGACAGATGTTATTGTCAAAACATTAGCGTTTGACACCAAGACTACCTACTGTCATTAGAATCAAAAAATCTGACAAATCCTGGCTACTAGTTTTCATGCAGTACGACCAATCTCGTAGAAATAGAATTTGCTCATGCAGCTAAACTATTCATTGTACCAAAAAATGTCATACTGATAAATTATTCAGAATTTCCTCATCTTTAATTTATTATTTACCTATTTCGACGAAATTCCAGAAATGGCGGCTTATTTGCAAAACCTTTCAAAAATGCTAAGACTAAACCTCCAGTTCCTTTGGACCATTTTCAACAGAAAGCTTTTCAGCTCTAAGTTTGGTTATGAAACTTCTAAATATGAAGTTTCGTCGCGATACCTTTAGTAGTTTCTCCGGAATCGTCGCCACAGAAACGGGTACACACACACACATACACACACACACACACACACAGACATTTTTTGTACCTTGGTCAAAAATGTTCATGGGATCCAAAAAGACATATTACCGCTAAAATCTCAAAAATTTTTTTTGGCACGATTACAATACTTTACATACTGCGTATGATAAAGTAATAATGTATTTTATAAAAAAAAATCTGATGTGGCCAGGCACATGACTTTATCATACTATATATAAAATTAATAGTTTAGCTGCATGAGATTCTATTTTATGGAGATCGGCTATGTCTGCATTCAAATAAAACTAGACAGATATGTCGATTAAAGCTGCGTTCGGATATTGTACTCTGTTGACACCAGGTACACCGTCCAAATTACACTTACGTGTTATTAGGTTTAAAAAGTGTAACGGGGTACAATATTCGAACGCAGCTTATATTGACATCGCCAAAACATTAGCGTTTGACACTAGCTACTGTCATTAGAATCAAAATTTCTGACATATCCTGGCTACTAGTTTGTATGCAGTACGACCGATCTCGATGAAATAGAATTTGCTCCTGCAGCTAAACTATTGATTGTACCAAAAATTTCATCATCATAAATTATTCAGAATTTCCCATCCTTTAATTTAATATTTAACTATTTCGACGAAATTCCAGAAATGGCGGCTTATTTGCAAAATCTTTCAAAAACCAGTCCCGATACCGTAAGTAGTTTCTCCGGAATCGTCGCCACAAAAAACGAGTACACACACACACACACACACACACACACACACACACACACACACACACACACACACACACACACACACACACACACACACACACACACACACAGACATTTTTTTGTACCTTGGTCAAAAATGTTCAGGGGACCCAAAAAGACATATTTCCGCTAAAATCTCAACAAAATTTTTTGGCACGATTACAATACTTTACATACTGCGTATGATAAAGTAAAAAATGATTCGTACAAAAAATTGTTAGAATTAATCTTAGAATTAAAAAATGTAATAATATATAGGATGTTCTATTAAAAAAAAGGAAATGTTACCAAATTTCTACAATAAAATGAGCAGCCTGTATATTGACAATATATTTAAAATATAGCTGGATTAAAGCAAAAAAACGTTTGTTTGAACAATTTTTGAAAATTTCTTACGGTTGGAGAATTATTTAGGTGTTCCGGTAATTTTGGCTAACACTGTATAAGGGTTTTATAAATGATTGTAGTCGAAGTAGGCCATGATAAAAAATGTAAAGATTTTTGGTTGCCGCTCTATTTGAATGGAGTACCACTAATATATATATATATATATATATATATATATATAAAGGGTCTTTATAAATGATTGTAGACGAAGTAGGCCATGATATAAAATGTAAAGATTTTTGGTTGCCGCTCTATTTGATTGGAATACCACTGTTCTACACGCAAAAGTTAAATTGGTTGTAACCTATTTCAAGTTTGACAGTTGTATGTGTATAGCGGCACAAATTGTTTAACATGGGCATGACCTACTTCGACTACAATCATTTATAATTACCCTGTATGCATGGAACGGAAACAGACCATATTATAGTGAGGATCAACTTTTTATGCATCAATACCAAAAGGACAAATAAGATAGCATCGCATAGCCAGTGCCGATAAGGCACATTCACACTGAAACTGACTCATATGAATGGCACAGCTTATTCATGTACGACATATGTCTATCAATTGTATTTCCTAGAGTTTGAGCAAAAAGCAAAATATATGCACCATATGCCAAAATCCATGTGGGCAAACCCGCGGGAAACGCTAGTACAATAATTAGCTATAACAAATGTATTTCTAAACTAAATCGTAAAATGTTTCAATTTTGGACTACTAGTGTGTATATGACATTTCGTTTAATGGAGTGTGCTGGTAGGATGAAACTAGGGCAAACTCCCAAGTACTGTGGTATAAAATTGACCTAAAACATACTTAATTGCCGCTGGAGCGAATGCGGCATTGAAGATATTGTTCGCCAGATGCCCATCGAGTGTAGTTTAATGGAGTAGTACTTTGGTTTGTTTACGATCAGGAACTCATTCTAGCGTCACATATAGCATTAGCGTAGAATAAATGTGAAAAGAGAATGATGAGAATTGATCAGGGTGACTAATTTATGAGGCCCACGTTTTTTTTTTAATCACGTATTAATTTGACACTTTTGTATGGAGTATGATGGCGCCGAATGACCACCTCTGAAGCATCGCACGTTCACTGATTTGTCTAATAATTATCTAATTGTCATAAGTTCAATAAAAAAAAAGTACAAAAAAAGTGTAATTAAAAATATTTACAATTACAAATTTGAAGTTTTTCGACCAACCAAAAGTGTTTTTGTATTGTGACAAATCAAAAAGTATTTGAATTTCTTTTTCATCACGTTCACGGTTTACGAACTGCTAAACATAAACTTTATTATACTCGAATTTCTTCAATGTACTTTTCTTAAATGGTGACTTTGTAATTAGACTTAAACAAGCGCTACACCATTTTACGAACATGTTCCAACGGCGAATTTTTAATGGTTCATCAAAAGGTGTGGCTGTCGTTTAAGCCTCAAGCTGGCAATGCCAACCACCTAACATGCCGGTTTCGTTACGTACGAGCCATTGTCGGTATTTGACCAAAGTCAAAGGGGGTTTCTATCATCCGAAACAAATAAATTAAATGCCGTACGGAAAAAAAATCTAAACCATAAAATAATATTCTCAAAAACATATCTATAGAAATACAGTTCATACTTCATATATATTCTATGAGTTACAGAATTCGAACAATTTGTGTAAATTCGCATCAAAACAACCATGCTTCGGATGTCGGCAGAAAGAAGTCCTTTGATTCCTTTGACTCAAAGTAGAGGACACAAGAAAATGTGCACGCTGCACATTTAGTTTGATAGTTTAGCACTTAAGAGCATGTTAGATAATTAATCAAAATCCGTCGTTAATGGGAATGGGTATAGTTCGGTCAAGGGATCTTTGCGCAGTTTACCTAATCTAGGGAAAAGCAAGTCCTGTCAACTGTCCACTAAATAATCTATGAACAACTTGATAATTGCAATATTAAATGTAATTAAAATAGCACAATTTGAGTGAGGGCCATTTGAAATAAATACTATGGAAATCTGACCAGTGAAACTGTAGAAATTCAATTGACATTTTGACGTGTATACTAATGAGTGTGACTGTCAGTACCCTTGATAGAGACATCACTGGAGTTAGGAACTACACAATGACCTACGTATTATCCGGTCTTTGTTCTATGTACTAATATCTTCATTAGTATCCGAGATCGTGTGTCTTAGCCACAGAAGACGTACGTCCAACGTTAATATCAATCATTTCACATGTCGTAGAAAGAGTAAACGAATGACAATCGCATCGTAACTAGCTCGTCACTTTTGCCAATACGCAAAGATCCGTTGACTGAACTATAGTTGTAAGGCCTGTAGTGTAAGTAATGAAGCTGTTTTTAATTTGGCTTTTAGTGCAATTAAAAGTTTTTACCCAACCCAAAAGAGCGAAAGGGAAAACTTGCTTTTCAACATGAATTAAAAAGAAAATCATATTAAGGATGATGTCGCTGTCACCTGAATGCTTCGGTGATACCCGACAAAGGGGTGGAGGCGGCTCTTCAACTCCTTTCCGCTCTCAAACTATCAAACGACTGATGTTGGAATGTGTTAGTTGCATAGAGTAGTGCAATTTTTCAATTATCAGATAAAAATGTATTCTCGGCTGTAGTTATTAACGATTAAAAAATTTGCTTCTGGGGATTAGCAGAAGTAGGGAACAAGTAGCTATACGTCCGTACCCTCTGAAGAAGGCAAAAATCATTGCCGAAAGCTTAGGGATTGAGCAAATGTACGTGTTGTTTTAATTACCCTTCCGTGTTGGCTGCTATCCCCAGAAGCAAAATTTTTTAATCGTTTTCAATTATCGCATCAACTGTCAAACTCACTTCACTCAAACGGTCAGTCTATGGTTCAGTCCAACGTTGCCGAGACGATTGCTGCCGTCCGCTAACTGTAGCCAAAGGGACATAAAGTTTATTGACTCCTTGACTTTACTAGTTTATAGAAAATTCTGAAGAACAAGGGCCTCTGCTACTTCAAATCCAGTACAAGTCAGTACAAGTCAGTACAACCCTAATAGAACACGCATTTGACGCAATTCTCGCATGAAACTTAACCTAGAAATGTTTACAGTTGCATTGTTTATATTCTAGTACTTTTGATTGTCACGCTTATTATTTTATTAGCTAAATTGAAACAAGCGTGCGTTATATAGGTATACTAATGTCTTAATTCTGAACACTTATGATCAACATTCTAGATAAAATTATTGATTTATTGACTCTGGTATGCTTTTAGCTTCTTCTTTAATTTAATAAAAAATATTCCCTCCTTCACTGTAACATACAGAAGATCATAACAAACAACAATAGTTGTTATTGTTTACTTTTGACGCCCACAACGTCCGCCAGATTGCACTCAAACTGCCACGAGCTCATAGACCTCGTGCCAAAAATGTTGCTCTGAGTGCAAAACGGTTGCACTAGTTGTCCAATAAAACAGGATTACTTGTGTGAGTGCAACCAATCGAACATGAAAGTGCACCCCAGTGCGCACCAGTTTTACCAAAAGAAAACGCTATATGTCTCATAGACACGAAAAGTCAACCAAATCGTCATCAGCTATAGTGTATAAAAGATCTATATATTAAAGGCCTAGGAGTTTTATTTATTTGATTTATTTGATGAGGAGTGCACATTTGTTGAGCATGTGTATGCTACCAATGCGAACACTGTTTCGTTTTTAGTACGTACTATCGCGAGCATAAGAAACGGGAACACTCAAATTTGCACTTATTAATTGGCTTTATTGTCAATAACACGCAGAATATGATTTACGATTAACGTTCCGGTATTAGTGTCAAGGATTGATTTTCACGTACTTCGTCTGCCATCTAGGAGCAGTGTGACGTTTAGGATTCTGATGCCATGGACTATTGCCTTCCGCCGAACCCCACTCGTGCACTCGGCAAAGGGTGCAAATACTTTATTTGATGAAGTGTTTGTCGTATGACATTCTTGTGTTGTATGTAATTAATGGTAAATGTTACTTAAATTTATCAATATGTTGTCTAAATGTTCGTATAAATGATTGTATATACCGGCTATTTATTTGAGCTATTTCCATACTGTTTTTTTTTTCTAATTAATACAACGTTTTGGCTGTTTATTTACAACCGTCTTTTGGTATTTATTGTGGTCCTCTATGAAGAGATGCACTATAGTAGGGGTCGCGTAAATTTTGACGACCTTGAATGACCTCTAAAGCTCAAAAGCTCGGAGGTCAAACAGGTCGAGGGACCCCCCTGCGCTTCTATCTAGGGCCCTGCCACCAAGCGTGCCAACCTTAAACTTCAAAAGTGCCAACGTCAGCCCCCTCCATCCAGGGTTGTGCCCCCAAGGCCCCCTCGTGCCTGATTAAACTTTTGAGCGTACCGTTTTGTGTGTGGATTTCCGGTTTTAGCGATAAAACCCCTATAGCTCGAGAACAAGGAATTGGATAGAAAAAAAATTTTAAATTTACCCCAAAGTCGATATAGACGAACAATTTGGCGTTGTGAAATTTAGGGGCGGAAAGGCGTTAATCCATGTGTTTTGATAACCCCAGAAACAATGACCGCAAGCGGATTAGAACTCGAGAATGCAGACTGTAAGACAGGCATTAAGCACTAACAAATTTTTATTAAATAACATAAAAAACAACAAGGACAAACATATTTTCAAAAAGAAGTTACAATACGGTGCCTTGCGCCGTGGGCGCTTATCCGAAATTAACGATTAAAAAGAACAAAGAACGTTTTACCTGCTAGTGAGTTAATAGCTTGGCGGGTAAATTATAAGAACAAACGACAAAAGACGATAAAATGATAAGAAGGGCCTTGTAAAACTTGTTAAACGTTGTCGGCTAAAAAATATAGTAAAAAAACTGCGACACCACGCACCCTTTACAGCCGAACGCGCACTGAACGCACCGCAGTTACTGCCACTGCCTTCGCCGGCTCCTCCGCCAATTCGCAGGCTCAAAGTCCTCCTCTTCGGCATCAAACTCGTCCGTGTCCTTGTCCCGCTGGCAGTTTGAATAATTTTGGCGATCTGGTTCCTGATCAAGGTACATGCCCAAAAACTTAACGCACTGTTTTAGTGGAACCGGAACGTTAAGAATTTTGACAGAGTAGGCTTCCATTTCGCGTAATATTTTCGTAAAAAGTTAACATGAATTTGGATCGTGCGGGATGCTATTAAGGGGTGGAAATTCCTCGTATAGATCGCCGTATCATCCGTATAGAAAACTAATTTTGTGTTTCTTAAGTTAGGGGTGTAGGGATAACCACAGTAGTTTTCCAAGTTGCCGGGAAGACACTTAGCAACAACACAGCTCGCGCGATGTACATGAGCTGAACTGTAGCCTTCCTAGGAAAGTTCATTAGCAAGACATTCTGTCTACCATCTGCGCCGGGACCTTCAGAGAACTGCTTTTCTTGCCGTATCCAGAAATAGTAGACGGTTTGATTAAAAAGACGTCGTCAGGTGGGTTACGCTCTGCGGCCAGGAACTCCTCCACTCTTTGTGTTAAGTTAAACTGGTCTTGTGTCGTGACCGGTTCTGGTATGTGTACCCCACTATAATAATTCACCAAAGCATCTGTGTTTTCCCTATCGGTCAGATGTAAGCCGTCAACATTCTGCAGCGCTCGTATAGGCCGAAATTTACGCTTGAGCTATCTAATTTGTGTCCAAAGCGCCTTATCGTCTGTACTTAATTTTCTTAATCTGTCCGCCCAAAGTATATTTCTGTTTTGTTTCATTTCTGTTTTGACTCTATAATTTAGGTGATGGTATGTATCTTTGTCTATGGTTGTCGTGACCGTTGATACACGCGGCGTGCAGTGTGTTATGTGTTCTGAGTAATTACCGTGTATATGGCAACACTGATCAGTACCCATTCGAGGCCCACAACCTCTTGTCACCACATCTTGAGGAAGACGTGCCGGAACCGCCTGAGCAGCCTGAAGATGACTTTCAGTGGGGTGACAAACTGAACAGACGCGACAGACAACAAATGCGACGTTTCCTGCGACAAGACAAAAGACAAGCCGAACGCAAACGTGAAGAGGACGCAGATGCAGCCGCAGACGCCGAAGAAGATCCCGCTGCGTTGCGGGTCACCATCGACGAGGACGACTTCGATGCCGAGGAGCTGGACTTTGAGCCTGCGAATACGCGGAGGAGGCGGCGAAGGCGGTGGCGGTAACTGCGGTTCGGCTGTAAAGAGTGCGTGGTGTCGCAGTTTTTAACTACATCTTTTAGCCGACAACGTTTTACAAGCCCTTTTTATCATTTTTATAAAACTTTTTGCCGTCTTTTATCGTCGTTTGTTCTTATAATATAATTTACCTGCCAAGCTGTTAACGCACTGGCGGGTAAAACGTTCTTTATTTTTCTTAATCGTTAATTTCGAATAAGCGCCCACTTTCATTTGAAAATATGTTTGTTCATGTTGTTTCTAATGATGTTTAATAAAAAATTGTTAATGCTTAATGCCTGACTCACAGTCTGTATTCTCGAGTTCAAATCCGCTTGCGGTCATTTTTTGTGGGGTTACCAAAACACATGGATTATCGCCTTTCCGTCAAATTGTTCGTCCATTTCGACTTTGGGGTAAATTTTTAATTATTTTTTCGATTCAAGTACGAGCACTAGGGGGCTCGAGACATGTGGGTTTTGTCGCTACAACAGGAAGTCCATACACAAAACGGTAAGCTCTAAAGTTCAAACGGGGCACGAGGGGGCACTGGGGCACCCCTAGATGGAGGGGCTGCCGGCACTTTTGAATTTTAATGTTGGCACGCTTGGGGGCGGAGTCCTAGATGGAAGCGCAAGGGGCCCCTCGACCTGTTTGACCTTTGAGCTTTATAGGTCATTCAAGGTCGTCTAAATTTATGCGACCCCTGTGCACTATGAGGTAAACAATGATGTACTTTTCATAAGATAACACGTGTGTCGATTGTGGTGACGATTGGCCGTCTCCCAGTATCCTAGCAATGGCTAGTTGATGGTTGTGGACCATCATATGGGTTGATGTTCCCCTCATCTGATGTTTGTTGTTGTTTTGTCCTGGTTTCTATGGTGAGTTCACAATCCGTGATTTTTCCATTTCGCCTTTTTTTCACGTGTGCTTGGTGTTCTTTCATCCGAGTTAGTAGAATCTATCTACATATCTTTTATTCGTTTCCTATTATTCTTATTTTATCTGATAAATCTGGGATGTACGGAATTACTGCTGTTAATCTAGGTTGTTCTTTCGATCTTCTGTTTCCATTATTATTTTGCATGGTATTAACTATCCAGTTAGGATATATATTAATTTCCAAGTTTTCTGTTATTTTAGCTTATTTGGTCTTCTTGCTCCGAGCAGATAGTTGTTGCTCTATCGTATAAACTATAAAACTTAAGTCCTGCATTCTCTTACTCCGCGATGGTTGTTAGATTTGAACTGTAATACTGCTGCGTGTTTCCTTTCCGTGTACCAGCTCGTCTCGGAAAGGTAGTCCGTTGTTCTGGTGTAATATAAAACTCACACTGCGGTTTTACATACTTGTATATTATGATAGATTGCGTTAACACTTTAATGAAACTAACTGCCTCTGTAATAAAATACGTCATTACCGTTAATTAGGTTACCAAACATCGAGGTTGTTCACTCTAATTTTGCGCTAACTATGCGTTTGGAAACTATACTTGAACTTGTAACCAATGAGCAATTGGGGCGTCAACTTTTTTTTTTTTCATGAAACCTATGTTTTTTTTTTATTTCTTGTGTGATCTTTCATGTTCTCCTGCTGATTTAAAGCCCTTAATTTCTAAATGTTGATGCTTAAAAGTCCGTTATTTAATTATAACCATTAAAGATTCATGTAAGTCATACATTACAACCTTCGTAAAATTAGTCTCTGCATGTAGGTAGTGCCTATACCTGTATTAACATGATTGATCGATTCACAATCAGTTTTATTCAGATCTAGCCGACACCCTCTTGCAAATAACTATGGAGGCGTTTAATTAACTGAAAATTAGTTGCATACATAAAAATGGCTATTTGTAACACTAGTTTTATAAAGTAACGTTTTTCGTTCACGCGAGTCTATTTTTCGCAGCCGGTCACATATTGTATGTAGTATTATATTGTAGTGTATAATATAATATCTTTAACAAAATTTATCCCATATTCTTGATTGGCAGTTTCAGACAGTGCTAACATTAGTACGTTTTTATATTTATAGTATAGTATGTTACGCAAAAATAGAATAATAATTTTATTGAGCCGCTATTCGTGGAACACATAAGTTGGGATTATCTGTTATCTGTTGGGATTATAGAACCTTCGCCTGGTATTATCTGAAAGTGGGACACTTTTTTGTTATTAATCATTTCCGTTAGGTAGAAGTATCTCCAAGAGTTTCTGCTAAATGTGCCAGAAGAAAAATCCATAAGAGCTTTCTTGTAAAAAAAATCGGAGGAAAACTAGAAAGGAAACAAGAAGTGGCAAAAATTAATTCTGCTGTTGTAGCGACGACAGTGACTAATGTCTTACATCGCACAGATCATTCGTATTCAGATTATTCTAGCTATCCTTTTATGCCACTGATAGTCAGCTGTAATAAAAGATGTATTAAATCCGGAACGCCTTTTATAGAAGCGTTAAATCGGGCAAAATTTAGTGATGGTATTACACCGGAAAGTAATGATTTTGAAGTGATAAAGCGCGCTGCATTTATTGGGTGTTTGCAACTCGCAAGTTATAGAATTTTTATACATTCACATTACTTCAGAGCCCAGGGTGTCTATGAACTTCAGTATTAAAATTAATAAAACGGAATTACTTTCCGTTTCAGATCAGTTGATCGGTCTAAAACAGTCCACAATTGATATAATGCGGAAATACTTACTACGCATATTAGTAAAATATAAATATATAAAATAAAATATTTCCGCTGGCATATATCCAACAATCCATTGGAGTTATAATGGTCAACCATCTGTGTTACATATGATTACTATAGTTGACTATAGTAGAATAATTCTAGTTTGTTTTGACAGTAGTAATGGTGAACTGTCACTTAGAAGTCACCCAGTAGCGGCGCGGCGGTTTATTAATGCCAAGGAAAATATAGTAAATTGTTTGCAGCGGTTCACGGGCAATAATTTCTAATATGGTACATTTGTCAGTATTAGGAATCGAATGTAAACAGATAAATATGTATATCTTTTAAAACCTCTATTAAATCTTCTGCTCCATTTAACATTCTGTGGTTTTGCATATAACTAGTTTACGCGGCCTGGTTAATTCATGTTCTAATTGCTACAGCTACATGGATTGAGTGGTGGATCACCATTTGGTGCGACTAGGTTGTCTCCGCGCATATGCGTACTTTTCAGTGGAAACATCACGTTTATGCAAATTTTATAGTCGCCCTCTAAAATGCAAGCTCAGTGCTCAGTCCGCATTAAACGTATCCATAAAAAGGGCTCGAATTTAATTATTGCTCTACCGCTAAACCTAAAAAGGTTACAAACACTCGGCGAGACAAACGAAGTGACCTTAAAAATTATTATATTCCATTTTATGCCATAAGCATTTATGTTCGATCGGGAGTTGCTTGGTAATCGCAATTCATCGAGAACTCGTGATCCAGTTAAAGGTTGAAACACTCACCTTTCAACCGAACGTTAATAGAACAATATATTTCGAAGAATGCAAGAACAGAAAGATGCAAATATAATAAAAACAGTGTTAATATGGTGCCTTGTTCATTCGTACTGTTCTATAGCGAGAGGTTCAGCAAATTGTCCAGATTACTGAATAATGGGACGTTTTAAGTGTAGTGGAGATAGTCAGAGCTTCATTCATCAATATATTTAGTTGCACTTTACAATGGTCATAACTCTTAATTAATTCTGATAAGTAACTGCAATACAAAATGGTTGCATGTTATTACACTCAACGTTACACTTCCCTGTGCACAAAAGACATTCCACGATGCTAGCAAACATGGTATGGTTTTTGTCACTTAGCCAGTGATAAAATCGAACATCTTTTCCTTTTGAGGTCTGGAACAAACAGTACATGTATATAACAAAGATCTCAAATTAGTAACTTAACTGTGTAAAAACAACATACATAAAAAAAAAACAAAAACATACAACACACAAAAAATAGAACTTTTAAATTCAGGCTTTGGACGGGTAAGGGCACGCACACACATCGAGCGTATAGCGTAGCGGAAAGCGTTTTCTATATGTTCTAACATACCGAAAACACTTTCCGCGTTTTTTACAATTTGTGCTCATCCGAGATGCAAAAATATCAATTTTTGGCTTTTCAGACTTATTTACCATATCCCAAACGTAGCGCTTAACTCCTATTTTGTATACTGTTATATCCCATTCTCGACTGAAATCCGCCTCGTGTTTGTCTAAAGATTTAGAATATGATGCCTGTAAGTAAATATTTATTAATAATAAGTAAATATTTTTGTTTTGCACCATATCCATTTCTCCGTGGCCAACCTAACTAGATGGTAAAATTGTACTGTCCATACAAATGATATAAGCTAAATGTGCCACACTGCATATAATATTACAGTTTGATGAGCTTTTGAAAAACCCATCTCTATTTAAAAAACAGAGCCAGTAATTCTAAATAAATTATTGCATCTGAATAATATAATGTGTGGTGGGTTTTTCGAATTGTTTTGGGGATATTTTGTACCGACTAATGACGTCTTTCGAAAGATTATCCGAGATGTTTATTACAGCATGAAAGCTTCTGTTTTGAGCCTCTGTTTAACCAAATTCAATCGAAAGTTTTCATAAAGAGCCATAATAGCATCCAGCAGCACCGGCTGAAGTCAATACCCCTAAAAATCTTGTAAATTCACGTATTTTGCATATTTTTATTGTTTGAATGTGTTAAAGTAAGACAAAATTCCCCCTTTTTTTCTTTAGGCAACGAAATTGCCATTGTAACCGAATTACGAATGCAACCTAAAAGTATTTCTTCCTTAGCGCACAATATAAACTATGTAGTTTACGTTTATGATACATAATTAATTCGATATCCCAAACATTCTAACAGTTTAATTGTATCGTTTGCCTTTTCTGACAATGCTCTGCTATTTCATTTTATAGCAGAAAATCATCCAGGTAACTTACCAGCAAAAAAAACATTTTTCTTATCTTTCACCACCGTTTCAGGTAAGCAGAGCATAATCTAAGCGGCATACAATGATATTGATGAGGTACATTGTTAAATTTAAATCTAGATATTTTCTATCCGATTCGTCAACACCGACTGGTAAATAGGTGTCTAAAGTTACCATTCAGGAATTTTTACAAATTTAATAACAAATGAGGATGATAGCTCAGTTGGTTAGAGCATTGTGCTAGCGACGCAATAGTCCCTGGGTAAAATCCAGGTTATCGCTGTAATTTATTTAAAATCTACATTCCTCCGGTATATCACCATTTTTTAAACATTTGAGAATAGTAAAAAATTCTATTGGTAACTATTTAGCCTCACAAGAACAATGTTTTGGACATTTTACAAAAAGCAAATGTACCCAACATCCGAGCTAAATTTCCATCTTAATATTACTAACGTTACATCCGCTACTGTCAAAAAGGCTCAACGTCCAGCAGTCTTCCAAACCTGTACATTTACTTCCTGTTCTCCCCTGTCCGGTCATTGCTTTGGAAGCGACCTGTACTCTGCGGAGGTACTGGTTTTTGTGTAGAGAGTCTTTGATTGTTCACGCTGTTCGGTCTGCTCTGGGCCTTTAGACTTATAAATCGCCGAGTGGGTTCTACTCCCTCTCCTTTTGCAACCTTGCTGTTAATACTCCACAAATTGCTGAACAAAACTGTCTCCAGTTTGAGTTTAGATTGTCATCTAGTGTCTCATTTGAATATGGACTCGCGAGTTTCCAGCAGTAGCTACTGGATTTATCTTTGAGCCCACGGCAAATTAGTACCTGCGGCAATAATTCTTCTTCGGATGAACAATTTTCTATATAAACCTCTTCTTTTGTTTGGAAATCAATTATACTAGCCGATTGTATTATTTATGCAATCAAATGCGTTTTCAAAAAACTTGAGTAGTTTTGTTATATGTATATACTATCTTAACATATACTCGTATATTATGAGTATCACAAACAAGCTAATTCCCAACTATGCTGTCACAAGCAAGCATGTATTATCTAATGATAACGGTTATTGTTTTAGTTGATACTAAAAAAAACATAAAATTGTTAGGCAGGGTATTTTTGACAAATCAAGTAATGAAAATTGTTTTTAATTATACACTCAAAAGCTTATGGATTAGTTTTTTTATTAAGATAATAATTGTGGTAAACATATTTGTGATAGTTGAAAAAGTAGAAAATATTTTTGGTTTTGCTTTTAGTTACTGTTTAGGTACTCAATTTTAGCTGGCTCTCAAAGTTACAGTTGTCCTTACAGATGCTCCAGTAATGTTCGGGCGAACCTTTACCTGAAATAATACCACTGCCTGCACTACGAATCAAATAAATCAATAATAAGAAAAATGTGGAAAGCTAGTGCTAATATTCCACAAATAGATGTTGCGTGGCACGTACTGGACCACTTACCAAGATAGAGAAAACATAAAAAATCTTTGCAATATCTGATTGTAATTCCCAGTCATAAAATATAATGACTGAATTAAACTATCAAAGTTTTGACAAGTTTCTTTGTCAAGTTCTTCATGAAGTATATTTGGCAAGTCCTTCATGAACTAATATATTGATTTCCGGGTGGAAACCGCATTGATGACTGAAGCAGTCGACGCCTCGCACTCTTTTGCAAGAGGCACTTTCACGACTAGGTATCAAACAAAGTGCTAAGGTGATACTGTCGTCTGTTGGGAAGGGTCATTATATATGAGTGGACTGATTTCACCAGATAGTGTTTGGAGGAGGTTGTCAAAGGGGTAGGGTTACCAGGTAGTAGGCCAGAACGTACGCGGTTGGGTCAAGCCGATTTCCAGGCATAATGCAACTGAAAACCATCCTCTCTGTTGAAATTGGAAGGGTGTTTCAGGTTTTAAAGGTGTTTCTTCATGAACCGACCATACAAGTTTCATCCACTTTGATAGTGTAATTCAGGCATAATATTGGGTTATTCAAATTAAAAGAAAGAACTTCAAATTAGTATTGAACTGTCAAATGAAAAGGATGGAAACATTCTGCACATCATGGGATAGAGGAAATATCATAGTTTTTACAGCATGTCTACAAGTTACATTCAATATCAAGCAGTACCCATGTCCGTTGTTTTTTTTTTTAAGTTAAACGCTCTGTGTGGCATTAGGTGCAACTTCTAGGCCGGCATTTACTGTTCTCTATCCAGTAATGAGGAGAATGCGTTTCTATCAGTTTGTTTAAAATCAAATTTAAAATCTGATCCGATACTTTGAATAATCCTGTATATTGTTTACAATATCAAGTAGAACTTTTCTATTTGATAAAATGATGAAAATAGGAACTATATTTATATAATTTGTATAGGTTTCGGGTTTTAAGCCCATCACAGCCTGTGATACGCCAACTGTGCATACTTTCATTTAAGAGTTTTGACTGTAAGTTTGTTTATTGCTTTTTGAGTGCGTTTTTATACGTATGTTATTTTTAGATTACGAAGTACGAAGTAAATAAAAATAATTTAGCATCTATCTAATTTTAATTACACCACTTGCAAAACGGACTTGCACCACATTATTATTAAATAGTAAATTTTTGTCAAATATGCATTTAAAATGTCATTTATATTGCAGGAGTGGATGATCAACGGCTATCTCGCCCTTACTCACACAAACCATCAATTAAGTTCGGTACCATCCCTTGGTCGCATACGGACTCGACCCTAGCCAAGTACTTTCCCGACATGCACAACTACATGCGGCATTTCAACAAGTCGACAGTGACCGATGGCGTCGCCAGTGTCCTATCCTCTGAACTTGACGCGTTCATTTACGATGGCACCGTGCTGGATTACCTGACATCGCAGGACGAAGACTGTCGCCTGTTAACTGTCGGCTCCTGGTACGCCATGACCGGTTATGGACTGGCGTTTCCCCGAAACTCGAAATACCTGAAGATGTTCAACAAGAAGATGCTGGAATTTAGAGAAAATGGCGACCTAGAGAGATTAAGGCGGTATTGGATGACTGGCACGTGTAAGCCCGGGAAACAGGAAGTAAAAAGCTCCGATCCCCTCGCGCTCGAGCAGTTCTTATCCGCTTTCCTTCTCCTGATGGCAGGTAACGCTAACCTTTTTAGACTCATTTTGCTAATATAATACATTATTGCTAAATTTACTTGCATATTCATTTCTGCTTTGCGTTCATAATGGACTCCGAATGATACAATTTCACATACCCTGCGCGGCTATCGCATTGTTACCATTACAATTTCAGATAAATTGTTCCTTCCAGTGGTTTATTCCTAATTATTTTGAATACTTGTAGAAACATAACTGTTATGATTGATGTTCATAAATATTCAGTATTAGTATCGATGCTATGGCAAAAACGTACGTAGTTATAGTAATTAATTTTACTTGTTACTTATCATAAAATAATCAATAAAATGATTGGCGCTGTACTATTGAAGTTGTTATTCTGGATACAACAGTTCTTGGCGACAAGGACTAAGGCATAATTCTCAAAATAGAAATAAATTTCAAACGTTAACAACATATATTTACCAACATATTAATTCATATCTTTTCAGCAAAGAAAGGAAGTCTTGCATTTTGAGCAACACGTATGCAATATTATGCTATATTGCAGTATTGCAGTATGTCTCGAGTACCAGTCAAAATGATAAAAATTTCAAATAAATGATCAAGCTGGCTGCTTAAAAATTTTACAAATTTATCAGCTACCAATTTCATTTAAAGTAAACTAAACTGGCGGAAGAAACTTAAACAGACAGTAACTTTAAGATTTTGTTTAATGCGATAATGAAAGGTCATAGAATAAAACCTAAAGATCCCTTCAATATACCAATGCAAGAGTTTTCTTTACAAAATGGTATTGTCATACTACGAGCAGATCGTTGATCCAAAGAAATACGACACCAAGTATTAAACGAGTTACATTTCTCACCTTTTGGAATTGTCAAAACAAAAGTTTTGCATGAGGTTACTGCTGGTGGCCAAGTATAACAAACGACATTGAAGATATATTGATTTCCGGGTGGAAACCGCGTTGAGGACTTTGAAGCAGTCAACGTTTCGCGCTCTGTTGCAAGAGGCATCTTCAGGACTAAGTTATCAAACCAAGCGGTAAGAAGATGGAAGATGCAACAGAGCGCGAAACGTTGACTGCTTCAAAGTCCTCAACGCGGTTTCCACCCGGAAATCAATATATCATTGACTCAGACCGCGGAAGTCTACAATCTAGACATTGAACAATTGCAAAAATTGTTTAAACTGCAACGAATACTGCAATAACCCACCTAAAGTTCCAGTTGAAGAGTGGAAAGATTTTACAAAACCTTTTGATCGAGTACCTACATATAGATCTTCACTGACCAATTAAAGGCAATTTTTATTTTATTTTGGTTGATGCTTACTCACGTTGACCGGAAATTCATATTTGAAGAAACATTACAACAAACAGTACAATTTAAATTTGCAAGAAAATGTTTTGCACTTTTGGTTTATCAAAAATAATTGTTAGCGATAATGGAACACAATGTCCATCTTTCGAATTCAAGAAATTTGTTGAATGAAATGGAATTAAACATAAATTCAATGCACCATATTATCCATCATCCAACGGATTAGCAGAAACACATGTACAAACATCAAGCATTACGGACAATAAACAACGATGATTTGGAATGCACATTTTGTAAATTTTTGCTAAACCATCGATTACTACCACATAGTGTTACAGGGAAAAGTCCAGATGAACTAATGTTCAATAGAAAAATAAGATCAAGCTAGACTTATTAAAACCGAAAGAATATAACCGGAAAAGCAAATAATACAGATTCTAAGACGGTTTTAAGAACTTTCTCACAGGGAATAGTTGTAGCCAGAAACTATATTTCTAATGATAAATGGAAATTTTGTAAAATAACCAGGAAATTAGGAAGTGAAGTTAGACGATACACGGAATATTAAAAAGGCATATAAATCAGTTAAGGAAAGTTGGAGATACTATAAACAATAATTTCGACATTGACCATCCTTATAATGATGGTATCAATAACAATCTATGTGACAGTAGTAAAATAATTGAAAACCAATTACCAAATACTGATATACCAAATATAGTACTACGTAGATATATTCGAGTCAGGAAGGCACCATGCCGGCTAAATTATGTCTAGCTGCAGTATTATTCGTTTTGTTAAATTAGTTTTAAGAATTTTTCTACAGAGGTGTTATGATGTTCATAAATATTGAAATTAGTATGCTATGGCAAAAAGATAGTACGTAGTACATAGTACATAATACGTAGTTATCGTAATTAATTTTACTTCTTACTGGTCATAAAATAATAAATAAAATGATTACCGCTGTACCAATGGAGTTGTTATTGTGAACACAACAATAACAATGCTTATATATATATATATATATATATGTATGTATCGGGGTTGCTACCTGTCCTCGTTTCACGAGGATTGTCCTCGTACGAATCATTTGTCCTCATGTCCTCGGCGTGATACCATTTGTCCCCGTGTACAGTGTGTACACAGATAGAAAAGATTTCTTGTTTTTAAGAAATATACTCTGTTGAATTATTCTTTTGGATCAAAACATATTTCTTTGATAGTTTATGATAGTTTATTTGCTTGTAGAGATCAGTTTACCTGCAATATTTATTTAAGTAAAATAAATATATTTGGATTCAAACAAAAATTACTTTCCTTTAAAGTACCTTATAGGTTTGCTTTTATTTAAAAAGACGTTTCTTTACACCAAAGAAATGTAAGTTTGATTCAAATTATTATATTTGCATACCTACAAGAAGAGATTCCTTCAAAGAAATATTTTTGCTTTGACTTAAAAATAGGTTTCCTTCCGCCAAAGAAATCAAATTTTGAATAAAGTGAATATATTTTAAGTAAGAATACCTCATCCAACTGTATTGGTAAATGGCGCTGTAAGCCTACCGCTCGGTTGATATTATCCGTCTGGCTAAATTGTTAAAAAGGCCGTGTAATCGGCAGTATAGAGCACAGTGCATGCAGGTTCAAGTTCCGATTGCGAATCAGCGTACACTTTACTACCCTAACCAAGACCAGACCTACATATGTAGGTATGGGGAAGCCAACCAATAGTCGAGGATGTGCGACATCCAAAAACGCGGTGACACGTGGAGATTTTGCTCTACAGTACCCTTCGAAAAGTTCTAGTCAATAATAGGTCAATAATTTCTTTAATCAAATAACCATTTATAGCAACCTTCAAATATCGCATTTTAACTCCACCAACAATTTCGTCAATTTAAAAAATTATAATTCTTTCACTCAACACAATCATAATTATTTGAGCTAAATAAATCACGTTCGTTTTATTAAACAAATTGTAAATTTTAACTGCAAACATAGTTGTTTGACACAAATAAACGCTCTTTCTACCAAAGAAATATTTCAACCAAATGCGTTTTTATCCGCAAATAAATATTTCTTTGCCTCTATTGAAACAACACCAGATTCTTTGAGTCAATGCATTTTATTTGACTTAAACAAAAAGGTGTCTATCTGTGTAGGATGGAATTGTGCTACTTAACCTAACCTACAAATGTTTTGAACATTTCAGTAAGATTTAATATAAAATATACTTAAATTTTATTTTTATGTTATATTACCACAGCAAAGTATTATTTTTGCATATTTAATAAAGTAATGTAGTATGTATTTGTTTTTTGTTATATTTCAAGAATATTTCGTTTATTATTTGATTATGTTTTATGTGGCAGTATGATGTGGACATACTGGATATGACATAATATTTTCACCAACTTACTGCCCCTCTTGAACAATTACAAAAAGGTGGCAACCTTGGTGTGTATACCGGGTGATTCAATTTCGAGGCTCACCATGGGGATCTCGCTTATTAGTGGAGATAGAGGCTATGTTTAAATTTGGCAAAGTTTCGTATTTTTGTCCTGATCAATTATCTGAAAAGAAATTTTAGCTATCATTTTCCATTTTAAAGATATCCGCAAAAAACTGAAATGTTAAGATATCTCTTTTAATTTTTTATGCAAAACCAAACGTAGCTAGACATTTGAAACAAAAACATTCTACAGCTACTTTTTAACAAGGAATGCAGTGAAATTTTTTAATTTGAAATAACTTCAAAGATGGCGGCGTAACCATGGCCAACTTTTGATTTTCTTATGGGCGCCATGTTGAATTTTGGCATTTTCCGATAGTTGTCTTTTTTCTCATTTCCGCAATGTATAACATGTTAACATTATTTTTTAAAATAATGGTGTAATAATAAAAAAACCTTCCAGTTTTTACCTACCTAGCTCCAGTTAGGTACCTTCAGGTACCTAACTGGAGCGAGGTTACAGACCGCCGGACTCGTTGCCAAGCAACGTCAACAAAATGCACTTGGATCAAGCGGCGCGCTCAGCGTTGGGTTTGCAATTTAACCAAATAAACCTTAATTGTGGTTGATTGTGGATGTAAAATGCCGTTTACCAATAACGAAAAGCGTGATATAAGGGTTTATTATTGTTCTCATAGTAATGCCCAATCGTACAAAATTCCTAGCATTGGACAGGAATTTAGCGGACCATGGATCGTCAAAACCAAACGTAGCTAGACATTTGAAACAAAAGCATTCTACAGCTACTTTTAACAAGGAATGCAGTGTTATTTTTTAATATGCAATACCATCAAAGATGGCGGCGTAACCATGGCCAACATTTGTTTTTCTTATGGGCGCCATGTTGAATTTTGGCACTTTCCGATAGGCGTGTTTTTTCTCATTTCCGCAATGTGTTGGCATTATTTTTTAAAACAATGGTTTAATAATAAAAAAAAGTTTTTTTTTTTCTCGTTGTATGTTGTGCTTATCAGGTACCCAACTGGCGCTTGGTTACAGACCGCCGGCGCCGGACTGACCAGAGTGCTTTGGATTAAAAACATTCAGATTGTAAAAGAAGCAAGATTATACAACAAAAAGCTTATTTTTTAAGTAAATGTTTAAGCAAATTGGTCGCCATTTTCTTGAAGGCATAAAACCGAGCCAGCCTTTCTACATGTAGTTATGCTCTTCTAACTGTTCTTCCCGGAATAGTATTGACCGCATTTGTTATTCGATAGCGCAGATCCTCGATATTTCTGCGAATTTCGTGATCAATTTCGTCATTCACAGTTCCCCATAGAAAATAGCCCAGAGGACTTAAATCAGGGGATCTAGCAGGACATTCCACCACTCCACCACTACCAACCCAGCGATTTGGAAATTGTTGATTCAAATAATTTCGTATAATTGATCAGCACAAAAATACGAAACTTTGCCAAATTTAAACATAGCCTCTATCTCCACTAATAAGCGAGATCCCCATGGTGAGGATCGAAATTGAATCACCCGGTATATTATACGAAATACTTGGGCAAATTTAAGCGCAAAACTAAAAATAAAGTATCTAATCTGGCAGTGTTTTACAGAGAGGTGATGTAACCAACACCGCTAAAACAGTAATTTAATGAGACTTATGCAAAATATGTACTTATTTTCAAATACTAATTTCGGAAAATTCTTAATCCACAGGAAACAACTAAAAATACCTGTGAAAAGCTAACGTAAGCACATATATCACAATAAAAGCACATATTACATAAATAATTAAATTTCTTTACATCTTCTATTACATCTGCTAAGGAAATAGAATCCAATAATAGTTTATTCGTTCATTGTCACTTTCCTAGAAACGTCTTTGGTGTCTTATACTTATCGGTATAATTTCCCGTAATCGTCTATCTGTGTATTCTTTTTCCTTTATAATGTTTTTTTTCTGGTTTAAAAATTCTCCAAAACCATCATTTGTTATGTTAGTAGATCAGTCAGTAAATGTTAAGTAGTAAGAAGCCCAATGTGCAACAAGAATTACCGCAGCCCTACCGGCCACATATCTACAAGCATAATAATTATATTATGTACCTTTATCCATAATTACGATTACATACTAGGTACTAATCTTAAACCTTCACAGGTATCCTGCTTGCTGCGTTGTTGCTATTTTTGGAACACATATATTTCAAGTATATCAGAAAACACCTGGCCAAGACGGACCGAGGCGGTTGCTGTGCTCTCGTCAGTCTATCGATGGGAAAGAGTTTGACATTCCGGGGAGCCGTTTACGAGGCCCAGGATATTCTCAGGAATCACCGGTGCAGAGATCCGATCTGCGATACCCATTTGTGGAAGGTAAAGCGGGAATTGGACATATGCCAGATGAGGTGTAAACAACTCGAGAAGGAATTGGAGGCGCACGGTATAAAACCGCCACCGGCGTGCAAACGGTAAGCGGAAATAGATTTCCTATCACACATCAGACCACTCACTGTAATACCGTAGATTTATCACCCTTAGTGCTCATCTACCCTCCTCTTCTCTCTATACTTACTTTATTATTATTGTTATTCTGTCTTTTTATATTTACTTTTTTTATGTATTATTGCGGTTTCGGAGCACGCGGCATGCGTATGGCAGTTTGTATTTCATAACACCGTAAATTTGACTCTGAATTGGCATTGAGCACATTTTTGTATATTATTACAGATTGCGCAAGAGACAATAACATTCATTATGTATATATGTAGTACATTTTATTCCTTCGTAATGGCTTTATTTTTATCGCATTTGCCTATGTAGCGCATACTAAGGGTTAATGCAATTACCCGCCTGACCCAAATGATGAAAGTATATTACAGTTCCTAGGATTGGTACTGACAATGGTACCCATGATGTATAGATGGAATAATAAAAAAAACTGAAATGATAAATCGCGGGGTGCCGTTATGCCCGCAATGGTCGTTATTAGGGACATGGAAATTAGAAACAATTACTTTTTCTCCAGATAGCGCTTCGTTTTCGTGCAGGTGGACATGGACAATACACCTTGTTACTATTTCGGAACTAGGATACGTTAAAAAATCCTTTAGTGGTTTAAACTGTTGAAAAACAAGGTTTGGACAATTTTAGACTCCACAAGACCATATAATTTAATTTAAAAGCGGAAAAACCTCCCAACTTTTGTAAAATATCACATCTTAATGTTATAATCAAGAAATTATTCAAAATCAGTCAATGCAAGTTAACTATAGATACTGTAAGAAGAACCTCAAAATGTGTAAATAAATTTACTCTACGGTAAGAAGGCATAAATACAGGGTATCCCACGACGAGTTGCCGTTAGAAGTATATGGAGAACCAAATGAAATGAGAGATTGAAAATTTCTGGACTTATATTGTTGGACACAATATAAGTACACACAAT
Organism: Aphodius sticticus; assembly: GCA_963966075.1. Taxonomy (NCBI): domain Eukaryota; kingdom Metazoa; phylum Arthropoda; class Insecta; order Coleoptera; family Scarabaeidae; genus Aphodius; species Aphodius sticticus. The sequence goes on from OZ014506.1 coordinate 66,989,065, forward strand.
ATACGCCTCAACTAAAATATTTTGAGTTTTCAGTTACTTCCGGTTACACCGGAAATGATGTCAACTTTTATATTTCAAATGGAACACCCTGTATTTTATCGCATTTTTGTAATCTTCATTAAATATTAGATTAATTTTATGTTACATTCCCTATACCTAACATGTGTCATTTTTGAGATACGGTTCCTTTCCATTACTTATAAATTATCCCCTGTGACCGTTGGAAAAAAGTTGTCCGGCAAAATTGTTGTGCAGGTAATATATTATCGACGCATCGGTAGAATTCTTCTAAAAGTTATACAGAGTGTTAAAATTATAATAGATCAAAGTTAAATTCGAGAAAAGTACTAAAAGTCGACTTTTTTAAAGCGGCAACCCTAACATATGAATGCGTTTTTGAATTCTATGGAATATTTTAAATAAAATTTGTGTAAAATGTCCTATACCTGAAATGCATTTTTACCTAGTTAAATCGACTTTTAAATATCAACGTAGAATTTGCAATTTCTACTGTGATATTTAAAATTGCCAAATCTAGATTGCCTTTGAAAACACTGCCTAATTCTATTTCAGTAACTGTTAAAAAACGTTGCCGTTTAACGCTAACCATGCTTAAATTCTTTTTAACATGTTATTGTTGGTGGCGTCCCTGATAGAGTTAGCACATAACCCATTGAAAGCAGCTCGAACTGTATCTTTCATGTTCTCTTTATCAGTTATTGGGTCCTCAATAATTGGGTGGCGTCAAATGGACGGTCCTTCAGCGCACACAACTGTTGCAGTAAGAGGCTTGCTTAACGAGATCTTCGACGATCGGTAGATTTCGCTTAATGGGCCATACAAATATCCACCGCGTTCCCCCGACTTGACGCCAATGGATTTTTTCATGTGGGGAGCTATTAAAGGCCTAGTTTATGAGGACCCAGTAATTGATAAGGAGAACATAAAAGATAGAGTTCGAGCTGCTTTCAATGGGTTATGAGCTAACTCAATCAGGGACGCCACCAACAATAATATGTTAAAAAGAATTTAAGCATGTTTAGCGTTAAACGGCAACGTTTTTTAACAGTTACTGAAATATAATTAGGCAGTTTTTTTTTAACTTTACTTTACGATTTTGTCTTATTTTTAATATTGTTTTATTGCAGGCTTATAATTATATAAATGCTAAATTAATTATAATGAAAAAGTCTTAAAAAGCTTGTTCCATAAAGTTCTGTTTATTCGAAATTGTTCAGTTGTTTTCAAAAGCAATCTAGATTTGGCAATGTCTGCAATTTCTACTGTGATATTTAAAAATCGATTTAAGTAGGTAAAAATGCATTACAGGTATAGGACATTTTGCACAAATTTTATCTAAAATATTCCATAGAATTCAAAAATGCATTGGTATGTTAGGGTTGCCATTTGAAAAAAAATCGACTTTCAGTACATTTTTCGAATTCAACTATGATCTTATAATGTGAACACTGTGTATAACTTTTAAAAGAATTCTACCGATGCGTCGATAATACCTTCGATATTACCTTCACAACAATTTTGTCGGACAACTTTTTTCAAACGGTCGCAGGGGATAATTTATAAGTAATTAAAAGAAACCATGCAGCTGTCATTTTTTAATGAAAAAAATTAATATCTCAAAAATGACATGTTAGGTATAGGGAATGTAACAAAATTATTGACGATTTCAAAAATGCGATAAAATACAGGGTGTTCCAATTGAAATATAAAAGTTGACATAATTTCCGGTGTAACCAGAAGTAACTGAAAACTCAAAATATTTTAGTTGAGATGATTGTATGCAACAATATAAGTCCACAAATTTTCAATCTCTCATTTCATTTGGTTCTCATATACTTTTAATGGCAGCTCGTCGTGGGAGACCCTGTATACTGTATACTGTGGGCAAAAGAACGATACAAATTTTCAATTAGTATTCTTTCCAATAACATTTAGTAAATTAAAGCATTCGAAACGAATTCGTATATTCTAAAGAGTGGAAAATTGACATATTTGGAATAATAGAACCTCAGCACGTAATTCGATTTGCCGTGCCTGTGCAATGTTTTCGTTACAAACGTGGAGCGCCTTTATAGTATGGCGCTATAAAATTTCTACCGTTCATTTTGATTAAAACTAAATAAAAGTACCTACTAATTTGAATACACCTTTCATTTCACATTAAATAGACTCTTTATACTTCGATCGCCGTCAGACAATGCAGTTTTGGGATAGTGTACAGAAATCTAGATATGTATAAATCAAAATGTCGGTTAGAACGCGCCGCATGTAAATGCTAGTAGATGGTAACTAGGGATGGGCATTGTCGGTCATTTAACTGAGCCGGTTCAGTCGAACCAGCTCACTAAAATGACCCGTTCAATCCCGTTCACAATCCCGTTCGTTTCAATGAACGACTTTCATATGGACCGACCGAGCGACCGAACCGTTCAAAATGAACGAATTTCATATCTAGGTTATAGACGTATCTAGCGAAGGAACCGTTCAAATGAACGAGACAGAGGACGCGCGCATTGCTGTTATCTTGTAAATTATAACGTTACAGTGCTGATTCTATATGACACTGAATGAATGTTTAGTTATTTTTTATTGTTTCCATTTATTTTTCTTTATATAGTTTCAAACTTTTATTTTGTTTAATAAATTATATTTATTGTAACTAATGGTTTACACTATCTACTCCAGATTCAATATAATATTCCAAAAATATTTAAAAGTAATTGAAGACACTAGATGCAAAACAGCACAAGTACAACGATAAATGCATTAGACTTGTGCTGTTTTGCATCTAGTGTTCTCAATTACAGTGTAGATATACGGTACTTAAACATTTTAGAATGCAACGAAAATATTTGGGCAGATCCATATGCTGACGAATCTTCATTCTTCAATCAAATCAGAAATAAACGAACGAAAATAATTTTTTATAATACTTTACGCGGCACTGGAAATAAACGTACACGTGCATCAAAGACGCCGCCGCGCCAGCCGGTCGTCGCAAAAAGCAAAACGCCGTGAACGAACGAAATGAACGGGTCACTTTGCCAGTGGTGAGTCGATTCGAACGGTTCAGACATTTGACCCGTTCATTTTGAACGGTTCGTTCGCGAACGACTCATCCCTAATGGTGACCCTCTTTATTGAAAATCACGACTGTTTCACGCCAATGCATTTCGACAGACAAAATTAGTATTTTTGAATTATATTTTTAGTAATTTTTTCCTTTGGGCCCCAAATCTGTACAAAACGGTATTTATTTTGGAGAGTAAATGATTAATTAAACAATTCAACAAATATGTTTGACTGGACTATATACACGCTATTTGGTTGATCCTAAACAGTTTTCCACTGGTACGTTTAAAATCTTGAGCTTACTGACAAATTGTGTAACGAGAGATTTATAACCTGAGAGGATATTTAAAGCTTATACGGAGACATCCGTAATACTTATGAAAATAAAAAAAAAATGGGAGCGCACCGCTCGAAGGATACAGAGGATCGATGCAAGCGGGAGGTAGAACCAACTTTAAGGTGTGAACAAACCAGGCACCAAAATAGTGTGTCCCCCACATTATTTTCATTCGGAAGGTCAGTGTGGACTAGTGATTAACATTTCAAATCATACCACCCAATTCGGTAAAACATTCGTTCATTCTGTTCGAACGTGTCCTTACTACTCAATGTTCGATTATATCACGTGTTGACATCCCTCTAAAATTATCAACTGATCTCCATTCACGCCCATCCGAAACCGAGGGAGTAAACGGATATGATAAAATGAAAGTATGTAATACATACGTGGTAGGAAATGTGACGTGTCTACAACGATTGTACTTACATTCTTATAAAGGAAATAGAATATAGACCCATGCACTAAATTGCAAGATAATTAGCTGCACACATAAAATGTCAAGTTATTTAAAATTATGAACGGGTTCTTAACTCGCGGGCGTAATTATATACTACTATATGCAACTATATTTGAAATATGAAGCTTGATTCGACAGAAAAGTTTTGCTGTTGACCCTTCTCCAAACTTACATTGGTGATTATTTTTCTTCGTCGCCAAAATTTTTGAAATTGAAATTTTGAAATTTTGAACGGAGTAGCTGTAATTAGCAAAACTTAACATTATCGTGAGTTGTAATTACCGTCGAACCAGGAACAAATTGAATGTTATCGGCTCTTGTGTAAACTGTTACTAAAATGGAAATTTACTGATTTTGTACCGCTGTGTACCTACATATTTTATTTTTGCGATAGTTATGTTGAAGTTGGCCCTAGTATTATAAAAAATAGTATTAGTATTAGTATTACGTGTAATCGCAAATTTGAATGGAGAACGGACCAGATTGGCCCTAACTACGTAAAAAGCGAAAATGCCGACATACAGCTGACATCCGGATGAGTTGCCTTAAAAAACATTGGACGAAGAGCAACTGCCCTGCCAGGCGGGCCTTGTATGTACGATTGGGTACCTACCATAAATAAACCAAATTGTAGAAACAAAGTACTGAATACAGTAAAGCAGGCGCTACACCATGCTACTAACACCTTTCAACGTCGAACGTTTGATAGCTTGTCACAAAATGTGGCCGACGTTCAAGGCTCGATCAAGCAAAGTGCCAAACGTTCGGGTATAGCCACAATCAGGCAATTGTCGGTATTTTTGCCTTAGTAAAAAAAAGTTCATCCATTATTGAAGCATCATTGTTTTGATCCGCGGCTACACAAATCGTTTGCATTTAGCAGTTTATAGATATGTTTTTGGCACTATTCATTTATATTTTTAAGAAAATTATAAATGGTTCATATGAAAAGACAAGCTTTTTCAGACTATATTTGGGAGCATGTATGTGGATTAAAAAGTACTGTGGTACATCATACAATGTACTTTCCATGTGATATTGCATAAGTTGGTGCCAATATCACCATCGTACCATTTAAACCGGAAATTATTGTCTTGATGGTATGACAATCAAAAACTATTGGTTTCTCAAAATGTTATTCTTTTGCGTTAATGAAACCGGCAGCGCCCTGGTATGGTAGGCATCGGGTATATTATATGCACTTCCGTACTTTACCTGTCGTGGTAGATCGTATGCAGAAACATAAGTGCCTCATAACATCAATAAAACCAAGTTGAAGTTTAACAGCTAAATTAATAACTGCTTAAATTGTGCTACTTACAAACTTACCTTTATTTGTTTTTATTTTTTATTTAAACAATAATTATTTATTGGTACTGGTTTCTATTTGTTGTTACAAATAAGCCTAAACATAGCTTGTTTAAATAAGTATATACTATTATACCTATATGTATAAAATATAACATGATAATTTCACAAACAATCCAGAGAATGCAAATAACACCTGATGCAACAATAAATCAGTGGAGTATCCTCCATATGTGCGAAGTGTGCTCTGCACACCTAAGTATACCACAAACGAAAATAACACTATTACTCTGTAAAATATTTATTCCAGTACACTTTTTGCTGTGCGAACCGTCCCTACGACAGCTATAGAATACCGAATATATATTTGGTTCGCTCTCGCTCGGATGCTGTATGCGCTGAAAGTTTGCAACCGAATTAGCACAGTAGTCACGACATTGAGGACCAGTAGTATTGGGAATTTCGGCTGGATCGGGCAGAACTGGACAGGACATGCTGTCGGGCCGGGCCGGGTCGGGCAAAAAGTCGGGACCAAAGTCGGGCCTGATCGGGCCGAACTGGACCGCATATAACAGTACCAGACCGAAGCGGGCCCGAATTCACTGCATAGTGCAAACTGCATAGCATATTAAACTATCGGACCGGAGCGGTTCGGACGCAGCCCGAATTATAGTTTTGATTGGCATGAGGTTTAGAATGATATATGCAATGCATCTACCTACAGCAGAGAGCCGAACCCGGGATTGTTCGGTACAAGTATATCTTCAATTCACTCAGTAAATTAATATGGGAATAGGTTTTTCTTTTCATCAACCACTCTTTACACCAATCATTACGCTGCTTCTTTCGCGTTTTCCTCTTGTGGATGAGGCAAATAGCAGCCACTGCCAGCGCATCGTCGTGCGACATAGTCCAAGCACAAACTGACAATTGTTAAAGCATACTTGTATCGTGTGGTGTCGAAGGGAAATTTTACGTGCTTGTGCAAAAGATTGACCAGGCATGCTTGTCAAGTTTGCAGTTAGGTGTGTAGCCACCTTTAATTAGAGACTATTCCAGCCGCCTCGGTGCATCTCAAAGCATAGCGACGGCTCGCAAGAGACACTCCCCTAATTTTTTTCCCTAATAATAATCTCTATTTGACAAATTTGCTGTGCCTGACTTGATAGTTGCCGACTTGGCGATATTAGGATTGTCCAAGCATTGGCAAAACAAGTTTACAAACAGTGCTTTTTTTTTGAGAAACCAGATAACGTGTCATTGGTGTTAATAATGCAGTTATCATAGCAACGTATCTGGTCCATCACTAAAGCACTATTTGTAAACTGGTTTTGCGACTGCTCGTACAAATCTATTATACTAGTTTATATCCCGAAAAGGGTGATTTCGTTCTTAACTAATATATTAATAATAATTAATAACCGATAGATAACATTAACCGTTATTATTATTAAGTTGCGTACTGTTTGTATTGACATTGTTTGGTGACAGTTTGGACACGTATGAGAAAAATGTATTATCAATTTCTCTGGAAAGTTTATTTTTGACAAAAGAATAAAGTACAATTGCTTTCATTTTCATTTCCGAAACATGTGATGTTTCGTGAAAATATTGTTTAGAAGTACATATTACATTCAAATTTGAAATCACGGCCACCGATCTTGAATAACGTTTTGTTGGAATTCTAGCCACCAGTTTTGACAATTTGGTTTGTTTTTTACTTCGATCTCATAATAAATACCATTGATTTTACAGACTCCTTTTAATCAAGTATTCGAAAGGTCGGTTACATTATCGTGATTTTGACTTGATTGACCTTGTAGATAATGACTATCATGGAATGCTATATCCGGAGTACATTTGGCCAAAGATCTTTCCTAACTATGCTTATCCTTTTTTGTAGAGAGGAAAAGCTCTCGCAGCCTTAATGGGTGCCCGTGCAACCCATGGTGTGCGAGGTTCGCTAAAAAAAGCCTTCTTCGCCACATTTCAGGCATCTTCGGAACCACCTTCCGGTATAACTTCAAGGATGCGACGAAAGTTCTTACGGGCGTTTTATTCTCTTCTATTTCGCCCTTCCTTCTGATTTCTTTTTCCTCCTTCATCCGCATTATCTCCTGTAACATTTTTGCTATGGCGTTCCAGGCATCCTCACTTTCTAGCATTAGTCTGGCCACATTCTGTGCATTTATCTCCCTTCCACAGGTCTCGTCCGCGTTTGCTCTTATTTCGTTGTATCTATCATATTTAAAAATTGTGTGTTGTGGGGTATCTGTTTGGCCACAAAACCAGCATACGTCGTCTTCCTGTTTTTTAATCTTGTATAGGTAGGATCCAAACACCCCGTGCCTGTGATGGCTTGTGTTATATGGTGGTTTATTGCTCTCCATTTTCTGTTAGTCCATTCATCAACTTGTTGTATAAAGGTCTGCGCTCAGCCCTTGTAGCGATTCCACCGTTCCTGCCATCTCTCCATCAGCACCCTTCTCAGTTCTTTCTTATTTCCTTTCCCCTCTGTGTATGTATCTGCTCTCTCAAGTGCCAGTAAATCAAGTGATGGGAGTCCCGCTATCACTTGTACTGCCTCTGTTGCTGCCGTTCTGTATGCTCTGGCCGTGGCAATTGCCAGTCTTCTATTTACTGACTCCAGCATTTTTCTATTCATTTCGAATTTTAGGTTTTCTATCCATACTGGCGCTCCGTACAGTGTGGCGGCTATAATTGCGCTACATAGTATCTTTCGGTTCTTGGATCCGGGCACTCCTCTCTTTGGCATTATCCTGCTGTAAAAATTGTAGAGTCTCATTCCTTTTTTTGTTGTCTCCCTTATATGCTCTTTCATCGTCCAGTTTCTCTCGATATATATTCCCAGGTATTTAACCTTGTCGCAGCTTGTCACCGATTGTTCCCCTACTCTTATTTCGATTTGCTTGAGCTGTCTTCTGCCTTCTATGATGATAAGCTGTGTTTTTTTTTATCTGCCAGTCGCAGTCCCACCTCTCCAAACCTATCTCGCACCCTCTTCACCGCATACTCCATCTTCTCCCCGACTTCTTCCCTTCGTTTTTGTGTCACCACTACCGCCAGGTCATCCGCGTGTGCAATTAGTTGAATTCCCTGTTCCTATTCCATTGTAAATATTTCGGCGTAATAGATGTTCCATAATGTCGCTGGTATCACTGACCCCTGTGGAACGCCGCAGGTCACCTTGCGTTCTGTGCCATCCGGGAGCAATATTTTTCGTTCACGTAGGTAACTGTCAATTATTGCTATGATTCCTTTACGGACACCCTTCATCACCATCGCTTTGATAATTTTCGCCCATGGTACTGTGTTGAAGGCATTTTGAACTGCTAGTGAAGCAAACATGCATATCTCTATTCTTTGTTGACTTATTTCTTGTCTTTCACTATTTTTTCCGCGCCTTTAACTGCGCCAATGGTGCTCCTTCCTTTTCTGAAACCGTGCTGTGAGTCGCTTAGGATGTTTTTTCTTCTATTTCCTTTATAATTCTGTTGTTTATTATCTTCTCTAGAAGTTTTCCTGTTCAGTCTATTAGGCATAAATATATATACTTAGGTAATATTTCGTTTTCCTTCTTCGGTTTGGGAATGAGAACTAACTTGGCTGCCTTCCATATCTGTGGGAAATTTCCTCTTAAGATGGTAGTTTAGAAATTCACGAAAGATTTCTATGTTTGCTTCCATACACTTCTTTAGTATTTCGTATGTTATATTATCTGGCCCAGGCGCTCTTTTGTTTTTATCTGCTTTATCGCTTCTACTATCTCTGCTCTAACTATGCTTATCCGAATGTAAATGATTCGGTACTACTAACACTCAACAGTCCAGACATTAAAATTGTTGATATCGGGCCAAAATGACTAAATGCTTCGTAATTTTATACATTGGTTGGCCCATCCCGACATTTCGGGCCCTGTGAAATTTTTTGGCCGGTAATTCGACCTTTTGGGCTTTCGCGCCCGACCGGAGTTTGGCGCTGGATCGGCCAGGATCGGGCTTTCGGGCCAGATCGGGCTTTGGAGCCCGATCGGACTTTCCGGCCGGAACGGGCTTTTGGGATTTCGGGGCCGAGCCGGGCCGGGTCGGATCGACCAGGCCAATCAGGCTCTCGTACCGGGCTGTCGGGCCGGGCCGGGCCGGGAAAAATCAATTTTCCCAACACTAATGACCAGCTATAACCGGTGAATAGCTAGACGAAAATTCAACAAGATTCAATCACCGTTAGGGTGATTATTAATTAATGTAATGTATTAATTTACTACATTGGTATAATAATAATAATACACTTTATTACTCAACAGGAGACCCACTTACAAGGTAACATATATTCGAATCAAAATAACAATAACAAAAATAATAAGAAGAACAATAATACTGCAAAGCAAAAGGTTACAGAACATAGTACCAATAGTATAAATATAATATTAATAGCATACCTAGATATAAATGAAAATTATGCGCAACAATCACCAATTAAACACAAGCAAAATGTTTAAGAAAAGCACTGACATGAAAAATATCCGGGAATCTATCGACAGCGTTCACACACATGTGGTACACATGGGATCTACGCATAACGTTAGTTTCAGCGCGTGGCAAATAAAAGGTAGTCCCATAACGCGAAGACGAACGGGTCACAATAAAATTAACACTGTCCACCATATTACTGATGAGTCTCCATAGAAATTTTGCACTATGAATCTCGCGTCGTTCACTCAATGCCATAAGGCCATGTCCGTGTTGCCCTCAGGATATACCCCATCCACTCTTAATGACACGTACTTGAGAACTCTTCTCTGGACCTTCTCAACCGAAAGCTGGTGGCTGGTGTAATAAGGGCAGCAAACTACAGAAGTGTATTCCACGCGCTAGACTATAAACGCATTGAAGACAATCTTAACTGTATCCGTATTTTGGAAAGGTCGTGTTGTTATTATAAAACCGAGCAATCTACTAGAAGAGTCGCGACACTTCTCCACATTGAGCCGCAATCCACAGTCCTTACACCACCACTCCAATAGTGCCAAATTACCCTGAAGCACATCCACGTCACTCACATCACCAACCACTCCATAAATTTTCCGCAGTCATCCGCATACGCCAGAACTCGACATGTAAGAGACTTCAGCAGGGCATCAATGAATATATTAAATAGCAAGGGGCCTAAGTTTGCTCCTTGAGGGACACCGGACGCTGATGGAAACATAAAAGACCTATGTCCACCGTAGAACACATAGTTGTTTCTGTCCTTCAGGTACGAAGAAATCAACTGCACAAGCAATGGCGAGAATCCCATGGCAGTAATTTTCCCCAACAAGACGCCGTGGTCCATAACATCAAAGGTCTTGGAAAAGTCCGTATAAGTCACATCCGCCTGACTGCCTCGATCCAGAACCTCTGACGTAAATTGACAGACCGACGCCAAAATCGTGACCGTTGACCTACATGTCACAAAACCATGCCGGTGAGGTGAAAGAAACCCTCTTAAATTTTTATATATGTCCGTGTATAATACGTGCTCCAAGACTTTTGAAAAATTAGACAGAATAGATTTGGTCTGTAGTTCTTTATAATCGAGGGATCTCCCCTCTTAAGGACTGGCACCACACGCACTATTCTCTAGCGACTCAGGAAAAGTATCAGATCTTATTGACAAATTGATAAGGGATGTTATTGGTTTAGCCAGAACATAACGCGCGTCGCTCAAGAAGAATCTGGGAATGTGATCATGGCCGGCTGTAAACTTATTTGGAAACACACTCATTATTTTGATGATTTCAGCTTCAGTGACAAAACCAACAGAAAATGAAGGTACATATGAACTCTGCTCCTCAGCAACGACCGCCGGACTCCGTAGCCGATAAACACCAGAGAAAAAATCCCCAAAGGCATCAACAATGCTCTGGGGGCTACTGTGACTTCCATCATCTGAACGGATTTCGCCTGGTATCCTCGATGCGCTGCTTTTTTAGTTGGCAAAACGAAAAGGGTTACCAGGACTCGCTCTGATACCCTCCTCGATAGATTGCATATGCAGTCGATGCACTTCGCTGATTTGGACGTTCACCAAAGATGTAAGTCTCCTAACTTATTGATAAAATAGTTCCTTCCTGTATGATTAAACTTCTTACTGTAGTGTGCCTTTGTTTTAATATTGTGTATGATTTCGGGTGTAAACCATGGAGGGTAACCATCAACATTGGAAACCCTACTCACCGGACCCGAGGCATCCATAGAACGGTACAATATGGTGTAAAGCCGATCGACCGCTTCATCAAGGTCTCTACATCCATCAACAGTCGACCAATCCACGTTGCAAAGTTGAGAGTAAAGTTCAAAGAAGTTAGCACGTCGAAAATTGTAAGCATAGCCATGTCCCTGGCGAAAAGCTGGAATGCGGATTTCCGTTGATATAATAAGTTGCACTGAGAGTGCCGGATGGTACACGTCTTCCCGAACTAGGGGAACATCCTCCCGCTCAACACACAAACCGTTCATATTCGTGAAGATTAAATCATGTAATTTACCCTGTTGATTCTCGATGTAATTTTTCTGTTAAAGTGTTAAGAAGTCAGTAAAGCCAACAATTGCTCTTACTTTCGCACATGAGGCATTAGTGACATTAAAATTTGGAGTATTGACGTCACCAACCAATAGAACTGGGTATCAAGAATAAGTGCATCAAAGAATCGTTCCATGTCGCTAGAATGAACATCAGGTGGAATATATAGTACAATCACATAAAACTTATGACTACGCCAAGGAAATGCGGCCACAACTGTGCCAACCAGCTGCACAAGAGTTCTTAGTGTTCTTAGTTATCGGATACCGATACGGCACAATAAAAAAAATATTTATTAACAAAATTAAAATACGCTAATTACTTTTTTTTATTACTTTTATATATTTTCCAGAGTAATACTACATCAAAAATTCACCATATAAATACTATTTATATCAATATAACCCCTATTAACGCTAGGATTTCGAATCTACAAAACACTTCCTGTAGACCACGTCGTTAACATTCAGTAGCAGATCAACATACCGACCTTCTAGGCTCACGCAAAAATCAGATTCCTGTAAATGCATTGAAGTAACGATACAAGTCGTTGAATGTAAGCTGAATTAAAAAAATAACCCTGCAAATTGTTTTCTTAATATAAAAGTATTTAGTTTTCATAAATCAAAAAAATAATGTTTTGGAATGACTAAATCCCTTTGTAACGATACCATAAGACAATAAAACAAGACACGAGACTTTTAACGGCGGTTTAAAATCGGTGAAGTTTTCTTAGTAACTTTTGATTTTTTTCCCAACTCAATTACAGAAAATGCGTGTTTTGATTGTAATTAAATAGCTACGGTACAATGTACAACAATTTAACAATAAACGCACAATCAAAAAGAAATTACCAAATAAAAGAAACCGGATTTTTTTTACTGTGCCACTTTCAACATGACTGTCGCTTAAATAAACCCCATCGATAATAATCCGCAACTCTAGCTAGCGTGTTAACGGTATTTTTTCAATTTACTTTTCTTCACTTCTAATTATTATATGTCTCACCTGTTGTTAATTGTTGTGTACGAGTAGGCGTCAACGACGCTCCAACTGTTTGCAGTCCTGTCTTGGATCGTCCGATTCACCTGAGTAAGTTGTTGATGGCCGCCTCCGATCCTTGTATGTAGACTAGACGAAGGATCCTTCACCACTCACTGATCTGACATAATGGGATCCTTGCCAATTGTATACACCGCATGTTGTTTGTACGCTAGAGCTGCCTGCCTTTTGTCGATAGACGCTTTCATGTGCTAAAATATTCATCTCCATCATATCACTATAATATCAACTAAATAATCGAATTGGCAACATTCAAGTCTTGCTTTCCGGCTCCTCCGCCTTTAATATATGTACATACACAAGTTTTGCAGTTAATTCTAGAATCTAAAACCAGTTGTCAGTGTAATTCAGTCATTGCGTGTAAATAAATTAATATTTTAATGTATAGAAAGTTGTAATAAACATTAAAGAGAAAACAACCCTCAAATATGCAATTGCAAAAATTGGTAATGAGTGAAAGGTAATAAGCATTACATGTTTATAGTAGCGACATTAATGCTCATAGTGAGTGCATGGGTTTTTGTGGTTGATTTGACTAATATAGATCGGTAAGTCCATCAAAATCTCGTGCAATTTCAAAATTTGTGAGCAAAATTATTGTAGTAGAATGTCTCGAATATACCGCTTTCTATCGGTTGGGCGGTAAAAGTTGTAATTATAAAACTGTAGATCAAATTATTCTCTACAAAAAAATAATGTTTACATTATTTTTGTCAAAGTGGTCCTATACTTATCCTTTATGGTCACGAGAACTAATCACATTTAGAAATGGAAAACAGCATTACGACAATACATGGTGTTTCTTGATAACATGCTAATATTTAAGGAGGTATTCTTGGGTCCATTTTGAGGAAAAAAATCATATGAACATATGTCCTAAAGGTCTTAACTTTTGAACTACAGGGTGCTAAAGTTTTAAGAAAAAATTCTTTTTTTATGATAACTTTGGTACGACTCACAACATACATATTTGTGTGAGACGTAGTAAGCGGTTCTGCGCACCAAAAGGCATTTTCTGTTGTACAACATACTTTTTTATTCTTGCCAGTGGCGTTCGTGCGAAGTTTGTACTGAATCATTTCAAAGAGAAAAGTGATACGCCACTGCTTTTTCTTAAAGTAAAAGTTATTTTTGAAATCCTCATTCCTTTCTTACCAAATCTGGTCTCTTGATTTTTTTTGTTTAACGTACGGTTTTCGCATAAGCAAATAAAATTCATTCATTCGCATCTCTAAACCTCTTACGAGAAAAAACAATTTAAATAAAATACAACTTTAAAAAAATATTTAAGAGAATAATTTTTAAACGGTGAAATTATATATTTGGAATGAACTTTACCACCCTGTAGTTCAAAAGTTAAGATCTTTAGGACATATGTTCATATGATTTTTTCCCTCAAAATGGACCCAAGAATAACCTCCTTAAATGTTAGTATGTTATTAAGAAACCCTGTATAATGTAAACAATACATCAATATAGTGCAATGATCGATTTTTAACTGAAGATCCTGGCGGTCAACACAAGGTTATTTTTCCTTACTCGCACTACTATGCTTTATCAGACGCTAGTTACTGCCGTCTAGCAGCCCTCAGTAGCCGGTTAAAGAAGTTGCTTCTCCACCACCAGCTGCTAAAGGTTTACAATACGATCCTGAAACATTTTAAACGGCTGCTAACAGCCACCAGCAACCTGCGACTGTAAAACTTTGTAGTGTGCAAACAGCTTAACTAATAAACTCTCGCTTCTCAAGTGAAAGTAAGTTTTGGTATGCAGTTAGCGGAAAACGGTATTTTTTTTATAGACGCTTCATTTTGATGACCCAGTATTCGAATATTTTGCAAAAAATCTGATGTGGCCAGGCACATGACTTTATCATACTATATAAAAAAATTAATAGTTTAGCTGCATGAGATTCTATTTGATCGAGATCAGCCATGTCTGCATAAAAATAAAACTAGTAGAACTAGACAGATATGTCGATTAAAGCTGCGTTCGGATATTGTACTCCGTTGACCCCCGGGTACACCGTCCAAATGACACTTACGTGTTATTGGGTGTAAAAAGTGTAACGGTGTACAATATCCGAACGCAGCTTATATTGACAGTAGGTATTGTCAAAACATTAGCGTTTGATACTACCTATTGTCATTAGAATCAAAATATCTGACATCCTGGCTACTAGTTTTAATGCAGTACGACCGATCTCTATGAAATAGAATTTGCTCATGCAGCTAAACTAGTGTATGTGCCAAAAAAATTCATGGTCATAAATTATTCAGAATTTCCACTACTTTCATTTATTATTTAACTATTTCGACAAAATTCCAGAAATAGCGCCTTATTTGCAAAATCTTTCAAAAATGCTAAGACTAAACCTCCAGTTCCTTTGGACACTCTTCAACAGAAAGCTTTTCAGCTCTGAGTTTGATCATGAAACTTCTAAATATGAAGTTTCGTCCCGATACCTTTAGTACTTTCTCCAGAATGTGTGTACACGCACACGCTGCTGCCTTCTCAATTACCTCCTCAATTACATACCAAGCGTGCTGTGGGGCGTATCCAGCGCGAGCGGTGACGTACAGTGACAGTACAATAGTTTTTCCGAGCTCTACTCATAAAATAAC
This sequence comes from Aphodius sticticus, assembly GCA_963966075.1. NCBI lineage: Eukaryota > Metazoa > Arthropoda > Insecta > Coleoptera > Scarabaeidae > Aphodius > Aphodius sticticus. The sequence continues at coordinate 67,004,534 of OZ014506.1, forward strand.
ATTATGAAGGACATCACAGAAATTCAACTTTTAACTACACGCTGTTTTTATTATAAAAATATGATCATGTTTTCAAATCCTTCGGTCGCGTAAGGAAACACCTAACATATATGTACACTGTACAGTTACTAACAAAATTAATCGTACCCTCTAATACAATATTAAACTTATGCGATTTGCCATTTGCACTGTAATATTTTATTCAAGCTAGAATAATACAATGTAAGCAGGGCATCTGTAAATAGACCAATGGATTGCGCACCAAATAGTCAGGAACACCTTCTCAAAGTCCTGACCTAAAGGTTAAGCATTTGTGGTCTGAAATTAAGAACCGTTTGCCAAATTAACCATTTCAACAGCAAAAGAACATTAAAAATTGCAATTCAAGACGTTTGGGACAATATGAAAAACACAATAGCGACTAGAAAATAAACTGCTTCCGGGTTATGCTGGCTGTCAAGATTTGTTAATGCTGACGTTTCGCGAACCATGTTGCTCGCTTCTTCAGAGCTAACTGAATACTGATGACCTACCAAAGAACTCTCCCTTATATACCTAAATTTACACCTCACTGCGCACATCTGCAGCTACCGCTCCCATGTGCTTTTCCACCTGACCGCGTTAGGATCGATTTCCAGACCCTACTAATGTCAGTGCCGTCCTCCCGATTGATGTTGTCAGGATGTTTGTAAATTTCTATGGCTTCTCTAATAAGCCTTCGATGATAATTACCCACCGTTGCCAACATGTTCACGTCATCGAAATCCATTGTGTGTCCCGAATAGTGGCAGTTTTGAGCAACGGCGGACTGTTGAATCTTGCCTAGCCGGGTCTCCCTACTGTACTCCTCCATTCGACATTCGATGCTTCGTCCTGTCTGTCCTGCATAGCATGTTCCGCACTCACATGTTATCTTGTATACCCCTTCGTTCTTCAGGAGTGGTGTGATATTCTTTGGGTTAGGCAAAAGATCCTTTACCTTAGCTGGTGCTCTGTACCTTACCGTGATACCCGATTTCTTCAGTAATCTACAGATTCTCTCTGATACCCCACTTGCGTATGGTAAGCAAGCGAACCCCTTTGACTCTTGCGGTTCCTCTGAGACTTGCGGTTATCTTTGTGTGACACCCCGTATGTCAGTCTTGGTGTATCCATTCTGACGTGGGCCCACTCCAAGTGTTTCCGTTCGTAGTTCAAGGTGCTGGAGTCGCATACCTTCTCGGCTCTGTTGAACAAAGTGTTAATAACACTTCTCTTCTGTTGGGGGTGGTGGTGTGATTCGGCGTTCAAGTACCGATCGGTATATGTCTTCTTACGGTAGACTGTATGTCCAAGCCTACCCGTTGACCTTCTGTATACCAGCACATCCAAGAAAGGCAGCTGATTATCCTCTTCTATTTCCATCGTGAATTTGATAGAAGGACTAACATTGTTCAGGTGGTTAAGGAACTCAGTAAGTTTATCTCTACCGTGTGGCCAAACCACAAAGGTATCATCGACATATCTGACCCAGTGCTTGGGTTTAAAGGACTTGACCTAATGGCTTTTTCTTCAAACAATTCCATGAAGAAATTGGCGATTACCGGTGACAGAGGTGATCCCATGGCTGCACCCTCTACTTGCTCATACATCGCTCCCGCCCACTTGAAGTATGTGGTGGAGAGACAATACTCTACAAGATCTGGTACATCGGTTGGTAGACCTAGGAGGACAAGTGTTGTCCGAAGACCTTCGACTGCCTCCTTAACCGGAACACACGTAAAGAGTGATGTTACGTCAAAACTTACGAGTATATCCTGAGGGTCAATGACAACTTCCTTCAAAATCTGAATAAAATGTTCAGAGTTCTTGACAAAAGATGTAGTTTGTCCTATAAACGGTTAGATAGTTTATATACGGTACGTATTCGGGTCCAATAGATCGTTCATCTTCCTGTTGTAGTCCCCTTGTTCAAAATCACCGTCTATCTATTCTGTACCTATTTTTAGTTGGAATATTATTATACATTTTATGTGCAATTGATATAAATTTCATGTTCATGTCGTAGAAAAAAAACATGTATCAGGTGGTAACATAATATAAGATTTGTAGAATCGGGAAACAGACGGGGTATACTTACTGATAGGAAGCTTTTGAGAGCTTTAATTCCAAGTCGGACGTCAAAATTTCAAATATCAGATTCGCACGTAATGGTTTTACTTGTGATTCCAAATGTGTCGGTTTTTTTAAAATTTATAATGGCAGATATAACTGGAAGCCGTGCATTTTAGTCTCCAGAGTGGTAGGAAGCATGAGCCCGTCAGCATTAAAAGGATGAAAAAGATATAAAGTATAGCGTGAAAACTGACTTTTCTTTACATTTTAAGCGGCATTTGCAGGGCTTTCTAAAACTAAATCCTGTAATAGAATGGTAATAGGTTCAAATAAGTCATGGCCTCCATATAGGTAAAACCACGAGAGCTGAAGTCGAGTCATCGATTCCAGCTGTTATTTTGCTGATACGTTACAGACCATTCCCGTGCGTTAGAAAGAAACAGAGTGTTTTTTCATGCGTCTGTTCTTACGTTTTTAGGCGATGACTCACCTTCAGCTCTCGTAGTTTTACCTATAACTATCCGTGACAAAATTAGAGAAGTTGGATCTAACATTGATAAAAATAACTATGTCTGACTAAACTCGACCTGCTGATCACAAAATAGACGTTGCAATATTTCTATCACGTCAGGTTTTCGAAAAAATAAGGTCAAAATGAGAAAATCACGTGATTTTGGCAATGTTTACGAATTTATAGCGGCTGAACCCAGTGTCCCAGAAACTTCAAAAAAATCTCAAACAAAACCGTAAACTGTGTACTTTTTACATGTAATCCTCAAAGTTAGGTTACTAATGGCCTTGACCTGCTCACAAAGCTTGGTGATGGGTCGGCGGGCAACCAACGAGCTACTGTTCATAGATTGGTCGTTGTAAATACAGCCCAGATGGGTTGCATACACGATTGAAGCGATAGCATTACGTTACATATTTGTTGATAATATATATTTTTTCATTTCCCTGCGATAATGTATACCGTGTCCGGCAGAAAGGAAAATAAAAGAATTTCTTTTTATTATTAACCTTAAAAAATATTGTTTAAAGCTTTTGAATTGTCTTCAACTAAAAATGCAGATTTTAGACTAAATTTTAGAATGTATGTGCATATCCCTGGTGTTACAATAGCTATAGAAAACTCTTAAGAGTAAAGTTCCTTTGTGTTGAAAAAAGTATTTAGAAATATTAGAGGTGATCAAATACGAAATCATAATCACGTTCTTCATTGCATATAGCGGGTGTTTTTATTAGTAATTAACATTTTTATTATCAATTTCTCATCAAATTTTTATCTTCATAAAAGTGTCTGGATTGTCTTATACCAAAATGCAATTATTAGAATATAAGTATTTGCTTGCATGTACCGGATGTTACCAAAAGTATGAAAAACACTGAAGAATAAAATCCCTTTATGGTCAAAGCTGTGCAAAAATGTTATTTGAAAAGATATTTGAAAATATTAGAGGTCTTTAAATACGTAATTATAATCACCTTCTCCCTTGCATACACCGCGTGTTGCTAAAAATATGAAAATGACATAAGAGTAAAGTACCTTCATCTTATGTAAAAATATTATTTGAAAAAATAATTCAAAATATTACAAGGCATTAAATATGCCATTAATCATGCCACGACGAAGAACTTTCGTGTCCAAATATCAAGTTTTGGTAATTCATACAGTCAATTTATGCTCAAAAGGGCCTCTAGCGGGTCAGTTGTGGGAAGTTTTTATTTCTTCCATTTTATATGTTTATTGGGTTGCTGAATCTGAATCTGAGGGTTGCTAACAAAATTTCGTGACGCAACATTGAAGAAAATGCAAAAAAAAACAAGGTAGGAATATTCATTTTTTGCTCGAAAACTATCAACTTTTCCTAAATACCCTCTCAATTCAATTTCCTACAAACTTCTCTCTTTAGGTTTGTTCTTCGATACACCGTTCGGGATCAAGCAATAGTTGAAAATTGGCGTATTTTATCTGTCTGGATCGTTTGAGCCCGGACAGTTTGTCGGAGAGAAACCTAAACAGTGTAAGATTGTAGAAAAGAAATTTTATGCACACTCATTTTCAATTGTGAGGGTTTTTACGAAAAGTTTCCGAGTTATAAGTAAAAAATTAATATGTTTACCTTTTTTTTAAATTTTCTTCAATGTTGCGTCAAGAAATTGTGTTAGCAAATTTGGAATCAACACCCCCCCCCCCCAAACAAAAACTTTTGACATATAGAATGGAAGACATAAAAACTACCCCACAACTTTCTTGGCAACAACCCAATTTGACTGGATTAAATGTAAATGAAAAAAAACGTAAACGGTACAGCAATTAAACAATTTTAAGGTGAAGAATCGGAAATTTTCTGTGATATTAAGTACTAAAGAACTATTCCATTTGTTGCATATTATCTGGGACACGTATATCCTAGAATAAACGGCTCAAAATGGTAAATATCACGTAAGGTCGTGACCTTCAAGTATGCAACACAATTACAGTGACCAATCTATGAAAACATGATTTTTTTGGTTGGTCGCCGACCCTCACGTGCTCAGTGCCATTTGTGAGCAAATTCTAGGATTTGAAATAATAAGTACATCCTTCAAGGATTACTTTAAGACCCTTTTGAAATCGCCAGATTATTGGGTTACGTCGCAATAACTATGCAAACTTTGCAAAAATCACTCATTTTTGGGGTTTTGGCCCCGTTTAACTAAAAAATGTGACGTGATGGAACGTTATTGCCTATGACAAATATATTACTTATTATATTACCTTTCAAAATAAATGATAACGATTCATGTTAGAAAATCTTATCACACAGTGTAATTATTCTTATTACCATATGTAGTTCTGGGGTATCGATAAACGTATTATAGAATACCTATAATAAATACATAACAGAAAATTACGTTCTTAGTAAATTCAATCCTCCACAAGCTTCTATTTACCGACTTTTCCACTGTTTTTAAACCTGTATACATAATCCTGGAGCACTCTGGTTGGTGTACCTCTTTAGTGTGGCCAGTGGTAGTAAATTACTAGCAGGACTTCAGGATCGAATGCAATTCTAAGCGAGCTACCGGACCCTCCACCATTCCGGTGGGTACCTTCCTCTATAAATAACAAAACCCTTAGCAGTACGGCGAGATCGAACAGGTCAAAAAAAATATCTCGATCCTGCAGTATCCGTTACGCTGTGGCGATTGGGGAAAACTTTCACGTATTTTTAAACAAATTGATGACTGGATGCTGGAATTGTTACGACCGTCCTAGTTTAGGTGCCCGCTTACTTAACGTGATATAGGGGTGAACACGCTTACCGGAATCTGATACGATATTTTATCTTTTATCTGCGCTCTCGATTTTATCTGATTTGATAACGGTGAAAAAAGCGTCCGTGGAAATGACTTCTGTACGTTCTGTACGTTGGTTTATTAGAATCACCATAAAAATGACCACTATTATCTTCAGTTTGCTATTCAATAAATCCAACCAGTCATGGCATAGCCAAAAACAGTTTCTTTAAAAGTATAGTTAAACCTGAATAGGCATGACAGCGTCTAACGTCTATACATATGAGTAGCGGACGATATTATTATCATCGGGATCTGCTGAGCTTCTGAACCGTACTGCAGCATGCTGCAGCGTGTTGTACTAAATTCTAATTAATTGCATTTATGTTTGCAGCGTAATTGTGTCCGGTGAGCAAGCAAGGGCCAGGCTGAGAGGACTAAATCCTGAGTACCTAGGCAGCAACACCGATCTGAACAAGTACGTATGTTCCACAATATTGGTTTACTAAGTTATTGTGCTTATGTAACTTGAATCAGAAGCCGCATTCATGAACTTTGTACTTTTCTGCACATTTAAACTGTTAAATCTCAGTAACTACTTGATGGAAACCTAAAAGTAAGCTGCTCAAATATTGATAATAATAATAATAATAAAACAAACTACCACCGATATATAATCGGGACTACATTTTTGTTCATCTACCTGTATGTTTTTATGTGACTTCTGGAATGTTTTGACGATATGTAAGTGCATACTGATGAGCATTTTTGTGAAAAGTTTTTAATTGTTTTGTACTACTGTTTTGTAATTATTGTAGCGCCTGAAGAAGCGTCTAGTTAGACGCGAAACATGTAGCGACCATTAAATAAAATAATTAATAAGGACTACCACGTGAATTTTTTATCAATCGACACCTTATTGGACACCGAAGAATTTGTTAATAATAATAATGTCTTTTATTTGCATTTTCTTTACAACAATATATACAATTGTGCGCAGGGCGAAGTTATGAAGCATAACTCCCTCTTCCAGTCAACCATGCGAAAACAGAAACAAAAATAAAACAGTAAAAATAAACAAAATTATGCTAATTATACTATATGCTAACGCGAAGCAGACTGATTTTGCATTAACATCTGCTGTAAACTTTTTCTAGAGTTAGCCAAATTTATTGATTTCATGGAGTCCGGTAGGGGGTTATATAAGTTTGCCAGGTTATATGTACAGGATCTTTCGAAAAGTGTGGTTTTATGCTGAGATATAGAAATTAGACCTCTATTTCTTGTATTGACATTATGTATATCAGTTCGCTACTTAATCTAACTATACAAATACGCTGGAGTCTTTGTCATCAACAGTTTATGAAAAAAGGTCAATGTGTGGAGTTTTCTTCTGTTGTTCATATTCAACCACCCGGCCTCCGCTAACATAGGAGGTACATGCTCTCCCCTGCTCTCCCCTGCCATATATCATCCTCAGACAGGCATTCTGAACCATCTGTACACGTCTAGCACTTACAGAATCAAAACAATTGTCATAAACAATATCACAAAAATTAAGTTGACTAATAACCAAGGGTTATTAATAACCAAGACAAGTTTATTTCCTGAAATAGAGTGTCTAATATTGTATACCAGCTTCAATGCCGCGAATGATCACTTAGTTTTCTCCACTATATGTTCGCGAAACCTAAGGCTGAAATCAAACCGCAGACCCAAATTACGAGAACATTTCTCGTCTCTGAGGGTACCCTTCCCCGCCCTGATGGTAAAGCCAGGTGAATACTGATCACGTGCAAAGCGCCTGCCAAAAAGCACCATAGCTGACTTGCTCGGATTAATATTTAAATTATGTTTAAAAGACACATCAACTAACACTCGAATGTCATCACTAATCCTTAGCTCCGCAACAGCCCTATCCACAGGTGAGAACTACAGATAAATTTGGGAATCGTCAGCGTAACAGTGCGATCTTGAATATGTTAAGCAACTATTGAAGTTGGAGGTGTAAATACAAAATAACAACGAAGCCAGAATGGATCCCTCTGGTACAACTGCTGACAATTTTCTTGGAGTTGAACAGTACCCATTCAACTTTACTATTTGATATCTATTATTTAAGTAATAAGAAACTAAACGTTGCGAGTCCTCGGTAAATCCTATATAATTTAAAATTTTATCCAATTTTAGGGGATTAACGGTGTCGAAAACTTTAGAGTAGTCAAGAAGTACAGGTGCTGTAGTTTTGTTATCGTCAGCAGCTCTCAAGATGTCGTCTGTGATATGTAGCAGGGTCGTTGCGGAGCTGTAACTCTTTCTAAACCAGGACTGAGTTGAAGGCAAAATACTAGGAGAATTAATAATATTTCGAATTTAAAAGTCCATAATTTTCTCCAATACCTTAGACAGACACGGCAAGATAGTGATAGGGGTCTTGAAATCCAATAGGACGCAGGGTCAGAGACCTTAGGCGTTATTAAGGCGGTTTTCCAGCAACTAGGGAACACCGATCTCTCCAAACAATAGCTCATAATATGTGTCACATATGTCAAGATCTGCGGACAACAATAGCATAACATCCAGACCAAAGGCATTAGATTTTATCTTTAGCTTGCAACAATATGTTCGTTTACCATTTGGAAGTCAAACCTAGCACCAAAGTTGTGTTTTCTGATACTGCTATAAAAATCAGTTAAATTGCGGCCACTAATTTCATCGACATTACTACGACAATCCGGAATCTTGTGGCTTCTCGGCTTGATCACACCAATGCATAATTTGCCACATTTCTCTATCTTTTCCCCGGCGTATGGCAGATTCTATATACGCATTCTTCTCAGTTCTAACCGCACAATCAACGTATCTTCTTATCCTTTTATACTCCTCAAGGTCATTAAGATTTTTTTGACTTTCTGTACCGTGAATATGCCTGTTTCTTTAAGCTTATAATGCACTTTAGTTGAGGAGTAAGCCAAGGGGCTGGTCTTTTAGTAAACTTTCTAGTTTTTAATGGAGCGTGCTTATCAAACAGTGAAATAATCAAGTTATTAAAATAATTTACTTTGGTATCAATAGCATTTATTTGGTAAATGACTGAAAGTGCAAAGACTCAAAATCATTATTAAAAAACGTGAGATCAAACGATTTAAAATCTCTATAAGTACGAACGATTGGTTTTAACTTATTCAGTTGACATCTCAAAGTACAATGAATCAACTCATGATCAGTTATCCCGTGCAACGAATACATACCAGACAGCTCAATATTATCACACGAGCAAACCGCCACATCGATCAACGTTTCTGATTTTGATGTTATTCGTGTTGGTTCGTTAACTAATTGGCGCAGACCGTAGGACTCCAATAATTCAATGAATCTAGAAGCATCTATATTTTCTAGATGCAATAAATCAATATTTATATCTCCCCCAAAAAAACAACTGATCACACTGTGCAACAATTAAACCCAGCGCCCCCTCCAATGATTCAAGAAACAGTGAAACACTCGTCGCAGGAGGTCTATACACAACGCCTAAACAATATTTGACTTTATTAATTGTAACATTGATCTAAAGCTGTTCTAAGTAATCAAACGATTCAATTTTCAACTTACTGCTTTTAAATCCACTCTCAATGTAGCTACCCACTCCTCCACCTCACATTTTGGTTCTAGATTGATGGTAGAATTTATAATTCGGTATACTGCAAGCACCCACAGCAAGCATATAACCCAACCATGACTCCGTGATCAATATCAAGTCAAAATCTTTTTCTGTAACATATTTGCGAAATTCAGCAAAGCAAGAGAACAGCGATCTAATATTTATACCTACATGCGATATTCATAATACAAGCAATGCGAAGCGTAAAAAAACAAACAGAATCAGTAATAATAATAAAGTAAAGAAACAGAAAATATAACTAAAGACAATTCTTTTTTAGAAAACTCGCACTAAAATTACACTCAAATTGCCTCCCGGCACAAGTACCTTACGCTAGGACATTCCCTTAACTTATAATGTTCTTTTTATTTCCATCAGCATCTTCAACATATAAAGAACCATCACGACTCAACACAGACGTCTGTCCATACTGTATCTGATGCCTGTGCAATTCAGAATGCCGATGTCGCGTTAAATCTTCAGCAATTGTTACACCTGATCCCTTTAGCACCTTTTTTTGTTGAATATCTTAGCCTTGAACTTATAGCTCACAAACTTTATAATAGGCCTTACTTTGCCTACCTCTATGCGACCTATTCTTTGGCAACGATCAATTTCATCCCCTAATACATCGATATTCATTTTGTCCTTAATAGTATTAATAGTAAAACTACCGCTTGTATGTCCTCATCGTTCTTCTCGGTTACTCCGAAAACTCGAAGCAGTGATATCAGTGAACTTGATAGAAGTGTTGTTTCGAATGCATCAATAGATAAGACGTTGTGATGAGAACAGTATTTATAGGCGTTCCAATATAACATACAACACACCAGAAGGCTTCTGAAAAGAATTGCAGTTTGTCTTTAAATAATTAAATAATTAAAAATTCTAGTTAAATAAGTGGAAAAAGTCTAAGCAATATGGGGGACATGTCGAGTAGTTCCTTCCTTCGAGTAGTTCATTGAATGACTTTGTCTTGTACGCTGACTTTGATCATTAGGTCAACATTTTTTACATTTCATTTCAACATTTCATTGTAATCGGAAATATGTTATCTATCGAATAATCAGGGTGTAGCCATTGGGTACCCTTGAAAAAATGACTCCCTGACCAAAAACCAATTAAATCACGCTAGAAGACGCCAGTAATGCAATGTCGTCCAAAGTCGATTTAGTTAGTGATTATTTGACAATTTTCGATTATTTTCACCACTTCATAGCCACCTAGATTAATACACAAATAGTTATTTTTGCGTTGGCTCGGTGATAAAAATTGACAATCGATATGTTTTTGTGTTCAGAATGTCATCCTGATTGAAAATACCACACAAAGAATATAGGGTGCCATTTAAAATTTCAATGATGACGTCATTTCCGGAAAAAACGGAAGTCATATTAGCCTCAAGAGCATCCCAAAGAATGGCATTTTTTGTCTTATCTTAACACTTTCCCAAATTTCATTCGTCCAGCTTTATAAACAAAAAAAATAAACGGGAGTACCTATGCCGTGGGTCACCCGGCATAGGTGAAAGCAAAACAAGTTAAAAGCAAAACTACTACCAATGGCGCAAGACTTTGATATAGCAACCCCATATCTCAGGAATTGAGAATGATAAGAATCTGCAAATTTTGAATTGGGAATTAAAACCAAAAACCCATGAAACTCTGTGGTAAAAATTATTTTCTTAATTCACACTTCTAATTCACCGACAACAGCCGTCAACTTTTTTTTTGTATAGAATTCAAACATCTTTTAGTTACGAAACGGTTTCTAAAATTTTCTTTCTTATAAAATACCATAGGATACTAATGTTTTCAAAGATTTTAACGCAAGAATAGTTTATATTTAATTAACATTTTCTAGATTTTCAATGAAAATTTATCTGGTCTCCGAAATTAAGGGGATAGTACAAAGTAAAAATAATTTTGAAAAACTGAATTTTTATTTAATTAATCAGCATACATACATTTTGTATGTGTTTCTTAGTTACGCTTATTTCATAACCCGTTCTTAATTTCCGAGATGTACTGATTGTTAATTGAAAATCAACATACTGTTGATGCAGGAATAACTCCTTTAGCGACACAGTAAGAAACGTACTGTATTATAAAAGTTATTTAGAAACTTTTATCATATTTATCGAAAATTAGATTTTTTTATTCACATAAATAATGTTGCTCATTTTATGACAATACCTTCGGTCATATTGTTGTGACTACGATGGACGTTAGAATGCAATTGAGATCTTTCTTAAATCGTTTACTTTTTTACAATAAAGGTTTATAAACACCTTATACGGCTGAAAAGCGTTACCCACACGTAAGTGTCCTGAAAATGTACAGGATATTCAAATATTCTTTTTACTTTATCATACGTAGTATGACAAAGTATTGTAATCGTGCCGAAAAAAAATCTGATGTGGCCTTATATGTGTGTGTGTACCCGTTTTTTGTGGCGAAGATTCCGGAGAACTACTAAAGGTATCGGGACGAAACTTCATATTTAGAAGCTTCCCGACCAAACTTAGAGCTGAAAATCTTATTGTTCAAAATGGTCCAAAGGAACTGGCGGTTTACTCTTAGCATTTTTCACCGATTTTGCAAATGAGCCGCCATTTCTGTAGTGTCGACAAAATAGTTAAATAATAAATTAAAGAAGAAATTTTGTATAATTTTTGATGTCTATGACATTTTTTGGTAAAATTAATAGTTTAGCTGCTTGAGCAAATTCTATTTGATCGAGATCGCTCGTACTGCACTAAAACTAGTTAGCCAGGATTTGACAGATATTTTGATACTATTGACATGCTATTGACAGTATTGTGACATCAGCGTTTGCGTAAGTTTGCATTGGGAAACACTGCTCAATAGTATGATAAAGTCATGCCACATCAGATTTTTTTTTATTTTGAGTATTGCGTAGAGTACTCAATACTGCATTTGCCGGGTCTGCTGTGTCACTTGTAAGCCATGTGGCGACTCGTCGCTTAACGTGTTTAATTTATAAGAGGCTAGCCTCGTCTGCACATATTTATTACGCCTACTTAGCTGCGTGAATTGTTGGTTTGATAAATAATAAATAAATATTAAAGGCATAAAACATGTAGACGGAAAACTGGCTTCTGATGGCAACGCTGTGGAAGGCGTTCCAAATGCATAAAAAAATTTTAGAAAATAAAAAAAAGTATAACAAATTTACAGCCAGATTTGGCGGATTTTATGTGTTGGCTGTGCGTAGAAACGCAGATTACAATTTAAAAATCTTTTGCCCGTAAAGGGGATCGAACTCGAGCCGGCCGGTCAAGAGGCCAGCACTTAAGGAAGAACAATTTTTTATTAAATATCATTAAAAACAACATGAAAAACATATTTTTAAGTTAAAGTTAAAATACGGTGCCTTGCGCCGTGGGCGCTTACCCGAAATTAATGATTAAAATTAACAAAGAACGTTTTTCCCGCAAGTGAGTTAACAGCTTGGTGGGCAACAAACGACGATAAAAACGATGAAATGTTTTACAAAAATGATAAAACGGGCTTGTAAAACGTTGTCGGCTAAAAGATATTCCTTTATAGCCGAACGTGTACTGAACGCACCGCAGTTCCCGCCACCGCCTTCGCCGAAGAGGCCAGGGGGTCGATCTTCAAATGTAGGACCGTGAGCGTGCATGCTCGCGGGAACTATCGAGGATCCGACGATGAGCTATCGAGAGGGCAGAAAATTTGTAAATTCGGCAACGCTATCCCGTCTACCGCACCAATCACGATGCTAGTAAGCAACCGACAACGTCGCAAATTTCGCGGGAGCTGAAGTTGTAGTCGTGATGCCGTATCTTCAAACTCGTGGATAGCTCGTATCGGTCACCGCGCGGGTATTTTTCGCTCAAAGACAACGACTGGGTACCCCAGTCGATGCAATGTGATCACTGACGCTCGCCGGCTCGCAAGATTCTTGAATAGTAATTCCGCCAATACTTCCTTTACTTTAGGTTAAAAGCAACAAATATAATTATTATATTAATAATTAAATAATACTATATTAAATTAATAATTAGAAAATAAATAAATATAAGTATGTACATTAACAATCAAAAAAACGTATTAATTTCTATGCTGTATAAATCATATCTAGAACGACTATTTTAAATAAATTAAGTTTTCAACAATAATATAATCGTTGATTGTCAATGGATATAGATAGTCAGCCATGGGTTAGTTGGGGCCTTAACATCCAGAGGGCAGGGTTTTCTGCAAGATTCATTTACAAATTATAGCGTTTTCGACTTGTATACTTTTATGCACGCACTGGTGCGAACTGGCTGAGGTCGAGCATAAATATATAATAAATATATAAGTCGAAAAAGCTATAATTTGTTAATCTTGCTCAAAACCATGCCCTCTGAATGTTAACGCCCCAACTAACCCATGGCTGACTATCTATATTCGTTGACAATCAACGATATAATCAATCAAGCTGTAAATAATTAAATTATGACTGGTGTCACACAAGTTTGGTACATGTTGTGTACACTGTGTACAGTACTTTTTGGTGTAAAACAGATTTGTTATAATATACATTACAAAATTGGTATACTTGCAACAACAATATTAGCTAAATATCATTTGATATTATCAACATCTGTTGGATAATTAGTGATTGAACAATATAGTTAATATTACCTTGTCATTTGGAAAATTGTTTCACATTACAAATATTGTGGTTGTTAATGAATTAATAATTATTATAATATAGTATATTAAAAATTATATATAAAAACAAATAATTTACTATACAAATTATATTATAGATAGTAGTTTTTTATTCTAATTCCTATTTCAAAAATGTCATATATGGTATGTTTCTCATCTATCTTAATTAATGATTCGCCCTTTAATGATATTATTATTAATACAATAAATGTATATAATACAATGTGTTTAAATTAAGACAGGAATAATAAACTTTTTCCATTGTAGTTTTACATGAAAATTATTTACTACATATTTCGGGCTTGTTGCGATATTAGCAAACTAGAGGTTACTAGAGGAACTTAGTACTGTTTTTTTTTCTCGAATTCATCAATATTCAAATTTTCGTTCAAGATTTACGACATTGGATTGATTCGCTATAAATTGTAAAAAAATCACATTACCACAACACCTTTGTCTATAATTTGATGTATACCATGTGAGAATTAATTCAAAGTTAAGCTCACTATGGATGCTTGGTTTGTAGGACGTACTATCTCTAATGATTCCTCTTAAAAATATACGTTAGCGTGATCTTTGAACCTTTGCTAATAATTTAAAAAAATCCGCCTCAACGATTTTTTTAATTGATTGCAAGAAGACTATAACATAGCCAGCAATATTCTTAAACTGTCACCTAGACTCAGAATTGAGACAGAATTGAGCCGGATATATTTCGTATTGTCTTATTATTTGAATGAAAATATCTGAACATTCTGCAATTCTGGTGTAAATCTTATTAAAAATCACAAAGTATATTTGGTTGCTGATTTCAATTTTAGCGTTATCTTAATAAAAAATCAAAAGTGGGCTGTAATGGGACAAGAGCGCCTAAATGCCTTATTCCTAATTTCAGTTAAACATTTGCTTTAAAAATTTCATTTTGAAGATAATAAATTAATTTGCACATTCTAAAATTTGCAAAACAAATTTATAAAAACTACATGAAAATATCCAGGATATTTTTTATTAGTTATAAACCATTATAAACAGTATATAGATAGAATTCTTATTATTATAAAACTGTTTATAAAAAAATATTTATGTGCTACCTACATTATCTTTTTTTATTCTTTTAGTTTAGTGGGTGGGGCCCCCAATAAATACTTATATAATTCAATATTGTGAAATCGGCCGCATATTTTCAATATAACAATATAATTAGTTAAAACTTCTTAATAATTATATCTCAAATTATGTGTTTTTTATCATACAATAGAAGATATACCTAAGTTATACATAAACCGTATCTCCAACAGAAAGAAAAAGAAATAACATTTAAACCAACCATTTCAGTATGTAATGGTTGCCCAGTTCCTAATACCAATTTCAACGACTTTATGCATTCTTTGTGCACGTGGTATACTGGTATTGCTGTATTGCATTCGGTTTGTTGTGACTGGCACGCGTCTGTCCGCCATTGTTTTAGTTTTTGTGAATCGTGAATGTTGTACTTAAAGTTGAAATATTGTATTGAAATCAGGCTTGCCAATATTGCACCACTGTAATTTCCGACAGCAAACATTAAAATCCCCTCTTTTGCCCGTTCTCCCGGTCCTAATATCCCAACATTTCCCCGACCACTCTTGAACGATGAACAAAAAGAAGGTTGATAATTCATTTCCTTTATTTTATTTCGTTATAAAATATAACCATAATAAACAGTTTTTATTTGTCCATACATTTTCCTATAGCATTAGTTTATTCAGTTGAAACATTAAAAAGCCTCCAGCATCCTAGACACCTTTGTTAGTATCTATATAATACAGAATATGCGCCTGATTCCGTATATAATTTACTTCTTGTATCCGTTTTGATCAAAATGAAGTGACTGATGAATATGCGTTCCACGCTAGCAAGTGGAAGTACAAGTAAAACTTTCAAATTTTTGAACGTACAAATTAGGCCAATAGGCCTTTAACTAACCATTTTTTATTCCCTTTCTAATAGCTAGCTAACAAAAAACTCAGAAACAGTTTAAACACATAGCAATGACAAAAAACGGGAATTTAAAAAATAAAACAAAATATAAACTGACGTTGTTTGAAATTAAAAGAACGACAACCGAGAATTCAAGTTTGTACCCGTACACAGCGCCATCTCAGCCATGTAGTAAAGTCAGAAATGTGAACTAAACTAATTGCAGGAGCGTCACCGGGCCAAAATTTAACAGCTCTAAATGTTGCAAATAATTCCATAATTCATAAAATAGGCAGAATATCCAGTTTTACCCGCAATTATATTTTACCCGCCAGCCACCGCACATACCCGATTTTCGAGTAATTATTACCCGCACATTGGTAAGCCTGATTGAAATAGCGGTGATGCAGGCTCAAGCGGGAGAAACTTTCGCCCACGTGTTGCAGCTATACGCATCGCGGTCCCCACCTCGAACCGAAGAGTAGCCACCTTGTGAAAAACAAACCGTAAACTGTAGTTGCGAGTGTCAGTTTGAAGATACTGTTTCACGCGGCTATCATCGATACGAGCGTGCATGCTCGCTGGTCCTACTTTTGAAGATCGACCCCCAGCACGCTAACCTCTCAGCCGTCCGGGAACAGTACTGGAACAGTCCGGTTGCATCGGTGTCTTCGAACTTGAGAACGAGTTCGCATCGACCGGCTAGCTGAAGCAGAAGAACAACCAAAAACATTACAAATACACGAATGACTAGATACAGAGATATAAAATACTTTAATAAATACGTATACAAAAAGGACTATACGGCAGCAATAGGGTTGCACGGTGACTAGAATTTTCGGACTAAGTATTAGAGATAAATTAGAGATAAATAAGACGTACCTAACACACGGTGAACGAGTAGACTGGACTAGACTTTTGCGGACATTATACAGGTTTTTACCAACGTTACGGCGCCGGAGGCGGCAGAAAAGCCGTCTTGGGGCGGTTTCTACCTATTCTCGCGGTTGCCTGAGAATCAAGGGCCTGTGTGACAACGGATTTATGAGAAACTCGGGAATCGTTTCGACGCCGGTTTCCTCGTGCACTCGTGCTATATTTGTACGCCAGGACGTTGACAGCGATCAGTAGGTAACGGTTCTGTTGCACCTGCAGCTTATGGAGGTGGGTTTTAGCTGCAGTACCCCAGACCAGACTTCAGTAGGTCATTGCTGGTCTAACGACTTGTTCATACAGCAAGAGCTTGTTAGCCATGGATAGCTTGCTACCCAGACGAATCATCGGGTAGAGCATGCCCACGGCTTGTGTGCCTTTTTTTGCTGAATGACTGAGTGTGCTGCCCAAGTCATCCTTTTGTCAATGACCACACCAAGGTATTTGACGGACCCTACTTGTTGGATGGGTTCACCGTCCAAGTAGAGCCGTCTGTGGTCGAGATTATGCCGGTTGGAGAAAACGATGGACTGGATTTTTCCTGGGTGGGGCCGCAGCTTCCACTTCTGGAAGAACTTGTCTGCTGCACTAAGTGCCTGCTGTACGCAATGATGGGGCAGTAATTCACTTCAATTCTACAGCTGGCTAGGAATGCCAGATTGTCAGCGTAGGCATATAGAGACGCAACTTCGGGTCTCGGAAAATCGGCCGTGAAGAGGTTATTTAGGGTGGGGGAGAGCACGGAGCCTTAAGGAACGCCAGCCCTGATAATTCTAGAGGTAGAGATAGCATCGCCGACAGAGACCACGAAATGCGATCTCTGAGGTAACTGTCGACAAGTTCAACCAGGAAGGGATTGATGTTACCCCGGTAGTTTGGCTACCAGTCCGTCGTGCTAAACCATATGAAATGCCATCTGAATATCTAGGAATGCCCCTATGGCAACGTCCTTGCGGTCCATAGCGTCGTGGATAGCCTCGGCCAGGTGGAGAAGTTGCAGTTCGGTTCCGTGAGAGCTACGGAAACCGAACTGCTCCTGGAGAATAATGCTTAGCTCATCGCATTGTTTGGAAAGCCGTGCAAGAATAACTCGCTCGGTGAGCTTTCCGTGCGTTGCCGTTGGGAGGATACTTATTGGCCGATAGCTGTGCGGATACAACCTGGGCTTCGGAGGCTTGGCGATTAGAATGATTTTGACTTGCTTCCGCGCATCGGGAAACCGACGCGAGGCTAGGACGTCGTTGATGATGTCAAGGAGACCAGAGAGGACCGGCTCTGGGAGACACCAGGCAATCACGTCTGTGATTCCTTCAAGGGCCGAAGCCTTTTTATGTCGATGGGCTTGAATGATGGACCGAACCTCGTCGGGGTGGTCAGATCAATGACTTCCCCAGGTCAAAGGCGGTCTCGCTCGAGGCGTTGCAGGATTTACGTGTTTTCTCTCGTAGGGAATGTCATTGTCGAAGGCAAAGTATATCGTAGTATATCGTATCGGTGAATAGCTCGGCTTTTTCGTTATCCCAATTGGTCACCGCCTTCATGACGGAGGGCACCGATACCTGACCGAAGCCCGCGGATCGTCTTCCCCAAAGTCCAGAGAGATCCGTCCTCCGGTTCCAGGCTCTCCAGCTTTCGCTGCAGGGTGGCATTGGAATGCGCCTGCATGGCCAGGCGAACCTGCTGGTTGAGACGATTTTTAATGACCTTATTTTGCGGGGAGAGTGTAACATTATAAATTTTCGTCGCTCTGCGCCGTGCCTGAATCTGAGCGACGGTTTGTGGGGAAACTTCCACACAAAGCCACAAGTCACAAGGACACAAGTCTGGTTGTGGTGGCTGACTGATAGGCCACTTGCATTTTTTTCTCGAGGAAGACTTCTCGATCATCGAGGCTAGATACCTGCCGAGGAATTGCAAAGCCGGGCAGTGCCTGCTTGAATATTTTCCAGGAGGATTTGCTCAGGGAGGCTCTGAGGTGGTTTGGACCAACTCCCAGAAGAGGATGGGCATGTCTATCTCCTCGCCAAGGATGACGTTCTTGGCAACCACAATGTTGAGGTCGTGGCCATTCTGGTCGTCGCAAAAAGGAAACCTTGTGGGGCTCAGAGGCGCCCTTAAGATCAGGTCGAGCTCGGTCGTAAACGTGTTTGGACGCCGACCGTTTGGATTCGTGGCGATTGAGTGCCAGGAGTCATGCTTACTGTTAAGATCGCCGGCCAGGATGACTTTTTGATCTAGGTCAAAAATGCTGACGAGGTCCTTGTGCAGAATTGAACTCTGCTGGATTGTATCCAACGGCATTGCCCAGCGCGAGGCTCCCCCCGTCGGTGGAGACCTTGGTGGCAGTGGCCTCAAGGGGGGGTGAAAGCTTGTAGAAAAACCTCGTGATGGTCGATGGATTTTTTAATATAAATGACTGTGCCTCCGCCGCGGCCGTGCTGTCTGTCGCTACGGTAGCAGCTATAGTTTGCGATGGTTGCTCGGTGCGAGGGACTCACCGACAAGAGAGACGTCCACACGGAGACGGGAGAGAAATTCTTAGAACTCCGGCAACTTGCCGGTGAGACTGTTTGCATTCCAAGCAACCATACGCAGAGACTGCGGTTTGTATTTGGCGTGCGGGGGCAAAAGCTGTTCAACGCTTGACACATGTAGTTAAACATGGTGGTCATAGTATCCATTGCGTGTCTGAACTTACCGATAGCGGTTGCCATGTTCTGCTGGGAGAGATTGGCAAGTAGGGGCATATGCTTAGCAAAGCATCTCTTTAGTACTTGCGCCATAGTGGCGCAGGAGTTAGACGCTTGCGTCGCGGGCACTAGCTGCTGCTTCAATGCGGCGGGGAAGGTTGTTTGATCTGGCCCTTAGTCAAGGTCTGATGACCTGAAGTAGTTCTTGAGGATGCACCGTGGTGTTTCTGGGTTTGGGGGCGCGTTTGCAACCCCTGTAGCTGGCCTTGTGCGCTTCGTGGCAGTTGGCGCACTCGAACGGGGTATCTGGCGGCAACCGTATGGAATGATCAACTTTTGATGCATTGCCAAGACCAAGATTTCTTGGTATTTAAAAAAATCGAACGTATGATTACTGCACACATTTGAGATTCCTACTTCGCAATTAATAATTACCAGTGCACAATTTGTGTCCAGCTGCACGTTATGCTAGCTCCACACTCAGCCCGACTAAATCGGCGAAAAGTTCGGCGAGGCTGGGTGAGATATAGCGGTCAAAGAAGGCCATCCACATTCTCGGCGTTCGGCTCGTGAATTTAGTGTTCATCTGCGGGTTAGGACTTAGAATGGACGTCGCTGAAGTAGCCGCTGCCTCAGCGTATAGTCTTTCATTCAAATTGTGGTTATTATTAATTAACAATGAATTGAATAACGCAAATAAAAATTTAATAAAAAACATTAAATATTTGAAAAATTTCTTAAATGCTATTGATTTATTATTATGACCATTTATATTACATACCATATACTATATAAGACATAGTAATACGATTTTACATAAACAAAAATTAAATGTTTGCATACTTATTATTTTATTATTTTGTGATATGTATTGCGGTATACCTAAGTCAAATATTATAGTGCATATCCATACAGACTAAAATTGCAACTAAATAATTCTCCAACCGTAAAAAAATAAAGAAGAAAACATTTTTTTTTGTTTGAAATTAGGTATCGAAATTTGGTAATATTTCCTTTTTCAAATAGAACAATACTGTATATTTTTACATTTTTTAATTCTAAGATTATTTCTAAGAATTTTTTGTAGGAACCATTTTTATAAAATGCGTCATTTTGAGTTATCAGCAATTAATTAAAACTCCTGAACTTTGAAACTGAATATTTTCCCACATACATACACATTTATTTTAATTTGCTGTTTAAACATTTAATTAACATTTAATTTTATTTTTCTATTTAATTGTTCTGTTATTTCTTATCCGTTAGTTAAAATAAAAGTTCATGAGTGTTCAATTATGATATTTTTGATTTAAATGACTTGAATTAACGGAGAAACAAATGTAGCGGAAGTTAATGAGTCTGTTAATGGTTTTGAAAGTCAACTTAAAAGTTAATTCGTAAACCCAAAATTTTTCTTTGTTAATTAGCGATTAACGGATTCACGCTTTTGTGCCCACCTTTGCTTATAAGGTAGATTCACTACTACTATGTGGTCCTCAGCATAAACATTTTGTTTTTGTGTCAACATTTTTTAAGTGTGTGTTAATCTAATTGTGTTGTATATTTCAGAACTCGAACTGAAATTGCTGAAATGGAAACCGTGCTGTGATGGAGCAATAGATCCTCAAACCAGAACACCAAAAACCCAATGTTATTACCGACGTCTCATCGCGTAGCCAACGCGTCCAAGTTTCCAGTCCTGGAGAAACTCTTATGATTGCGGTGCCAACATGCCGCAGACCTTTACAATAGAGGACGAGTCGGAGAATATATTCTATACAATTATACACTAAAATTATATATTTACTGTAGACTCACAAAATCGTGCGTATGTTGCTCATGTTCACCAAACGGACAGTTGAACATACTAAATAAATATGAATATCCCCATCATAAATAAAATTGTAATGAGATAAATTATGTTGAACAGCGAATTTAAATATGACTGTGTACTGGACATGATAAATAAGACAGTTCACGATCTAAAGTTGCCTGAAAATTATATAGAACAAATTATAAATAAATATACAATGTGGCTGGAATTGTGGATGTGATATTCTGAGGTAATATTCATAAATCATCCTAAAATAACGGATATTGTACATTAATAGCTAATGCAAATTTTAATCTACAACGAAAATGGTAGCTGAAACCGTCTATTACTAATTTGATTGCATAAAATAACAAGGACAATAATATTCAGGCAGTCTAGAGTACCTATTTTGAATCGTCACCTGTCAAACTTTTCTTATACATTTTTCTGCAATTTTTCTTTAATTGACTTTATTTTGTTTTGAGTGAAATATTTTTCAACATTAAATTTCAGTCATAATCAATTACAAGATACCTATTCATAAGAATTCAGGATATGTTGCTTATGTTGCTTGTTCAACAGCACGATCACCAACAATCTAGTTTCTCTCTGCAAAAAGTAACGGTAGTAAAGACAGTTTTAAGTCTATATACATGAGCAGTCATCTACAGTCGTCAAAATCGGTCCAATGGGACCAGCTATCGGACTGTCTAAATAGAAAGGTGTTTACCAACATTAGACGTAGCACAGGAAAAATAGTAACTTAATTGTTGCTATACCAAAACGCTGTATCTCCATAAGAGAAACAGCATAATATATAATATATATATATATATATATATATATATATATATATATATATATATATATATATATATATACCGGGTGATTCAATTTCATAGTCCAATTTCATTCGTGATAGAGGCTATGTTTAAATTTGGCAAAGTTTCGTATTTTTGTGCTGATCAATTATCTGAAAAGAAATTTTAGCTATCATTTTCCATTTTAAAGATATCCGCAAAAAACTGAAAAGTTTAGATATCGTTTTTATTTTTTATGCAAAACCAAACGTAGTACATTTGAAACAAAAACAGATGACGGCGTATCCATGGCCAACTTTTGTTTTTCTTATGGGCGCCATGTTGAATTTTGGCATTTTCCGATAGTTGTGTTTTTTCTCATTTCCGCAATGTATAACATGTTAACATTATTTTCTAAAATAATGGTGTAATAATAAAAAAAACCTTCAGGTACCTAACTGGAGCTTTGTTACAGACCGCCGCACTCGTTGCCAAGCAACGTCAACAAAATGCACTTGGATCAAGCGGCGCGCTCATCGTTGGGTTTGCAATTTAACCAAATAAACCTTAATTGTGGTTGATTGTGGATATAAAATGCCCTTTACCAATAACGAAAAGCGTGATATAAGGGTTTATTATTGTTCTCATAGAAATTCCCAATCGTACAAAATTCCTAGCATTGGACAGAAATTTAGCGGACCATGGATCATTTAGTAAACCCCGCAATTCTTATAATCCTCATGGAAATGTTGAAAACGATCAAAGAGACATTTTGCAAATCGTAAACATTAGATTACCATAATTTGCAATGCTTCAACTACTGGTTTTTAGATAAATGACGACTCTCGGATTTCTACGCGGGAAGTAGCCTCTAATTTAGAAATGCCGCAAACACGTGTTTGCAGAGCACTAGGAACAAAGAAATTGAAACCGTACAAACCCCACACAAGTGAAACTTTGCAGTTGTACGAAATTATTTGAATCAACAATTTCCAAATCGCTGGGTTGGTAATGGTGGAGTGGTGGAATGTCCTGCTAGATCCCCTGATTTAAATCCTCTGGGCTATTTTCTATGGGGAACTGTGAATGACGAAATTGATCACGAAACTCGCAGAAATATCGGATATCTGCGCTATGGAATAACAAATGCGGTCAATGCTATTCCGGGAAGAACAGTTAGAAGAGGATAACTACATGTAGAAAAGCTGGCTCAGTTTTATGCCTTCAAGAAAATGGCGACCAATTTGCTTAAACATTTACTTAAAAAAATAAGCTTTTTGTTGTATAAACTTGCTTCTTTTACAATCTGAATGTTTTTAATCCAAAGCACTCTGGTCAGTCCGGCGCCGGCGGTCTGTAACCAAGCGCCAGTTGGGTACCTGATAAGCACGACAAACAACGAGACAAAAATGAAAACCAAAAGTTGGCCATGGTTACGCCGCCATCTTTGATGCTATTGCATATTAAAAAATAACACTGCATTCCTTGTTAAAAGTAGCTGTAGAATGTCTTTGTTTCAAATGTCTAGCTACGTTTGATTTTGACGATCCATGGTCCGCTAAATTTCTGTCCAATGTTAGGAATTTTGTACGATTGGACATTACTATGATTATTTTTTGACGTTTCTTAAAACCAATGAAATGCTTCTTTATTTGTCACAAGGGTAAGTTTCAACCTATTATGTCATTATTATAGTGGGAATAAATCTCTTGTGATTATTCTCGGGAATAATCACTGTAGCTTTTATTTGCCTAGCAACTGTCAGATACTTGTCAAAATAATTACTTAATTGTGTCAACGCCACACGCGAAATGGGTGAAAGTCATCGGTTTAGTACCTTTTCTAATGCAGAAATTACAAAAAAGATTTTAGAAACTACTTCGAAAAATACTCTAATAAGTAATCAGTCTATAAAGAGACAATTTAAGACCTTCACCAAAGAAAGAAATTATATTCTGGATCAATCTACTACAACAGCTACTCTGGCATTGATTTTAAAAGATTGGGCTTATAACATGAAAAGAAAAGACAGAAATGATTATAAAGAAGCAGTAATAAAGACAATGTGGAATAAAACGGCAAAATTAGTTCAAGAACTTTACTTTAATAAGTGTAACAGGTCCTTTGATCCTTTCCATGATATAGAATTCAGAAATGCTCGGAATGCAAGAGATGCAAAAAGAAAAATTTTACAAAAACATCCTGAAAAGCACAAACAAAGTTCTGTGGCACTTTCTAATACAGAATTGTTGCAAATTTTTAACTATTGGGACGAAGATACACCTTGTGGATTGCAAAGAAAGTTTTTTCACGTTGCATCGTATGAACTAGCTTGGAGGGGAGGAGAAGCTACGAAATGTTTAGTTCATTATTTTAAAAAAGAAACCGACATAAAAAGATTAAATACTGGCCGCATTGAATACAATCCCATCTTTACAAAAACTGCACAGGGTGGAGCACAAAGGTGCGCTAATAGTAAATGGTTGACTCCAAACATAAATAACCCAGATATTTGCCCTCTTCGTCTTTTTGAAGAACTAATGAGTAAACGTGAAGAAAATATTAAAACCGAACGCTTGTTTCTTACTCCAAATCCGGCTTGGCAAACTCATGGTTTTTGGTATAAAAACGTTCCTGTGGGAATAAATTCCATTTCAAAATGGATGAAAGAATCCGCAGAAAAAGTAGGTCTAGACACAGTTACTAATAAAATAACTAACCATTCTGCCAGATCAAGTGCAGTAAGTAACCTTTCAAAAGCTGGTGTAGGAGAACAAGAACTAATCAAGGTCACTGGTCATCATTCTGCAAGTTCGATTAAACCATACTTACAATTGAACCAAGAACATCATTGAAATATAATAAATAATCTTAGAGAAAATACGCAGGAGGAAACACTTAATATAACAAGCAATTCCAAATCCTCAATAAATAATGAGTCTCGAAATATTTTTAATAATTGCGTTTTTCATTGTACTAATTTAAATTGTTAATTCTTTTAATATATTCACAATGTGTCAACGATATTTTCATATATTGTAAGTAATAATTAATTAAATTAAATTTTTCAATAATTTTATGATAGTTTTATTGATCTTTTTTATTGTAAAAATTTGTGAATCAAAAAATAATCTAGTCAAATATAACTCGAGAGTTCCATAAATTAGAAAATAATTTGACAGATTTTGTTCAAACTTGTTGCCATTTGGCAATAGCCACTCGAGCCCCTCGTGACTATTGCCTGGCAACAAGTTTTCAAACAATCTGTCAAATTATTTTCAATTTATTCTCACTCTCTTGTTATATTATTACTGAGAACAATAATAAACCCTTTATCACGCTTTTCGTTATTGGTAAACGGCATTTTACATCCACAATCAACCACAATTAAGGTTTATTTGGTTAAATTGCAAACCCAACGCTGAGCGCGCCGCTTGATCCAAGTGCATTTTATTGACGTTGCTTGGCAACGAGTGCGGCGGTCTGTAACCAAGCTCCAGTTAGGTACCGGAAGGTTTTTTTATTATTACACCATTATTTTAAAAAATAATGGTAACATGTTATACATTGTGGAAATGAGAAAAAACACGACTATCGGAAAATGCCAAAATTCGACATGGCGCCCATAAGAAAAACAAAAGTTGGCCATGGTTACGCCGCCATCTTTGAAGTTATTCCAAATTAAAAAATTTCACTGCATTCCTTGTTAAAAAGTAGCTATAGAATGTTTTTGTTTCAAATGTCTAGCTGCGTTTGGTTTTGCATAAAAAATTAAAAACTAAATCTTAAAAAATGATAGCTAAAATTTCTTTTCAGATAATTGATCAGCACAAAAATACGAAACTTTGCCAAATTTAAACATAGCCTCTATCTCCACTAATAAGCGAGATCCCCATGGTGAGGCTCGACATTGAATCACCCGGTATATATATATATATATATATCAGAAATCTGAAAAATCCATACAGAAATTTACTATGCTCACTAAGAACACCGGTGCTCTAGATATTGCCAATTAAAACACTTAGATCAACATTTCGAGAAATTTCGAACTTTCGAGAACCAGAAATATGCAGAATACTACCGTTTGTTTAATAAAACAATAATATCACATCCACAATGATTAAAACAAATAAAAATAGCTTTAAATTTTCTCCCAAAGATTCAAGGGGTTCAACCTTTTGTAGATAGTTCACCATAACGTAACGCCTCTTGAACAACTGAGACTCTGAGAGAATATACGTTTTCTATATAATTTTCTACTGATGTATAACATTTGTATAATATATTATATTGTTGTTGCTATAAAGATAAAAACTGTTGTTGCTGTTATATTGTTAATGTTATCACCAGCGATCATCATACGTAGTAAATCACACAGAAACACATTAATACATATTAAACAAATGGTAATGATAAAATAGATTTTAATTTTTATATCAATAAACAAGTTATTTCTACTGTAGATACTTAAACTGAAAATTCTCAAAATTTAAACAAAATGATAAAACTATGTTGTATGGCAGTAGCGATAACTATGTAGATGAAATATTTACATTTAACGTTAATACATTAAACGTATTACTTAAACTAATAAAATGCATGTGTTGGAAAGTAATTAAAAACGATGTTTTAGCGTGTAAGCTGGTGATGTGGTGATTTTAACTGGATTCTTCTAATTGTATATCGAAGTCAAACAATCAAATATAATGCGGTGTTTCATATTTGATTATTTGGTCTATAGGCTGTCCCAGCAGCAACTTATTTTGTCTGTTACTTTTAGTATTATTATTAAATATATTAAAAGAACATGTACATATTTAAAGATGAAAATCGTAACCGACTGATTTGACGACGTTTGTGCAAACAACAAGTGCATTGACTAAATGCTGACAGTTCTAGCAAATGTACGTAAGAATATCAAATAATAATTGCATCTTAAAATATGCCAAAATAAATAACAGTACCTACTCAAGATCGCAGATAATGACAGAGAATCATATAAATGTATTTATGTATTGATTAATTTATTTGTCTGTCAAAGCTGACAACGCCCATTGTTTGTGTATGTAAACAGTCTATCATTATTTGTCGATTGATAAACCATCTGAGAATGTAATAAATAATTAATTAAGATAATCTGAATATGATTATGTAACCATCTAAACTAATTATATGCTTGCTAGAGAGGAAAGTACAAAATGTAATATTTATATTTTTTTATAATTAGAGAGAGGAAATACCTAATTACATTGGGCTTAACGTACCGGATTAACTAATATTTATATTGTTAATATTGAAGATACTCAGTTAACAACCTTTAACATAGAATTTAGAATTTTTAGAATTTATTTATCAGTAATATCATATAACACACAACATTCAAACTAACATAAGTACCTACACTCATTTGTAATTCTTATTGGTTGTTTCTTATGTATAACCTAGCAATCAATGCAACAATAATATTAGTCTGATCAATAGGATTGTAATCAGACTGGTTATACAAGTATGACCGTCTGTTCTACCTAATTACCCTAATTAGTAACCTAATTAACCTAATTACACGTTTACCATCTTCTACTATTTTTTATGCCACTCGTAAATTTGAGGAGGAATAGAAATTTCCGTCGTCGTTCCACACAGCAAACCTCTCCTGTTAGTCCAGGCAAGAAAGGAAAAATAGCGGAAAAATCGTGTATAAGCCAATTTTTGTACAGTTGTAGGGGGAAGTGTCCTGAACAACCAGGGTTGCCAGGTTTCCGGCATTGCGCCGGTGTCTGTGACATTTGTGGTTAATCTCGGGTCTCCGGCAGGCATTCAAACATCTCCGGCAAAATAAAAAAAGAAGAAAGTAGTTTTACATTTTTGTAAATAATATATCGTCAGCTTAAAGGTAAAAGTCACTAACTAACATTTTGTTGCATTTTATTGAAACACAAATTAATTGTAGCCAAATACTTATAAATAGGTATCTTATTCGCGGAGGCGATCATGTTCGATCATGATCGATGTTCTAAGTTCTGTAAAAACCATTAATTCTTTGGAAAATATCATTATACTTATTGGTATGCCTTTTGTAAAGTCAGGTTTTCGTAATTATTTGTGATATTAGCTAGTGACTTTTACTTTTAGCCCGACGATATGCAGACGCTGACATAGTGATGTCAAACGGTAATATTACCGCGGTAATATTACCGGAAATTTAGGTAATATTACGTAAAGTTACCGAAGACAGTGTTTGGTAATATTACCGCGAAAATACTAACGGCAATTTAAGCAATATTACCGGTAATATTAAAAAAATATCGGTAATTTACGTAATATTACCGGCAATTTATGTATTTACAGGTAATCGTGTAAGTTACTAAAATTGCTCGTAATTAAACATCACTCTACCATAGCCGCTTAGTTTTTAAATTTCCGATAATTTAACATCACCGTAATTGCCAGCAATGTTACATTTTTTTTTAATTACCGGTAATTTAACATCAGTACGCTGACATATATTTTTGTACAATTTGCCATATTTATGTATATATATATGCATACCCCATATTATTCACCACCTTTCGCTCAAGTGGAAGGGCTTATTAACAAAAAATCCTCGTGTCGATTTTGAATTATCAAGAAATTCATAGTAAACTAAATTTACGACCTTCAACTGTTTTTGAATTATAACGTCATTAACATATGGCAACCATTGGCTTAATGGCAGCATAGAAATTGTATGGACGTACATAAGACAAGTTTTAAGAAAAATACAGTTGAAAATTGGGGTAATATTAGTAAATATAGTAAATGGTGATATACAGGCGGGACGTAATTTTTAAAAAAAATTAAAAATTACAGCCACAACCTGGATTTGAACCAGGACCTTTGTGTCGCTCGCACAATGCTCTATCCAACTGAGCTATTGAAGCCTATGACATCTGTTAGGGAAAATTGATATATCAACGAACGTCGTCGGTGAGCTTTTTATGGACGCGGATATCTCACAAACAAACGATAGCAGGACAACGCAGTTAAGACGTAATCAATCCTTATTTATTGTGATACTCATCCATTGATGAATAAATAACATAAAAGTTATTTGGGAATTTTTCAGAGTGAAATAAATATGATTGATCCTGTGCGCAGGATGGTTCCCCTCGGAGAAAGGGGATTACGGGCGGAAAGCGATGCGAAGCCTCGCGCGTCGATTTCAAACGATCAACTCACGGGAACGTATTCAAGATTTTTTTCTTTATTAGCGGAATCGTATACATATTCTGTGTTCTTATTATTATTACACAGTATTATTTCTGCCGAAAATCAGTACTTGATGATGACGTAGTTGTTTCTGTAGGTTCTAGGGCCAAGTAAGGCATTAATTAGAAGCTCACCATCGCACTCTTCATTACCTGTACTGCTGTCGTTGTGGTCTAATAATTCGTCATTGTCATCCTCATCATCTTCATGCAAGCTGATTAAAATTGGTTCTACAATTGAGTCAACAATATGATCTTTGAAACAGATGATCTTGAAACAGTGCTACGTGAGAAGCTCACAAATTTAACATATCTTTAATTTTAAATGTATTGTAGCTTTATTTTTTACGTAATCACACTAATTTTACTTCATTGCTTCTGATTTTTGTTTGCTATAAAATCTAGTAGAAGTCTACCTACTTTTGATGGTGATTTTTTGGCATATACAACAGCTGTGCTTTAGTTAATTGAGAAATTTTTGACATTGATAATTAATTGTTTCAGCATTTTTGCTCAATACTTACAAAACACGTACGCACGCAACGCAGTTACTCAAGAAACTTTATTCAAGAAATTAGTAATCAATTGAATATTTATGTATTTATATTATCTAGAATTTTCCCAAAATTAACCTCTTATGCATATTATTGGGGTCTAAGAAAAAATATTTTATTTTGTAATTTTATTTGTTTGCTGCTACCTGATAATATTTGATTGCTCCTGTTGATTCAAAAAGCGTTAAAAAAACATGTTTACAGCTCTTCGCTGTACACTTGCAACCTATTCTTTCATTAAACAAAGAGTTCACCATTTCCAACCTTCAACTTCAATGCTGCTTACACCAATAAATATATACGATGCTTGTTTTAATTCTAAATACGGGCCTGCGGTTCAGGCTGTAAGTCGACCTCAAATCCCGAGTCTCTGACGACTCCGTTGGACGGCGTGACGTACTTGTTTTCGTTCCTGTCGCGTTAGTATAGGCACGACTCGTTGCCGCGATATCCGCTTCAATGAAAATTTTGTTTATCGCCTTCATTGCAAGGAAAATTAGAAAAATACCTAAGCTAATCAGTAGACAGGATCTTGTGTTATACTCTTTGTAAATTTTATTTTTTTTGGGCGAGCGGTTTAGGAGAAAAAAAATGGAAAGGCAAGCGTTTATTAAAAACAAAGAAAACCAAAGAAGTAAATGTAATGACGTATTTTGTAGTCACCATATAGTTTTACACCACAATTATTTTATTTTGTAAATAGGGCAGTATGCCTCTTTTCTCCAAAAATTAGATTTTTGTTCTGTTGTAAATGATGTTCAAATTGTGTAGCTTTACATAAAAAATGTTCGAGAAGACAATTGAAAACTGAATTATGGATAAATTCCGGAAACCGTATGTGATAGAAAATTCCAGATTCGTCCAGATTCGTATTAAAAGCAAGAAAATTTATCTGAAACGCCTATGGGGTCATTCTCATTTTAAGAATTTGTTAGTGTAATTTTATTTTCTTAATATTTGAGGTACTTTTTTGTTAGTGTTGTTACTATTTTAAAATAAGTATGTCAAACAGACAACTGAAATGTTTCGTCCAGCTCAAATTCCATTCAATCATTTTTTTAAATCACTTCAGTAATGAGATACTTGAGTGTTAAAACACTATGATGTGAATGAATTTGACCAGATTCCCAAAAACCATTTGGATATATTAAAATGTACCTTAATTAAAAATCGTGGTTGGGTTTTTGTTAACTGTTTTGATTGATTCTCGTTGCATGTCTTCGTTTATTGCTAGTCATGTATTTATTGTATTGTTGGCTTAATGTTACTTTCATCAACTCTAGTGTAACTATTTTTCTTTTTCAGTACAAACATTTTCTGTATGCAACTATCATATTTTGTGTTGCACATGTTGAACGTTGCCTATTTAAATATGTGATCTTCCGGAAAGAAGTAGATGTCGTTTAAAAGAACTTACATTTTCCGGCCGTCATGCGAAAACACCTGACAAGGGAAACACTTACCAAATGAAAAATATCCACAAGTCTTCCCAACTTTAAATTTCTAGTATATCTGATTCAAAAACACACTTTAAAATAGCAAACTTCAAACATGAATAATAAATACTTGAAAAAATTAAAATGTCCACTAACTAAACTACTTTGACACAAGAGATTTTTTTCCGCAGAATGAGAATGATCTTTATGTACTTTCCATTCACAAACTTTACGTTAACCATAAAATAATAAAAATAATTAATATAAATAATAAAATTTTTAATACTCTTTTTTATGAAAATGTTCTTAAGTAAGGTCTTATTCCGCTTTTCTTGTACAGCCTGTAGTATGTATGGCATCATTCTGACAATTAACATATCAACGTTAGGTTAATAATGAATTCCTCCATTTAACATCGATGTGGTGTATAGGGAAAATAAAGGACAAATATTTGTCCGATATAATTGGTTTATTTCGCTCTTATCGGTACATGGTTCCGAAATTCGCGTTCGTCTTCAGGCCTCGATTATATTCGCTCATAACGCACTATAAATTGTTTTGGATTGGTATTTCCGTTCCTTGAATGGGAGATTAAGTTGCAGCTCCGCTCATCATCCCCCGTCAACTTGCATGGAGTCTGGTTGCTGGTATCCAGTTTTAGTGAACAAAAACGTAATTACGAATACCAATCCAAAACAACTTATAGTGCATCATCAGTGAACATGACCCTAAATCCGAGACACGTAACATCAAGTCGATATAGCCTGCCACATGCCCTGAAGATGAACTCGAAGTTCGAAACAAGGTAGTTCTTTTATTTTTTCCAACAACTTTATGGCTTGTTACTTTTTTATTATTAGTAATTAGCCTTTACAAGTGATAGTAAAATGTTTCAATGAAACCCTTCATTTGCATGTTCGTTTTCGTGAGAATGTATGGGACTCTCGGTTATTTGAAAAGATAGCGAAACCTTCAAATTGGTGCATTTTGGTTCTGAAACGAAAACAAAACTGAAACTTTTTGTTTCGACTTTTTTACACAAAAAAAGTTTTTATTTTGTTTGTCAAAATCAATGGAAGTATCCTTTGTAGAAAAATATGGAACATCAATAAGTTACTTATCTTTGAGATTATTTTAAAGATGGCGGAGAAAACACCAACTTTTTTACAAAGATTGACTTGCAACTGGTCAACGCTTTTTATCATGATAATAGTAATTGTGTTTGTTTCATTAATATTATGATTTTTACTGCAGATATTTAAAAGCTTACAACTTGTTAACTAGGATGAAGGTTAACGTCTACCAAAACAGTAACTTTAAAATGCAGGACAAACGTAAGAACTGCGGGAAAAAGGTACATAAATAAAGACAAATCCCACACAATGACGGATATATGGTCACCGTACATTAGATATGTGTATTGTTTTGATAGGTATTTCCACTCCTCAATTGTTATGCCTATATTTATAATAATGTCGTATGATTTTATAGAATAAAAATAAACATTTTTTCTGTAATTACGGTTAGTTTGAACATATAACACTGTTCAATATTCTTTTGTATTTTTTCCTGATATGTCCGAAACTAAGAATAATAAAGATAATTTTTTTTTCTATCCAAGGTATTTTTAACAGGTTATTTAAAAACTAAATAAGTAAACATAATCAATAAATGTGTATAATCAAAATAAATGTGTCTGTAAATGTTTTGTATTAGTTGTTTTGTCTCTCTCGTTCGGAGTATGTATTTGTATTAGCTGGTATAAACATTAGATCAATACGTAACATTTACTCCTACGATTGATGTTGATACCATACCATTTCGCACGTAACAATAATATTCATCTGTAAATATAATGCAATAATTATTTAAAGAAATCATTATAAAACATCAAGTCAATAAATAAAATCCATCATAATGTAAAACTATGTAACTGCAAGTACTTCAATAAATAAAATGGTTGTCTAAAAATGTATCTTAAATGTCTTAACTAAACCTTTTGTGGCAAATATGTTATGCTCTTTGTCATTAAAATAGACATAATGCAATCATATACTTGCTGCAGTAAACCGATAAAAATTTAAATAGTGTTATGAGTTTGAAATATGTAATAGGAGCATTGGGACAATTGGTTTGTTTGCGGTAACAAAATGTAGGTACAGTTCGGAAACCGCTTCTTATGATGGACCAATACAACCCGGTGCTGTTATTCCCCTTCCCTTCTCACACTGATACGTCTGTTCCATTGTAATGTACGGTTTCCCTACGGTTCATTTTGTTACCGCGGACATAGCTAATGTGAATATGAATTTAGATTTGGCGGATGCACCGACATTATGACATGCACCCATCACTGATTACATCCACTTTCTATTCCCACTTCTGCTTGATAAAGTCTCTTTAAAAGTGCGCATACGGAGTCACAAGGCAGTAGACGGTATGACAAGAACGAAAAGTTTCAAAATTTGTTTGCTCATGACGGATTTTCAGATGTTTCCACTTGTCGATGGTGTAGCGCACAAAAGGTAACAGGTATGTGCGTATAGAAAACTATCGTTATTTTGCAACCACACCAAGGAAAAAAGAATGCATGTCCAAAAATGTCCATCTTGTGATAAAAATGCGTGAGGTAACTAGAAAGATGTTGTAATGTGGTCCAACTGGGGAAAACGATTGAATGTTCACGAACACGATCATTTGGGCGACGAACAGCTGGTCGAAGGACAACTGGGGTCGGTCAACTGGATGATGGTAAACTAGGCGACGGAATGATACAATACGCATAGTAAATACATTGATTTGATAGCAACATTAATGATTTTGAGAAAGAGTTTAGAAATAATGACTACAGCAGTATTTAGAAAAAACAAGAGAAAATGTTGACAAACCCGTCAATGTAAGATTGATAACACACTGAGACGATATTAGGACTTGTGGTCGGTCTAAATCGGAATCTGTTGTTCAATCGTTACCTAAATTTTTTTAAATTTTAAAAATATATAATGTTGAGTGTTGGGGTTGAAATAAAATACGAAGTCGTAGACTTAATATATATGTATTATTTCCCACACCTCCCTGGATACAATACTGGAGTTACAAAGAAACACGCCGAATCGAGCTCTCTTATTTAACGCATAACAATGATGAATACTGATATAACGATCTAATGATGCCCGGATTAGCCGGACAGGGAGTTTTGTCTATTCCTGATGTCACGTGGTATAAAGAAAAAAGGTCCAATAGAAATGACTTAATGACATCAGAAATGACCAATGAGCGCACGGCACGGTGTACGCTGTTCTCATGTCGCCGACCCTGTACATCAGCACATTACATGTGTCGCAAGTGTCCGCGATAATGCAGTGAACAAAGGAAATGCATTATAAGCATATTTGATCAGCATACTCGAGTATTTAATAACACAATAATAATTAATACAACACTAATCTAAAACAAAGGAATAACAAAGGAATGTTAAACAAAAGGGGTTGTAAAGGCCACTTTACAACAATAAATCCAATGGGTGATATGAATAAAACTGGGTTTATGCTTCGAGTATGTACTCATGAGCGTGAGCATAGCGAATTTATACTCTAGTTTGTATAAATAAAAGCAAATTAGCTTAGACTAGAATTCGGGCAGGCCTACGGCTCGAAACTGACCGATGCGATAAGCGACTTGCGATACGCGACAGCCTATATGTTTCTATAGAAACATGTAGCGAATCGCAGCTCTATGTTTCCATAGAAACTTCTAGGCTGTCGCGTATCGCTAGTCGCTTATCGCATCGCTGAGTTTTCTATATATCTAATAGGTCTGCGCGTTGCCTAGATGGGTAGATCACCGATTTGTGTAGATCGCCGATTCGTGTATATCGCCAATCCATGCCGGAATCTGTGAAAAAATATGCT
Source organism: Aphodius sticticus (assembly GCA_963966075.1). Classification (NCBI taxonomy): domain Eukaryota; kingdom Metazoa; phylum Arthropoda; class Insecta; order Coleoptera; family Scarabaeidae; genus Aphodius; species Aphodius sticticus. Next base: position 67,039,623 of record OZ014506.1, read on the forward strand.
CTGTTTTGGTGATAAGGAAATACAATTTTTTTCTTTGGTTGTTGCTAGATAAAACGTTATATTCGACTTGCACATAACGGATATAAATTACTCGCATGTTTATCTTGCATGCTTGCGATTTATATCCTTAATTTATTGTGCGCTTGTCAAATAATATACTATTAGATACCTCAGGCATTTCAATCTACAAAATCCATTGTGCACACCACCGTAACAGTAAATATTAGTGGCGTGGCGTGGCGGCGTGGCGTCGGTCTAAAAGTGGCTTGTTGTCGAATAGCACATCATGCCTTCCTTCGGCATGCTGAAAATGAAAATTATATTTATGAGTCAAAGTTCTGCTCCAGTTATTTCTCACAAAACAAACATAATTGCATTTTTAACACGTGCGGTCGAATATCTTCTATAATTGTTTTTGGTGTGCATTAGAAGTATATAACAGTATTTCTAGGTTAGGCTTTAATAAATCGTTGATTGTTGCACACGTATGGGTCAAAAGTACACTTGTACAGAGAATAATTATTGCGGTAATATGTAATCATTACTACCTACTATCAAATAAACCAAATATATATATATATATATATATATATATAAAACTTACCCAATTATAACGTAAATTGAACGACACTACGACGAACGACACACAAAACAACACGTGGCCATGTTACCACCCAGAATACCGGGTAGTTGTGGTTAGCCAAGCGGTTAGCTAATTGTTTGATGTTAAATAAACAGGTGACTTAAAGTGGAGCAAAAGGGGTTGGAAGATTTATCTCTTGCGAATTTTGATGTTTTGATTCGAGATAATAGACTGCACTTACCGTATTCCTAATCAACCACACTAAGTCTTAAACTAATATTTATATTCACTGGGTAATTAGGAAAGTTCAACTTTAATTAATAAAAATAAAACAACTAAGGCCAGGTTCAGATTAAATTAAATATATTAAGATAAATTTAAAAGCAAATGAGACAGATTCAAATTACTTTGAGTACATTAAAATAAAGCATAAATTTCATCAGAGATGCAAATTAAATCAAATACCGTAACGCAAAATATAAACTGCATCAGAGATACAAATTAAATGAAATAGAGTAACAAGAAATCTAAATTGAGACAAAGGTTCAACTTATATCAAATGTCACTATATCCAAAGAATTACAAGTTCCAACACTTATCCAAAGTAAAATCAATATATATTATAAACATCCAAAAATGTCACCCCGTCAAATCAATACACGGTTCACGTCCCTAACAATTTTTCCAGTAAGCAGTAAAAGTTCCGCTACGAACCTACGAGTGATATCTAATACTATTCCAAGTTTATTATAATTAACACCCAGAACAATAACGTGCACCAAGTTAATTATTCCATCATGAACTCGATTAAATACTTCAACTTTTCTTACTACAAACTCAACTTGGTGCCTGTTAAGTTCCCTCACAATACTCTAACGAATGTCTCTATTAATAATCATTAAATCCTGTCTGTCTAACAGGCAACGGCAATTTTCTCTCAATCAAAAACATAAATCTATCACACAACAGACACGAAAAGAGTTGGACAATCTCTAGCAATACACACAAATAACAGTACAATGTCAACTTAAAATCCTACCAGTAAATCTCTGCTATCGGTACAGCAATACCAAAAATTGGGGCTCTGCTTTAGGCACCAGAACCCACACGATTCACCGAACGAAACCATACCCAAAATTACACCAAGTCCCCATTCCGACTGGGGCGAAAGTCCAAATTCAAACACTACCGAATTTAACACACCCGAAGTAAACCGACGCGCCGCAAGAAGCTCACGAGTATTCTACTTGAACTGAAAACCCCGGTTCTGAATTAATTTCTGAATCCGAATTCGAATGACCTCTCCCAGCCTGTATTTTCCCTTTTTAAATCCACCCCCACCGTGGAAAGTTTGTCAAGCCAGCCCACAAAGCCCACACTTAAAAAATGTCCCACCAATAATTGTTCTTCTAGTTTTCTCCCACGTTAAGTCTACATTCGGCCATCATGGCTTTTCCACCAATCCACAGTCGGGCGTGGTCAACCCTCAAGAATTTGACTGTAACAACAATCAGCGTTTCCCACGACCCATGGAACAAAGACCGCCAGCCAGATCTGCGACTCTATCAGTTAACATAAACTAAGTTTCAATTTCATAGCGCTGGTCCGTCTATAACAATGGCCCTTACAGAGAAAGTTCCAACGATAAATAAACTAGTCGCGAGATTTGCAAAACGGTTACCAAACATCCGCTGATAACTCGCGGTAAGCTGCAGCTGTGCCCGTCAGTGGCGTAGCGAGGGGTGGGCAAGGGGGGTACCATGCCCCGGGCGCCGCTTGCAAAGGGGCGCCAAATGGTCTCCCTTTGACTGGTCTGAATTGAAAGATCGGAAATTATTAACAGTATTGGAAAAAATTATTGAAGAAACACACACAGAAAAGTAAATACTTCACTCAAAGCAATACCGCAAGAAAACAATACCGCAAGTAGATATTTTCTCAAGTTGAGAATAAAGGGATATGACTCAAGTATAAGACTCTTAAATGCAAAAAAAACTTTCAAGCCAAGTAAATATTGACTTTCATTTAAAGCAATAGCCGCAAGCATATAATTTTCTCATGTTTTGAGAATATACTTCGCTGTGTGCAGACAATATTAAAACTTTATTACTATATTGTTTGCAGTTTGCAAAAAAGTGTAACAGCCTTTTCCAAATAGCACTACTCTTAATCGTTATAACGTCTGAGAACTATACACACACTAAGAATACTATCTGAACAGTAATAAATGTGAGCTACGAATGACTATGTATACATGAATGAATAATAATAAAAGTATCCAGGGCTTGGACCGACTGTACGGGTATTCTACCGGGGAATACCCGTGTTTCCTAACGGCGCGCAACAGTACCGTACAAGAAGGGTACAAAGTTCGTCTCAAACTCAACTGTTGTTATCAAAACAATATTGTCCTCGCACGTTCCAAAAGTAAGTTCTCCTTTTTATACTTTTTACTGTTGTGTTCTTCGAAAGTAATATCTTAATCGACCGTTTCCGTTTCGACAAAGCTTGCGCGAAATTAAATTTGTGAATAACCGTGTTTTGGGTGGTGACACTCCTTAGTAGAAGGCAATAGTTTGACGCATGACGTAAGGTTTATTACCAATGAACGGTTATCACTAATGGGCGTGAAATCCGTCACTGTGGTTGCCCTTTCTAAGTATTTATAAGATTGATTTAATTTTACAATTTGTTATAGAATTCTTGATTTTCGAGTGAAAAATTCACGGTGACACACCAAAAGGCTTTTCCTTCGTGGCTCTCTGCACCAAGAAATCCGTCCTGAAGATTCTTCTTGCACTAGAACGCGAAACGTCGGCCTTTGCTGTGTTACCGACGCGGTTTCCGTCCGAAAATAAAGAATTCATGAATTCAGATCGCGGAAGACTACAAACTAGATTGAAGATGTACACTTATACATATAACTTGTGTTGAGTACTTGACACTAATAAAAGACAAATAACCTGCTTTTTAGGAAATATTTATTTCCTAATCGTGCCCCATTGTACTTAACACACACAGCTGTATCCACTTACAGTAGTACCACTGGCCGGACAAAAATGAATAGTACACCGGCAGCCGCTATGCGTCTATGGACACCCGCCGCGCATGTTGCGTTTAAAATGAAATCGATTGATTAATAATTACTTATTATTATTATTAGTTGAATAATAAAAATTAATTTTTGGTTGTTTAGACCATGTCAATGCCAGATAAAAAACTTTGCGGTTCTCAGAATCGGAAAAGAAAACTTGAACGAGAAAAAGAAGCTCAGAAATCCAGAATAATAATGGAATCATATTTAGTAAAAAAATCGCAAAAGGAAAAACCAGAAGATAACCAATACCAAGAAGCAAAATCAGAGTCAGAATCAGATTCAAGTTGTGGTCCTACTGCTGCTAAACTTTTATGCTATAAAACATCACAACAAATACAAGACTCTGAAGACGCGGAAGATGGAGGCCCAAGTACATCAGAAGTTCCAAACCCATATCCACATCTAACAAAAAGCATAGAAAATTCAACAGAAACACTCACTGTAATTCCGGACGTTCTGGAGTTCAAAGATGTTGCTTATTTAAAATTCAGTAATAATCTTCCAATAATATCGAATCAACTTCGCACAGAAATGATTATTCGTGGATCCCGCATATTTCAGAACGAATCCAGTCTAAATGCAGTAACAACATCAGCTAATCGTCTAATGCCAAAATCTTGGTTTTCTCGACGGGTTGGCAATGAAGAAGAAGGAACTGAAATTAACCGATCTTGGTTATTATATCACCAAAAAATAATGCCGCATATTGTTTTTGTTGCTTACTGTTTATTCCACCAAACTCCGCTACACAATCATCTTTTGTACCAACATTTGGTTTTAATAAATGGAGGAAAAAGGATAAATTGATTTTCCATGAAAAAAGCCCAAATCATCGAAAATCTTTTACAACTTGGAAGGAAACTGAAAGAAGATTAATTAATAAAACGGGAATCGATGCATCATTAGAAGCAAATATACAGTCTGAAAAAGAACGGTGGCGAAATATATTGCAGCGAATATTAGCATGTATGAAGTATTTGATTATACAAAATCTTCCTTTACGTGGTCATGTTGAAAATCTAGCGCTTCAAGATGATACAAATGTCGGAAACCTACTCTCTCTGCTTAAACTAGTAGCTCAGTTTGATCCACTACTAGCAAATCATCTTAAAAATGCAATGGAAGCGCCAAGAACTGTATCATACCTATCACCACAAATTCAAAATGAATTTATTTCTCTCCTGGCATCCTCAGTCCGAAATCAACTGATAAGTGACATCAACAGAAATAAATATTATGGACTCTTATTTGATTCGACTCCTGATATCGCTCATCGAGAACAAATGTCAAAAGTCTTTAGGTATGTAGATATTGATTTTACCAACAGAAAAGTTTCTACCAAAGAATCTTTTTTGGGATTTATTGAAATACATGCCAAAGATGCAGCCTCAATTGAAAATACAATTTTAGAACAATTAGCTTCGGATCAGATTTCATTATCAAACTGTAGATCACAATGTTATGATAATGCTGCCGTGATGTCAGGTCGCATATCTGGCGTTCAACAAAGAATCGTGGAAAAAAATAATAAAGCATTATTTGTTAATTGTGATAACCACTCACTAAATTTAGTAGGAGTAACTGCAGCTAAACAAGATCCAATCGTTGTGACATGTTTTGGAATAATTGAAAACATATATCTCTTTTTCTCACGTTCTACATTACGATGGGAATTATTAAAAAATACTTTAAAGAGAACTGTTAAACGTGAATCTGAAACACGATGGAGCGCCAGAGCACAAGCGGTTAGCGTTATTGTCGATGGGATGGAAGAAGTAGTAGACCTTCTAGAAAAATTAGCAGAAGACAGTACTACCACAAGTGACACCAGAAGTGAAGCTACCATTTTATTACAAAATATACTTAATTTTAATTTTATATCTTTAGTCCATTTCTGGCATGAAATCTTGAGGAGATTTAATCGTGTCCAGCTCAGGTTGCAAGACCCTAAAATGAATTTTAGAGAAGCGTTCCATGATCTTGAATCATTAGCGACTGAACTTGCAGACATTCGAGACGAGATCTGCGAAGAGGCAATAAATAAGGCTAAGCATCTTTGTGCAAAATGGGGTATTTATACAACAATCCGTGTTAGAAGACGCCGAAAAATGCCCGGAGAATTGACTAGAGATACTGGCCTATCCTCGGAAAAGGAAATTTCTCGTTATGAAAAGCGCTCTTGATCGTCTGCAGCAGGAAATAAGTACACGTTTTACACGACTAAGCGATCTTAATTCCAAATTTGGATTTTTACTGGACGTTGAAAATTTATTAAACAAGGATGATATAGTTAAAGCTATTGAAAAAAATTGTAAAAATTGGGGGGATTTTTATAATACAGATTTGAATGGAACAGAACTCTATGTCGAAATATGTGACTGCAAGATGTTACTCCGCAGTAGGAAAGAAATTGCACCTAAAACTCCATTAGAGCTTCTTACCTTTATAATATCATATGGGGAAGATGTTTTTCCAACCTGCGAGTCGCACTTCAAATACTCCTCACTATTGCAGTATCAATTGCTACCTGTGAACGATCATTTAGCAAGTTAAAATTAATATTGACATATCTACGATCAACGATGGGACAAGAGCGCCTAAGTGACCTAGCATTTTTAAGTGTGGAAAGAGAAAAATTTGAAATGATCGACTTTGATCAAATAATAGAAAAATTTGCTTCGTCAAAGGCAAGAAAAATGTACATATAGTAAATAAATATAGGAAAAAAGATATATCGTTTTATAATATTATATTATTATTAATAAATATATCTACTTATACATAATACGTATTCTCTTTTCATTGTTTAAAACCTATATTATGCCTTTTAAACTAGTATGTTTTTTAAAACAATTTTATAAATATGTAAAATAAATAATATCCTTTTAACTAATTCTAGATAACCGTATGTCTGATTTCTCCACTGAAAGAGACACATTTCGTTATCCACTCCTAGTCTTGATTTCTTTAACTATTTTTTATCACAAATTTAAAACCTAACCTGAGCCCGTGCCCTTATCCCGAAAAACAGTACACTGTTTTGTAGAAATGTGGTAGCTATTCGCAATATATTTTAGAGTATTTTAAAGTAGCTACTACAATCTATTATTCGATATATTAAGTATATTACTATATGTTTTCCTGGAAGGGGGGGGGGCGCCAAAATAGTAGCGTGCCCCGGGCGCCAGTTTTGCTCGCTACGCCACTGGTGCCCGTTCGTACGATTCTTAATTATTAGAGGCCGGAATACTTATTACTAACAAATACCCAGCGCCTAATTTCCCATACTTTATAATAATCCGTAACCCGGGTGGTTACAGCCATGACCAGTCGGGCCATATCAGGCTAGTAATTCTGCGCCTCGGGCCGAGGACAGTCATTATAAAAGGTTGTAGTCGAAGTATGCCATGATTTCAAATGTAATGATTTCGGGGAGCCGCTCTATTTGAATGGAATACCATGGATATCGTACAAATAACTCGTTACAACTTAGCATACAGACGTTCGAGAAATCTACCCAGTTTGGTATGTGAAGTTAAATCAGTACGAATTATTGTTACGTGTATAGCCGCCTTTAAATATCCGTTGCTTTTCCTTTTGTATGGGGTGCTTAACGCTGCAACACGAGGCATATACTGAGACAGCACATCGTTCTGCATATCGACCAATCCGTCTGAAAGGATGGATATTTATTTATTAGGGCCAGGTATTTTTTTACGATTAAAAATTTATGCTTAATAATTTCTGCAAACACGCCTGTTTGCGACGGGAAGGCACACAGTGGCGGCGCGATAGTGGCACGCTGTGTTGCTCAGCATACCTACCGACTGCCCCGGCCTTGCAAACAGTTTGTAATCCAACAGCTCGTTCTGTTGCTGAGGTTGCGCTCTTGCCAACACATCGTGGTTCCACGTCGTGCAACTGCGTGTGTGCGGCCAAATTGTTATGTGGGTACTGAGGTACAGGCGACAGGAAAGATAAACTTGATCATGTCAACAATTCCATGCAGGTTGGACAAGGCATCACATTGTAATATGATAGAAATCTACAACTCTATTATATACAACGAGATAAGAACTCAGAAGTCCGCAACTGCCCTTTCATTTCACAGCAGAATGAATGCATTGGACTTTGTCGAGGGAGGAAGATATCTGACGTACGCAAAGATAAAGATAGTAGCGTATATAAAGGCACTCGCAGAGGGATCCCGCACACCGGTACAGTATACTGAGTCAATAACACCATATAGGCCAAATAAGGAAATGCAGGATAAGAGGTCTCGACCACTACGGGATGTTGAAATTAGAGGTACTGACCAGGAGACAAATGTTGCTAATCTGTCATTTAAACGTTGTTGAAATAGGTTAATAATATGGTAACATACAGGCGGGTTGTAAATTTTAAATAAATCAAAAATTACAGCCACAACCTGGATTCGAACCAGGGACCTTTGCGTTTCTAGCACAATGCTCTCCCATCTGAGCTACTGAGGCCTATGGGAGAGCATTGTGCTAGAAACGCAAAGGTCTCTGGTTCGAATCCAGGTTGTGGCTGTAATTTTTGAGTTATTTAAAATTTACATCCCGCCTGTATGTCAGCATATTATTAACCTATAATATTACTTTGACAAAGTATGTCCTTAAACATTTTCAGTTGTTCAGTTGTTCAATATTACAAAAAATTTTGCCAACTTGTAATATATTCATTCATTATTTATTATTATTATTATTATTATTATTATTATTATTATTTATTGGAATTCTCTGATACATCTCATTAAATACATTAAACCTAGATAATATAATTTAGATACAACATATAAATACAAAAATTACACTAATAAATTTTGAAAAGTAATGAAGATCATCAGGGCAAATTGGTAGTACCGAGCTTCGCTGAAGCCTAGGGTACTCCCTTTGCGGGTATCACTGCAACTCAACCCAATTTTGAAAAGCAACGCCCTTTATGCTTTGCAACATTAGGTTGCAAAGCAAAGGAAAACTGCAGAAACCCCGTACAGCGTTGCGTACAGGTCAGTAAAAACACATGCAGACATTTATTAATAGACAATATACAAAGGAAGGTAAAGATAAAATATTAATATAGCAGTACGATAGCAGTAAATTTAGGATACTTTATGATAAAACTCTCCTCAAAATATTCGCGCTTCCCATAACCGCAATTTCCTGAATTTCCCAGGGCGAAATTTTGCACGGTAACTCCTTGACATGTTTACTATAATTTAGAGTAACTGCTCCCAATGAACCTACAATCACCGGAATAATGTTTACTTTCTTTCCCCACATACGTCCAACTTCTATTGAGAGATCCTTATATTTAAGTTGTTTTTCAAGCTCCTTCCTTACAACATTCGCATCAGCAGGTACCGAGATTTCTATGAACGTGCATACCTTCCTCTGGAAATCCTTTACCACGATATCTGGCTTATTAGCATCAAGCATTCTATCAGTGACAATAGGCATGTTCCATAATATGGTAATATGATCATTACTCACAACAGGAGATGGAACGTGGTCATACCACCATTGCTAAACCTAATAGTTGGGAACACAAGTTGTAATGTATGTATGTTCCCACCCTATCATGCCTAGCAATGTAATGCGACTCAGCTAAGACTGGACAAGCCGCTAACAAATGATAGATATGTTCCGGAGCCTGATGACACAGTCTACAACTCCCATCATGAGCAACTTTCATAATCTTCTGTTCATGATATCTTGTACGTATTGCCTGATCTTGCGCCGCTATGATAGAGGATTCCGTTTCAGCCTTAATGTTTCCATGACAAAGCCAAGATAACGATCCAGACTTTGAAATACCATCACCCTCCACAATTCTTAAAAATTGGCCATGCATTGGCTTACTAACATAATCCTCTCTCATTTTCTGATTCATTTTTAACTTTATCTGTCGCTTTAAACTCTCCACTGAAATTTTATTTTCATAATTAAATAAATAATTAATTAAATAAATAATAAATAAATAATAAATAAATAATAAATAAATAAATAATAAATAAATAATAAATAAATAATAAATAAATAATAAATAAATAATAAATAAATAATAAATAAATAATAAATAAATAATAAATAAATAATAAATAAATAATAAATAAATAATAAATAAATAATAAATAAATAATAAATAAATAATAAATAAATAATAAATAAATAATAAATAATAAATAAATAATAAATAAATAATAAATAAATAATAAATAAATAATAAATAAATAATAAATAAATAATAAATAAATAATAAATAAATAATAAATAAATAATAAATAAATAATAAATAATAAATAAATAATAAATAAATAATAAATAAATAATAAATAAATAATAAATAAATAATAAATAAATAATAAATAAATAATAAATAAATAATAAATAAATAATAAATAAATAATAAATAAATAATAAATAAATAATAAATAAATAATAAATAAATAATAAATAAATAATAAATAAATAATAAATAAATAATAAATAAATAATAAATAAATAATAAATAAATAATAAATAAATAATAAATAAATAATAAATAAATAATAAATAAATAATAAATAAATAATAAATAAATAATAAATAAATAATAAATAAATAATAAATAAATAATAAATAAATAATAAATAAATAATAAATAAATAATAAATAAATAATAAATAAATAATAAATAAATAAATAAATAAATAATAAATAATAAATAATAAATAAATAATAAATAAATAATAAATAAATAATAAATAAATAATAAATGAATAATAAATGAATAATAAATAAATAATAAATAAATAATAAATAAATAATAAATAAATAATAAATAAATAATAAATAAATAATAAATAAATAATAAATAAATAAATAAATAATAAATAAATAATAAATAATAAATAAATAATAAATAAATAATAAATAAATAATAAATAAATAATAAATAAATAATAAATAAATAATAAATAAATAATAAATAAATAATAAATAAATAATAAATAAATAATAAATAAATAATAAATAAATAATAAATAAATAATAAATAAATAATAAATAAATAATAAATAAATAATAAATAATTAATAAATAAATAATAAATAAATAATAAATAAATAATAAATAAATAATAAATAAATAATAAATAAATAATAAATAAATAATAAATAAATAATAAATAAATAATAAATAAATAATAAATAAATAATAAATAAATAATAAATAAATAATAAATAAATAATAAATAAATAATAAATAAATAATAAATAAATAATAAATAAATAATAAATAAATAATAAATAAATAATAAATAAATAATAAATAAATAATAAATAAATAATAAATAAATAATAAATAAATAATAAATAAATAATAAATAAATAATAAATAAATAATAAATAAATAATAAATAAATAATAAATAAATAATAAATAAATAATAAATAAATAATAAATAAATAATAAATAAATAATAAATAATAAATAATAAATAAATAATAAATAAATAATAAATAAATAATAAATAAATAATAAATAAATAATAAATAAATAATAAATAAATAATAAATAAATAATAAATAAATAATAAATAAATAATAAATAAATAATAAATAAATAATAAATAAATAATAAATAAATAATAAATAAATAATAAATAAATAATAAATAAATAATAAATAAATAATAAATAAATAATAAATAAATAATAAATAAATAATAAATAAATAATAAATAAATAATAAATAAATAATAAATAAATAATAAATAAATAATAAATAAATAATAAATAAATAATAAATAAATAATAAATAAATAATAAATAAATAATAAATAAATAATAAATAAATAATAAATAAATAATAAATAAATAATAAATAAATAATAAATAAATAATAAATAAATAATAAATAAATAATAAATAAATAATAAATAAATAATAAATAAATAATAAATAAATAATAAATAAATAATAAATAAATAATAAATAAATAATAAATAAATAATAAATAAATAATAAATAAATAATAAATAAATAATAAATAAATAATAAATAAATAATAAATAAATAATAAATAAATAATAAATAAATAATAAATAAATAATAAATAAATAATAAATAAATAATAAATAAATAATAAATAAATAATAAATAAATAATAAATAAATAATAAATAAATAATAAATAAATAATAAATAAATAATAAATAAATAATAAATAAATAATAAATAAATAATAAATAAATAATAAATAAATAATAAATGAATAACAAATGAATAATAAATGAATAATAAATAAATAATAAATAAATAATAAATAAATAATAAATAAATAATAAATAAATAATAAATAAATAATAAATAAATAATAAATAAATAATAAATAAATAATAAATAAATAATAAATAAATAATAAATAAATAATAAATAAATAATAAATAAATAATAAATAAATAATAAATAAATAATAAATAAATAATAGATAAATAATAGATAAATAATAGATAAATAATAGATAAATAATAAATAAATAATAAATAAATAATAAATAATAAATAAATAATAAATAAATAATAAATAAATAATAAATAATAAATAATTAATAAATAAATAATAAATAAATAATAAATAAATAATAAATAAATAATAAATAAATAATAAATAATAAATAAATAATAAATAAATAATAAATAAATAATAAATAAATAATAAATAAATAATAAATAAATAATAAATAAATAATAAATAAATAATAAATAAATAATAAATAAATAATAAATAAATAATAAATAAATAATAAATAAATAATAAATAAATAATAAATAAATAATAAATAAATAATAAATAAATAATAAATAAATAATAAATAAATAATAAATAAATAATAAATAAATAATAAATAAATAATAAATAAATAATAAATAAATAATAAATAAATAATAAATAAATAATAAATAAATAATAAATAAATAATAAATAAATAATAAATAAATAATAAATAAATAATAAATAAATAATAAATAAATAATAAATAAATAATAAATAAATAATAAATAAATAATAAATAAATAATAAATAAATAATAAATAAATAATAAATAAATAATAAATAAATAATAAATAAATAATAAATAAATAATAAATAAATAATAAATAAATAATAAATAAATAATAAATAAATAATAAATAAATAATAAATAAATAATAAATAAATAATAAATAAATAATAAATAAATAATAAATAAATAATAAATAAATAATAAATAAATAATAAATAAATAATAAATAAATAATAAATAAATAATAAATAAATAATAAATAAATAATAAATAAATAATAAATAAATAATAAATAAATAATAAATAAATAATAAATAAATAATAAATAAATAATAAATAAATAATAAATAAATAATAAATAAATAATAAATAAATAATAAATAAATAATAAATAAATAATAAATAAATAATAAATAAATAATAAATAAATAATAAATAAATAATAAATAAATAATAAATAAATAATAAATAAATAATAAATAAATAATAAATAAATAATAAATAAATAATAAATAAATAATAAATAAATAATAAATAAATAATAAATAAATAATAAATAAATAATAAATAAATAATAAATAAATAATAAATAAATAATAAATAAATAATAAATAAATAATAAATAAATAATAAATAAATAATAAATAAATAATAAATAGATAATAAATAGATAATAAATAGATAATAAATAGATAATAAATAGATAATAAATAAATAATAAATAAATAATAAATAAATAATAAATAAATAATAAATAAATAATAAATAAATAATAAATAAATAATAAATAAATAATAAATAAATAATAAATAAATAATAAATAAATAATAAATAAATAATAAATAAATAATAAATAAATAATAAATAAATAATAAATAAATAATAAATAAATAATAAATAAATAATAAATAAATAATAAATAAATAATAAATAAATAATAAATAAATAATAAATAAATAATAAATAAATAATAAATAAATAATAAATAAATAATAAATAAATAATAAATAAATAATAAATAAATAATAAATAATAAATAAATAATAAATAAATAATAAATAAATAATAAATAAATAATAAATAAATAATAAATAAATAATAAATTAATAATAAATAAATAATAAATAAATAATAAATAAATAATAAATAAATAATAAATAAATAATAAATAAATAATAAATAAATAATAAATAAATAATAAATAAATAATAAATAAATAATAAATAAATAATAAATAATAAATAAATAATAAATAAATAATAAATAAATAATAAATAAATAATAAATAAATAATAAATAAATAATAAATAAATAATAAATAAATAATAAATAAATAATAAATAAATAATAAATAAATAATAAATAAATAATAAATAAATAATAAATAAATAATAAATAAATAATAAATAAATAATAAATAAATAATAAATAAATAATAAATAAATAATAAATAAATAATAAATAAATAATAAATAAATAATAAATAAATAATAAATAAATAATAAATAAATAATAAATAAATAATAAATAAATAATAAATAAATAATAAATAAATAATAAATAAATAATAAATAAATAATAAATAAATAATAAATAAATAATAAATAAATAATAAATAAATAATAAATAAATAATAAATAAATAATAAATAAATAATAAATAAATAATAAATAAATAATAAATAAATAATAAATAAATAATAAATAAATAATAAATAAATAATAAATAAATAATAAATAAATAATAAATAAATAATAAATAAATAATAAATAAATAATAAATAAATAATAAATAAATAATAAATAAATAATAAATAAATAATAAATAAATAATAAATAAATAATAAATAAATAATAAATAAATAATAAATAAATAATAAATAAATAATAAATAAATAATAAATAAATAATAAATAAATAATAAATAAATAATAAATGAATAATAAATGAATAATAAATAAATAATAAATAAATAATAAATAAATAATAAATAAATAATAAATAAATAATAAATAAATAATAAATAAATAATAAATAAATAATAAATAAATAATAAATAAATAATAAATAAATAATAAATAAATAATAAATAAATAATAAATAAATAATAAATAAATAATAAATAAATAATAAATAAATAATAAATAAATAATAAATAAATAATAAATAAATAATAAATAAATAATAAATAAATAATAAATAAATAATAAATAAATAATAAATAAATAATAAATAAATAATAAATAAATAATAAATAAATAATAAATAATAAATAAATAATAAATAAATAATAAATAAATAATAAATAAATAATAAATAAATAATAAATAAATAATAAATAAATAATAAATAAATAATAAATAAATAATAAATAAATAATAAATAAATAATAAATAAATAATAAATAAATAATAAATAAATAATAAATAAATAATAAATAAATAATAAATAAATAATAAATAAATAATAAATAAATAATAAATAAATAATAAATAAATAATAAATAAATAATAAATAAATAATAAATAAATAATAAATAAATAATAAATAAATAATAAATAAATAATAAATAAATAATAAATAAATAATAAATAAATAATAAATAAATAATAAATAAATAATAAATAAATAATAAATCAATAATAAATAAATAATAAAAAAATAATAAATAAATAATAAATAAATAATAAATAAATAATAAATAAATAATAAATAAATAATAAATAAATAATAAATAAATAATAAATAAATAATAAATAAATAATAAATAAATAATAAATAAATAATAAATAAATAATAAATAAATAATAAATAAATAATAAATAAATAATAAATAAATAATAAATAAATAATAAATAAATAATAAATAAATAATAAATAAATAATAAATAAATAATAAATAAATAATAAATAAATAATAAATAAATAATAAATAAATAATAAATAAATAATAAATAAATAATAAATAAATAATAAATAAATAATAAATAAATAATAAATAAATAATAAATAAATAATAAATAAATAATAAATAAATAATAAATAAATAATAAATAAATAATAAATAAATAATAAATAAATAATAAATAAATAATAAATAAATAATAAATAAATAATAAATAAATAATAAATAAATAATAAATAAATAATAAATAAATAATAAATAAATAATAAATAAATAATAAATAAATAATAAATAAATAATAAATAAATAATAAATAAATAATAAATAAATAATAAATAAATAATAAATAAATAATAAATAAATAATAAATAAATAATAAATAAATAATAAATAAATAATAAATAAATAATAAATAAATAATAAATAAATAATAAATAAATAATAAATAAATAATAAATAAATAATAAATAAATAATAAATAAATAATAAATAAATAATAAATAAATAATAAATAAATAATAAATAAATAATAAATAAATAATAAATAAATAATAAATAAATAATAAATAAATAATAAATAAATAATAAATAAATAATAAATAAATAATAAATAAATAATAAATAAATAATAAATAAATAATAAATAAATAATAAATAAATAATAAATAAATAATAAATAAATAATAAATAAATAATAAATAAATAATAAATAAATAATAAATAAATAATAAATAAATAATAAATAAATAATAAATAAATAATAAATAAATAATAAATAAATAATAAATAAATAATAAATAAATAATAAATAAATAATAAATAAATAATAAATAAATAATAAATAAATAATAAATAAATAATAAATAAATAATAAATAAATAATAAATAAATAATAAATAAATAATAAATAAATAATAAATAAATAATAAATAAATAATAAATAAATAATAAATAAATAATAAATAAATAATAAATAAATAATAAATAAATAATAAATAAATAATAAATAAATAATAAATAAATAATAAATAAATAATAAATAAATAATAAATAAATAATAAATAAATAATAAATAAATAATAAATAAATAATAAATAAATAATAAATAAATAATAAATAAATAATAAATAAATAATAAATAAATAATAAATAAATAATAAATAAATAATAAATAAATAATAAATAAATAATAAATAAATAATAAATAAATAATAAATAAATAATAAATAAATAATAAATAAATAATAAATAAATAATAAATAAATAATAAATAAATAATAAATAAATAATAAATAAATAATAAATAAATAATAAATAAATAATAAATAAATAATAAATAAATAATAAATAAATAATAAATAAATAATAAATAAATAATAAATAAATAATAAATAAATAATAAATAAATAATAAATAAATAATAAATAAATAATAAATAAATAATAAATAAATAATACATAAATAATAAATAAATAATAAATAAATAATAAATAAATAATAAATAAATAATAAATAAATAATAAATAAATAATAAATAAATAATAAATAAATAATAAATAAATAATAAATAAATAATAAATAAATAATAAATAAATAATAAATAAATAATAAATAAATAATAAATAAATAATAAATAAATAATAAATAAATAATAAATAAATAATAAATAAATAATAAATAAATAATAAATAAATAATAAATAAATAATAAATAAATAATAAATAAATAATAAATAAATAATAAATAAATAATAAATAAATAATAAATAAATAATAAATAAATAATAAATAAATAATAAATAAATAATAAATAAATAATAAATAAATAATAAATAAATAATAAATAAATAATAAATAAATAATAAATAAATAATAAATAAATAATAAATAAATAATAAATAAATAATAAATAAATAATAAATAAATAATAAATAAATAATAAATAAATAATAAATAAATAATAAATAAATAATAAATAAATAATAAATAAATAATAAATAAATAATAAATAAATAATAAATAAATAATAAATAAATAATAAATAAATAATAAATAAATAATAAATAAATAATAAATAAATAATAAATAAATAATAAATAAATAATAAATAAATAATAAATAAATAATAAATAAATAATAAATAAATAATAAATAAATAATAAATAAATAATAAATAAATAATAAATAAATAATAAATAAATAATAAATAAATAATAAATAAATAATAAATAAATAATAAATAAATAATAAATAAATAATAAATAAATAATAAATAAATAATAAATAAATAATAAATAAATAATAAATAAATAATAAATAAATAATAAATAAATAATAAATAAATAATAAATAAATAATAAATAAATAATAAATAAATAATAAATAAATAATAAATAAATAATAAATAAATAATAAATAAATAATAAATAAATAATAAATAAATAATAAATAAATAATAAATAAATAATAAATAAATAATAAATAAATAATAAATAAATAATAAATAAATAATAAATAAATAATAAATAAATAATAAATAAATAATAAATAAATAATAAATAAATAATAAATAAATAATAAATAAATAATAAATAAATAATAAATAAATAATAAATAAATAATAAATAAATAATAAATAAATAATAAATAAATAATAAATAAATAATTAATAAATAATAAATAAATAATAAATAAATAATAAATAAATAATAAATAAATAATAAATAAATAATAAATAAATAATAAATAAATAATAAATAAATAATAAATAAATAATAAATAAATAATAAATAAATAATAAATAAATAATAAATAAATAATAAATAAATAATAAATAAATAATAAATAAATAATAAATAAATAATAAATAAATAATAAATAAATAATAAATAAATAATAAATAAATATTAAATAATAAGAAATACGCGAAATATTAGCCACACTGTAATTTTATTCAAGCGCGTTTTCATGTCGGAAGAAATTATTTATTATTGTCACATTTACTGTTTTACAAATAATAATAATTACATATTGATAAAAAAAAGTCCATGACTTACCTTTAATAGTGTATATTCATTTAGCCATAAATCATTAAAACTTTGAATTGCAATATATCGAAGAAAGCCCAAATCACGAAGGCAGATCGAAGTTATGAATTTGATTATTTTAATGCTAAATCTACTTGTTAATCTTTTGTCTCAGGTTATAAATCATTATGCCGAATACTAAAAAAGTCGATTTTGTGAAGGCTGTGAATGTAAAAAAATTGAAAAAACATTCGACTCCGACTGCAGATAATTTTCGTAGACCGACTCCGGCAAAATTGAATATCTTACGGTGTGTGGAAAGGAACATAAAAGGAAATGTCATTCTGGGAAATACTTTGCACACATATTCATTACTTTTCATCCAGTCATTTTTAATCGCATATCCGCGTGTAAAAATGTTCAAAGTTTATGAACCTGCTTAGGCCACAACATTATTATTATTATTTGTCCCTCACATCTCCGAGGTTAAAAATGTTTAAAGTTCATGAATTTTTTAGACAACTAATATGCGTAATTTTGAGTTGATATATCTAGCATAAGTGCAGGTAAGATTCTTCTTTGACTTGGTGACATTTTGTCACAATCGAATGAAAAAATGACCTTTTCGATTTGTTTTTCTGAAACTGTACTCGCATGACAGAAGTACCAGTATTCATATTTTTTAGGCCATTTTTTAGGCAATGATGTAGTTTGTAAAGGTTTGGCGAATATATAGATTTATAAAAATCCGTCAAATTAAGCTAATATATACTTTCTTTTCAATTTTGTGCGTAGTAATTTAAATTTGATACATCTGCAATAACTACTTTAAACTCAACACGTTGCGGGCTTTCCAAAACCGTATAAGTTATGAAAATCGGTTGAAAAAAAAGGATAACTTTCCCGGTGTATTTCTTACGCCGAGCCGCGGCGAGCCAAGCGTACAACCGCAGATCGCACACCCTCAGACTCTGAGTGTGAAATATGAAATAACGAGGAATAGGTCAAATAGGTCAAATAGGTAGCGAAATAATACCTACCACTAGCGCGATGCACAGCCTCGGTATAAAGCAGCCAGCAGCGAGCACGTGCCAAATACGTTATCCGAAGTGGCGCGCTGGCCGCTGCCGTTTAACGACGTTGAAATAAGTATAATAAAACAGAAAAATATGCATGTAGGGGAGATGTAGGGTAGGTGGCGCCATCACGCGGCCTATGCTAAAAGTCGACCGGTTTCCGCACCCTTAACAGTAAAAAGTGAGTCTAGTTACTCATGTATTTACAAATAAGCGTGTTTATCAGTGGCGTAGCTACATATTCCGCGCCCTGGAGCAAGAAAAATCTGTGCGCCCCCTTGTTTTTTGGAAGATGTCTGGCGTTTTCGGAACATTTAATTTCATGTATCCCACTTTCAAATCACAATTTTGCCATTCCAGATTGAACCAAAACCCGAGTTTGAATATACAAAATCCTTGAGAAACTTAGTTTGAGGTTGAATGACAATAAAAAATCTGATGTGGCCAGGCACATGACTTTATCATACTATATATAAAATTTATAATTTAGCTGCATGAGATTCTATTTGATCGAGATCGCCTATGTCTGCATTAAAATAAAACTAGCAGAACTAGACAGATATTATGTCGATTAAGCTGCGTTCGGATATTGTACACCGTTGACACCGGGTACACCGTTCAAATGACACTTACGTGTTATTGGGTGTAAAAAGTGACGGTGTACAATATCCGAACGCAGCTTATATTGACAGTAGGTGTTGTCAAAATCATGTCGAAACATTAGCCTGACATTACCTACTGTCATTAGAATCATAATTCCTGACATATCCTGGCTACTAGTTTAAATGCAGTACGACCGATCTCGATGAAATAGAATTTGCTCATGCAACTATACTATTGATTGTACCAAAAAATGTCTTAGTCATAAATTATTCAGAATTTCCTCATCTTTAATTTATTATTTATCTATTTCGACGAAATTCCAGAAATGGCGGCTTATTTGCAAAATCTTTCAAAAATGCTAAGGCTAAACCTCCAGTTCCTTTGGACCCTTTTCAACAGAAAGCTTTGCAGCTCTAAGTTTGGTTATGAAACTTCTAAATATGAAGTTTTGTCTCGATACCTTTAGTAGTTTCTTCGGAATCGTCGTCACAAAAAACGGGTACACACACACACACACACACACACACACACACACACAGACCATTTTTTTGTACCTTGGTCAAAAATGTTCACGGGACCCAAAAAGACATATTTCCGCTAAAATCTCAACAATTTTTTTTGGCACGATTACAATACTTTATAATACTGCGTATGATAAAGTAAAAAACAAGTCAACAGCTGGCTGTTTTCGATTTCTACTAAATTAAACTTCAATTAACATCGTATTTTATGGAATTTTCTAAAACTAGTAGGTATCCTTTACTAGCGTAACTTTATGAACATAGTAACACTAATTTTGGTTTCCAAAAAAACCAAGGTGGGTATTACATAAGCCATTTCTTAACCTTCTGAAGGCCGCAAATGGTCGAGTTTTAATTGCACGCTATTGTTCTTCTTATTATTATTATTACGTTAATTATGATGCTCAATCATGCTTTCAAATACTTGGGACGCGGAATGGATCACCCAGCATATAAATACGTTATACGTGCTTTTGACTCATTTTTGACATATTTTCAGACGCATAAGTTGAAAAAAAGATCTAGAAGTTTCCTAAAAAAACCATTGTCCGATCAATAAAAAAATCCAATTCGATCATCTTTGACTGTGAATAACTCGCAACCCAGACACTACATCGATGGGAAGTTTTCACACGTTATTTCTAATGCCCAATCAAAGGCATATTTAAAAATCCAGCTGGGTTTGAATTTTTCTGAGGTGAATAGCTTTATTTGTTTTATTTCACTATTTCACTACTTATTCCCGTAATTTTAGTTTGCAAGCTTGCATTTAGAGCTCGTGGCGATATTTTGACTGTGCTATAATATAAATAAACAAATTTTATTGTCTATAATTACTTCTTTTTTCGTTTTTTGTAATTATTAATCTGAAAATTATAAAAATTCTAATATCTCCAGCTTAAAAAGTTACAACCGCAATATACGAACAAAATCAAATAAAATTACCTTAAACTAATAAAATAACCTACAACATTGAAAACATTTTCACAGCTCAGGTGAATGCCAAAAAGTTATTCATAAAGCACAAAATAATGACACTTCCATCTGCCTACATTTTTTACCAATTGCTGTATGTCAAAGAAAACATATCGTCTCACAAAACACAAGATGCACAAATTCACGATCTACGTACAAGAGACAATCTCATACAACAGACTAAAAACAACAAATTCCCTAAGCTGGGGCCTCACTCTCTACAATAGATTGCCGGCACGATGGAAAGCTCTTAACTCCAGAGAATTTGAGAAAGCACTCAGGAAGAACATGATGGCCAAAGCATACTACTCCGTGGAAGAATGCATAATGGACACGAATCACCAATAGTTTTCAATCGAGTCACCAATTTTAAATTAGTTTGCTTTATTTTCAATTAATTTCTCACATTATACATTTACTATTATATTTTTATGGAGACCTGAATCTTTTTGATTTTAATAAATTTTGATTTGATTACTGCGCTAAGGCAGCTGGTAGACGGCACAGCACGTGCCTTTGATTCTGGGGAAGCAGTTTAGTTGGCCACATGCGATTGAAGCAATTGAAATTAGGAGTGCACCGGCTTGTCTACTGGGGAGTTATCTTCGGAACAGGACTCAGGTTGTCTGGTGGGACGATTAATTGTCACAAGTACTGCCTGGTAATTGTGATGCTTTTCATTATCCACAGCACTGACTTTGGAAGTAATATGACCAACATCAGTGCATTTTATACCCGGTCGACACTTCACTCCTTAGGTGTTGGAAATAAAAACCTCTTTGATCCTTTGATTGATAATTATTTTAATAGGTACCGGTTTCAATCAGCTAAGTGATCATCATCAGCCTAAATCTAAAACGCAGAAGAAGCAATAATTAGATAAAGCTTCATGTGAAAATTAAAGTTAAGGACAATACTACATTTTAAAAAATAACTATTGTAAAATAGAGAAAATTTAGGAAGAATTTTGTTAAGTTTGACAGTAGTTTTGTTATAAGTGAATGGTTTGTACAAACAAAAATCATGTTCCACAACACTACTGCCTACCAACGAAGCATCCTACCAATACCAATAACACTGGTTTCCACTACCATTAACAACCCTTTCCAGCCTGTCAGATCTGGCAACCCTAGGCACAAAAACTAAATACTTCAGTACAATTTGTTTATTTCCACATGTAATATATAATGTAGATATTGACACTTATAACACATTTAAATCCATATTGATACACTCAACATCTTTTTCATCAGTATGTCAGAATTTGTTGATATAGTAGCTTTAACAAATTGTTTATTTTATTTTACATCCTCCTAGTCAATTTCGGCAATATCCGTGTAATTACATTTTGGACTGTCAGTCCACTTCAGATGTTCTCCAAACATGTCAAAAACTGTGGTCACTTTATCACACTCATCTTCTCCGCAGTCATTCTGTGATGTTACATAACTGTTGTATTCTTCCTCCAAAATTTGATACATGTCATTCGATAAGTTTGCGTGAGCCTCTGCTAGAATCTCTTGAATATGTTTTTTAATGTCACCTGGCACAACACTCTCTTGCAAGTGATATAGTTTTATCCGTTGAGCCCAAACATTATAGTTATCTTTGCCAAACTGCTTACACAGAAGCTCATGTACTGTATGCCAATTTTTAAAATCTGGAACAAGTTCAGACCCCTCAAGCATCGACATTGTCTCGTGCAGTTCTTTAATATAAGGTAAATCATTGACGACACTGTGATAGAATGCTCTAGCCGATTGAATACCCTTGTTCATTCCAACCCATTTTAAATACTTTGGTTTTAATTTGATTGCTACCTCTCCTGGCTGCTTTATTCCTTTCAAATATAAGCTATCCAAATCTGCATCACTGGCAGTCAACATGGAATACCGGATTAATTGAGCCCATAACTGGTATGCTCTGTCCTTAAGTACAGCAATTCCTCTCTCAAATTCCCCATGTATTAATTTCTCATCTCGTGTTATAAGTATGTTTGAAAAATACAGATTCCATATGGACTCATCATCTGGATACTCTTCTAAAGCTGTAATTAATAATGATATGAATAATTTATATGAAAATACACCTTATTCTTGTACCAAATTCTTGCAACAATATAAATCGGGCCACCTAACATTTATGTGAACATTAAACTTCAAACATGATCATTAAACTTTTTTATTTGTGATTGACAAATGTTATTGGGACTTGTCTTGTGTTGTTTGAATTTACAATTAGTTGAGATATGGCTTATTTTGTTTTAAAGAGGCGTTTAAATCGGAAATGCAGTTATAATTTTCAATTGGCTATTACATATGCATGTTTAAGTTTGTACATTAAAAATATACGTTAGAGTGAACTTTGTACCTTTGCTAATAATAAAAAAAATACCTGGTGCAATTCTGTCAAGAGTAGGTGACGAATTCTGTGAATATCGGTTTTTTTTGTTGAACGCAAGAAGATTATGACATAGCCACCAACAATCTTAAAATCCGTCACCTAGACTCGTCAGAATTGAGCCGGATATTTTTTGTATTATCGGCAAAGGTTCCAAGTTCAGTTTAACGTATAATTTGAATGGAAATACCTAATCATTTCGGTGATCTACTGCGCACAAAATAATGAAGTATATTTGGTTGCCTACTCATTTAGAATCCCACCTTAACTGAGTAGGCTTAAATAAGTGGGTTTATAGATTTCAAAAAGTACGAGTAAGACAATTCCTACAAAAAAAGAACATCTTTTGTGGACCCTCCTAATATACTATGGAATGAGATGGATAGAGACACAGTACCCGATACTGTAAGTTGCAAGGGAACAGTTACAATCTCTACCTCATTATCGTTTCTGAAGGAAAACCTACAATTAAACAAAAAAATCATTAAAATTGGACAAATGGTTTCAGAAATATATAAATTTAAATTTGACATAAATTTTAGCTTTGCCGATTTATTTGGTTGCAAGTTTAGTTAGTGTGCATGTAGAGAACAAAACATACCTTTCTCAACAAGCCCTGTCTGTTTCGTACGACTTAACATTTTCCGCCATAGTAACTTGTACTTGTCGAAAATAAAGCCCTTCATTTGAGCAATCTCTAGTGCCTCCGATACCAACTGAGCTTTGACCTGCTTTGTATTTTTGTCATTGACGTTGAACCCAATCATCGACTCAATGAAAAACTCACACAGTTGCCTCCGATTTTTCAAGAGCACTTTATCTAAGCCTTCTTTAAAAATATTAGAGCAAGCTTTCATCCTCTCTTCCTGTGTTGTTCGTGTTGGTTTCTCAGTTCGGAGCATTTTGACAGGTATTCCTGAAATATGGATGAAACAAATAAATTTTTAATTCCTGGAAAATATACACACACCACTTGAACAGTAAAAGTAAAAGGTGACTTATTTGTCACAAAGCTTTGTCAAAAGAGACGCTTTTAAAAATATTGTAGCATTCAATTCATATCTGATGAAACATGACGCACATATTTTTAATCCAGAATTATTTATAAAACGTTTGAATTAGAAAAGTTAATTGCTAAATTGCTAATTTTTCAACGTATTTGTTAAACAAAAACGTTAGAACACTATTTACAGCTGTAGACTATTTGGAATAAGCAGTGCCGGATTAAGCTAGCGTGGGGCCTGTAGCAAATATTATAAAGACGCCCTTGGTAAGATGTAGGAGATAAAATAAAGCATATTGTTGCACAAAAAAAACTTTTCTTGATAGCCAAATCAATTTTTCTAAATTAAATTAAATTAAATTACCGTTGGCGTTGTCACTAATAGAGATGTGTCGACATTTGTGTCGATCACGAAATATGATCGATTTAATTTAAAACATTGATTGTTCAGATCGCTGAGATCCAAAAGAGGTAATCAAATCAAATCAAATCTTTATTTCATGCCATCAGCAATATGTCAAAATAACAAGAATTTTCTCTATAAACACAATTATAACACTCATAAATATATATAACACACACTCATAGAAAATAATCAAAATTTAGCATTAATGATAACAATGTAAAGCGTTGGTGTGCAAAGTGTGAAGACATAAAAAAACATATCATAGTACATCGGCCGCCACTCTAAGGGATGAGATAAATTCCTCTACTGAATATGGCGGTGTGAGCCCCATATGAATCTTCACTGTCTTCAGAAACTGCCTTCTTGGTAGAGACTTCCATTCATCCGGTATCTCATTAAATAGTCTGATTCCTATTGTTGCAGAAGATGTGGAGTGTAGACGTCTATACGGAACATGGATATCACTTCCATGGCGTGTGTAGTGTTGATGTATGTCGTCTCTACGTCGCATAGAAGGTAGCTGGTCATATACGTGCATAAGATGGCACAGCACGTATTGGCCGTAGACTGTATGAATATTCCACTGGCGAAAAAGTGGTCTGCAGGAGGATGTATTGTTCATACCACTTATAGCTCTTACAGCTTTTTTCTGCATTATTAGAACCTTGCTCGTATGTGCTGAGCAGCCCCATACGATTAAGCCATAGCTCATCCGGGAATGGAAGAGTGCGTGGTAAGTTTGAACTGCCGCTTCAGTACCGATGGCCCGAGCAACCGTTCTTATGGCGTATACAGCCGTGGCCAGCTTCCGGTTTAGCTCCTCAACATGTGGCAGCCAGGTGAGTCGGGAGTCCAGGGTCACTCCCAGAAAACTTGCTGTGCTTGTCTCAATGTGACCTCTTCTACTGCTTGTCATGGGGAGTATCTTTGTTTTTGACATGTTCAGGACAAGTTGATTTTCCAAAAACCATCCTGCTGCCTCCTGTTGTGCCACTAGAATTGCTCCTCTACGTTCCACATCATCACGACCACGAACCAGGACCGTTGTATCGTCGGCATATAGAGTCACGTCACCACTAACGCATAATGGAAGATCGTTTGTGTACATTATAAAAAACAGGGGGCCGACGAGACTTCCCTGTGCAACCCCGATGCTTACGTTGTTGATGCTGCTAGCTTGGGATCCATCCACCACGTACTGCTTTCTATTCGATAAATAGGATCTCAATAGGGACAGCGCGACACCACGAAATCCATATTTTTCCATCTTCTCTAGGAACCTATCGTGGTTCATACAGTCAAAGGCTTTTGTAATATCCAAGAACAAGGCATTACACCAGCTCTCCGACTCAATGATGTCATATATTTTGGCTAGTACGTTCCAGGTTGCCTGCTGTGTGCCTTGTCCCGTTCGGAACCCATATTGCTCATCGCAGAGATCACCATTTTTCTCAATAAATCCCACTATTCTTGATGCAATTATTGCTTCAATGATCTTAGAGAACGCCGGAAGAATTGAGATCGGTCGGAAACTGGACTTTAGAATGAAATAGAAATAGAAATAATTTATTTAGAAACTCAATGCATACAGTTTACGTCCAACAAAAGAAAGAAATACATCATACAGTATTTAATAATTAACAAATCAAGTCATTCTATCAAGAAACTCCTGCACTGAATAGATTGGGTTTTTCGATTAGGTGTTGCTTTAGCTTCCGTTTCCTTCTGTGCCATGGAAGTGTGCCTATTTCACGTGGAACCGCGTTCATCAGTGTGGCAGCAATCTGCGGGAGGTGGTCGATGGTACGAAGTCTACGGAAAGGGACTTCAAACATAAGTCTTCCTCTGGTTTCGTACTGGTGGACATCATTCCGACGAGTATGTGTTATGTTCACGCTTTCCATCAGAATCTGCAGGACATATTCACCTGCTAGGGTAAGAATCCCCAATCTTCTGAAGAGGGGCCTACATGTATCCATGGACCCCGCTCCCGCCAGCGCCCGAACGGCCCTCTTTTGCAGCACAAATATTCTACTAAGGTGGGCGGAGCCACCCCACACCGCCAGGCCATATGCCATTCTTGAGTGGAACATGGCAAAGTAGGCCAGTCGGGCTGCTGCGTCGTTGACAAAGGTCTTGATCTTCCGCACCGCGTAGATGGCCGATGAGAGTTTTGGCTCCAGCATCTCAATGTGTGGAAGCCACGTCATCCTGGAATCCAGAAGCACTCCCAGGAAACGTGCCTCATCTTTCTCCATGGCTTCTCTTCTGGTCGTAAAGAAGTGTATGGCTGTGGTTTTACTTACATTTAGGGCCAGCTCATTTTCAGTGAACCACGTATTTAGTTTTTGTGTCACTTCTTGAACCGCTGCCTCGCCATTGCCTCTGTTCTCACACTTGGTCACGTACGTAGTGTCGTCGGCATACAACACTAGAAGTCCATTTTCGACGTGGCTGTGCAAGTCATTTATATACAGGATGAAGAGAAGGGGTCCGATTAAGGATCCTTGGGCCACCCCCCTGAGTACTGGACGGCTTTTGCTTCTTTCTCCACCGCAGCATACCACTTGATGACGATTACTCAAGTATGATGTAATTAGAGTGTGTGCTACGCCTCGTATTCCATAGTGTTGGAGTCTCTCCAGGAGAATACTATGGGAAACACAGTCGAACGCCCTTGTAAGGTCAAACATAGCCGCCATGGACTGATGTCCGTCTTCCAGCGCCTCCGTAATATTGGTGACCAGGCTGCGTAGAGCATCTCGAGTCCCCCTTCCCTTCTGGAAGCCGTATTGATGAATACTGATAATATTGTTGGCACTTATAAAGTTGGTAAGTCTTTCAGTAATCGGCGACTCCATTATCTTGGCAAAAACAGGCAGCACTGTAATAGGTCGATAGTTTGAGGGATCTGTCGAGTCTCCTTTTTTGTAGATAGGCGTGACTTTTCCTATTTTGAGATTGTTTGGGAAAACACCGGCCAGGAAGCAGGCATTTATTATCATTGCCAGAGGTTCTGAGATTGGTTTAGCCACCATCTTGATGAGCTTAACATTGAGGTCATATACATCCACCGCTGTTTTATTTTTAAACCTGCTGATGTGGTCTGCGATTTCCTCTGCGCATGTTGGAGTCAAGAACATGGTATTTTCAACAGCTTTATTCAGAGTTGGAGCTGTGTTTTGGTAGAATGATATTCTAAATAAATCGGCGGTCCCATGTAAAATACATACACACTTGATGAGCACAATCGAAAAGATCGACGTATGGTGGTTGATCAGGTCGACAGAATCGATCTGAATCGATGTACCTTATCGACCACATGTGAGTGAATGGTTGCGTATTTTACATGGGACACTTGCGAAGTAGGGCCGGGTAAAATAATCGATTCATTGATCAGATCGAAAAGTTCGATAGTCGCTCTTTTTATTTAGAAGACAAATCTAATCGCTCTTTCCGATCTGGTCGATTGCTTAGATCATATTGATCATAATTTGTGATCGAAGATCGATTATAAATTTCTGAGATCGCACACCCCTATTTGTGACAACGCCGACGGTAACTTGATTACAATGAATAAAACTTTTCATGTTGTGCACTGTTTTTGGCCCATAAGTTCCAAACGAATTTGAAACGAATAAATTTGTAATGCAATAGGAATAGAGTATCAAAAGCTGAAAAATATACTGAGGTATTCCACTTCAAAGTATTGGACTTTTGCCTGCTACGTGCAAATGAATCATTTTGAATTTTCAAAAGTAGTTGAGATTTATAGCTTGTCATTTCCTAGAAGTTATATTTGAATGTTTTTCTTATAATTTTATCAGATGACCAGATATTTCGTTGTTACGTTACTTTTTGTACATCCTGTATAAACGCGGTACTTTGGATGTTTGGACTGAACTACAGCATGTTATGATCAAACAATCAACACAACAGGATACATTGTTTAGATGATACCAAGTTTTAGTTTTGTTTGTAATTTGGAGAGTGTCAAACTAATAAATAACTTTTTAAGTAATTATCTTATGTTCAACGATTTCCTCAGATCACTAGTGTTAAAACTTTAAAATAATTTCAAAACAAACAGTAAATTTCACTAATACAACAGGAGCGGCCAAACCACACAGCAATCACACAATATCTACAATTTGCACATTTACTGCTTGAATACCGACAGTCCTCTTGTCTTATTGCCCGGTTACCTAACCTAAACAAAAGTTGAAAGTTGGTAACAAATTCCAGTCCACGCCGCGGTCAATTTTGATTTTCATTCTGCCTGGACTCGAATGGCGCGGGGCTCCCAGATGCGCGGGGCCTGTAGCATTTGCTACTTCTGCTATATAGCTAATCCGGCACTGGGAATAAGAGTCCTTATGCAGATATGTCCCAGAAAACAATTTTTCACAGACTTGACTTGTGTTAATTTTTCTGAAGTGAATATCTAATAATCTTTTGACTATTAACAGTTTAATAGTTAAATTAAACCTAGTAAAACAGGAGTTTGGTAGATTTCCTTATTGTAATAAGATAGTATAAAATATAAACTGAATAAAAAAACAATAATATAAACTAAGAGCAATTTTATTATTCAGTACTAACCTCTTGCTTCCCGTTGAGCAAGCAGATTCCAAACTTCTGCATCTCCACCACAATTGTTCATCAGAAAATAAACAATATCCTGTTGGATAGGAAGAAGAAAATCATAGATTTCAAGTTGGTTCAGTAGCTTTATGTAAAATTGAGGATCCTTGACTGCGGCGGTTACTTCAAGCATGACAACAGCAAGTTTGCTAATGCAAATCTGTTCCTTTTCCGAAAGGGGGGCATTTGGCTCGGGCTTCATATAGTCATCTCCAATCTCTTTCTTTATCTCCAACCCAATTAGATCCATCCATAATTTTTGACTATCCTTATTATGGGCTAATCCTTTATGTAGTATTTTAGAAGCTTGCTCTAGATCATTAAAATCGTAAGCCCAAAAATTAAATGCAACATGGCATACTTCACTGACATGCGGGAAACGCTAAAAAAAGGAGATGAATGATATGAAGCATAATATTATCCAGTCATCTGTAATCTGTCATAATCATTAAGAATCATAACGTGCGTTTTATTTACTTAAATATTTACTATAATAATAATTTACTATAAAAAGTATGCACTATTTTATGCATTAAGAATGTTCATTTCATATTAGGCCCGGTGTCCACCGGATCTGAGTCGTATGATAAATATCGTGCACCTGCATTTTTATAGAAACCAGTCTATTGACACGATATTAGTCAGACTCAACACACATCGTGTCAATGGACTGGTTCCAATAATAATATAATACTATAATATAATATAAATACATGTGCACGATATTTATCGTACGACTCAGATCGGGCCGATATTTTTTGATGGTATGGCCGAATGGGGCGAATGCATCTGTGCCTTTCGATATACTTTGACCTAAAAGATCTTTTGTATTCATACATTAGCGTCCTTCGATGTTGAGCCTTTTCACGAGGTCAGTAATTGTTCGAGGAAAAAGTTGTGTCAGTTCCATGATGGCGGCTCCCAAGTGGTTTTGTCTTGTGTGCATTAGTGCGTCACATTCGCACAATAGGTGTACACCTGTCTCGGGGGAGCCCCGCAGAATCTCCAGTCTGCGTTGTTTGCCCATCCAATCTTTGTGAGATGATATCTCAAAGTCCTGTAAGGAGACTTGTAATCAGTCAAAGGTCTGTTTTTTCTAACTGGAGATACTGTCTGGCCTTGGAAGCAGAGAAGGTTATGGTAGCCTTAGGTTGCCTCATGCCTAGTGATGTTTCCCAGTAAGCTCGTTTAGCTTTATCTGTCCAGTTTTGTACCATTTTCCTGATGTGGCTCTTTGTGATACCGCAACAGGGTTCAGGTCCGTAGAAGGGAGTCTTAGAGCCTTCTCTGGCTAGGATGTCGGCTTGTTCATTGCCTTCTATCCCTGAATGTCCTGGAACCGACATCAGTGAAACCTTGTTCTCTTTTGCAAGTTTTTCTAGGGAAATTTTGCAGTCCCAGACAGTTTTGGATTTGTAGGCTTTTGATTGCAGCGCATTCAATGTAGCCTGACTTTCTGAGCATATGTAGATGTTTGCCCTTTGTAAGTTCCCATGGGAACATTCGTGGGCACATAAGTCAATAGCGTGAACTTCCGCCTTGTAGATGGTTGGAGAATGGCCCATGGCTTTGGATTGGGAGAAATCTGGTCCACTAATGCCGACCCCAACACCCTCCTTGGTCTTTGATCCGTCTGTGAACCACAGTGATGCGGAGTCGCTGATCTGTCTGAGCTTCTGAGGTGCATTCATTAATTACCACTTCTACTGCCCCATCAAAGGCATAGACAGGCGACATCATGTCCTTTGGCATTTCCACGGCATTGCCACATATCGTGTTGGCAATGCTTAAGGACCGTAGGCCTGGTTTGCGTTAAGGTTCTCTACCTGGATTATTCTTATGGAAAGCAGCCTCTCTCTTAACATGCATGTGCAGAGGTGTGAGGTTTAGCATTGCCTCCATTGCGTCAGTAGGGCAAGTTCGCATTGCCCCTGTAATGCCCAACCATATAAGCCGTTGTATTTTTGACAGTTTCGTTTGGGTTGCCTTTTCCGATGTCTTGTTCCACCAGACAATCGATCCATATATGGTGACTGGTCTAATCACCGTGATATAGAACCAGTAAATCATTCTCGGGGCAAGGACCCAACTTCTACAGAACAGTTTGTTACATGACAATGTCGCTCTGGTGGCTCTAGTTATGGTCCTGTCAATGTAGGCTTTCGAGGCTAAGTTTGTGATCCAGGGTGACCCCCAGGTATTTGACCTCTGTTGAAAAGTTAATGATTGTCCCTTTCATAGTGGGTGCTTTTAAATGCAGCTTTCTCCCCTTAAAGCCTATCTAATACATGCAGCACCCTACAGCATTAACTTGAAGAAATTAACTAAATCACTTAAATGTGTATGCTACAACATTCTTATGACTGCTCTGTGCAGACTCTTAATTATTAAGGAATTCATTTTTTATACAAACATATATTTCCTGCATCATGAGAGTCATGAGCACTAACCTTATAAGGAAAGCTCCCATTACGCGAATGTGCTCTAATGTTAATAAGATTTGCTAGAATATATTTTGCTGTTTAACTTCACACATGTATTTTTGAACATTTCGTTTTGTAGTATATCCTCTTGTTTTTTTCATATTGTATTGTAATGTACCAAATTTTTCTATATCATTATATAGGTGTCCTTTGGTTGGTGCTCTGTTGTGCAATAAAGCTTATTATTTATTTCTTTTTTTGATTTATTTATGAGTAAATGAACAATGATGGTCAAAAATTGCCATGTTGCTTGCCAATTTTGGCAGGCACTCCACATTTTTGCTATAAACTTTGGCTTAATTTATTCTTTTTTTGATTTATTTATGAGTAAATGAACAATGATGGTCAAAAATTGCCATGTTGCTTGCCAATTGTGGCAGGCACTCCACATTTTTGCTAATTTTGCATTGACAAGTTTACAACAAAATATTGTAGAAATAAACCGGCATAAAGTAAGCAATCCATATAACCTTAATATGTTGAGGGGTGGTTTCTTTCGACTGTGATATACTTATGTTCTAATTACTAATTAATTTGCACTGGTAAGTTTACAACAAAATATTGTAGAAATAAACCGGCATAAAGTAAGCAATCCATATAACCTTAATATGTAGAAGGGTGGTTTCTTTCGACTGTGATATATCTATGTTTAGAAAGGTTGAAATAAATAGTCGAATAAATAGTAAATCAGTCTCTATGGTTATATTTCTCTCAAAAAATCTTACTATAACCTATGTTTCGCCGATTTTTCTTCGGCTTCAACAGGGCGAATGAGATTGAGATGACTTATAGATGGTCATGTAGTAGCGAGCTTTGTTGTTGAATTTTATAAAATAGATTAAGAATGTGGGTATACGTGACTCTAAATTTGTAGAATAACATTGTGTTCGAGATATATATTATTGATAACGAACGCCGTTTAGCGTTCATATAGCAACAATCATTGCTAAGAAATTTAATGTTTGCAAGTGGTTAGTTAGCAACTGTGTTTACAGAATTGGTCTAATTATCTATTTGAAAAAATAATTTATATTGAACAAAACATCAAGTAAGGGGAAGAAATGCAAGTGATACCCACAAAAGCTTCTGTACAATAACAACCACTCAGAGTAGCCACGAATAAAAGTAGAAGTAGAATGCTCTTAGAAACAGCATTGTGCATTAGGGTGGATCGTTCTACCTATAAATTATTTTTTTTTTTAATAATCAAGTTTGCTTGCTGGAAAGTCGGTGCTCTATGGTGTAATGAGTATTGTATACAAATTTGAGATAAAAATATTAATAACTTCTACTAATTAATCAACTGTAAGAGTTCATACAATTAATTTTAGTTTGCTTGTCTGTTTATATGTTTTTTAATGGTTTTTATCAAAATATAATTTAAAATAATAAAAAAAATATCTTTGAAACTTTTTTACTTTTTCTGCACCCTTTCTGGGGCAGTACAATATATTAAGATAAAAATCAGATTTTTTCTTTCTAGTAACTTCGTATCACAGAGCATCAATTCCTCACCAAGCAGTTTTCCAATTCTCATATTTTTGATCCACCCTATTGTGCATCATTACAACAAAAATCTATAACATTAGTAGTGTTCGATTGCTGGCCGCGATCTTTTTTAACTGAGCGCGTTCTGTTCTTTTTGATCGCAAATTTGAAATACTTGCTTCCTATTGGTGGAATCAGTTTTGCTCAGACGTCAAACGAGCAATCGAACTGCACTTTAGCCAACTGAGCGCGAATCAGATTGAACAGAACTAAGCGCGGCCAGCAATCGAACACTACCATTATGGCACATACTTAAGCTTTCTAGAGGTTGGCCCACATATTTGTCATTCATTCTCGACTGCATACTTACATCAACAAGAATCTTTAAAACTTGTGAACCTTTCGTAGAGTTGGAAGTTTCTAAACAGAATCCAAAGTATCGCAGTCCAAATTCAACATCATCTCGAAACCTTTCTAATCCTAATACATATAATCCAGTTATTTTTGCGATTAGTGCAAATTCGACACTGTCCATTTTTGAGCCTGGTTCTAGCTCTTGTCTGCGTTTAAAGATATCCCCCAAAATTGATGTTTCATACTGAATGTAAGAAGTTAAAAGTTTCACACATTTTCCTTGACCATTCCACTTGTACTCAAACTCTTTCCTTGCCACAATAAGTTGCCTACAAATTAAATAAATTCATGGGTTCTTTCACAAAAGTATCACATGTTTAATTTTACACTAACCGTATTTCTTCCTCTGTAAGGATATTTCGGGCTCTTAAGTGTTCCAAATCTTTTACCGTCAATTCAAGATTTTTCTGTACCGTCTCACTCATTTTGGCAGATTGATGAACTTATTTAACTTCTCCAACCCCAGTTTAATATATTCCGTATTATTCTTCAACAGTTAAGAAAATTGAGGTTATGATTTATGACAAATTTATGATCAACTTAGCACGATTGCCATTTATCGAAATATTAGTTGTTATAAAAATGATTATGGGTTATCGATCAGTTTACTTCATGTGCTTCAATATACCGTACACTTTGCTAATGACTCTATTTTTAAATATATATTAAACTGATAAACATAAATAATTATCTAAATTAAAAAAATGAGAAGGTTGTCAAGGTTGGTACTTTGGTACTTGCTTCTTACATAACGTCAAAAATTTGTGGTTAGATTATAGATTTGAGCAATGGAAGAATGGCAAAATTTTATAACTCAACATTAAAAAGAATATTGAATGGTTGGCCAGGAAAAAAATTTTTAGGGGAGTACAGATTCCTGCCCCTGTTTTTTCTCTTGGGCGCTAGTCTGGAATTTTCAATGATTAACTGGAGAGTAGGAAACACAAACTTTTGTAAGTGCATAAATGTTTTAAAATTTTATATTAAATAGTAAATATTACTGTACGGAAGAAACTAGTACGAATGCAAAGCAAAACATCGCTCAGCACGGATATATAGGCATTACCTCGTGCACTTGGTGTACAAATACATTTAAAAGAAATTAAAACATGCAGAAGTTTTTGCTATTGTTCTTTTTCAAGGAAGATTTTATTGTTCTTGGGAATGTTTAACCAACTCGGCCAGTAGCGGCTCGTGTCAGTTTAAAATGACGTCAACGTTGATTATTTGTCAAAAACCAATATGTCAGTGATTAGGCTTTAGAAACGGGTGAATTTATTACGATATTGTTGTGTAGGATAAAAATTATGTGTGCACCACGCCCAGAAAGTGATTTTTGAGGCCGAGAGAAGAGATGCACAGGCGAGCATAGCGAGCCTGGGCACTTCTTGAGGCCAAAAAGAAACACTTTCTCGGCTTGGTATAGTCAAATCACCATTAGAGAGAACGTGAGTGGGCCGCTCAACCAGCCATCCACCGCGACAGCAGGGGTCTATTGTGGCTCACTTACTACTACTAGTAGCTAATTGTTATACTTCACCGTCCAGGTCCAGTTCTTTAATGAGCCTGATTATCCTATCGGGTGGTTGGTTCTCCAGGTCTTGTAGTTTGATTTTGGCCGTGCCAAAAATCCTGACCCTGATGCCATCTACGGCTGGGCAGGAGCAAATAACATGCTCCATTGTTTCATCATCCTCCAGGCATAGTCGACACTCAGCGGTATCGGTCAGTCCTATCTTATGAAGATGATGCCGAAGTCGGCAGTGTCCCGTGAACGCAGCACTCATAGTTTTGATGTCCATTCTGCTTAAATTCAGCCAGGATTCAGTTCTGATTTTGGATGGTGATGTGGTCACCGCCCTGAAATGTCTTATCCTTGGGCATCCTGACCAGAAATCCAAGGATTTCATAACCATCCATCTCTTAATTGAGTGTTTTGCCAAGTCTCTCGGTATTCCGTTCTGTCGGTTCTGGCCCCTCCGGTACTGTGTTGGCCCCCACTCTGGCCAGGGAATCGGCCATTTCGTTTCCCTTTATGCCAGCGTGGCCAGGCACCCATACGAGAGTAACTCTGTTTGCCTTCCCCAGCCCGGATAATGTTCTCCTACAGTTTTTTACGACGAGAGATTGGTATCTGCTGGTCGCCAGCGATCGTAACGCTGCTTGGCTGTCGGAGAAGATTTTAATTGATTTGCCCACCCAGTTTCTGTTGAGAATTTCCTGGGCGCAGACATCAATGGCAGTTATCTCTGCCTGTAGTATAGTCGCAAATTTGCCAAGATTGCAGCTTATCTCTGTTCTTGGTTTGCGTCCGTAGACTCCTAGACCGGTGCCAAGGTTGGTACTGGAGCCATCGGTAAACCAGGAGGAATCGGCCTGGAGCAGGGAGGCTTCCCTCCTTCCCCAGTCGTCTCTACTTGGAAGTAGGACGTTGAACGACGTCTCCCAGCTGTATTCGGCAGGGATGGTATCACTTCTCATGCCCAGTAGTTCGTCCGACTCAATCGCCGTCGTGAGTCTATTGGGCTCGAATTCCACCATTTGCGGCACATTTTCTGCTATGTGCAGTAATCACCATTAGTAGAGCGCTGAGAGATTTCTATATATTTTCAGAATTTTTAGAATCACCATGTTCATATTTTTATATATTTTTCTAGTGGAACGGCGTAGTTTTTCTTTTTCGAGTTGAATGTTATTCAAATTATTTTACAGTGCACAATTTATCGGGCATAACTTGTACAATTTGTTGAAGCAATGATTGCGTAATGTCAGACAAATTTGCAAGATTGAACGCCATATAAACGCAATATTTGTTTGGAACATGTGAAGTACGCATTTTTCGATTGCTTAAAAACATGTATAACTTCTTGTGCAATCAATTACGTCTAAAGTAGTGTGACACGGCTCTCGCAGGAGAAAATTGCCGAAACAATTGAAAAGCATAAAATATCTGTATGACTATGTGCATGTGTATGTATGTCTATGTGTAAACCCTGAAGAACGTGCATTTTGTTAATGGACAATGAATGCATGGGCATCTTCGATTTCTTTTCCAAAATTATAAATTTGTATCATTTTATTTATATCTATGGAAGTTTATATACTGAGTGTTTTTTCCGCAAGACTTTTTCAGATAGTAAATGTAGAGACACTAAGATACTGAGTAAAAAGTTTCATATGGACTTATTAGTTTTTCAATTCATTAAGAAGTTACAGGCGTCTAAATATTAACGAAACCGTGGTTTGAGCAGACTTATAATCTGAATCATCATGTATTTTACGCAACAAGAAGTGATTCACGATCTGAATCGATTATTGACAACGTCTTCAGTAATTTAAAATCTGTGAATGATGTCAGCTGCATTGTGGAAGATGTGGCTGTCTCGGATCATAGGGCTATATAGTAATGTTTGCTAAGAATCTATGTGTAAGTGACGAGCTAGCCTGCTGTGAGATGAGAAGTAGGTATACACCTAAAAACATTGAGAACTTTCATCATAATCTACCCAGTTTGCAAACTTTGCGCGGTTTGAAGCAAAATATAGCCATTTTAATGCTAAGTTTAGTAGTAGTAATTTATTAACGAATTTCATCATTCTTTACAAAGATATTCAACATATTTCATACAATTTTCACTTATAACTAATCACACAGTAATTCCAATAACAATAAAACTAACAAAAACATCAAAAGCATCACATGCCCTATATCCTCCAATTACCCTGAGTGATCTCGTAGGTTGCTTTAATTTATCTTTTCCCAAACGCAAAATATTGTCAAAGACTGATATATCTTCTTGGATAACTAATCAGATCTGCGCATCGAGGAAACAATTAAAAGACTTGTATCTTCTTCAAAAAAAAATCCCGGTTTTATCAACTATCTACAAAGAAAGGAAAAGGACACAATATATTGATTAAGACAATGAAACGACAATATTACAGCAACAAAATAGTTTTCTCACAAGATAAGAATAAAACGACATGGAAAATTATCAATAAGTTGCAGGGAAGGGGGTACAAACGTGATTCATGTTTTGATCAAAGGGAATTTACTTACTCACCCGAAAATACTGCAGACTCTTTTAATTCTAACTTTCAACAATCTCCAATTGATATTTTAAAAGATATTCCTGCCGTAGTTATCTCTGATTCGCATTTTACTGCTAACGATCACAGCAAGTACCTTTTTCTTTACTCCGAATTGGAAGTAGGAGAATTATTTCACAAGCTATGCTACACATCTGCCTGTGAGCCTGACGAAATTCCCAGTTTTCTGTTGAAAAAGACTGTCGACCAATTAGTAACATCTACAACGTATCTAATTAATGAATCTTTCATTGTGGGAGAGTTTCCTGTGAATCTTAAGCACGCTGTCGTGATACCTGTACACAATAGGGGAAGTAGATCCGATCTTACAAACTATCGGCCAATCGCTCTAACAGCTTCAATTTCAAAGCTTTTTGAGTATGCAATGCTGAAACACTCGCAAAGTTTCATTGACAGATTCAATATCATTTTCGAGAACCAGCACGGTTTCAGAGCCGGCAAATCAACGCAGTCGGCTGTTTTGAATATACATTAATAATGAAATAATAATAATTGGTGTAGAGTCCAAGGGAAGTTCTGTTGGAATTATGTGTGACTTAAGCTGTGCTTTTGATTGTGTACAGTATGATATGCTTCTTGAAAAGCTACTTCCTGTTGGTGTTTGGGGAAAAACGCTTAGTTGGATCTCATCCTTTCTTAAAAACAGTTTACAATTTGTACAAATTGCATTATTAGTAAATTCTAGTAAAGTAGTCTACCAATCAGAGATGTTACCCATTAATGTAGGTGTGCCCCAGGGATCAATGTTGACTCCAGTTTTATTTAGTCTTTTTTTGGATATGATGAAGTTTTTGACATCTTACTATGTTGTATCTTATGCTGACGACACAACTGTGGTATACTCCAGTGATGACAGTGATCTGAATATTTATTGTAATACGTTACTGGAACAATTATATGTCGTTCTCTGGCAATGGTTTATTGTTAAATTTTGAAAAAACTAAGTTGATTCTTTTGAAAAATGTACTTGAGATAATGATACTTCGGGTTGGGGATAAGACTGTACAACAAGTAAATCATTCTAAGCTATTGGCGGTTACATTTCAGTGCCACTTGAAGTGGAACACTCACTGCCAGGAACTGGTGCGGTCTTTAAATACAGAAAACTTTAAACTGAAAAGTCACTGAACGATACTATCAGTTCTGATAAATTTGCCATGAAGGTCTCCATTTTTTCATCAACTATATATAATAGAATGAAACGCTGTAGGTTTGATGATGAAGTTTTATTAGGGAATCTTGCAGACCGGTTTTGAACCGAGGTTCGTCATCAGTGCAAACGTCGAAATTTTACCAATTTGACTCCCGTTTCCGACAAATGCCGTTATTTTTATACATGTACGCCCAACCGAAACCGGTCTGCAAAATTCCCTAATAAAACTTCATCATCAAACCTACAGCGTTTCATTCTATTATATATAGTTGATGAAGAAATGGAGACCTTCATGGCAAATTTACAGAATGCGGAGCTGTCTGCTATACTCCAAAACCTACGGAAATACATGGAAAAACGTGATATCACGAGATATCACTTCTGATATTCTGCGTATGGTTTACTTTTCAGAGTTCCAGTCGGGCCTAACTTACGCCATAGTGCTTTGGGCTAATAGTCCCCCTCAAAATGAAATATTTTTGGTGCAAAAAGAGCCATACGAACTTTAGCTGGCATAAAATCAACAACCTCATGTCGGCCTTAGTAAAATTCAAAATTTTAACTCTGATTGGCATATACATCTTTTATATGTCTACTTTTCTACATATAAATAGAATCACCTTCATTAAAAGTAACAATAAATTGCACATACAATATAAGGCACCTGACAATTCATCAAAGGATTCATCGACTGACATTAACTGCGCAAACAGTCCTAAGCGTAACCAGCTATAGCCATATTTATCTTCAAAACACAATTTGAAGAAACAAATTATAGGTTGTTTCAATACATAAAATACTGTTTAGGTACAACACAATGTGTTGGACGAGATATGTCAGTGCTACTTTTTATCATTGAGTTGCCTATAACTGGCCCATCACAAAAAAGAAGTGATACCTGAACAGTGTTTAGTTCGTGTTGGAACAAGCTGTCTATCTCAGCTACAAGAAGTTTGTTTGAAGTGATTTATGATGAAAAACTATTAAAGGTATCGGAACGAAACTTCATATTTAGAAGTTTCATGACCAAACTTAGAGCTGAAAAGCTTTTTGTTCAAAGGGGTCCAAAGGAACTGGATGTTTACAACAATTTTGCATATTAGCAGTCATTTCTGTAATTTCGTCCAAATAGTTAAATAATAAATTAAAGTAGAGGAAATTTTGTATAATTTATGTCTATAACATTTTTTGGTAAAATTAATAGTTTAGCTGAATGAGCAAATTCTGTTGGATTGATATCGCTCGTACTGCATTAAAACTAGTTGTTAGCCAGGATTTGACAGATATTTTGATACTATTGACAGATTGTATGATAAAGTCATGTGCCTGGCCACAACAGATTTTTTAGTTATAAAAGTTTTATATTAATTGATTTCTGCCAAGTAGTTTTCAAACAAACTGAATGTTTAATAATATGACATGTATATTGTAGTCATATGACCTTTTTACTTTATCATACGTAGTATGACTAAAAAGTATTGTATTGTAATCGTGCCGAAAAAAAATTTTGAGATTTTAGCGGAAATATGTCCTTTTGGGTCCCCTGAACATTTTTGATCCAGGTATAAAAATATGTGTGTGTGTGTGTGTAAACGTTTTTTGTGGCGACAATTCTGGAGAGAGCTAAATTTGTAAAAATAGCTCAATTTTATGTCATTTTATGCAATTTAAGTACGTTGCATTAAAATAATATATTTTTTATACTTTCACACCATACCTTAAAAAACAATCAAATTTATTGCGACAAATTATATTTTTACTTTATCATACGCAGTATGTAAAGTATTGTAATCGTGCGTGTGTATGTATGTGTGTGTGTGTGTGTGTACCCGTTTTTTGTGGCGACGATTCCGGAGAAACTACTAAGGGTGTTGGGACAAAACTTCATATTTAGAAGTTTCATGAACAAACTTAGACCTGAAAAGCTTTTGTTCAAAAGGGGTCAAAGGAACTGGATGTTTACTCTAAGCCTTTTTGAAGGATTTGCAAATGAGCCATCAAAATAGTTAAATAATAAATTAAAGTAGAGGAAATTTTGCATAATTTATGTTAGTTTTGCTGCATGAGCAAATTGTATTTGATTGAGATTGGTCATGTCTGCATTAATATAAAACTAGTTACCCAGGATTTGACAGATATTTTCATTCTAATGACAGTAGCTAGTGTCAAACACTGATGTTTTGACAATGTAGTCAATAGAATCGATATATCTGAGAAGTTCTGGCTAACTAGTTTTATTTTAATGCAGACACGATCAATCTCGATCAAATAGAATCTCATGCAGCTAAACTATTAATTTTATATATAGTATGATAGTCATGTGCCTGGCCACATCAGATTTTTACTTTATCATACGCAGTATGTAAAGTATTGTAATCGTGCCAAAAAAAAAATTTGAGATTTTAGCGAAAGTATGTCTTTTTGGGTCCCCTGAACATTTTTGACCAAGGTACAAAAAAATGTCTGTGTGTGTACCCGTTTTTGTGGCGACGATTCCGGAGAAACTACTAAAGGTATCGGGACGAAATTTCATATTCAGAAGTTTCATAATCAAACTTAGAGCTGAAAAGCTTTCTGTTGAAAAGGGTCAAAAGGAACTGGAGGTTTAGTCTTAGCATTTTTTAAAGATGTTACAAATCAGCCGCCATTTCTGGAATTTCGTCGAAATAGTTAAATAATAAATTAAAGAAGAGGAAATTCTGAATAATTTATGACTATGACATTTTTTGGTACAATCAATAGTTTAGCTGCATGAGCAAATTCTATTTCATTGAGATCGGTCCAACTGTATTAAAACTAGTAGCCAGGATTTGTCAGATTTTTTTATTCTAATGACAGTAGGTAGTGTCAAACAGTGTCAAATGCTAATGTTTTGACAATAACTTCTTTCAATACAAGCTGCGTTCGGATATTGTATTACACTTTTTACACCCAATAACACGTAAGTGTCATTTGGACGGCGTACCCGGTGTCAACGGAGTACAATATCCGAACGCAGCTTTAATCGACATATCTGTCTAGTTCTACTAATTTTATTTTAATGCAGACATGGCTGATCTCGATCAAATAGAATCTCATGCAGCTAAACTATTAATTTTATATATAGTATGGTAAAGTCATGTGCCTGGCCACATCAGATTTTTTTATTTTGTAATGCTTAAAAAACATTTCAATTGTTATTGTTACTATTTTTTTTTGTTTCATGTGCATTTTTCATTACAGATTCTACCTACAAAAGAAGGCAAGCGAAGAATATTGTGGAAGAAGATTTACACTCAACATAAAAATGCCTGCTGGAGTACCTTG
Organism: Aphodius sticticus; assembly: GCA_963966075.1. Lineage (NCBI taxonomy): Eukaryota > Metazoa > Arthropoda > Insecta > Coleoptera > Scarabaeidae > Aphodius > Aphodius sticticus. The sequence continues at coordinate 67,082,881 of OZ014506.1, forward strand.
GCCTAGATATTTGAAATTCTTTACAGCAGCTATGTTCTCCATGCTAGCTGGAGCACAAGTTGTTCATATCTATTATAGACCCTTAGATGACATAGACAAATTCATAGAAGAGGAAAAGAAAAAACATGTACATCATTAGCTGTGTTATTACATACTTTATTTGTAAAACATCGTTACATACAAAATGCGGCAGTGTGAAAACTGAATAATATAAACATTTCTCCTTTCTTAACAAGTGCCCATGTTCACAACCAAATAATTAAGTAATTTATACGAGCTATGTAAATATTGTTAATTAAAAAAATATGTATTAATTAAAGTGCATCATTAACAAGTGACATCTGCTCACTGTATTCCTTATAAAGTCTTTGCCATGGCAGTTTTATTTTTATTATTGATAATATTTCAGTCAACAATTTGTGTTTGGAAAATCCCTAAAATAAAAAGCAATTATTAGTTAATTGAACTGCAAAACCAGGAACGCACCATAATACTATCATCTTTAACATATTTATTGGAAGCATATGTTGGGCTCATAAGATCATCCAGAATTGAACGTAACCGACATTCAGGTCCTAAAAATGTAAATCAGTAATAATGCTACAATGCTACATAACAACAAACCTTTTTCCAAAAGATGGTTTACAGTTGCAAGCAACCAATGTCTAAATTCAATGGAGGACTGTAGTACAGTACTGGAAATCAGTTGAGATTCAAGGAAACTTAAAGTTACGCCTGATGGAAGCGATTCATTGTGTAGATGAGCAGGCATGCCTTTTTGCAGTGATGCCAGAGGTAAATTACTGGAGATGGTCTTGGTTAATGCGCCACTTGTTCGGCTTAGTGGATCCAGAGGATTTGTTAAGAGAATCCTACAGACAAATTGAATAATGTTATGAACAGGTCACTTAGTCAAATCCTTCGTTGTTGTGAACGTCATTTTATTTATATACCAAATGTTTTACCATCTTTTTATTTCAACCACCTGTCGTGTTCTAAATACCATGTTGACCAAAATCATTTAAAGCTTCAAACTACATTGAACTACAGTAGAACTCCAATTATCCGGACCTCGGTTATACGGATATCTGATTATCCGGATTAGAGAAAATGTTGTAGAATTGTTCATAACTATAAAATTATTGTGTTTACTAGATTTAATGTTAGATTACCAAAAAATATTAAAAAAACATTATTTGTTCAGTTTAGCCCAGTCAGGCATAGTGCCGAGCGTACGAGTAAACAGCCAAGAAATCAGCGAGACGGCAGATAAGACAAAGGCAAACAAAGAAAAATTCACAAATTCATAAGTACACTGAAGCAACATCATGACTCAGCGTTTCCGCATACCGTTCAGATGAAAATTTGACGCAAACCTAACCCTTCACCCAAATTATTACAAATCCGTGAAACACTTCAGCTGCTGCGCCGGACCCTGGAGGGGAGAAACGACAATAACATGATAAGGCTGCTAAAAGACTGCCAACACCTCTATGTAACAGCAGGAGCACAAACAGAAAAACATATCAAAAATACTCCATGCTGAAAGCAAATCCAAAGTCATATGGTATGACATAAACCAAGAAACAGAAAGACAACAAAAGCAAACCCATCCAAACACCCCGACGAATGATGAGCTGAACATACCGACTGCCTGCCTCACTGCAACCTCCGACTACACGATTCTACCAGATGCGCGCTGTCACTAGAGTATGTTTTTCTATCCCACGGATGAAGCTGAAGTAAATGAAATCATTCTGACTATGAAAGCCAAACCAGTAGAAGATGTCTACAGGATAAGTACCAAGTCACTAAAGCTGATTAGAACCCAGATCGTGCGACCGATAGCTGACGTACTAAACAAGTGCATAGCGCAAGGAATTTTCCCATCAAAGTTAAAGATTGCAAAAGTGATTCCAATATACAGAAAAAGGCAATGCTACACAATGTTGTAACTGCAGACCGATTTCCGTACTACCAGCTGCCTCAAAGGTATTTGAAGAAATAATACTTCGGAGAATTAATCAACACTTAAACAAGCACAATCTGCTAACAAAGGACCAATATGCGTACCAGCAGGGAAGCAGTACGATTGACGCCACGAACAGACTTGTAGAGATAGTGAATAGCGCACGAAATGAAAGAAAAAGATATGGTGCTCAGATGTGCGACTTAAGTCAGGCTTTCGACACGATGCCGCATGAGATCTTCATAACAAAAATGGATCAATATGGCGTCTGTGGAGTAGCCTTCAGACTGGTAAACTCATACCTCACGGATTGTGTTCAGGACATCGAGGGTGGGAGTTCCCCAGGGCAGTGTTATGGTAGGGCTATTCTTCATTATATACATCAATGACCTATCATCCGCTATTACCCCTTCCTCGATTATCTATGCCGATGACACTACCCTGGTGGCAGAAGCAAATGACACTGATGATTTTTAAAAATGTATGGGGATGCAGCTCTCTCAAGCAAATAATTGGTTTAAGAAAAATCACCTAAGACTCATTGAGAACAAAACGCGAAAGATAACCATTCAGATGGACAGATGGCAAAGGTGCGGCCTCAGCTTCCTTGGTATAAAAATCGACGCCCGTCTATCATGGTGCGACCATGTCCACACTCTTACACACAACTATAGCAGGGCGACATATGCAGTACAAAGAATAAGGAAAACAACCGGGGAGGGTGCTGCCAGGGTTGCCTACTTTGCCCTGGTGCATTCGAAAATGACGTATGGACTCGAGATATGGGGACACAGCACACACCAGCAGCCCTTCTGGTTCATCAGAAGAGGGCAATAAGAGCGATAAAAGCTGATCAGACCGAACACTGCAAACCGTTATTCCAGCAACTGGGAATCCTGACCATCTTCCCAGAGTACGTATCCAGATGTCTAATCACCATCCATAAAAAGAGCCGGACCCACCCCAAGAATGAAGATTCCCATGAACACTTCACCCGTAATAGAAAACAACTAAAGAGCGACTTTGCCAGACTGAAGACGACCGCAAATAATGCTGCACAAGTAAAGTTGTGTAACACCCTCCCTGAAGAATGGAGGACAAAAACTAAAAGAGTTTTGCCAAGATACTGCAAGACTACCTGCAAGCGACATGCCCGTACAGTAGGGTTGCCATACGTCCCGGGACATGTCCCGGTCGACCTGTTAACCGTCCCGGTTACTAAACAGAAAATATATTTTGGTTTATTATATTTTATAGGGATGTAGAGCAAAACAGGTAAATGTTTCCGTAGAAATAATACGATACTTCTCTGTTCAGAATGGTAAATATAATTGTCTTATATTTTCGCGGCAGTCACGATCTGACCAGATTTGACAACTACATCACACTTGCTCATTCGTTGCTTTTCGTTTGCTTACCTTCCCCAACTTGTCTATTCTCCACGAGATGCTAATCGCTGTCAAAACAACAAATTGTGGTCAAAGAGCTCAAGAACAGTTCTTGGAAATACAAACTTAAAAGGAATTTAATAAAATAAAAAACGATTATCGGTATTCGTATTTGATGGTACCTTTTAATGTAGAAATGGACCGATACTACAAAACGGCTATAAACTATTGACAACAGTGTAGTCGGCATTTATCAAAATTTTGGATGACCCTTACCGAAGCACCACAATGGCAAAACGCTGAAAACACAGTGGTTTACTTACGACACAAGGGTATCTAATTATAGTGGACAGTTGCTTAGAAGAACTAGTAAGAAAATTATCTTCAGCAAAATTTCTTAGGCCTGACGTTACAATACCCCCCACCGTAAAATAAAAAAAAAAAAGATTGAACCGATTTTGCCCATTCACGAACTTGTTCTTACTTTTTAAGAGATAAGCTTGTATACCAAATTTCAGATCAATTATTTCAAAATTAACGCAGTTATCGTGTACACAGACAAACGGACGTAGCTAAATCGATTCAATATTCAGTGCTGATCAAAAATATATAATAATAATAATAATCCACGCCTTAACATCCCTCAACAGCTTTTGCCACTACGGGGGCATCGGCAGGCCCGAATTATCATTATTATGGCCCGCGTCTGTGGCACGTCTTAAGTTGTTTGGCTTTCAGCATTTGCCGAGGAGTAAAGGAAAACCACAGAAAAACGTTCACTCTGAAAGCTGGGCGTGAGATTCGAACTCACGCCCCCCAGACTGATAGCCAAGCGCTCTACCGCTGCGCCACAGTCTAGCCAAAAGTCTATACCTGCCACGCTTCCTTAAGGGTGTTACAAATGTTGTGACAATGTCAATATACTCTACCACAGTAAACGAGGGGATTATAAATATTGTATTTAAAAATAAGTGTACTTCTTTGCGAAAACGCAGGTGGTTTTTCTTTCTAATCAACCTTTTTGCTGTTAATTTCCAAACAATCTTTTTGTTGGGTATCCCGGTCGCCGCCTGGACAAATATGGCAACCCTACCCCTACAGCATCCAGGAGTTCATTGAAGCAACGAAATAGATTGAAATACCAAATGTACTTTTGACTTTTCTTTGTACAAAGTTGCAAATATATATTATTATTATTTCCAAACAAAAACAATCATATGAAGCTGAATTAGAAAGATGGATTCGGAGTATCCCGCGATGTTTACGTACGCATTATGGCAGTTCCAACACATAGGTACGTAGCGGAACTCTCTAACTTGTGTTACATAATCAGGCTTCTGTATTCTGCTTTTAGCTTTTGTTGTGATCTGTAGTGCCCTTTTGAATTTCTTTAGTCATTAAATTGTGGCTGAGCGAAGGCGCCAAAAAGAAAACGTGTTATTTTAACCGTGAAGGAGCAAATGATAATTATCGATTGTCTAGTAAAAGCTGGCGGATGAGTATCGTATCTGAATTTCAACAATTTCAGACATAAAAAGGAATACTAATGCATTGAAAAATTATTTCCAAAATTGAGAATGAAGAAAGAAGTTCGTGTAGAAAATCTGTGAATGGGCCTGTAAATGATAAAGATGGGCATGCGGTTTACACTCGGTTTGTACAAAAACATTCTCACGGCCAGATATCTGGACCTGACTTTCAGAAAAGGCCTTAATGTTTAATGAAAAATTAAGAGAAGATCCACAATTCCAGGCAAGTCAAGGTTGCCTTCCAAATTTTAAAGAAATACACGGAATTCGTAAGCGTGAAATTCACGGCAAAAAAATGTCTGCCGACAAGCATGCCACAGGTACGTTTGATTCCGAATTAACTACAAAGTTTTCAGGACAATTTGATAAGGATTTTATTTATTTAACTGGTTTGCACTGGAAAGCCCTGCCTGAATGAACTCTGGTTTCAATCAAACAACTTGGCACCTGGCTGTAAAATAAGCAAAGATCATGTTACTATTTTGACTTGTGGAAATTCAACAGGAGCTCATAAACTTCTACTGCTTATGATAGGAAAATAGAGAAAGATAGGGCCTTCAAGAATATTAAAAATCTTTCCGTGGTATACATAAACCAACATCGAGCGTGGATGAACTGTAATGTGTTTGTACAGTGGTACGACAAAAGTTTTATTTCACAAGTCAAAATATTCCAGAAAAGTATCAGTAAAAAAGGAAAGGTTTTACTGCTCCTAGATAATGCTCCATCTCTCCCGTCTTCTGTAGGTTTAGAGCAAGAAAATGGACAGTTTTCAGTGGTCCTTCTACCACCAAATATAACAAGTCTCATACAGCCAATGGATTAGGGCATTATCGAGTGTGTGAAACGCCATCACAGAACAATACTCCTCCATATTCTCTCCGATGACGAAGATCAAGTTATGGATTTCTACAGGCATATAGACCTGAAAGAATGTGCGTACATGGGTGCAGATGCTTGAAATCAAGTCAAACCAACATTGAAGAGAGTGTGTTGAAAAATTATGAGTGACAGTAAATGAAAGTGATGAAGAATCAGAAATCACAAGGAATGAACTAGCAAATATGGTCACCCAAATTCTGGTTGATCGCAATGTGAGGTAGAAGATGTATATAAACTGGCCGACAACCGACACTTCCGATCCCTGCTACCATATCATGAGGAAATTGTAGATGATCTCATAAATGTGGATGCGTCGAACGGGGAAAGTGATAATGAGGAAGATATAGAAAAAGGAAACGTACCTTCTCACAACAATGCATTTCATGATTTGGTATCTAGCATTAGTGTGGATGGAAAATCAAAGACTGCAACACTATTTAACTGCTTCATCTTAAAAGAATTTGCAATGTGGCAGCTAACAAGCGATGTAGCTCGTTAAAACAGAAATTAATAACAGACTTGTTTCAAATCTAAATGTAATATAACTATTATTTATAAATACAGACAAATACATTAATATAATATGCTGATACATACATAGTTTTTTAATGTTTCCCATGTAACTTTTAGTAGAGATTGAACTTTTAGTAAAGGTTGCACAAGTGTATAAATGCTTGCATTTTGCCATGCAGATTTGTCACGTGAGTTCTTCTTAGTTGAAATCATCTCCACTCGATTACAATAAATAATCCCGTTATTCGCATTGTTGATTATCCAGATCGGGTCTGGTCCCAATTAATCCGGATAATTGGAGTTCTACTGTATACTTATAATTAGTCATTTAATATGACTAGAACATACACATTTAAAAGACAACTATTGTTTACTTACCAGGTTTGTAGATCTAAGCTGTACATATAAGCCCTTCCATCACTTAAAGTTAATAGTGGAGTTTCGGAAGATAAAACACAGTTTGTAACATTTGCTAAAACACAAGCATTGGTAAGTTAAAAGTTTATTTAATGTTTGATTTTGGTACCTCTATTTGTCAACAAACTTCGAACAGACACCCTATTTAATAATGATTTTCCGCAATCCAAATTCCACATGTGTAATAATCCAGTCTTAGTTAATACTAAACAATTACCAGTCTCTGATAAGCTCAAAGCAGCAGCCACATCTTCGATTAGAAGAGGAGGTAGTGGTTTTGCTCCAGATTTGATTAAGAAGGTATTAACACTAAAATCTTCACAGCAGACCACTATGATCTTTCTATTACCTTCTATACATCGAACTGTTGAACCTATAAATATGCAGGTTTAGCATCAAATAGCTTTATATTTAGTGTACACTTACCAATATATGTTTCCCACATGGGTTGTTTCTCAGTCTCATTCCTAAACACTTCTAATCGAGAGAGGGTTCCTTTTGAAACAGACTGGCATGAATTTGTAACCTACAACAAAATAATTTCAATTAATGCAAGTGAGTGGCCAAACAACTATTGTAACATAGGAATGGGTATCAAACTCAAAACCATGGATGTTTGAAAACGATGGCAATATTTGTCGGATACAAAATAAACGTATGAAAACCATAAATGTGATTTATAACCATAATGTACTTTTATAATATATTACAGTACACAATAATCATACGCCAGTAAGGCGAAAAAGCATTTCTATATTTGTAGTTTAGTTTTTTTTAACACTAAAATTTGCAAGTATATTTTGCATAAATATTGAAATTCTTTGTGGACGCAGTTGCGTAAGGACCTATTCAATCGAATAGTTGCTATAGTTTCACAATTTAAAGAATAATTATTGCGTGGTGTATCGGCGCATAGGACACGGGAGCCTTAACACTTTAACGAGTAAATCATCATTGATGAGAAAACCATCAATGTTTTGGAAACACACCTACACAGTAAAAAAAGGACATCAATATTCATGGTTACAAATACGGCAGCCATTTTGATGTGATTTTACAATCATGTTATAAAAAAGCAATGAATTTGTAAAATTACAGTTTTGATTGTAAAATACAATTACGTCTTGTAATTTGTCATTAATTTTGATCTTGTCAATAGGGTATTTGACTATTTTTGGAAAACCATCTTAATGTGTTTATTCCTTCACTCTACATTGTAAATGCATTATTTTTTGTAATTATTTCCTCAATATTTCATAAAAATCAGAGTTAAAAATTGAATCACAAAAAGTCCCGCCAAAACGATACTTTCTGTTGTGTGACGTCACCGGTTAGTGATGTCAAGATGTCAAGATGATGTGATGTCAAGATGTCAAATCGGCCCATATGGTTTGTCAGCATCGGCATCGTCGCCGTTTGGTAATTGTGTTGTATGATGTGTTGTTTTCACAATTTCTACATAAAAATGGGTTATAAATGGTGTATAAATCCACAATGCAGAGATACGTCAAGAAAAACTCCGGATAAACTATTTGTAGCTGTTCCGCAAGATTTGAAACTGCGAAGAAAGTGGTTGGCTCGTAGAAATCCAAATGAAATAAATAGCCGCCAATACAAGTGTTTTCTGTTGTGAAGATTACTTCGACATAAGTAAAACTGACTAGAATACGTTATCTATCGTATTTTCGAAAGGTATTATCTGATCTGACAGCTGAAGGTTAGGGCTATCCTAACCTACAAAGTTATGCTTACATGACGCTTTCGTGCTATTAAATTCAAACGGGAGAAGCATAAAAGCGCGTTCGGATAACCCGGTATTTTACGGTGAGAGTGACGCGCTGCATAATAGGCGGACTAACGTCATACGGCGTTTATCTGCATATAAGAGAGAGACAGCCGACCCAAGTTATCTGAGCATTGCTCTCCCCATACCATACCCTGACAAACCGAACGCGCTCTAAGGCGGACTAACGAATGACATCACTGGAGACTGACCCAATTACAGAGCGTTTTCAATCACGTGATAGGACGTGAATAAAATTCAATTTTAATTTTGGTTTTTCATAGAAATAAAGCATTTTTCTTTTGAAAAGTAATAACAAATAGTTTTCTTAAACTGTAATCTATTAGGATGACTATAATACATGCCATATTTTTAATACAGTCAAATACCCTATTACATGAGTAATGGTGTGGTTTTCATGTTTCATGTAAATCTATGGTAAATCTTTTTTATCATACTTTATCATACTTTATAATTGCGAAACGGCGAAGCCCGCCCAAACTTATTGGCGTATCTCCTCTGAACTGGCAAAACGTACGGCGAAGCGAGAACCACCAAAATGAGCGCCGTTCTTTTTCGAATCACATGAATGTATTTTGGAAACGGTCATCCAAGCGCGTGTGCCCCAAAAACGCCCCCGAATGGGGTAGTGCAGATCCCCCGAGCAAATATGGCGGCGTGTGACGTCAGAGTCTCTGAGAGTCTCGCGCTGCGAGAAACGTCAGATTTATTTGTCAAAACTGACAATTGCATGTTTGCGTTCGCACTACATTTCATGGGTTAACTGACGTTTACGGGTGAATGTATCGACGCAATCGGGATAATTATGACCGGAAAACTGAGAAAACGGAGGAAAATTGCCATGTTTCAGGTAAGCGCGACACCATTGCTACATATGTGTGCCGAGATCGTCAAACTCCAATGATACGCGATGCGACGCAAAACAGGTAATAGCTGTCCAAGTTGCCATGTTTAGTGAAGTTTGCATCGATTCAACGCAAGCAAATCAGGTGCTACGGAATTTTCATTAGAAAAAGCGACACAGACAAACAATTTTCTAGATTTTAATCAGAGGTTAGTAGACGTATACACGTTATATACGTGAATTTCTAAGAAATCGTTAAGTGGTGCCGTGGCCGAGAGGTGTAAGGCGTTGACGTTTTGATTTTTCCATTGCGGTTCAAATCCAGATGAGTTTTTTTTTTTTAATTTTTTTTAGATGTTTATGATTTGTTTAAGGTACATGTTTTTAATGCTTTGTTTATTTTTTTATCATAATATACAAGAGATAATATAAATTACAACGACGTATTACGAATTTATCATACGAATCACATACAAGAAAATGAATTTAGGTATAGAAAATGGAAATAATAAAAAAAAGCGGTTTACTAATTAAGAATAACAGTATAAATCGATCTTGAAATTAACAACAATTATTATTTATCACTAATTAAAAATTATATAGGCAGCATATAGATATTATACCGTGTCCGGTAGAAAGTCTGACAACACTAATGAGACAAAACTATTAATATTACCTTTTCAGAAAAATATGTTCTTCGTAAAAGCTTCTGATTTAATTCTTCTTTTGTCTTAAACCTAAAATGCAAATATTAGAATCTAATTCTCTGCTTGCAAGTACCGGGTATTACCAAAACTATAACAAACTCTTGGGAGTAAAGGTTTATGTTCAAAGTTATGCAAAGTTATGATATTTGAAAAAAAAGTAGTTAGAAATATTATAGGTATTATAGGCTGTTTTTATTTTACCAAAAAGATACAAATGACATTAGCTAAAGTACGTTTATCTTAAAAGCTACGCCAAAATATTATTTGAAAGAGTATTTCAAAATATTAGGAGGCAGTAAATAAGAAATTATAATCACCTTTGAAGTTCCATATACCGGGTGTTCATGCAACGACGCTAACATTTCTAAACACTTTTTTTCACCGGAGACGGTATACAATTTTTTCAAATAACATTTTGCATAGCTTTTAAAAGAAAGGTACTTTACTCTTAAGAGTTGGTCATAGTTTTGGTAACACCCAGTATATGGAAGCAGATAATTACATTGTAATATTTGCATTTTAGGTTTAAGACAATTTAGAAACTTTTATGAATGAAATTTTCTGAAAAGTTAGTGCCGGACACGGTATGTACAATATGTACATAAAATTTAGTAGAGCTTTTTTTAAGTTGGAAATTTGAAATTCTTGAAGGTAAAGTATGTATTACTACTACTACTACTACTGTATTAATATTATTACTACTACTTATTATGGTTTTTTGCTTTACAATTATAATAAATACTTTAATTTTAATAAACAAAGGCTTAATAATTACAGCTTACTTATTTTTCTATAAAGTGCAGTTTTCGAAAAAGGAAAAGACAATCATTGCATTTCATTTGTGAGGGTACTGCATCATGCAAAGGAAAAATTAAATTTTACTGATACTTGCAAAATATGTTTAAACAAATTTACAAATGGTTGTCAAAATTTTCTTTTACACTTATTAACTAAAAATAATAATAGTCTATATTGAAACAAAAGCTAATTCAAATAATTACAGCAAAAAATATATTAATTAATTTTGTGTTACACAATAATATGACATATACAGGCTGTCCCCCACTTTTTTGCTGACAAAATTATTTTTTTGCGAGCAAATATTGTGAGAGAAAAATTTTATTACCATGGCCTAGCTCCCCTACCACGTATCATCATGGTTAAAGCATAGGTTACACATGGTACTGCAGCTAGGCCATCGATATGAACTTAATTGTTTGGACCCCCGCAAAGGTCACCACCTGCATTACCTTACGTGACTTATCTTGATCACACACCAGTCCTGAAGAAGCCGAAGATTACAATGGCAAAACGTAGGCAAATGTGAAAGTTCCAAGAATTACACTCTCTATTTTTCTATTCTCTCCTCCCGAACACATATCACAATCGAAAGTCCCCCAACAACAATAAATTAATTTTGTCTTACACAATAATATGACATATACAGCCTGTCCCCCTTTGTAGAGAGCAAATGTTATTGTGAGTTAAATATTGTATATCGATGGCCTAGCTGCAATACCATGTATCATCATGGTTAAAGCATAGGTTATACATCGCACTACACCATAGGTTAGGTACTACAGCTAGGCCATCGATATATACTTTTTTTTCAATTCCTCATTTGTTTAAACAATAATATACAATGTTAGTGCGTATTTCTTGACAAAAATTATTATAGGATTTCTGTTCTTTTTTGTAATATTGGAGGGTTTACGATATCGGTCAAACAAGTATTGTGGTTGCAACACTAATTATTATTATAGGTTACAATTGAAAATTAGTTAACAAATGGTTCAAACAAATGGTATTTGTTAAAACAATTGCAAATTAGTTAATAAATGACCAAAAATGCTCCTAATAATACCTTCCTTTAAAAAATAGAAAATATGTTCGCTACATTGTATATATATTTGTTTAAACAAATGGTATTTGTTTAAACAATTGCTAATTAGTTAATAAATGAAAAAAAAACTATAATTTAATACCTTCTGCAAAAACATATTTTCGTATATTTTTAACAAATGCTAATGGTTTAAACCATTTCAAATTAGTTAATAAATGACAAAAAAATATGTCAATAATCCAATAATAATCACTTCTGCCAAAAGCAATAATAAAACACGTAACATTGTAAGATTGTAAATTTGGGGAAACTTTTGTCTCATATTTAGGGTACTATGGGGAGGGTACGGGGTGGTGAACAAAAAAATAGTGGTGGTGGATTTGTTCTCCTAGGGGAGTTCTGAACAATTTCTGATAATCTCCCGCAACTTTTTTTCTAAATCCGAAACGTGAAAAAATAAGGAAAAAAGATGCCTTTTTGCAATGCATTTTAAATGGGAAATTTGAGGTACTCGGGGGCACGTGTTATCGTTAACCGATTTTTCTCAAATTTGGGGGGAATTTTTTTTTCTGGAAAAGGAACAGATTGCGGGGAATCGTTGCCCTCTAGCGAAAAGTCTGTTTTTTTGGACCACCCTAATAAACACGTTTTTCTATTTCAATTCTCAACATGGTGACGTCAAGAGATCTAAATTATTAAAAATTTTGTGCAATTTTGCCTTCAAAGCAAATTAAATTTTGATCTATTGGCTAAGGAGCAATTTCTTTTGTGCATCAACTTTATATCTAGGATCGTAACACCCCACTGCCACTGACATCGATATCCAATCCAATTTTAAGCCATTGGCTTGATACTAACTGTGATGTAACGTTGGTAGAAGTTTTTGTCTTCTCAACAAACCTGTTAAAATTAAAGGCTTTTGACTTTGATAAGTACTGAGATTTTACAAAATAGAGATTGACAGCTATGATACAATTGACAATAATATAATGATCATATGCAATCTGTCAGAACATACAACCGGACCGAGGACTGATTTTGAAACCGAGGAGTTAATTTAGTAATCACTAAACAATGCACCTGTAAGGCAAATACCTGATGGGGAGTCATATGGAATAGCGGCCTGTGGCGCGCTCTGATACGGATTGTGGTTTTGATAATAACTTAATTGTCAAATAAATAATTCATATATTTTGTACAATCAACTGAATTCTACAGTTTTGAGCAGTCTATCGATTTCAGCGGCCCATCGACTTCGTTCTTCTGCTCATGTTTGCGGTCTATTGGCTTCGCTGGACTACCGAATTATGCGGTCTACCGAATTATACGGTCTACCGAATTATGCGGTCTACCGAATTATGCGGTCTACCGAATTATGCGGTCTACCGAATTATGCGGTCTACCGAATTAGGCGGTCAACCGAATTAGGCGGTCTACCGAATTAGGCGGTCTACCGACTTCGCTGGTCTACCTATCTATTCGGTCCAAACGTCAACTAGTTTATTGGTATAATGTAGGTACGCATATAATAATACTTCCCATATTATGTAAATAATCCGTGCAATTTATTAAACTTGTTTTAAAAATAATTGCCATATATGTATGTACATAATATTAATATATTTTTGTTTGGATATTTGGCGAAAACATTGCCAGTTTATTAAATACCTTATATAATATTTTCTTCTATTATTGAATTGTCCATCACGAGAGATAATTGAAACTATAGGTACGTAAGTATAAATATAGAATATATTTTGAAAAGAAAACATTAAACATTTAACATACACTTAAATTTAAATTAAATTTATTTTGTTCTATATGCATACAGCGGTTACGATACAATGTCACAGTATAATTATATACAATAATACAAACACTGCACCATCTCGTCTGCACGCGATGCTGTCCCTCCTGCTCGATTCAGGAATAGTCACGTCGCCGCACCGTCTCGAATCGATGGTATTAAGGGCATTCAATTTCTTGTCTTTGGCCTAGTGTTTTAGTCAGAGGGTTTTGGACTTCATTTGACTTTTTATTTTGCTTTTAAATGTGTTAAGTATAGGATAATTTTTGGGTTGTATATATAAATAAATAAATAAATATCGTCTTTATTGATCAGAGTTACATAGAAAAAAAAATCTAAAAAAATATAGTTACAAAGAAAAAAAAACTCCAGAGATGCAACCCGATCATATCTCATGGCGAGATCCAGATGGGAAAGAGAATCTTCCCCCCTGCTCTATCTAACCATGTAAAAAATTTGAACTCTTAATATAAATATATTCCTAACTTAAATGAACACAAAAAAGACAACAATAAACTAACTGATACCAACCATAAGAAATCAAAATTTATCCACAATTTCCATTCTGCGATGTACCCGCCGAACATCAGATTAAAACAAAATATACACATTGCAACTTAAAGAACCAAACAAAAAAAAACTACTACCGATGCAATGCTCCGCCGCTACCCAAGCAAACCGACAGCCTGCTCCTCACATAGGACCTTAAACATAGCCCGTCTAAACGCACCAACACTCAACGTACGGTACCGACTCGGCAAAGAACCATATGATTTATATAAATGATAGGTAAACGATCTTTCAAATAAAGAATATCTGTGTGCCGGGGGAGAAATGGCTGCCCTGAATCTAGTATGTAAGTTATGCACATTGTATCTAAAGGTAATCTTTTCATAGAGATAGGCTGGGATTCCTGATGTTATAATTTTATGATACACTGTGAGACAATGCAGTCTACGCCTCCTCCCCATATTCAACCACCCCGCATCCATCAATCTATAAGATATGCGATCAAACTTCCTATCACCGAACACAAACCTGAGACAGGAATTCTGGACCCCCTGAATCCTACGTGCATGCTCCGCATCCAAACCAGTGTGATATACGGGCGTACAATAATTAAAATGACTAAGCACATATGACTCACACAGCATGTTTTTAACATGCGTGGATAAGTAATGTCTGTGAGGATACAACTTCCTGAGTCCAGCATAGGAGCATTTTAAATACTTTGAAATCTGCGTTCTATACCTGAAAGTATTATCCATCACCAACCCCAAGTTCCTGCACTGTCAACAAATGGGACTACACGATCGTCAATCTTTATAAGCAGTCTATCCATCAAAGAAGCACGGACTCTATCCTTTCCAAAAATCAACAATTTTGTCTTATCTGGATTAACAACAAGGCCATGGCGTCTAGCAGTCTCACAAACCAAACCCAAATCTTCAGAGAACCTCTGCCCAGCGATCAAGAAATCCGACGGTAGAAACGAGCAATAGAGCTGAGTGTCATCAGCATAAACTTGGACAGACGACTGAGACAAACCCGCAATCAACTTTGACGTGTAAATTGAGAACAAAATTGGGCCCAATATCGAACCCTGCGGGACGACACCACTCAAAACCGGAAGTCTGTCAGAAACTTCGTCCCCAATCCTCACAGATTGGACACGATCCGCGAGGTAACCAGCAATCAACCGTACAGCCGAAGGAGCCAAACCCACATGTCCCAGAACCCTTCCCAGAAGTTCGTGGTTGACAGTATCGAATGCCTTACTAAGGTCCAGCAATGCTAGCAATGTCACTCGTCCATCGTCAGTAGCCCTCAAGATATCATCCGTTACCTTCAGTAATGCAGTACCACAGCCATAACCGGCTCTGAAACCAGACTGAAAGGACGGCAGAACCGAGCGCGATTCCAAATGCTCACAGAGTTGATTTTTTATTATCTTTTCGAACACCTTTGACAGCGTCGGGAGAATGCATATAGGTCGATAATTACCGAAATCCGTAGGATCCGAGAACTTTGGAAGCGGAAGTACGACCGCCGACTTCCATACTCGCGGTACCACTGAATCCACTATACAAGAGTTTATAATGTGCACAATATACGGTAACAATCTCAAACCACCGACACTTAACATTTTCAACATTTTTAAATTTACTCCATCCGCGCCCGTGGAGTCAGACCCAATGCCATTCAGTGTCACCATAACATCCATCTCATTGACCGCATGAAATTCAAAATCATTGTCCCGAGGATTCTCCGTATACAATCCCATGTCCGGCGTAATCGACATATTCTCAACGGTTTTAACAAAAAAATCATTAAACTCACCCGCGTCTCTAAGATTGAGCGGAATCTGACCCGGAGAAACCGAGCTCCTCCGTCCAATCCCAAGAAAATCCAAGCCCCTCCACAGACCCGAGCCGCCACCCCCCGCCTCCAACTGCCGATAAAAAGCGCGCTTCTCGTTTCTTATACAAAGAGTGGTGTAGTTCCTTAGTTGTTTATAATATTCCCAATGGGTGCTGTTTTTAGTTCTCCTAAATCTGGACTTTGCTTGATCTCTCAACGACATCATAAGTTTTATGTTATCAGTTAACCATGGCATAGGCGGTCTAGTAAATCTAAAACGTTTAGCCGGAGCATGCCTGTCAAACAATCCAAGTATGGACTGATTTAAGAAAGACAACTTGTCGTCTATACTATCAATCCGGTAAATCTGGTCTAAATTAATCGAATTCAAATCGTCCGCAAAGTGGTCCCACCTAATACGTTTAAAGTCTCTAAAAGAACAAAATTTTGGTTCTATCTCCTTGCATCCGAACAAAACCTCACAATACACCACATCATGATCCGAGTAAGAACAGTCGATCACCCCCGCGCCCTCCACGATGTCACTGCTAAGCGATATGATAACGTCAATTAGAGTCGATGTCTCGAGAGTAACCCTAGTGGGATCCGATATCAGCTATACGGCCCCCACCGACTCAAGCAAACCATCGAACGCCCGAACCGCAGGATCATCAACCATTAGCAAATTTATATTAATATCTCCCCCAGAAACAATTCGATCTGTAATAGAAATCTGCGAAGCTAATGAAATTTCCAACTCGTCCATAAAACTCTTATAATTCAATGTTGGCTGTTTATAAACTGTACCAAATACCAGAGTTTCAGTACCAGACACAATATTTATCCATAACTGCTCTATAGATCCGCCCAACTGAATTCCAGAGAAATGGAGATCTGCGCGAATATAAATAGCAATCCCACCACCTCTCGATTCACGATCCCTACGAACCACTTTATACCCGTCTATGTAAAGATCATCACTCAAAATTGACTTGTTAAGCTAAGTCTCCGTAATTCCAAGCATACCGACATTATACCTATACAATAATCTCTTCACATCTAGCAGTTTGGGCAGCAGCGAGCGCACGTTCAAAAAAGCACAAAAAATTTTGCTAGTTTTCATTCAGAAACAAATTATCAAAACAAAAGAAAAAAGAAAAAGTAATGCAAGATATGCCCAGCGATTGATTAAATTAAACAGTTGCAATACGTACCACAGCAATAAATTCAAAAATCCAGTTCGGCAGGTGTTCACAAATCATGGAATCCCAACAACTCGCTAGGCGACACAACCAGAAGAAAGAAAAATAAATACCACAGGTATTTCTCGTGCAGGACCGTAATACCACGTTACAATAATTTGAATTTTCTATTATTAGAAAAAAAACAACGATGAAAATTTATACATATCTGTTCCCATTTTAAGAAAAATTTTTCCGTTATTAGTGAACACATTGCCGTTTTTGTATGTTGATAGTAGCGACTTCACCACAGCCGCACACTCCCTAGTAAGGTCTTCACGAATCACAATACCCGAATCCTTGAGTTTGCGTTTAGCACTGTACACCGCGAACTTCTTTGATCTTTGCACAAGTTTCACAATTATAGGTTTCGCTTATGTATTGTATCCGTTAGTAGTTGTGACGAGTTGTTTCTTGTTCTGTGATTGTGTATGTGTTTGTTTTCCAGTAGCGTGATATTGATTTTTATCATGCTATTATGTATTCTGTATAAGGGTGGGCACACACATATCAGTCACATTGGAACAAAACACGTTTAGACAAAAACGTTTTTGTCTAAACGTGTTTTTGCTTTCCAGAGAAAACACGACGGCGCACACATCCGGAACGAAACAGCGATAGTCAAAAACGTTTGACATAAATGCCAATGGGGGGGATTAACCAGCCAAAACTGGTCGATTAACTGGTCCTTCATAAATGATGCCAATATCAATTGTAGTTATACTAAAATATGTCGGCCGACGAAGCTACCGAAATAGCTTTAGTGTTTGGCAATAGTTTATGCTCCAGTAAAATAAAATTGCCAAAAAACGGTTGTGGGTGCACCCTATTAACCAAAAAAGAAGCGATGTAAACTTGTAAAAGCTTCCGCTGATGTCAACGGAAATGTTATTAAAATTTTTAAAAGTTTCTCTGAAAGTCTTAGATTATGTTTTACTTGTTCATTATGAATAGAATAGAATAGGTTTTTATTTTGCAAAATAGAATGGTAAGTATAATACATGTATGGCAAAATTAGTCAGAGTTGTATTGTCATTTAGTTGAGATATGTTGAACGAATTCCAATGTACTGTAGAAGCTCTCATTCAAGATCAGCGCCTTCATGTCTTTCTTGAAATCTTTAACTGGTTTCTGAAGCCATTGTTTTGGGAGGGTGTTTAGTAGGCAGTGGTGGCTATGCTGTGCCTGGGTGGTGGCAGTTCTGTGGAACGGGACATGAACTTCGAAACCAGTCCGCAGATTCCGTCCAGTGCTCTCAGCTCTCCGCCTCAGGGCTGGTAATTCTTCCAAGGCTGTTATGAGTTGCTGGTAGATGTAGGTTCCAGGTAGCGTCATTACCTTCATTTCTTTGAATAGTGGCTTGCAATGCGCTGTTCTGGTTGCTCCAGCAATAGCCCTAACTGCCTTTTTTTGTAGGATAAATATATCCGAGATGTGGCTTGAGTTACCCCAAAGTCTTAAACCGTAGCTCATCCTACTATGAAAGAATCCATAGTAGGTAAGAAGGGTGGCCCTCTGTCCCGCTATTTGCCGTTTTCTAGTGATAGCGTATACGGCCTTTGATAGATTTGCTGCTAGAACATCAACATGGTGCCTCCATCTAAGGTGATACCCAACAGCTTCACGGAAGAGCAAGGGATCTCGGTGTTTGTATTTCTCTTTGTGGTGAATGTTATATGCTGTGTTTTATCTTCGTTGATTTGTAGGCCATTCTTCTTGAACCACTTCAATGCCCCCTCCAGGATCTGCGCTTAGGCCCTCCCCAGCAGCTCCAAATTGGTGTTACTAGTAAGGAGCGTAGTATCATCCGCAAACAACACGCACTGCTCACCGACGGAACCCGGCAGGTCGTTTATGAACAGACAGAACAAAATGGGCCCTATAAGGGAACCCTAAGCCACACCCATGTCGTTTGGTAGGAAGGGACTCACCGCACCTCTCGCAAAGACTCCTTGCTTCCGACCAGAAAAATAGGTCCCCAGAAGCCTCCGTGGTAGTCCCCTTATACCCTATCGCTCCATCTTCTCCAGGAGAATTCCTCGATCGATAGTGTCGAAGGCTTTTGAGAGATCACACAGGGTTGCCTCTGCCAACTCTCCCCGTTCCATGGCATTCCACACGAAGTCAAGCAGGAGGCTAACTGCCTCAATGGTACTTCTCCCCTTTCGGAAACCATACTGTTTGTTGCTGAGTATGTTGTTTGTCTCAAGGTAGGACAGTAGTCTTGCAAGGAAACAGGATTCTAGCACCTTGGAAAATGTTGGCAAAATAGAGATGGGCCTGTAGTTTGAGCAATGTGCAGGGTTGCCCTTCTTGTGGATGGGGGTTATTTTGGCAATCTTCATGTGGTCCGGGACTAGTCCTTCCTCGAAGCAGGCGTTAATAATGTTTGATAATGGTTCACTTATGTATTTGAGCTCCTGTGTGTAATATTTTAGTGTTTAAGTTGTTAATATCCATGGCATTCTTTGCTCGAAGATTTCTTATAGTGCTTAGAACCTCGATTGGGGTCACTGGTGACAAGAAGAAGGATTCTGAAAGTGGTGTTATCCTGGAGACAGTGTCAGTTCCAGTAACTTGTTCTTTGTTCCCTGTGTCTGCAAAGAATTTATTTAATTCGTCACTCGATGGTAGATTAGTGTTGGTTGTTTTTGTTCTTTGTGTTTCGGCATTTATTATTTTCCAAATCTCAGATTGGGGGTTGGTGGATTCTTGCAATCGTTTGTAGTAATTGTTTTGTTTTCTATCACGTGCAAACTGTATATAGAATGCACGGTAGAAATTTAGTATTTCTTTCAGTTCTTCTTCTCTGCTTCTGTTGTACGTGAGTATGCAATTGCATATTCCGTCGGCATGTACTGTAGCTCTTCCATATCTTTTTATTTCAGCCCTATGGATCCAATTGCAACTACAGAATGGTTGAGGTAATAAATTCTGCACAGAACTTCGTTTTCTTTTTAAATTTTGCGTAATTTGCGCTTTACAGCGTACTCGTGGCTGCTTGACGATACTAGCTACAACGCAGAACCACACGTCGCCTCGCTCCTAGATACCACGGGTGGCTTGGTCAGTGTCCGGTAGTGCCGCGTTTGCGGGATATATGTAAACCTAGGCGCAATAAACAAACCGGTGGGTGTGGCCTAGCAAGTAGGCGTCAAAATGCACTGTAGCGGTAGCAGACGTTTGCCGCCTCTCAGCAAACTCCAGGTTGTATAGCCGACTTACGCTTGGAATTTGTGAGAAAATGTTTGTTAAGTTATATGTTACAGATCGTGCTTATTGACTATTACACTATTATTACATATTCTTTTCATTTCCTTATTATTTTTGGGGGTTGTTACACCTGTAAACCAATGCACGAGCCGCCACTGCTATCATTACGGAAAGATTCAACTAGAAAATGTGGGGCATTTAAGAATACGTAAATATTTATACGCGCAAACTTAAAATGTTTAAAAATATTGACAACACAAATTCTTAAAAATTCAACATTTGTTAACTACTTGAAAGCAAACAACCATAGTTAATCTTAGTTAATACCACACACTACCTATTAAAATGATTACGAGATGATTGTATATCTGTTATTGGTTACAACATTACGTAATATCACATATAAGCCGGCACAATTTAAACATAGCGCAACCAAGCTATACAAATTACCTGCAGTTTCATACGTCCAGCCCTCTTACTTGCCGCCCTGCCTAGTGGCATTTTGAGGGGCTCCATGAGATCAATAAATTTCACAATAGGATGATCACCAGGCACCTCCGAACATAATAACTGATTGATTTGAGTCCCTGGTGGGCATGAAGACACAACTTTAGTTGATATACTTGGTTCGCTAAAACAATATTGCAAAATCAATCTTGCTTCTGAAAAGTAGAAAGATGAACTTGTTACCTCTTTTGAACGACATGATTAACGGCTGTTTTACGTTCTGCAGTGCTCTCTTGAACGACGACAATCTTACTTTTTGTTGGAGATGAGCTGCTAAATTGTGAACTCTCACTTACTGTGGGTACCTCCAGTTTTTCACTAAATTAAAAACATATTTTTTCATGACTGTGTGAGCACTAGAATTTTAGAGTTAGGTGAACTAGTTTTGATTAATCAAAATAATCTGAGGCTCAAATATACAGTGACTTTATTGGGAAATGCAAAAGATGCAGAAATATATGTTTCCTAGAAATACAAAACGAGCCGCCACAGTTTCTTTATTCCATTTCAAAATATTCATTTTGTAATGAAGTGAAGTATTATAAATTGTAGCATTAAAAAACATTTTGATCCATGCTTACTTTATTGGAATTGCTGTGGACGGTGCTGGTTTCAGAAACATAGGTGTTATCCTACGTTTTCCGCTAGGTAGCCTAGTTTCTATTTGTTTATTTGCCGGAACTAAAACACTTGTGTTTAATTCTTCTTGTATGCTAGTGTTAACAATTTGTGGCAGTTCTTCGGGTTTTTCAATCTCTACTGGTTTCGTCTGGTTAGCTGATATCTCTTCCATTGCGCAGAGCAGGTCTGGATTCTCAATAATCTGACTTCCGGTAAAACTTTTGTTAAGTAGGTTTCTTTGTAATGACTTGCCATACATTCTCTCATATAATGAATCCTGCAATTACGGTCGATTATAATGGAAACTTGAATATTGTTCAATCTGATTGCTTACTTTTTCAGAGGTGGATAGCGGAATGCCAATTTCTTCTGGGTTAAAAATTATACATACAACGCTTCCATCCCAGGAGCACGCTAACAAATGGAGCCCGTTACTGCTCCACGATATGTCCAGAACACTATCATCAAATACATCTTTTACAACGACAAGCGGTCTCTTCAATGAAGTCAACCAGACACTTATAGATCTGTCTCTTGACCCAATAGCGCAACAGCAATACTGTTGTGCTTTGGGGCTTCCTGGGCAAAATTTTTTCAGTATATTTGAATTAAATCTCTAAAAAGACATGTGTTATTAAATATTCTAGTTCCGACCCCATCAGTGCAGACAGAACTACTGACGCAAAACTTTTGATTGGTGCTTATGACGTGCAGTACGCCCACCAACCCTCACTCCAAAATGTTCTACTGCAATGTACAGGATCGGTGAGATTGGTGAGCCTAGAAAACAACTGTCTACATCAGCAGTGCTGCTAAAAAAATTTGTGTCTGTGGGCGCATGTCCACCCAGTTGGGTAACGGTTTGAATCTGCAGCATACAGAAACTTTTCATAATACTGTTACATCCTGCTAATGTTATATGTACCTTTAGACAATAAGTACTGCTGTGTTTATTCGAAAGAGCGTATCCGTAAATTTTATTAAAAGTGAGTTGAGAAAATTTTGTTATTTATAGCACAAGTTGCTTGATATATAGTTCTAATATAACTCATTACCCATTAATTTAAAACAGAACTATATTACTTTGTCTTAAAATTGAATAACAAAGGTTATATTTAATTCTTTTTAATCTTCTTACTAGATGCTGGTTATTCAATCGCTGCAGGGCCTCTACGTTGACATGATGATGTTGGCATGATTTATGCTTGGCAACAAATTGTTTTATCTCTTCGATGATATGTGGGAGACTAAGATCGTGACGCAAGTCCTGTTCCTTTTACACTAGGAAGTGGTAACCAGATTCTTTACTACTGAAAAGTCCCAACAGCCAGTACAATTTGCTATTAGAAACCCAGGGTCTTAAGGTGTCCTTTCCGCTTTAGCTTTGCATCCAGTACAGCCCCAGATTTAAGGGATGACAGGCTGGGCGGCAGCCAAGGGGTCCCTACCCAAAAAGGGCCCTTGCCAAAATAAAAATAAATAAAAAGCTAGTAATAAAATTATCTTCAGGCGGGCTGAAGTTAAAATAACCCCCCCCCCACCACCCGTAAAATATTTTTAAATAAATAAATAATTGAGTGAACCGATTTTCCCCATTCACAAACTTGGCCTTACTTTTTAAGAGATAAGCTTGTATACCAAATTTCAAATCAATTACTTCAAAATTACTGCAGTTATTGTGTAAACAGACGGACAGACAGATATACATAGTTAAATCGATTGTGTTCAATGCTGGTCAAAAAAATATATATACAAGTCTATACCTGCCACGTTTCCTTAAGAGTGTTACAAATGTTGTGACAAACTCAATATACCCTACCACAGTAAATGTGGGGGGTATAATTATATTTAAAATAATACTGTTCAGGTAGCCACAAATAAAACCATAAAATAAGTAAAATAGCTAATTGAATGTACTGTAATTTACAATTGCTCTATTTTAATTGATACTCAGTTAATTTTTAGAATTTCTTAAAAAAAAAGTTGCTTATATTGTGAATATTGGAAATATACCACACCATATATTGGCAATAAATGAACTTTCAATCCACTGTTATGTTACTTTATGTTGTATTGCTATGCAATATTTATGATAATGTGAGGTCTATTTAATGTGAAATCTAAGGGGTATTAAATAAGGTAGGTAATGACATGTTATTGCTTTTGGTCAAAAAGAACAGTAGATTTTATAGCATCATATACAGGTTGTTTTTTTAGTATACAGGGTGAAATTTTGAAACATTGTTTTTTACTGTTTTTTAGTAAAAAAAAGCAGTGGAGTTGAACTTGCAACAATAACATTGCAAAGGACAAAGACAAATCCAATTGTGTACAAAACCGAAAGTTGGCAATGGTTTCTCCATAATCTTTAAAGATAACTCTAGTACTTAAACTATTAGATTTTTCGTGCCTGTGCAAACTTGTTACAAAGGTTAAATTTATTTTTATTTTAGCTATTTTTGAGTAAAAACTATAAAAAAAACAAAAAATTTTACCCTTTAGACGAAAAATAAATCACCCTGTATACAATGTTTTTTTTTTTTTTTTTAAGGCGAGGGGAGGGAAAGAACCCACCACCACCCCGCTGCATGGCATCGCCTGAAGGGCATACTTCCTGCAGCGACATCTCCCAACATTTCTCCCGTCGCCTTTCCGTTTTGTGGCCTACTGACTCTTTTACTATTTATTTTAACCACAAATACAGATACGACAAACAAGACTACCTACTTACTAATAACATACTACTATGCCACTTATTCTACTACCTCCTAATATTCTACTTATTCTACTACCACCACCGCTACGTGCTCAGAACCACAGTTCTTTCTGGGACACCGCCACCTAGACTTTTCTTCTGGGACCACGGTATAACCACTGGTCCCTCGCCTGACTCCGGTCGTCCTGAAGTCTGGTCCGGATTTCCAGAACCCTAAACATTTCTCTTTCTGTATACAATGCTATAAAATCTCTACTGTGCATTTTTATCAAAACAAGACAATATAATTGCCTATTGATTTTAATACACCTGTAATTTCTCATTAAATTGTCCCCATATTATCAGAAATGACTATAATACCAAATAAACCTTTCTTCTAATGCTTTCTCTATTATGTCTTCTATTCCAGCGTTCCGCAACTCATTTAAGGTCACGGCTGTTTCACAGTTTCAGTGTGCCAATGGTTAAAACAAAATTGGTAATTTTAAATTAATTTTTCCCTCAAGTATAGGTTTCACACCCTTTAAAAATAGTTTTTCAAAGATCTTTGATTCTGGCCTCAATTGGTGGTGTGCTTGGTTTCGGTAACATTCATAACTTCTGCTACTCATTTCATATTTTAATCTGCAGACGAGTGAATGATATCTGCTAGATGTTTTACAAAACTAGCAGCATTCTGTTTGTTGCTTTTCCATGTACCATTTCTTCTTCCAATAGGTGGGACATGGCTGACTGGCCTTTTATATTTCTTCACTGCTTTTAGCAAAAAGTACTATGTTTCTTCATCTGGAGTAAATTTTAAAGGATTGTAATAAGTCTTTTAGTTCCTGTATTATGGGCTTGAGTTATTTGGATTTTTCAAAATGGTTATAACAGCTGGGTCTTATAAATGCCCCCTTCTTCTAGTTTAACTTTCATTTTTGACCTCTTCTGTAATCTCCATAGGATAATTATTTCTGAGAACCCTGTTGGATTTCTTTGGTGTTGTTCCAGAATGCTTGCTGGATGGATGTTGATGAATTTCGCAAAAAGTTATGTTTGGAAAGAAATACTACTAACAACTTATTAATATTAATTTTTTAAGTATAGTTGTAAAGGGTGTTGTTGTCATGGTAGCTTCTGAATTCTTGATTTTTATGTTTGAAGATATGTCTCTTTAACCCTACAACACCAGACATTCGTAAATTTTACGACATGAATGTCTGGTATCGACGCGATATCAAAATAGTCTGGTATTCAAGGGTTAAATTAAGATTGCGGTATAATAATTTTCTAGAGACTACCACCTACCACACATGTTACTGCTTTCCTGTGACCAACAAAATCTTTATCCTGTTTCCAACCATCTCTCTCAATAATTTGTGCAGTGGGACCTCCACCATTCATGGCATGTGCGGAGACTAAATACTGACCGTCTGGGGACCAGGACAACCGTAGTACGTGAGTTGTGGATGGGCAATCAGAAAACGGCTCAGTAACCAACTCTTGCTGCATCCAGTCGGCAGTTCTCCACACACGCAAAGTTTTATCATCAGACTGACTAGCAATATATTTACCAACTGGATCCCATGTAACACCCTTTAACAAAATAGATATAAAAACAAATCGTGAAATAAAAAATAGAGGTGGCCGAAGATGGCTTACTTTAACCATAGCTGTGTGACCTTTTAAAACGGCAACTTTTTCTGGAAACTTATGAGCGTTCCAAATGATTACTGTGTTGTCTACACTTGCAGAAGCAAGACATCCATCGTGCGGGGCCCATGCCAAGTCTAATACATCTCCAGTATGAGAATTCAATGTGTACACACATTTCCAGGTTTCTATGTTAACTTTGCCACCACCTCCAAAAATTGTGGAGCTACCTTCACCAGTTAATTTCCATATCATAACCAACTTATCATCACTGCCAGATGCTAGCAAATGCCCTTGGCAACTCCATCGCACTACATTGACACAAGCTAAAATCAAAAACTTTAAGTAACTCAACCATGTTACGTTACTCTAATATCATACCTAAGTGGTTATCCATCTGACATAATTGTTTTGGTGTCTTTGAATCATTTTCATCTCTCTCCGACAAAACAGGAGCTATATTCCAAATAACAATGCGGCCCCCTTGTCCTCCTTGACCGCCAGTGGCAAATCTACCACCTTTGGGGTGTATGTCCACAGAAAATATAGGTTTGTTATCTAAAACATGAGAAATAATTCAATTACACAGATTTTGGAGGTTAAAATGCCGTATATGCGTACCTTCATGTTTTACCCAAGTGGGCTTCAAAACAATCATGTTCCCGGTTTGTTCTATTTTTGATCATATAGAAATATACAATGAGCAATAATAACCGCAAATTTTATTCCGGCTTATTTTTATTCCGTACACCTAATTGTTTTGCACATTTTGTATCTGTAATCTGTAGCGCTACAGCGCTTGCGCCGTAGATAAAACAGCAAGCATGGGAGCCGATGGGAGCTTGCGATTTTCGCGAGGGAAGATAGCCAGAAAATAACAGAGAGAAGGTTACTGCTTTGCCCACTTCACATACGGCTAAGATTTTTTTTAATTAAAAGTAAATTGGTACCTATAATTTTCAATACTTGGGAAGACTCAAGAGATAAAAAATAATCGCTTGCGTATGAATTCAAGTTTTTACAAACTACCACCAAACTACATATTTCTTTGTTCAATTTATGTACCCGACAATTATTACTTGACAGTCCGATGTCAAGTACAAATTAGAAATTATTTCTATGTCGAAAAAGTACTTTTTTATGAAAACTACTATAGGTGTTTTCTGTTTTTCTCCACCGTTTTCCCATATTTCCGGCAACAAATATCCATGTGAACATCTGGCGGAGTTCCCGCTATTCGGTATAGATGGCGCGACCAGTGCTGCCAGTATGCAAAGCGCTCATGTCCTAATTTGTACTGCTTTTGCCAGTATCTTAGCAATTATAACACATTTGATTATCCCTATTTGTGGGATTTTATAGAGATGTGGGATGACGGGATTTGTTGAAAATTTAAATGAAACAGTCAGTGCAAGATTTACGTATAAGCTACACAAGCTGTAGCTTAGGGCCCCAACTTTCTTGGGGGCCCCAAAAAAATTGTTCGAGTGAGCATATATATTTAAATATACTGCACTCTGCAGTTATATTTAAATATACTGCAGCATTAATTGTCCCAATGCGGCACGTCCGGGACGTCTCATACTCTTCACCCAATTTTTTAGCGCGTTTTTTCGAAAAACAAAGCGCTATTGTGCCTAGGGTTTGCATTACCGATAACCGGTTAAGCGATATTACCGATAATTATGACTAAACAGGGCCGGATTTAGACTTGATAAGGCCCTAATCTATTTGAGATATGGAGCCCTTTCGTCGACATATTCTATGTCATTGCCAAAGATGATTTTTGGACACCTAGAGGGTTAAACTGAAATACAATATTAAAGAAGTACATATATAGATAGCGAAATAATAAATAGGGTCGACCTACCTGTAAATTTTAAATATTGTATCTAATGTTTTATCACTTATTTATTAATGTCTTATCACATTATTTAGGACAATATGTCAATTTTAGTACGTTTTACTATAATGCGGGTACACAGAGATGTTGTTCAGCATGTAAAGCGAGATGGGGGATACTCTATTCAGCATGTAAAGCGAGATGGGGGATACTCTATTCTATTTCTTTCTATATTAACAACGTGTTCTGCGCGCATGCGTGAGCTCCACGCGCAAGCGTAAATTAGGCCGCAACAGTGTTGTTTAAAATTTGCGGTCAAATTCAGTCAGCGCATCTGCGCATAGCGAACAAAAACATTCTCGCCATCTCCTTTCATACGCGGAAAAATGTAACATTGCATTGGTCGGATAGGGCAAGACGCAGGGACTGGTTTTACCAACGTCTATTTTCAAAAAATTGTTATCATGCAAAGTCTACTGTTATTTTATTACCGGTAATATCGGGGTTATCGGTAATGCAAACGGAAAAAAAGGAAGTGTGCTAAAATCTTAGGACAGACGTGGCGTGTGCACCCAGTCGAGGTCGGTCCGCTAGCGCGCGCCGGCATCGGCATCTTCCGCTAGTGATGTGCCGGTCCGGAACGATTTGATCCAAAGGAACGAATCCACCACCGGAATCAAAAGTTCCTCTGCCAGTTTAAGCCGCTTAAGCGCTTGAACTCAGCAACCAATGGCCTTCGCGTTCATGTTGTTGCTGCCCAATAGCTGCCGTCCGCTGAGTTCAAGCGGTTAGCGCCTAAAGTGGCAGAACGCACGCATTGTTTACGTTTGGGCGAGAGATTAGAAAATAACGTAAAGTTAGGTTGCAAACGTACGATTCGTTTATTGTAATCATTAACAACACCTAAGTTTTAAAATAGTAAAAAAAACATTGATACTATTCAGTAATATGGTAATACTGCTAGAAAACTAGGACTATTTTCGTATGAAATTAGTATCGACTACAAACTTAAGGGTGCGGAAACCGGGCGACTTTTAGCATAGGCCGCGTGATGGCGCCACCCACCCTACATCTCCCCTACATGCATATTTTTCTGTTTTATTATACTTATTTCAACGTCGTTGAACGGCAGCGGCCAGCGCGCCACTTCGGATGACGTGTTTGTCACGTGCTCGCTGCTGGCTGCTTTATACCGAGGCTGTGCATCGCGCTAGTGTGTATTATTTCGATACCTATTTGACCTAATCCTCGATTATTTATTTATTATTTATTTATTATTTATTTATTATTTATTTATTATTTATTTATTATTTATTTATTATTTATTTATTATTTATTTATTATTTATTTATTATTTATTTATTATTTATTTATTATTTATTTATTATTTATTTATTATTTATTTATTATTTATTTATTATTTATTTATTATTTATTTATTATTTATTTATTATTTATTTATTATTTATTTATTATTTATTTATTATTTATTTATTATTTATTTATTATTTATTTATTATTTATTTATTATTTATTTATTATTTATTTATTATTTATTTATTATTTATTTATTATTTATTTATTATTTATTTATTATTTATTTATTATTTATTTATTATTTATTTATTATTTATTTATTATTTATTTATTATTTATTTATTATTTATTTATTATTTATTTATTATTTATTTATTATTTATTTATTATTTATTTATTATTTATTTATTATTTATTTATTATTTATTTATTATTTATTTATTATTTATTTATTATTTATTTATTATTTATTTATTATTTATTTATTATTTATTTATTATTTATTTATTATTTATTTATTATTTATTTATTATTTATTTATTATTTATTTATTATTTATTTATTATTTATTTATTATTTATTTATTATTTATTTATTATTTATTTATTATTTATTTATTATTTATTTATTATTTATTTATTATTTATTTATTATTTATTTATTATTTATTTATTATTTATTTATTATTTATTTATTATTTATGTATTATTTATTTATTATTTATTTATTATTTATTTATTATTTATTTATTATTTATTTATTATTTATTTATTATTTATTTATTATTTATTTATTATTTATTTATTATTTATTTATTATTTATTTATTATTTATTTATTATTTATTTATTATTTATTTATTATTTATTTATTATTTATTTATTATTTATTTATTATTTATTTATTATTTATTTATTATTTATTTATTATTTATTTATTATTTATTTATTATTTATTTATTATTTATTTATTATTTATTTATTATTTATTTATTATTTATTTATTATTTATTTATTATTTATTTATTATTTATTTATTATTTATTTATTATTTATTTATTATTTATTTATTATTTATTTATTATTTATTTATTATTTATTTATTATTTATTTATTATTTATTTATTATTTATTTATTATTTATTTATTATTTATTTATTATTTATTTATTATTTATTTATTATTTATTTATTATTTATTTATTATTTATTTATTATTTATTTATTATTTATTTATTATTTATTTATTATTTATTTATTATTTATTTATTATTTATTTATTATTTATTTATTATTTATTTATTATTTATTTATTATTTATTTATTATTTATTTATTATTTATTTATTATTTATTTATTATTTATTTATTATTTATTTATTATTTATTTATTATTTATTTATTATTTATTTATTATTTATTTATTATTTATTTATTATTTATTTATTATTTATTTATTATTTATTTATTATTTATTTATTATTTATTTATTATTTATTTATTATTTATTTATTATTTATTTATTATTTATTTATTATTTATTTATTATTTATTTATTATTTATTTATTATTTATTTATTATTTATTTATTATTTATTTATTATTTATTTATTATTTATTTATTATTTATTTATTATTTATTTATTATTTATTTATTATTTATTTATTATTTATTTATTATTTATTTATTATTTATTTATTATTTATTTATTATTTATTTATTATTTATTTATTATTTATTTATTATTTATTTATTATTTATTTATTATTTATTTATTATTTATTTATTATTTATTTATTATTTATTTATTATTTATTTATTATTTATTTATTATTTATTTATTATTTATTTATTATTTATTTATTATTTATTTATTATTTATTTATTATTTATTTATTATTTATTTATTATTTATTTATTATTTATTTATTATTTATTTATTATTTATTTATTATTTATTTATTATTTATTTATTATTTATTTATTATTTATTTATTATTTATTTATTATTTATTTATTATTTATTTATTATTTATTTATTATTTATTTATTATTTATTTATTATTTATTTATTATTTATTTATTATTTATTTATTATTTATTTATTATTTATTTATTATTTATTTATTATTTATTTATTATTTATTTATTATTTATTTATTATTTATTTATTATTTATTTATTATTTATTTATTATTTATTTATTATTTATTTATTATTTATTTATTATTTATTTATTATTTATTTATTATTTATTTATTATTTATTTATTATTTATTTATTATTTATTTATTATTTATTTATTATTTATTTATTATTTATTTATTATTTATTTATTATTTATTTATTATTTATTTATTATTTATTTATTATTTATTTATTATTTATTTATTATTTATTTATTATTTATTTATTATTTATTTATTATTTATTTATTATTTATTTATTATTTATTTATTATTTATTTATTATTTATTTATTATTTATTTATTATTTATTTATTATTTATTTATTATTTATTTATTATTTATTGATTATTTATTCATTATTTATTCATTATTTATTTATTATTTATTTATTATTTATTTATTATTTATTCATTATTTATTCATTATTTATTTATTATTTATTTATTATTTATTTATTATTTATTTATTATTTATTTATTATTTATTTATTATTTATTTATTATTTATTTATTATTTATTTATTATTTATTTATTATTTATTTATTAGTTCATAATCAAATTTTATTGTAAATAAATTGTTTTCACTTTCTACTTTTTTCTTGTTTACTACATTAGCGCGGTCACAAAACTTCAAAACAAATATCTCTAAAACAGATGCCGATCGAAAAATTAAGTTCTTTTGCATTTTTGATTTAGTACTTGATGCTGATAGGCGGTAGCATTTAATTTTTTGCCTCGAGTTAAGTATCAGCCTTCTTTTCCAATTTTGATTTAGTATATGATGCTGATAGCATTTCATTTTTCACCTCGAGTTATGTATCAGTCTGTATAATACACATTACGTAGGTACACATCTGTACTAAATACTGACACATTTTTATTTTAGGTCTTGTTGGGAATAAATTACATTTATATAAACTTCATGTTGAGAATATTGGTAATGAAAAGCTACACTCAATACATGGAATTTGCAGCCTTGCCTGAATTTACATAACACGAGCGATTTTGTAAATCGCTTTCGACAAAAAAAAACCCACCACCCTATCAAGTCTTGGTTTCATTGTGCTATACACAAATAATACGGATGGCCTTGCGACCATCCGTTCGCATATAACCATTTTTTGCTTTGATATGCTAAACAGAGCTAGCAGGACTATTCCTACAGCGCAGAGAGAGATACATTACACCTAAATATCAAACAGCGGTGGCGCCTTCTATTCGAAAAGCGGTGAACTACCGGAATTCCCACTCTTCGTTCAAACAACGCAATCCGCACAAAAATCATAGCATTTTCTGCTTCCTGATAATTTCTAAACGAAGGTGATTTTATGGAGATTTTATTGCATACATAGGTAGGTGATTTTTGTGTGCATGGCTAAAAATCAATGATTTATAAATCTAAAAATAAAATCGTAAGTTACTGCCCATTGTTCAATAATGACTGATTTTCAAAAAGTATTTCCTTTTCAATTATTGTTATGAGAAGTTTTCCCCAATAGCTACATTCAATTCAAACCGTTTGAGCATAGAAAATCTCAAATTTAAAAGCAACTTTTGAAGAACAACTGGAAGTACGGAAACGCCATTTAGGGTACGTTCTAAAGCATCGTTTCGCCGGACCCTTAAAACGTCATTTCTAACAAATACACCCCTGTGACGTAAAATACAAACAGAGCAAACATTTTACTGATTCATTTATTTACCTACTGTACCGGCGTTTGCTGTTGATATTTATCAGTAGTAATTTCAGTAATTTTTAAATTTTTTTCTCTATTAGTTCATAATAGAAATGGAACGTTTAAAGTATATAATTTCTTTTACAATAAACACGGGGATTTACCTTTGTTGCTCCGCCACTGTCGAGTATGCACTGACTTTTTGTAGTTCGAGTGAGCAGTCAGACAATACAATATTTCCTACCTTTTATTTAGTATTTGCAGTGTGTTCCTCTGATAATTTGATTGTTGACATTATTTTGTGTCCTTAAGTGT
Source organism: Aphodius sticticus (assembly GCA_963966075.1). Taxonomy (NCBI): domain Eukaryota; kingdom Metazoa; phylum Arthropoda; class Insecta; order Coleoptera; family Scarabaeidae; genus Aphodius; species Aphodius sticticus. The sequence goes on from OZ014506.1 coordinate 67,116,215, forward strand.
ACTTTACACAAGTACGCACATAACCTAACTAACGCAAGAATATTTACTACCGCATTTAATTTTGTTATTTTGATAAAAAAAACCTTGTTTGATAGTTGTGCATAATTATTATAATTGAAAAAATATAGATAGGTATCTGAGACTTATTTTCTATATTTTCAAGTCAAAATAACAGTATATAAACATTGCATGATAAAATTTTTATGTAAATAAACATTGGTAAAACGCATTGACCTATTGTCCTAAATAGGTTTAAGTGATAAAACATTGGATACAATTAAGTACGTAGGCTTTCACGGCCAGAATCATTTAGAAAATAAACTGCTTCCGGGTTATGCCGTGTGTCAAGATTTGTTAATGCTGACGTTTCGCGAGCCATGTTGCTCGCTTCTTCAAAGCTAATTGAATACTGAAGACCTACCAAGAAAGTCTCCCTTATATACCTGAATTTACACCTCACTGCGCACATCTGGCGCTACCGCTCCATGTGTTTTTCCACCTGACCGCGTTAGGATCGATTTCCAGACCCTACTAATGTCAGTACCGTCCTCGCGATTGATGTTGTCAGGATGTTTGTAAATTTCGATGGCTTCTCTAATGAGCCTTCGATGATAATTACCCACCCTTGCCAACATCTTCGCGTCATCGAAATCCATTGTGTGTCCCGACTCGTGGCAGTGTTGAGCAACAGCGGACTGTTGGATCTTGCCTAGCCGGGTGTCCCTACTGTGCTCCTTGAATCGACATTCGATGCTTCGTCCTGTCTGTCCTACATAGCATGTTCCGCACTCACATGTTATCTTGTATACCCCTTCGTTCTTCAGGAGTGGTGTGATATCCTTTGGGTTAGGCAAAAGATCCTTTACCTTAGCTGGTGCTCTGTACCTTACCGTGATACCCGATTTCTTCAGTACTCTACCGATTCTCTCTGATACCCCACTTACGTATGGTAAGCAAGCGAACCCCTTTGACTCTTGCGGTTCCTCTGAGACTTGCGGTTTTCTTTGTGTGACACCCCGTATGTCAGACTTGGTGTATCCATTCTAGCGTAGGGCCCACTCCAAGTGTTTCCGTTCGTCGTGCAAGGTGCTAGAGTCGCATACCTTCTCGGCTCTGTTGAACAAAGTGTTAATAACACTTCTCTTCTGTTGGGGGTGGTGGTGTGATCTGTCATTGACCCTCAGTCGAAGGCCTCCGGACAACACTTGTCCCCCTAGGTCTACCAACCGATGTTCCGGATCTTGTAGAGTATTGTCTCTCCACCACATACTTCAAGTGGGCGGGAGCGATGTATGAGCAGGTAGAGGGTGCAGCCAGCGCCGCAGTAAGGAAATCTTGCGCCTGGGGCCAAATATCTAACTTGCGCCCCTTTGAGCAAATAGGTGGTGATTTTTTCTTTCAGGAAATACCGGCATGGCGTCAGGGACGCCGTTACAAAATGTTCCAGGGAGTGGGGGGGTGCAAGATATTTTTTTAATTTTGAAGGGTGCCATAGTAGTAATGACTATGCTATTAACTATTCTGTAGCATTTGCGTCTTGTGTCAGAGAGCCCATATTATTATTTATTGGTTACTATTCTAAAAAGAGTCATAACAAGCATGAAAATAAAAAGGTATATAAATATGTAAAAAAAAACAGCCCATATTGTTCGTTAAATTCAAATCGCATTCACCCTGAAAAATCGCTTTTATGCTACATTTTTACACATGTCTTTGCCACGGTCGTGATCCCCCGGTCAGATGCTGGACAAAACGTATCTATTATATATTTTGATATTGAGTGAATTTCAAGTAATTTTGCCGCATTTCTATTGTTTGTGTAATTAATCATTTTTGTTAATAATTGTTTGTAATTATATTTTATTTAAGACTCATTGACCTCTTTTCCTAGAATTTAATTTAATTTTCAACCAATATTGTAGCCTTTGGATTACTTATTAATATGCTAGGAGTAATTGTTGTTAATTTTCTATAAGAATTTCTAGCACGTATTCATCGAGTAAGACCCAATGTATAATAAACCATTTCTCAGCGTTCAATAAACACGAATATAGACTTTTCAATGTTGTCCATTTTCTCTGAATTATTGGTTTTAAACATTATCTCTCAATAACAGGAGTGAATGCTAACTAATGTTGTCGCCCTTCTACTATGCTCGATGTACACGACCCAACAATTCTTATAGCATTAATGAACGATGCGAGTACATAATTCACTCAGTTGTCGAGAGATTGTTGCCGAAAATACAGGCACAACATGGACCAAATTGATTATTCTATAATCGTATTAATGGAACATCCGATAAAATGTCTTAATAACAAATTTATAAACAATAAAAAGGCTACAATATTACTTTAAAATTTACCGCATTAGCGTGAAACAATGGCCAAATATAGAAAAAAATCTGATGTGGCTAGGCACATGACTACCATACTATACAGCAGTGTCAAAAGCTGATGTGCTGACAATACTGTAGAATCATAATATATGTCAAATCCTGGCTAACTAGTTTAAATGCAGTACGTGCGATCTCGATGAAATAGAAATTGCTCATGCAGTTAAACTATTAATTTTACCAACAAATGTTATAGACATAAATTATTCCAAATTTCGTCTACTTTAATTTATTGTTTACTATTTTGACGAAATTACAGAAATGGCGGCTCATTTGCAAAATCATTGAAAAATATAAAAAACTAAATATGAAGTTTCGTCCCGATGCCTTTAGTAGTTTGTCCAGAATCGTCCACACAAAAAAACGGGTACACACATCCATACACACATACACACACACACACAAACATTTTTCAGGGAAGCCAAAAGGACATATTTGCGCTAAAATCTCAAAACTTTTTTCGACACGATTACAATACTTTGTCATACTACGTATGATAAAGTAAAAAGCGTTCACATTTTAATTTCTGTGATAAAGATCAACGACGAAATACAAAATTGTTATTATGTATTATTATTTACTATTATACTAACATAGCATAACAGAGCATAGAGAGAGTAGTGTCATGTATTATAAGATAAAACCAAATAACATTTGTCTGAATTGTTTAATTATTCAACGTCTTTGAAATGAATGTATGAGAACCCAAGTTTTTTAGTATTAAATAAATTAAGTTTCACATACAAATTATTTGGTTTTAAAATAGCTATTCTATGATAACCTATATTTCTAATGCAGTTTCTGAAGTTGGTCCCATATTCCAGCTCCCTGCATTTTCCAGTTTGTGTTTCTGGACGCTATCAAAAGTTGTTATAACTATACTAGAAGTAAATGGAACCTAATAAGTACGATTAAATGAAAGCTCAGACAATAGTGATGGTCATTTTGGACGTAACCTGGGAGTAAGCGCCACCCCTGTCCGTATGTAATGGCGCCCCTACGCTGAAGCGCCTGGGGCCGTTGCCCCCTTCGCCCCCCCCTCACTGCGGCGCTGGGTGCAGCCATGGGATCACCTTTGTCACCGGTAATCGCCAATTTCTTCATGGAATTGTTTGAAGAAAAAGCCTTTACATCAAGTCCCTTCAAACCCAAGCACTGGGTGAGATATGTCGACGATACCTTTGTGGTTTGGCCACACGGTAGAGATAGACTTACTGAGTTCCTTAACCACCTGAACAATGTTAGTCCTTCCATCAAATTCACGATGGAAATAGAAGAGGACAATCAGCTGCCTTTCTTGGATATGCTGGTATACAGAACGTCAACGGGTAGACTTGGACATACAGTCTACCGTAAGAAGACACATACCGATCGGTACTTGAACGCCAGATCACACCACCACCCCCAACAGAAGAGAAGTGTTATTAACACTTTGTTCAACAGAGCCGAGAAGGTATGCGACTCTAGCACCTTGCACGACGAACGGAAACACTTGGATTGGGCCCTACGCCAGAATTGATACACCAAGTCTGACGTACGCGGTCTCACACAAAGAAAACCGCAAGTCTCAGAGGAACCGCAAGAGTCAAAGGGGTTCGCTTGCTTACCATACGTAAGTGGGGTATCAGAGAGAATCGGTAGAGTATTGAAGAAATCGGGTATCACGGTAAGGTACAGAGCACCAGCTAAGGTAAAGGATCTTTTGCCTAACCCAAAGGATATTACACCACTCCTGAAGAACGAAGGGGTATACAAGATAACATGTGAGTGCGGAACATGCTATGTAGGACAGACAGGACGAAGCATCGAATGTCGATTCAAGGAGCACAGTAGGGACACCCGGCTAGGCAAGATCCAACAGTCCGCTGTTGCTCAACACTGCCACGAGTCGGGACACACAATGGATTTCGATGACGCGAAGATGTTGGCAAGGGTGGGTAATTATCATCGAAGGCTCATTAGAGAAGCCATCGAAATTTACAAACATCCTGACAACATCAATCGCGAGGACGGTACTGACATTAGTAGGGTCTGGAAATCGATCCCAACGCGGTCAGGTGGAAAAACACATGGAGCGGTAGCGCGAGATGTGCGCAGTGAGGTGTAAATTCAGGTATATAAGGGAGACTTTCTTGGTAGGTCTTCAGTATTCAATTAGCTTTGAAGAAGCGAGCAACATGGCTCGCGAAACGTCAGCATTAACAAATCTTGACACACGGCATAACCCGGAAGCAGTTTATTTTCTAAATTGGATACAATATTTAAAATTTATAGATAGGCCGACCCTATTTTTTTTCCTATCTATACAGGGTGTCTCACGGAACTGGTACATTATAAGTTTCTCATGTTCTACTATTTCTGGAAACTTGAAATTTTGGCATTAGAATTTACTCGATCTGAGCTCTTCAGCTAAAATATTTCCAAGATAACTGTCACGTCCGGTTTAAGGTTTCCCTATACCTAAATATCACAATTTTTGAGTTATTTTGATTTTACTGATTTTTTGGTGATATTCGCGGTTACGTTTAAAATTAAATATCTCGGTTATTATTGAAACTGGAAGTTTCATGATTGGTGGTCCAATATTAGAAACATAGCCAAATAAGACAATGCTTCGTTCATCATGATATCTTATACAGGATGTTCAAAATTCACAACACAATAAATGAATTTTCAAATGAAAAAAACTCAAATGGAACAAACACCCTGTATACCGATACGCCATTCGATAGGAAATCTTATCCCCTATCAATCACTGTTAGGCTTCCCTATATCTATCTTTAATAGTTTTTGAGATATTGTCACTTTTCTAAATCCATTTTGAATACTCCCATTTAATAATGGGGCGAAATTAAAATTGAATTTTTGAACAATTTTTGCGAAACTCTTCCCATTAATATTTTACGCCACTGCTTTTATCAAATGGACGGTGCACCGGCACATTCTTCGCATGTGGTATCCATTCAACACTATCAGATGTTTGACGTTAGGTAGTTCGGAAATAGGGGACCCTGGCGGTGGCCACCAAGCTTACTAGATTTAACACCATTAGACTTTTATTTCTGGGTTCATGTGAAAAGTCAGGTCTATTCCATACCAGTTAATACTCGAGAAGAATTGACTAACAGAGTAGTAGCCGCCATTAATGGACTTCAGTGACAAGAAACCCGAAGAACGACGATCACAGAAGTACAGCGAAGAGTTTTAAAATGTTTGGAGCAGAACGGGCAGCATTTCGAAGAATTCGAACAACACAATTAAGTTTTAATTTAAGTTAGTTATCCCAAATATATTATTCTAGTTCTAACAAACTTTTTCAATATTTTTTTTGTTTTCCTGCTGTTCCAAAGTTGTTACAATAATTCTATAAATAAAGAATAAATCGTTTTCCCAGCCAGCACAATGGGACGTTTAACATCACAAGGACGTTGACTTTTGTTACATTATGAACGTTAAATATTTGATGTCTATGTAATATTGCATACAGGTTCAATGTAGACATGTTAGTTCATTTTAGTCCCATGAATGTTATAAAAGTAACGTTTCAATGTGAACATTCATGTAATGTTGCATGGATGTTCGATGCAACTATTTAACGTTAGTTTTTATCCCATTGGTAATGTTTCATGTACGTTACTAGTTTAACATGTATGGGATGTTCATTTTGGTCCCATTAATATTACAAAGTTAACGTTTCAGTATGAACTTTTATGTAACGTCGCATGGATGTTTGATGCAACTATTTAATGTTAGTTTTTATCCCTTTGGTAATGTTTCATGTACGTTACTAGTTTAACATGTATAGGATGTTCATTTTGGTCCCATTAATATTACAAAGTTAACGTTTCAGTATGAACATTTATGTAACGTTGCATGGATGTTTGATGCAACTATTTAACGTTAGTTTTTACCCCTTTGATAGTTTCATGCACGTTACAACTTTAATATGAATGAGATGTTCATTTTGGTCCCATTAATGTTATAAAGTTAACGTTTCAGTGTAAACATCCATGTAATGTTGAATGGATGTTTGATGAAACTATTCAACGTTAGTTTTTATCCCTTTGGTAATGTTGCATAAGGGTTGCAAATGAAACATGTATAAAATGTTCATTTCGGTCCCACCAATGTTGTAAAAGTAACGATTTATTGTAAACACCTATGTAATATTGCATAGATGTTCGATCTTACTATTTCACGTTAGTTTTTATCCCTTTAGTAATGTTGCATATACGTTGCAAATGAAACATGTATAAAATGTTCATTTTGGTACCACTAATGTTGTAAAAGTAATGCTTTAGTGTAAACATCTATGTAATATTGCATGGATGTTCGATGTAACTATTTAACGTTAGTTTTTATTCCTTTGGTAATGTTCCATATACGTTGCAAATGAAATATGTATGAAATGTTCTATTTAGGGTCGATCTTACAAGTGTACGTATAAGTAGTGGAATAGTTATTCCCAGTATAAATAGTGCTATTCCGCCTCCCATTGGCTAAAATATTGTGTTGTCCTAGTAATAACAACTTATACCGGTATTTATACCAATATTTAGTTATACCATGGTATAACGTGCTTTGTAAGATCGGCCCTTAGTCTCATTCATGTTTTAAAATTAAAGTTGCATTGTGAACATCCATGTGATGTTGCATGAATGTTAGTATAATTACTCTATCAAAGCATAGATGGCGCTATAACGGTCTCGTCACAGTAAGTCACAATTCGACCTATATAGGTACCCGCGGAAAATAATTGTTTGGTAGGTATCGCTTCTCGGCCTATGGCTGAGATAAAACGATAGTATCTCTTACTAAACGGCCTAATTTCGGATACGCCCCGCATGCGGGGGGGGGGGGAAATTGACGGAAGGTAAAACCGTCAGAATGTAGCATTACATGAATGTTTATTGCATATATATTTATGCAGTATTATTTAGATCTCATAACCGTCCAAATGTAATATATATTGTGGCAGAATTCTATCTATCGTCCTTAACTAACCTCTCATAACTGTCCAAATGTAATATCACATGAACGTTTACTACATTCATCTGCGCGACGTTGATGGAACACATTCCAAAAGCGTCTAAAGTTGAACATCGCACAGATGTCCTTTGTTAACATCTATGCGATTAGCAGTTTAAAGTTGAATGTGCGCGACATAGGCGGTCTATGCGACATCTCGGCGACTGTTTCGGGATCTATTTCAAGATGTTGAATTTGTGACTTCAACATCTCAGGAACATCGCTGAGATGTTTTTGTGCTGGCTGGGTTGTATTTAGTTTGCATTTTTTTATACTGACAATATCTAAAAAACTATTAAAGATAGATATAGGAACCTTAATTTTGATTGATGGAGAATAAGATTTCCCATCGTATGGCGTATCGGTGTACAGGATGTTCCATTTGAAAAGAAACCGCCAGGGTCCCCTATTTCCGAGCCACCTAACGTCAAACATCTGATAGTATTGAATGGATACCACATGCGAAGAATGTGCCGGTGCACCGTTCATTTGATAAAAGCAGTCGCGTAAAATATTGAGGAGAAGAGTTTCGCAAAAATTGTTCAACAATTCACGCAAAATTTCTAAATATCTATCACTATTTAAATTTTCGTTGTAAATATCGTATGTAATTTCGTCCCCCATTATTAAAAGGTAGTATTCAAAATAGATTAAAAAAAAAGTGACAATATCTCAAAACCTATTAAGGATAGCTATTGGGAAGCCTAATATTGATTGACAGGGAATAAGATTTCCTATCGAATTGCGTATCGGTATACAGGTTGTTCCATTTGAAAAAAATGACTTTATTACATTTGAAAATTCAATTATTGTGTTGTAAATTTTGAACACCCTGTATAAGATATCATGATGAACTAAACATCGTCTTATTTGGTTATGTTTCTAGTTTTGGACCACCAATCATGAAACTTCTAGTTTCAATAATACCCGAGATATTCAATTTTAAACGTAACCGCGAATATCACAAAAAAATTTGTAAAATAAAAAAACTCAAAAATGGTGATATTTAGGTATAGGAAAACATTACCAAAAATGATATATTTTGATACGTAGAAACCAAAAATAAAATAAAAATTATATCATTCCATTTAAAATAACAAAGTTGATACCGACTTCCGGTGACCGGACGTGACAGTTAACTTGAGAATATTTTCGCTGAAGAGCTCAGATCGAGTAAATTTTAGTTCCAAAATTTCAAGTTTTCAGAAATAGTAGAACATGAGAAACTTCTAATGTACCAGTTCCGTGAGACACCCTGTATACTTCTTAATTGTATTTCAGTTTAACCATCTAGGTATCCGAAAATCATATTTGGCACTGACAATGAATGGCCCTGAATGGGTGCCGACCTTGAGGCCCTAGTTAATGCTTCATTCAACTGCACATGGTCTTCAGATCAATTCTAGCAAAACTAAGGTAATTCTTTTTGGAAATAAGAGCAAATTGCAATCGGTCAAGGCACAACTTCGCATCATAATTGATGGAAGGCCCTTGGATTATGTTGACTCTGTGCGGAATTTGGGTTTGTGGATTGATAGCGATCTCAGTTTTGACCTTCATGTCGTTAAGCTATTGATCAGATCCTATGGAATCTTGAGGTCTCTTTATTCGTATCGCCATGTCCTTTGCCACAATAGTAAACTATTGTTAACGGATTCACTGATACTATGCGCTTTTAATTATTGCGATTCGGTTTATGGTGCCTGTATAAACAAGCGAAATCAGCGTAGAATTCAGTTAGTCCAAAATACGTGTTGCGTTTTTCTTAGAGTTTCATATAAATTAGGGGACTGCGGATGGCTGAATACGGTTGGAAGTGTGATTCTGCACACGGGATCATTGTTTTATAGAGTTATTACGGAGAGGCAGCCGGCATATTTGTGCAACAAAATTACAATGTTAATGTTCGTCGAAAAGATCAGCAAACGATACCACAGCATAGATCGGCTGCTTATACCAAGTAGTTCACCTATCGAGTTGCATCATTTTGGAATAAAGTGCCGGAGTCACTCAGGTCTCTAAGTAGCAGCAGCTTCAAATTAAAGTATAAGCGTCACACAGCAGCCGATCTATGCAAAGATGGCCGCAGGTGTGGATGACTCTCATGAACCTGTGGTGAATCAACAGGAAAATAGTGATAAGTTTAAATGCTGTGCACTCAAGGACGCTACTGTGTATGTGTGTATAAATTGCCTTGGGATCTACCATAAAAGTTGTGCCAAAAGGTATCCAAATTATCGATTGTGAATGAAAACAAAATCACATGCTGCGAATTAACCAAAACCATGGATGTCAACAGCTATAAAAAAACCGCTCTGGAAAACCAGTATTTGAAACGACTGCTTAAAGAAGTCCAAGACAAGAATGGTGTATTGAAACAAAACAACGCTCTTCTTCAAGAGAAAATCAACTATATAGAAGAGGAACTAAATCGTAAGATGCAAGATAAAGGCGAATCATCCGTTCAAAAATTTAAAACATATGGCGCCGCCTTGAAACAAGCTCCAATCGCGAAACTACAGATGGCACCACCAGAAACGCAACCAAAACACCATCAAATGATGCCTGCATTACCGCCAGTGCAAAAAAACATGAACAACATAACCTCACAACAATCCCAAAAAATCAACACAAATAACTCTTTAGGAAACGGCCAAAGTAACCCAAACAGCGACAATAGGAAGCTAAACAGACCGCCAAAAAAGATCGGAACAGGAACGCACGAAAATCAACAAACCAACAAGGGATTTTCGGGAGCCGAAAGAAGGGTTTGGTTATACATTAATCGAGTGAGAAGAACAGCCACTGAAAAAGATATTATTAATTACATTACAGAAAAGCAATCATTCCAAGAGGTGAAACCCACAGTTAAGGAAATACCTAGCCACGAAAACGAACTAAAACGATTTGTTGTTACAGCACCACTTGAAAAGAAGGAGGAATTGTATAAACCAGAGTTCTGGCCTAAGGGAGTGGGTATCAAACGTTTTGATTTCGATAGGCACAGAGACTTTCTACGAGATTCCGGAAATTTTTTATGAAAACGCACCAACGGCATACAAACATAGTGCACCGGCAAGAAACACTAAACATATTCTATATAAACATACAATGCTTGACCAATAAAGTTGAGGCTCTGGAAGTGCTTGCACATGATAATAATATCCAGCTTCTGTGTATTGCCGAACACTGGTTACATCAGCATAATCAACACGTCTACAACATTGAGTCATATACACAGGCAAGTTGTTTCGCTAGATCTAAATATAAAAATGGAGGTGTATGTATATATGTTCGAAATGATTTGGTATATGCCAACCTAGAGATGATAACCACTTCTACAGAAAAAAATTGTGAGATATGCGGAATACACCTAGTCAAAGTAAACACCATAATAATAACTTCATACAGATCTCCCAATGGGGACCTCACAACCTTCCTGGAGACAATAGAAAGACTTCTTGCCACTATAATCAGTGATTATACTCTACAGACGCAAATCATCTTGGCGGGTGATTTCAACATCGATTCATCCAACCCAGGGGCAGAATGGAGGGATCTGAACATCACTATGAACAGCTTTGGCCTCAAATCCTCAATAACCGAGTACACAAGAGAAATAGGTAACTCCGCAACATCCATTGACGACATATTTACCAACATTACCCTCTACGAAAAGGAAATTGTAAAGTCTGGAATTTCTGACCACCATGGCATTATCTTCAAGTTTCCAACCTCTCACAAAACAACTAAATCCACTACAAAAAGGAGACTGTTATCTGAAGAAAGGTACACACACTTCGAACAGTTGCTAAGTGATGAGGACTGGCATATCTTTGACGATGACATGGGGGCAGACGCCAAGTACAAAAAGTTCCTAGATGTCTACCTTACACATATGGACCATGCATTGCCGATCAGAAACCACAAACGTCAACAATATCGACAGAAGGTGCTGGATTACGAGGTGGTGCAAGTCAGGGAAACTCTAAACCTCATCCAAGAGATGTATAACATATACAGAGATGACGAGCTGAAAGAAATCCTAAAATCTTACCGAAAGTTCTACTTACAATTTGCCCAAGATAGAAGGCGTAATTACTACTGCAATCGATTGCATGCATCCACTAATCGTCAATCAGAGATTTGGAAAATCATTAATACCGAGACCTCAAAACTTAAAACAACCACTAATCTACCACCTGGAGACGAATTAAACAAATTCTTTGCTTGCGCTGGAAACAATGATCAAGATACTAATTCCGATACTTTGAAACAGATAGCACCACTACAACAATCATTCTTCTTATCTCCAGTAACACCAAATGAGGTTCTGAGCACCCTAAGAAACCTTCGAGCAAAGAACGCAATGGACATCGACAACATAAACACCAAAATAATACACAGAGGAGCTCAATACATATCCACACCGTTAGCCGAGGTTATTAATTCCTGTTTCGAGGAAGGCACCGTCCCGGATCGCATGAAGATTGCCAAAATTTCTCCCATCCACAAGAAGGTGACCGGACTCAGTGCACAAACTATAGGCCAATTCCGATCCTACCAACTTTTTCGAAAGTACTTGAATCCTGCCTCCTCACAAGACTGGTGTCCTACCTAGAGAGAAACGGGATTCTCAGCAGTCAGCAGTATGGCTTCCGAAAAGGACGAAGTACCATCGGTGCGGCTAGATTTCTGCTCGACTTCGTGTGGGATTCCATGGAGCGAGGGGAGATTATAGAAGCGACCTTATGCGACCTTTCCAAGGCCTTCGGTACCATTAATCGAGGAATGCTGTTGGAAAAGATGGAAAGATATGGTGTTAGAGGACAACCGCTGCGACTGCTGGAGTCCTATTTTAAAAATCGCAAACAAGGGGTTTTCACTGGTGGTGGCGTGAGCTCCCTTCTACCAACCGAATCGGGGGTTGCCCAGGAATCCCTCGTGGGCCCTATTCTGTTCTGCTTGTTCATACACGATCTGCCTCAATCCATCAGTGGACAGTGTGTGTTATTTGCCGATGATACAACGCTCCTTGTTAGCAACACCAACTTGGAGCTGCTTGAGAGGGAGTCCACACGGGTGATGGCGGAGGCGTTGAGTTGGTTCAGGGGGAATGGCTTGAAAATCAATGCAGACAAAACCCAGAGGATACAGTTTACCACCAAGAGAAACACCAACGCAGACATCCCTGGAACCTCCGTAAAACTGCTGGGAATCAACCTGGACACCCGACTTACATGGAAGCAACATGTCGATGCCCTGACAGGAGGGCTGTCTTCGGCCATATATGCCATCACCAGAATCAGACAGATAGCTGGACAGGAGGCAGCCCTTATCACCTACTATGGAAATTTCCATAGCAGAATGAGCTACGGAACGAGGTTGTGGGGTGACTCGGGCCATGCCAGGAATATACTTTTACTTAAAAAAAAAGCAGTGCGGGCCATTGTTGGAGCAACTAGAACATCTCATTGTAAGGCACTTTTTCAGCAAATGATGATCATGACGCTGCCTGGAATATACATCTACCAGCAACTCGTAGCAGCCATGGAAGAGCTGCCAAACCTGCAAAGGAGATATGATGCAACCGGGCTAAACCTACGAACCAGCTCAAATATTCACGTTACGTTCCGCAGAACCAACACCACACTGGCACAAACCACTGCCTGCTGAACACCCTCCCGAGACACTGGACCCACAAACCGATGAACAAATTCAAGAGGGACTTGAGAAGGTTGCTCCTGAAGGAAGCCTTCTACAGTACGTCAGAGTTTATCGAACCCATACAAACGAATAATTGTACCTAACTTTTTTTTGTTGACATTTTACAGTACACTATATCGTATTCTATATATTGTATATTTTGTATATTGTAAATAAAGATTGATTTGATTTGATTTTTGAGCTTCAGCAGCCTACTTAAGTAATTCTGGATGTGTGTCTCTGCAAAATCTTTTGAAATGTATTTTGTTTATGTGCGTGTTTTGTTCTCAGTCGTTGGGTGAACCTCTAGTTTGTTTCGTCACGATTTTTGTATAATTAGAAGAATGTGCTAAGGGCTTGGGGGAACACCAGACGGTTTTATTTAAATCAGTCTGACCCGTTCCTATTGATCATAAAGTTATATAAGTTCTCTTATTGTGAACATGTAATTTGATTTATAATTAATAAATGCTATTACATATTATTATTATTATTATTACATAGTATATCTGGACTTATAAAGGCTTAGGGGGTTTATCAAGTCTAAATCCGGCCCTGCATACCGCACACTTGTATTTAGATTAATAACAACATAATGCAAATTTTGTAAGAGATGTACAGATGAGTTGGGACAGGAAAATAGATACATGATTTTATTACTTGTTTGCTTGTTATACACTTATATATCCATTGTTATGTCATATTGTAAATTAGAATCGTAGGTACATGTATATATTTTTCTGATGAAAATGTAACTTTCTGCATCTAAACTCTAGTAAACTAACTTGACTTCCGTTACATTTTTATAGATAAACGGATAATTAATTAATTGTTAACAAAGTTAATTTTTTTGTTTAAACTGATTGGCAAATAACCAAGTTATTTGTTAGCATCTAGCAACAATTACTCATTGACTGAATTTGTAATATTTATTGCTTATTACTGGTAATATCACAGACTTTAGTTTTCAAGGCAAACGTTTTGACATTTGAAACTAAACTATTTGGTGAGTGTCTTTTTGTGGTGTTATCTTAGTATAACAATAGGTGGAAGATTATTATTGGTATGCGAGTGAGGCCGGCTTGTCCTTCGCTAGTTGGTGCTGTATTGTAGACGAACGGTACCACTCTGTACCAGCCTACCAGCCTCACGAGTCGGTCACTTCCCCACTACAGGACCTTATTCAGTAAATATATTCACCTGTTAGGTCGTCATTCCAACTTCGTAGTTGCAACTCTATGAGTAAAATTAATTTGCAAAATGCTTTAAGCAATTTATTTACATCTAACAAATATCTTACTAACGAGATTAATTTCTATAAAATGGATAGTAATACATTTTTACATTTATGTTGAAATACGACCAAATACATCTCTGGCTCTGTTAAAAAAATCGCAACGTTCTGCACGATTAGAGCATAATATGGGTCATCATGAAGGTGTATTATCCTGAACTTTAATGAACCAAATTCTTATTTAACTATGCAGACAGGGGCGCCGTTACAAAAATGTTCATTTTTATACGCCCTACATTAACTGTGGTGAGGGTATATTGAGTTTGTTACAACATTTGTAACATGCTTAAGGAGACGTGGCACTTAATATATCAAACGTAGATGTTTTGACAATACATACTGTCAATGGAATCGATATATCTGTACAATCCTGGCTAATTAGTTAGCTAACTCGTATTTTAATGCAGACACAGTGAAGTCTAATCAAACTGGAAGGGACGCGCGCTTTACATTAGCTGGCGAGAATTCAGGCAGACTACCGTAGGTGGACAGAGACCGCTGATAGCAGAACGGTAGTGTTTTTTTTTTTAATTAAAGGCGATATCTCAAATAAAAATGTCTAATCGTGAAACCGCATACGGCAATGGCACCGTATGAGATTAAAAGAGATGGCTACCCCCACATCACTGCGGGTTGCATAATGCATACCAAATGGATTTGCCTCACTTATTCACCATGTCGCGTGCTTTTCAGCTATACGTATGTATTTACATTTCACTGTGCAGACACGATCGATCTCGATCAAATAGAATCTCATGCAGCTAAACTATTAATTTTATATTTAGTATGATAAAGTCATTTTCCTGGCCACATCAGATTTTTTTGCTTTGTTAGCCTGCGAGACACAGGGGTGCGCCGTTGACGTGCAGGCAACTCAACGGCGCACTATGTAAAAGCAAATGAATTTTAAAAATTTGAACAGCCTATATTTTTTGCTAATTTTTTGCCAAAACAGATGTTTTGTTTTTTTTTTATCCGAGATATAGGGGTGCGCCGCTGGCGTGCTGGCAACTCAACGGCGCATTATGTAAAAACAAATGTATTTGAAAAATGAGAACTGCCTATATTTCTTTTTTGCTAATTTTTTACCAAAAATTTGTTTTCAAGTTTGTGTTATATATCTGTGTATATCCTCAAAAGGGATATTCCAATTACTGCAAAGAACAAAATCAGGGAGTGCAATGGTAAATATGTGGTGTTCTGTAGACACTCTAGTATTTTCGTACACATAACACAGTGACAGTAATACTGTCATAAGATAAAATAACTAAATAAAAGAATAATATTGTAAACTGAATAAATAATAATTATTTCAGTATTGATACGATTTTCATGAGTGCTCATATTTGCTTTCTCAGGTTAATGTGTTTAAGTGTTCGGAATCTTGGTGGACATATGACATTTTCCATCATTTCTACAGATAACGCTCCCGTATTCGTCATGTTTATCGTAGTTGTGATAGAAATCAACCGGGGTTAAATTAGGCAATCTAGTTTGCCAGAGTGTTGGACCACATAAACAATTTAACGTTCTTTATCTATGATACATAATAAGTTCATTATTGCATACGTATCTCTGACTATATAATCCCCATCATAATATACGCCAATGATTACAATGACACTAGCGTTGTATAATGGTGACAGTTCGTTGAAATAATGACGCCTCGCCATCCTTGACAAATACATTTAAAATATTTTATATAAAATAAAATTTATGAGTCGTAGATAAAACGTCGTATTCGACTCGCACACAACGGATATAAATCGCTCGCATGTTTACAAGCTCTCCTACGGCTCGCGTATAAACTTCATGCTCACGATTTGTATCCCTAGTTACGTGCCCGTCAAATAATATACTATTATAAATATTAATTAAAGAATTTTGAGTGAAACATACAGCTGCATGAAAAGAAGAATTATTACATTTGTGAGATTGTTGAATTTTGTCGTGACAAACTTGATCTGAATAAAGATGTAAAAAATTATAAAATTCTAGACCCCTTGTGGAATACCTACATTGTTTTCTATTGGTCCAAATTTGTTGGTGGTATACGTGGGTCTATAGAGACAAAGTAAGTTGTATTTTTGTCAAATTTAACATTAAGTTATTACTTTATCATACGTAGTATGTAAACTATTGTAATCGTGCCAAAAAAAAATTTTTGAGATTTTAGCGGAAATATGTCTTTTTGGGTCCCCTGAACATTTTTGACCAAAGTACAAAAAAATTTCTGTGTGTGTGTGTCTATGTCTGTGTGTGTACCCGTTTTTTTTGTGGCGACGATTCTGGTGAATCTACTAAAGGTATCGGGACAAAGCTTCATATTTAGAAGTTTCATGACCAAACAGATCTGAAAAGCTTTCTGTTGAAGAGGGTCCAAAAGAACTGGAGGTTTAGTCTTAGCATTTTTGAAAGATTTTGCAAATAAGCCGCCATTTCTGGAATTTTGTTGAAATAGTTAAATAATAAATTAAAGTAGAGAAAATTCTGAATAATTTATGACTATGACATTTTTTAGTACAATTAATAGTTTAGCTGCGTGAGCAAATACTGTTTCATCGAGATCGGTCGTACTGCATTAAAACAAGTTAGCCAGGATTTGTCAGATATTTTGATTCTAATGACAGTAGGTAGTGTCAAACGCTAATGTTTTGACAATACCTACTGTCAATATAAGCTGCGTTCGGATATTGTACACCGTTACACTTTCTACACCCAATAACACGTAAGTGTCATTTGGACGGTGCACCCGGTGTCAACTGAGTACAATATCCGAACGCAGCTTTAATCAACATATCTGTCTAGTTCTACTAGTTTTACTTTAATGCAGACATGGCCGATCTCGATCAAATAGAATCTCATGCAGCTAAACTATTAAGTTTATATATATATATTGTTAGCATCATCGATCATCAAGCTGGCGATCGCGATTAGCAACGTAGTGTTACGTTGGTTGTTAGGATCAATCATCAAGGTGCCGGTCCTAGTAGCGTTGTAGTAGCGTAGTAGCGTCCTAGTAGCGTTGCCATGTGGATGAAAATAAAATAAATTATTATGAATGTATTAGATTAGCTGTCAAACATGGTCGATTTACGTGTTCTAATTTGTAAACTAATTGTATTGAAAATAAAGCGTTTGTGAACAATATATATATATATATAGTATGATAAAGTCATGTGCCTGGCCACATCAGATTTTTTTAAATATAATTGCATGTGGTTGGCCCAGCAACTACAATATACTTTTTTCTACTTTACATTCACAATGCACACATTGTAACACTGTTTTCGGTGTTACAATTAACAAATTGTAACATCTTTTTTCTAAGACTGGTCACATTGATATCAAATAGCATATGTCAAATGTACAACACAACCACGCGGGCGACGGTCGCGCTTCACGCGCCCGAAAAGGTTTCTCCAAATTTTCCATAAACAATTAAGAAGGCACTTTTTCGCACGTGAAATGGTGAGAAAAAAATAGGTGAATTCAGTTTACTATAATATAGACAAGTAAAAATATCGATGTTTCTTAAGACCAAACCAATAACATACACGACAATCACAGTTATTGTACCTAAGTTCTAAAACCGTTAGTAAATCTTCTACCGCGGACAAATATAAAAAAAAACTATATTAAGTTTTAAATCATCCAGTTTTAAATACCAGTTGTAAACACAAGATACATTCATACTTTTAAAGTGTTTTACAAAATAGCTAAATTTCGCGGAAATAACGTCATTTATTGTTTAGCAGATTTCACTGTTCAAATATCACTTCCGCCTGGCTCTCATACGAACACAATAAAATAATAACTGTAATCCGCGGTACCTGCAGTATGCAATCTAATGTCGTCGGTATTTGTTAAATTCGTGATATTATGTACGTCCAACTTTTTGAATAGCCTTCATTTGATATGGGCTGTTATGAAACTCACGGCCAATTCCCGAACGTGGTAATATATTAAATGTATGGTCTTAATGTTGTAAGTACTTTGTCATAACAATATAATCGGTGGTGTATGCGCAGTGGCAGCAAACAGGTTTTCAAAGTAATTGCAACTAAGCACATCGTAGGTAGCGCGGGTGGGATAATTTATGTTTGTTCCTCGATGTTGCATAGCTTGCATTGTCATAGGATGTAATACACAGGGCATCAAAATTAACGCACTTCTTAAAAATTGTCACAATTTAAAAGTTGTTGTTTTCCCAAACCGCTCATACGATGTTGATGATTATTTTGTTCAATTATCAGTCAAACGATACAGTGATGGAAATTTGTATTCAAATTTAAGTTTTCAGCGACCCGCTCCAAAGGAAAGGAACGAGTGATAAACGTGCTCTTTAAGCGGTAAAGCACCGCTTAGGATAAGGACGAAACGTGTCCGTACTAGTTTATATTATAGTAAAGTGAATTGACCTCTTTTTTTCTCACCATTTCACGTGCAAAAATGTGCCTTCTTAATTGCTTATGGAAAATTTGGAGAAGCCTCTTCGGGAGCGCGAGGCGCGACCGTCGGCGTATATGGACCATTCTTCGTTGCATGAGTTTTCGAAATAGACTCAAAACAGCCTTTCGGACGCTTTTGCTTCAAAATTTTCCAAAACGCGAGCGATTTATATGAAAGCGCCTCAACATTCCAGTAGCTGTTTGTTCCGTGGAGCTAGAAACGTCTAAAACGCAACCATAACCTATTCATATTGCAGTAGCTATGTACAAAGCTAAGCGTTTTTGTTGGTCACTATCTGCGGGGGCTTAAAAGCAAAAACCCCGTTTTCACAAATAACCTTTGAGAAACCTATAACCATGTTATACTTATAATAATAACTATTAATTCGCATTAGCTTTGTTACGTACGAATGCGTCGTCAATGCCTATACATCGAGGCTCTAGGCTCTTGTAACAGAAGTGACCTTTGCGGAAGCGGATGCGGAAGCGAAAACTGAAAGCGGAAGCGAAAACTGAAAGCGGAAGCGGAAGTAAAAAGAACATTTATTATAGTAACACAAAAACAATATCAAATTACAACAAAACGAACAACACAAAATTGAGAAATTCAAGAACCTACAAAATTAAATTACTCATTTTTGATGGTGTACGAAGACTTATGGAACAGTATGTTATTAAAAAAAAACAAAATGTTATTGCCATTGCGCCACCCAGCTTAAAAACGGTACAAACATGCCTAAAAATAAAAATTCCGGCAGTAAACAACAAAAAGCTTAACCGCATCCGGTTATCTATCAAACGTAATCGCTAACGTCGGAAATCTCTTATGTTCTTTGTCGGTACCGGCGGCGGCGACACAAACGCTCGGCATTCTTAACTTTCGCAATAGATGCGTTTACAAAAGTGCGCATGCGGAAGCGGAAGTGAGCAAATATGCGAGTTCCGCAGTTGCGGAACCGGTTGCGGAATTCCGTTACAATCCTAAACATACAAGCATAATTGGAATGATATGGTAAAATTTGACAAATAGCGATTGTCAGTTAACGCGCAGTTAACCTACTACGAAATCACAGTACGTAAATTAATAGAGATGATTAGCTTTTCGTTTAAATTTGGCCGTTTACTTTACCTCTAATTGATTACAGCTTAAGACGTAGCCAGTGAAATGTAAATACATACGTATAACTGGAAAGGACGTGACATGGTGAATAAGTGAGGCAAATGTATTTGGTATGCAACCCGCAGTGATGTGGGCTAGCCATATATATATATATATATAGTATAGTTATTATATATAGTTGCGGAATTCCGTTACAATCCTAAACATACAAGCATAATTGGAATGATATGGTAAAATTTGACAAATAGCGATTGTCAGTTAACGCGCAGTTAACCTACTACGAAATCACAGTACGTAATTTAATAGAGATGATTAGCTTTTCGTTTAAATTTGGCCGTTTACTTTACCTCTAATTGATTACAGCTTAAGACGTAGCCAGTGAAATGTAAATACATACGTATAACTGGAAAGGACGTGACATGGTGAATAAGTGAGGCAAATGTATTTGGTATGCAACCCGCAGTGATGTGGGCTAGCCATATATATATATATTCGTAAATTGCATTGATAACCTAAATTTGTTAAAATAACTCAATTTTATGTCATTTTATGCAATTTAAGTACGTTGCATTAGAATAATATATTTGTTATACTTTCACACCGTACCTTCAAAAACAATCAAATTTATTCCGACAAATTATATTTTTTCACCTGCGGGACTTTAATTGAGCCATTTTCTTTTTGTATATATATATGAGTCCATAGAAACAACTTTATATCAACTTGAAAGTTTGATTTTGCAAAAAAGTTCTTTTAAGACAGCCAATCTCAATGCCCCGTCTCTTCCTCACATCTATCCCATACCCTCACCCCTCTCTCCCTTTCCCCCTCTCCCTCGACCCCTCTCCCTCGCCCTCTCTCCTTCCACCCCTTACCCTCCCCTCGACCCCTCACCCCCTTCAACCCCTAAACCCTCCCCTCCACCCTCCCCTTAACACGTAACACCCTCACTACCACCCTCCCCTCGACCGCGCACCTCGTTCCCTTCTCCCTCGACTCCACACCCCTTCCCCTCCTCATCTATCCGACTTCACACCCCTCCCACACCACCCCCACTCTCCCTCCCCCATACAACAAAATACAATCAATCCCAACCTCTCTGACACACGGCGTTGCCGTATCTCTTAAGCGAGACTTGATTGAAAATGTATTCGACTAATTTCTCAACACTGACTACTGTTTGCGGCACCTTGCGCCAGCTACATTTAACATATGTCAAAAATAATAGTATAAAGTACGTGTCCCAGGTTGAATGAAAGCAAAATGTAGCAAAAGTTTTTTTAAAAGCACTACTAAAAATAGTTTTTACGTGAAACATGTTTTATTTTTATAGGTTCGAATACACCGTTATTTAATCACATAAACGTGCAATTGAAACTAAATATGTGTAAAAACATACGATCCATACCCAGGGCCACCCTAACCACAGGACTAAATGCTATAGCCCTGGGGCGCCAACCTTTTGGGGGCGGCAATTTTTATTGGTGTTATATTTTATGTTATTACTAGTTATTTTGATATTAGTTGATTTTATTATAAATCTTTTCATGACAAAATCAACCAAATAACCTCTTCTAAATGAAATAGAAAATTGTATGTCTGCTCTTAGAATTTCCCAAGTTACTTAAATATGGAGTATCAATGAAAAACATTCGGGTTTGGTTCGGTTAGCGCAAGTTTTCTATGATGTGCCAGCCTAGGTTTGCCATATTTTACTTATCAAAATATATAAGACATCTAGTAAACATGTATGAGATCATGTAAAAATATATGAGATACTGATCTACTTGATCATGATTTCATTGTTGTTCATTGTTAATAATGATAACTGCATCTTTTACTTTGGTGTTCCAAATTTACTGTGCTTTTATTTTATATGGGCTTGTTATGAGGTGTTATTTTTTTAGAAATGTTCTTACTTATTGATTTTTTTTGTGATTTTTTAAGAAATATGCAGTGAGGGCGCAAAGTAGGAAGCATGACCAAATCCCGGTTAACTACAAAAATTCTCGAACACGTCGATTGTAAATTATACACATATTTGTAACAATTTCAATTACTCGTTTTGTACTTATGACGTCATCGACATATGGCAAACTCCATGTTTCTCTTGTTGATTATGATAGATCCGTTAATTGTCTTCATGGTAGCATACAAATTGTATGACCCTACATCAGAAAATTTACGAGAAAAAGTTTAAAAATTAAGGATTTTGTTTGTGAATGAAAAGCGAATAGCAGTTTTAGGTGGAGATGTTTGCAATAGGAATTGAACCATCAGCACACTACTTAGAATCGTTGTAAATGATTGAAATATATTGTGAACAAGCTTTCAGGATTTCAGGTAAACGTACAAAGTTTAAGGTTTACTATGAGATCCTTTCGAGGTTTCTAGAACATTGGATTCAGATTTTTGACACTTTTATCTCACTTGTTTCAACAATCTTACGGGAGAGTCCGTGTTCGTACACAGTGCAACTAATTTTACCCAAAACGCATTTTCATATTCTATTCGGAATATCCATGTTCCCAAGAGTTAAAAATCAACGTGTTCGAGAATTTTGTACAATAACTAACCCTCAATGTCTACATATCATAAATATAAAAATAACAACTTCCACTAAAATGTTGAACTGTGTCGTTCTAATATTTAAATGGCTTAAATCCAAAACAATAACATTTACAGTAGAGAAAAAGCGGTTCAGATTTGTATAGAACCAGACGGAGACCAGCTGCTTTACTTATTAGGGATGTAAAGACGTACTATATATACTATAAATTATTATGATACTTATTGCCTCCTTTAATTGATGACAAATTTGCTTATCGAATTATGTAACACAAAAGCTATGTTGGCAAAATTTTAGTATTTGGACTATTTTTGCACAAACTAGGCTGACAATTTATATGGAACAATGGTTTAAAAGCCAATTTATTTCCAATTTATTCCTTATAAAGGGAATTTGTAGGAATTCCCGCAGTACAGGAGCTGCTGATTTATGTTTTTCTAAGATTATTTTATATTTGATGGCAAATCTAATCAAATGTTTCAACATAAAGCTTTTGGTAATTTTTCAAGGATAATAAATAATTGACTCAAAAATTGCGTATGCATTTCCTAACGTTGCCACAGCACTACGCACTGCGCATTTTTAGTAATGCTACTACAAATTATTTAGGGCAAAGCAAATTAAATTATTTGAGTAGTTTATTTATATGGGACAACAAATATATAAGTTACTTTTGTTTTTGTTTACTATAAACGTTGGTTTTTTCATTTCGTCTTTTTTTCGAATTTTGTATAAATATTATGTTTTTGTTTAGTAGGTATAAAGATAATGAATTGGCTTTTTCTAGTTCTGACACTTTTGAATAACTTTATCGGTCACCCCGCATCCGTTAGCTATCTCGTGTATTTTCTTATGAAGAGGGGCGCATTAATTTTAGTAGCCCACGGGCGTCGAATATCTTAGGACGGCCCTGTCCGTACCTCCAGGTAGACTTTCCATTTTGAGAAATAATAACCGCACTATTATTAAGATTACTACACCACTTTATAGCCGGCTAATTTTCGGACTCCGCAACACGTTGGTACTTGGTACTTTCCTACTAACCAGATGGAATCAGATACAGACGTGCCATTCTGGAAATTAATGCTGGGATAATCCCCGAACACAACTAGACAATTTATGGTTTTTATTTTTTTATTTTTGGGGTTTTGGCCACGTTTTTGCGATTCGGCGCCACAGTGCGGCGCGACGGGTGGCTTGTTGGAAGTGTGCTGTGCACACATGCCCCGTAATAAGAATGCGCTCAAGGCTGGGTTCGTACAAGCCCAGTTTCAACCATGAACCGAGTTCAGATATACAAAATCCTTGAGACCTAAACTCGGTTAGTGATCTAAACTGGCATTGGAAACCAACCTAAAAAGCCCAATACTAGGTGATATATAGGTATTTATATAAAAAACGAATGATAATGATGGAACAACAATGGTGTTCTCAAATGTATTTATTTTAACTGTGTTAGTTGCTAAGCCTAGACGCCCACTATCGCCTTTTTACCGCCGACGTAAAGAATCTTAAGGTGACGTCATTACCTATTATTTGACAAATAATATTGTAGGTACACTATTCTTTGGTTTTTGTTGCGCATGAAGTTCGAATTGCCATCCTGCCATTGCGACGCGACTAACCTGGCATACTACGATCGGTAAATGTGGACTGGAGTCAAAGACCTACCGGAGTTCTCACGATTATGCTACGCAATTTCACTTATATATCCTACCCACCGTTCGTGGCTTCATCTCTAGAGATTTCACGCACTAGGTCAGGAATCATTGCGGCATACTTATTATTTTGTTACGATTGCTATCACGTCTGATGCTTCAGCTTACTTATTATGTTTTCTGTGTTACAGTTATTATTAAAGAATGGTTGAATCAAGTAGACTTGATACGTCTATTATCCTGATTATGTTTTTCATATACGCTACGAATGTTACGATGATACGAAATAATTAAGTTAAATTAGGCAATTATTAATCGTTATCCATAAATCTTGATGAGATTTCTATTTTGGACGCATAAGTTGTTGTTCAATCAACTTTCAACTTTTGGCTTCTACTTATTACGAGTTAAGATGTCATTTTTCTTCTGGCCAATAATAATAATTATTATTATTATTATTATTACGCATACTTTTACACCTCTTACGTATCAATCCGACAATTTTTGTTTTTTTTTTACTTTTAAGGTGAAATTTTAAAACTTTGCTAAGTTTTGTGGACAAAAGATATTGTCAGATCAAGTTAATATGTTATTGCCATGATTAGACAACTTTCCTTGGTAATGCTAATAAACATAATGTTTGGTCAACATTGGTGGGCAGTTTCTCTCGTTTTTACTCCTCCCTATTCTATATGTATGAAGATAGGATTGAAAGTTTTAGTTGTCGAAAGATTATTTCACACTGACGAATGCTTAAATGTCCGCTTTCTACTGATCAATTATAGAATTAATAATTTCCACAAATTTCCCAATCCTATATCTTCTCCATTCGTATAATATACATTGACTACGACAGTGCGTGAAAATTTTCACTAATAAGAAAATATTACTTTTAACATTGCATTTGCTGTTTGAGTACAATACAACGAAAAATGTAGGTATATGTTCTATCGTACATATTTCAAGAACAATGAAGTTGCGGCTCTACTTTATAAGTAAAAAATCAAAGAAGCATTTATTTTCAGCTACCGTCCACAAAAGTTACGATATTTCCTCCTGCGTCTGTTTTTAACCCGGCGCCCGCCGTCGACTTTTGTATGCCCGCCACCGCCCGATCATACTTTTTCATTTTAATTGTGATTTAACACCTTTTAAATTATTTAAACTTGGAGTTACAGGGTAAACTCTCTGTAAAATCATTTAAAGCTAAACTGGCCTGCATTTTGAAAAAAATGAAGAAAATGTCAGATATAGTTGATTGTCCATTTGACACCATTTGTCATCAACCCAGCTGCAAATGATTAAAAAAAATTTGAAAAGACATTTCACCAAAAATTTGACCAAGTTTTACCTAGTTTATCAATTCTTTTACTTGCCAAGTAAAACCGTCAAAAATAGCAATAAACAACGGGAGCGTAAAGTGTGGAAACAGGAGCAAATTTTTGAACTGGATAGTTTTTTGATAAATTGATTTCCGGGTGGAAATCGCGTTGATGACTTAAAAGTAGTCGACGTTTCGCACTCTGTTGCAAGAGGCATCTTCAGGACTAAGTATGAAACCAAGTGCTAGGAAGATCTTCTTCAATTTATCATTGACTCAGACCGCGGAAGTCTACAATCTACATATGGATAGTTTTTTATCCAAATCCACAAACACGTTGGTATTTTACACCCAAAATACACATTTCTATGTAAAATACTATTTTAAAATTTCAATTGTTACTAACTTATGAAGTCCTCGATTACTTTTTAAATGGCAACGCCATATTTTTCCTACTGATTTGAGTGGATTTTTTAATCGTCTTTACGTTTCCTATCAGTACCATTTGGAACTGGAAGTTTTTATACCATCACAAAAGAAAATTTTAAGAAAAGTACAGTATTGAAAATTGTATTGAGTATTGATAACTCTGGGAAACAGATTATCTGAATGGAATATGAAAATGCCTTTTGGATAGAATTATATGCCCTGAATACGAATGTTAAAAACCGCGATTTGGCAGTTTTCTAATTTTTACAAAATGTATGCCAGTTGAACCAGAATATCCTAAAAACTTCAGTATCTCTGTTAGAAAAGTTCTACTTATACTTTAACCTGAAATGCTGAAAGTTTGTTCACAACTATTTTTGTAACATCTACAGACACTCAATATCGTGTGTTGGATTTTCACGTTTGAAATGAAGGACTTAGGAGTAGATTCAATAAAGTCGCTGGCGGGAAAGCTCGCAAGTATGATGAGTGCATTCGAAAATAAAGTCCAGATCGCGTTGAGTGGGTGGGATGCTGCTGCGTCACTGAGTACTTTAAACTTGCTGTGTGAGGAATACTTGCGGTTCAAGGAGAATCTGTTGAATTGTCTGGAGTACACTGATCTGTCTGGGTACATTGACTGATAATCTCGATCAGAGGGTGGATGATCTGGAGTGCTATTCTTGGCGGAATTCTTTGCTGATCCATGGTATGACGAAGACGAGGATGAAAATACCGATGCAGTAGTCGTCAGCTTCATCAACGACCATATAAAGGTTGCTGGCTTTGCTCTGGATTCCTGCCGTCTGGGCAGAACTCATCGCCTTGGTAGAAAAAAGGCGAACAATTCCAACAGGCAGCCCAGACCGAAACCCATTGGTGTTAACTTCGTCTCCTACCCTACTGCAGTTGAAGATGACAGAGTTTCTCATCACCGAGTCCCTCACCAGCAGGAGGATGGGCCTGCTGAAGGCGGCGAGAGAGGTCGTCGGTGCCAACAGAGCATGGTCTTCGGATGATCGTATCTTCCTGGAACTGGAGCACACGCATGGGCGACTTGGCTGATTTCAGTGTGGCCGATTTGGGGTTCGGGTCAGCGGGGCGTTGTTACCCGGAGTAAAGTGAGTAAGAGTCAGGTTTAACTAACTATCTTTCGTCGACATGTATGCCCGCTAGACCTGTTTTTGCACTGTACTACCATTAAACATGTTCTCAAAGTTATTATTGCCGTATTTTCTTGTCTTCAATTGTTTTTGCTGAGTTGCATGCTGTTTGTTTTATATGACAGTGACTAATTTAAATTTGAAGTAACTTTTTTTTCTCATTCATTTGGTTTCGGAGGGCTTTGATATTTATTTTTGTTTAGTTTTTGCTTGTATCTAAATAGTTCAGTCCCTAAACTGTACCTAGCTAATTTAATGTTTCGGTTTGCACATTTGAATGTTGGATCGTTGACGCCAAAGGTCGATCGTGTGAGGGATTTGATAGAGCAGAATGGTTAGCATGTATTTGCTGTGTAATATTTTTAAATGGTGGTCCTAAGACACATAACAGTTCATCATCCTGAACTTGCTCTTGAGATTATGCACAATGAAGATGTTTGTACAGGATTGCGCAACAATACCTGTTGCAATCTGAGCACAAAAATAATTAACTTGGAGTTGCAGTGACGGCAAAACTAAAGAGTTGCCGACTAATGAAGTATCCCTGGTTAGACGCTCGTTGAAAAGTTTTTAATACCGTGAGCTGGTTAATTTTAAAATTTTGCTTGAAAGCCAAACCCAACTTACTAAGGAAATTAATTACGTTGCACTTTAATCTTTATAACGTCAACGATTATAATTTAACTTACAACTTTCAGCACTACTTAACGTTGATCCTAATATATTTTACCCTTTTTATATCACGTACTCTAAAGTCACTTTTGTGCGCTATTGAAAATAAAAAATCCCGTGTTTTGTCATTTTCCAAAAAATCCTGTTAAGGGGGTGTACAGGGTATGCCGCGCTAGAAACAAAGTACATTAATGGGCTTAAGAAATCTAAACACGCTTCTTCCATGAAAGTTGTAAATAATCATTCGCTCTACAGCCAGAAAATATTTTCACGCTTTCAGGTGTCCCATAACAACGTACCAACACAAACGTATGTTTTTTTATGGAATATGAACTAGGTATAGATTTTATAGATTCTTATCTTAGTTGTTTTGCCATCATCTTGCATTTTGCTATTCTCAACTGTTTCTGAGATATTGTAAAATTAATGTCAAAAAAGTTCATTCTTCAAAACATCATTCCGAGGTAACTAACAAGGATAAAGAAACAAAAAAACACATTTTGGATAGTAAAACTATCGCATTTTTCGACAGTTATTATTGACTTGCGAGATTTTCGAAATGTCAAAAAACTTACGAATTCTAAATGGAACACCCAATATATACTTCAAAATATCGATAAATCAGCTGTCCTAAAATCGGTAGGTCTATCATCAACAGCTAAAAAGTTATTAAGCATCTAATTGGACACTTGTAACTTATGCACAATAATTAATAAATTAATACTAAATGTCCAGATGGTTCGACCAAATTCAACAATCTCACAAATGTACTACAAATGTACGAATAGTACTTCTTTTAATACAGCAGCTTTTAGTAAAGGCATTCAGAAATTTTGAACTTTACAAAAGTAAATTTTGTGATATTGATTTTCTTCATAGTCAAAAAATTATTAATTTATGTACCACCCCAAAATTGTTCAAAGACATTAAATTGTTCGTGATGTGGTCCAACTGTTTGGAACACTAGACCGGCTGATTTAACCCCGTTGATTTGTCACCCTGGAGACATATCGAAAAATAAATTTCTAGGGATAGCGAACATAAAGAATAGAATATGGTGGTGATATAAAAAACAACAAAATATTTCCACAAAATATTTGTGTGGAAATCATGGAAAATGTAATATTTCTACTGAAAATTGAAAGTTAGACAAACGCATTGACCTGAGAGGGTGCATTCTTGACAATCGAACTGACAATTATTATTTATTCAGTTTAATTAATTAATTTTATTAATTATTCTTATGAGAGGATTGCTACAGAACACTAGATTTTCAGCAAAGCACTCTTTGTTTTTATTATCTGTCGTAATTCAAACATCCCCATAAACTTCTCTCTAAGGACTCCTTAACATTCTTTAAATAATTTTAATCATTACGTAAATAAATAAGAAATATTTTAAACTACTTTCGACTGGTACTAAAAAACTACTTTTTAGCTGATCAACAAATGTTCGTTTGTGTAATTCATAGTAGCAATTTGCAATGACTAAAAGGTGCTTGATGAACAGGAGAATCATTAAACTTGTTCGATTGTTGAATGTCGTCGTGACAACTAGGTCATGCATTATTGTGCATGAGTTATAACTGTTCAATTAGATTCTTAATAACATTGTAGCTGTTGACGATAGACTTACTGAGTTAAGCGAGCCCCAGACCGCTGCGATTTTGTCGCCGCAACAGCGACGCAGAAATTTCGCCATGTATTAACGAGCGGCGACAATACCACAAATAGATTACACCGATTTGCAAGAAAATCGCAGCGGCGTGGGGCTGGCTTTAAGCTTGAAGCACATCTGGCCGGCTCGTATCGGCTCGTATCGGCACGGAACAAATCGCATACGGAGCAGAGGGCGCACTCTTGAACGGCTCATATTGGATCAGATCGGGCAGGAAAAATCAAAACTGACATGACGCATCGAATTGTGTAGGTTATGCCTACGTTTAGGTCGGTGGAATCCGCGCGGATATCCGCGCTGTTCCTTTGTCGGCAGCAGGCAGCTATAGATGCCGACAATGAAAATCCGCGCGGTTTCCGTTGACCTAAACGTAGCCTAAAAGTTGTAACTTAGATTACATTGGCCAACAAAAATTGACCGACTTCAAATTGCCTGACAAATGACAACTGATTTCGGTTGGATTTTTCCCAGGAATCCGAATCTGACCACAGAAATAGTGAATTTGCTCTAGTTTTCGCGAAAAACAGTGTTAAAAGTACAGAAAAACGCGCTTTTTGCTACTTTTGAACACATGCAAAATAGTGAAGTTATGTAGTAGATGTTAATATGTAGGATCAAATAAAATTTTGAAGCTGCTCTTTAAGACAAAATAGCGAGAAATCAGGTGGTATACACCAACATTTTACACCACTTTTTTATATACGACGTCGGTTGTGGTAATTGGCCATAAGTGGATCGAATTTCTTTATAATATTGTAACAGAATTATTAGTTTTTCGTCTATGCTTGATAAAAAACAAATTAAATCTAATAGGAATTAACAGTTTCATCAATACTATTTCCCAAGCCTGCTGATTAAACGGGTTGACTATACTGCGCACACTTGTCCGGCCGGGATCGGCTCGGATCGAAAATTTACCGATGATTGCCATAGCAATCCCATCGGAATTTCCGATACGCGCGGATTCCGATCCTATGCCGGTCGGACAAAGTGTGCGCGTTTAAGGTACGGACACGCATGCTTATTAGCACGCTTATTTCGAGCACTTGCTACTTAAAAGCATGTGTGTCTAGGCATTGCTAGTAGTTCGAGCATGCTGAAAAATCACCAGTCGTTTGATTTTTGAGCACGCTACCTGCGGTGCGGTGGAAGGGGGCGTGCTCTGAGCACGTGTGAACAGCTTTTAATCATGCTTATTTAGGGAGCATGCTTAAAACTAGCATGCTTATTACTAGCAAATGTGATTAGTTGACAAGCATGCTCGATTTAAGCATGCTCACTAGCATGCTTATAAATAAGCATGTGTGTCCGTACCTTTACTAGAACATACATGGATACCATTCACCGTAATTTTTCCGAGCCGATGCTAGCCGACACGAGCCGGCCAGATGTGCTTAAAGCCTAAGATTTAATTTGATTTGTTATCAAGCATGGACGAAAAATTAATAATTCTGGTACAAAATTATAAGGAAATATTCAATCAACGTATGGCCAATTACCACAACCAAGTTCGTCGACAAAATATATAGGAAGAAATTGGGCTAGAGATGAATTTAAATTTTAAGTACTTACTTAGATTCATCTAGTTCAAGTGCTTATTATACATAAGTTAATTAAAGCTTTTCTGTTTTCATTTGTAACAAACTTTTATTTTACAAATTAAATTTTAATTATATATAACATTAATTCATAATTGGAGTGGAAAAAATTAAAATACCTGTTAATCCATTGTATACATTTAATTGAATAAATCCTATTAAATTAAATATGCAAAACACTTCCTGGAAGTAATATTGTTGCCCCTCATGTATTTGTTGCGGACGAAGCATACGCTTTGCACAATTATTGAATTTTTTCTTTGAACAGTAACTACTTTTTGAATTAATCCATCACTTTCACGTTTGGCAGAAACAGAGACAGAAGCTTACCCCAGCAAAATTAAAGGGAGATGAAAGATGTGATGGGCTCTCTCGCTCCTTTTCTGCATGACTTCTTTAATTTCTCTAATTTTGCTGGGGTAAGCTTCCGCCTCTGTTCTGTCAAACGTGGAATTGATGGATTTATAATTTTACATAATATATTAAACAGTTAATTTTGATTAGCCATCCCCTGCCAACCATTTCGTTTTGCCAAGGCACGGACCCAACATCAGAATTAAAATACCTTGTAAATTTTTCCCTCACTTGTAGCCCTATTGTAGATGCTCTTCCACCTACGTGTACCATATCTAAGATGGTCTCTGATGTAGATATATTTTGATCTTCTGTAATATGCACATTTCCAAAATTGTCCGATCCAATGAAGTTATGAAGAACACATGTCGCTAAAATTATTATATCCGTATATTATATCCATACGGGATTTAATTGAAGCTTTCTCTGGCAAAGTCTAAATCTCTTTACTTATATACCAAAGCAGTTCTCAGAGACTTCTTGGTCTACTGAGCCTATAATCATAAATTTTATTACTTTCAACTCCGGTAGTTGCACTTCCCGGGTAGGGCCTCATTAAATGTTTCTGCAAAGCGAATTGTTCGTCCGCAACATATACAATATGGTGCAACAATATCACTTCTAGGAAGTGTCATATGATTGGGTATATATAAATTATTGGAAGCAAGTCCTTTTTCTAATTCCGAATTTGCCCAAATTCTACTGTGACTGTGACGTCCATATACGCCCCAACATCTAGTAGTTTTACTTGGAGTTGGAATATATAATGGCTGCAAAGTACCCGTCGCACCTCACTAATGTAAGAAATATTTAGAAATACAATATTGATAATAACCTAAAACAAACGTGTGTTATTTTAGGGATACTTCGCCTATATCAAATTAATCAAAACCAGATCAGGATAATTGTAATTAAAAAACTTTAAAATAAATGAAACATCAAAATTACAGTTTATCGTTAATATCTTCAATCTTATTTTTTCTTATTGAAAATTGATCAGCATAAAAAGCCTCATTGTTTCTTCCATTTAACCGATATTGTATATCTATAACTAAACGATACCCCAAGTATACTCACGAAAAACAGACATCCTGTATAAAGTAAACCTTGCCAAATGACTTATTTTATGAAATTTCACATTCTGTAAACAAAACTGTCATCTTTATACCATATTCTGTAGTTAAACATGTTATAGCACTTAGCACCTTCTACAAATTATTGAATTAGTTTTTTGATTTCTTGGTCATTAGAAGAAATAGATAAAAAATAACACCAGAATAATTTCAGTATGCTCAAATAAATAGTGAAGTTTTTCTATTCAACGTCTAGCTTGTCAGACACAATTTTCCAAATATCTCGGAACAATGGTTTTGGCACTTAGTTCGTTATTTACTGCAACTCTTCAATTGCGTTGGCACGTTGTTGTGGGGCATCTGTAAGCATGACAATATTTTCTGGCTGTAGAGCGAATGGCTATCTACAACTTTTATTTACTGTACTTAGTTTCACACGTGTATTCTTCTTTACAAATAAAGCAATACGTGTCATTTTACAAAATCCGAAATATATTTATTAGATTCTTGCTTAAAGTAAAGAAACAGCATCTTTTATTTGGTTTCTAAAATTCATATAGGGGGTGAAAAATTTGTGGTGATTTTAATATACCTACATCGTAATAACAGTAAATAGTACCAACGTACAAATTAGATATTTCTTGAAAAATCCATGTTTCCCTGGATTGAATTCCTCGATATTCCAAATGTATAAAGAGGGTTCTATGAAGTATTTTTTATGTGTATTTTGTTTCTTCATTACAAATAAAGAAAAACATGGTTTACCATTTTAAAACAAATCCATTTAAGAGGAGATTTTCATGTAATTGGTTGGAAACATGATCTTTTTTCTGTAATATTTCTGAACCACTATAAAATAAGCTCCTAACACGTTTCGATCCGTTTGGAGCCTGTGTGCTTCGGTTGAAAGTTTCTGCATTAAGGTGGCGCAAATACTGTTTTTCAATCGATAATTTTCAGTAACGCTTTGATGTATGTGTGAGAAATTGCAGGAAAAGATTGGATGTAAGCACCTTATGTCGAGTATATTATTACTTTTAATGAATTCCTATAGAAAAAATGTTGATTGTGTTCCGTTTCATGTAGAATTTATTACACCAACGCAACCGACGCGTTTTTCTCGAAGCCACGATCTTTTAAATTATTAGACGCTCTAACTTTTGATTCTTTCAATTGATCGAGTTATTTTTGTCTCTTAAAGAAATAATTTTCTCCACTTAAGTATAGCAAATTTAGAGCAAAAGAAAAAACATTGGCATCGCTCACAATTCGCTTGAAAAGCTATCGCAAAGTTTGGAAGGGGAAGGTTATATATTGTGCATGAAATTACCCATACATCTGAAGAAAGTACCTGTTGCACACCGGAAAAGTGGTATTTAGACTATCTTTAAAAATAAAAGCACGTGCTCGAAAGGCCAACAGGATGCAAATTTGGGGGGTTTTGATTTTTGACGATATGTATGTATCTTAAAACCCAAAGATGTTTTCCACTTGAAAATTAGTATTTAGATTCTCATTTGAAATAAATTAGAAATGATGTACATTGTACATATTATTTTCCCTAAATCCAGTTAAAGGTTGTAGAAAACTGGGAGTGCTACGTTATGAATTCATTTTCGTGGTTACAAATGTAAGTTGTTACAGAAAGATAAATGCGTAATTGATGTTGTAAGCTCTGACATGCACACACATCAATCGCATATGCGTATTGACTAGAGCAAATATTGTTTTTGTTATCTAGTAATTATGAAAACCTTTAGGACTTTGGCTAACCATGTTGTTCGTTTTTACATAGAAAGCTGATTATCGTGGAATCTTAACTTGTAAGAACTTGTAGAAGCAATAACCTTTTAATATACATAATATAATATATCTACAAATTTGCGCACATATTATAACGTCATTAGGACTAAGCATATAGTTATGCTTGGGTGATTAGGATTACATATACTATATGCCTTATACTATATGTCTATTTACTATTTAAATTTAATTAGCGGTCTTTATTTGAACATTTTGGCTCCAGTGGCCTAGCTAGCTACCGTGGAGCAGTTGGAGAAAACTGCACTAGGTGTACGAGGATGAGGGCACAAAAATGCGAAGAGCCAAATTAAATATTTTTTTGAAAACAATTGTGTAAAAAGTACTCGAATTTTCTAAATAAAGCAATAAGCAACCTCATAAAATATATAATTAAAGTGTAAAATTTGTATGAACTTAGCTTATATAATACTTATTTCGGAAAGTATAGGAGCATAGAGCGCCTTAGTATTCAGTGCTGTATATTTCCTTTATTTACTTCGTGTAGTATGAGAATTTGGAATTTTATTCTTGACTGTTACGTAATTTTAAAAACTTATTGAGTGTGATTGTAATTTATTGTTCTGTTAAAGTGACTTTGTACAATTTTGAACTTACTTTAATTATTTTACTTAATTCGTGTCTTTTGGACTCATGGAAGTATAATTTTAAAAGTATGCTTATAAATTATTATAACGGGTGGTCTAAAATGATTGAGGACAGGTTGAATTTCCCGCCACAGTTTTGAACTTATATAGTGTTACTCAGATGGTATGCGTGCATGATACAGGTTATGATCACTGTCAGATACCATAGTGAACTCGTCAGTAAGGGTTACGTTCCTCTGCAACGATATTTCATCTTTTTTCTCAATAAAGGATGTCATTTTATTATTTATTTAACCCTCACAAGAATTAATTTGAATTGAAACTATAGATGTTTCAATTAATTCAATTAACAGTTTCAATTTAATATACCTAATTATAATCCGAGAAGGAACACCTACACCACTGGACCAAAATAACAGCTGTCATTTGCAACCATTACCAACATCACAATTATTCAAATTGGCGGGAAATTCAAGCTGTCCTCAGTCATTGTAGATCACTGTGTATTAATTAAGCATCCTAAAGAATAATATTTAACTACACCTTTCACTTTGGTGTTCAATAATTGTTATGCACTTATATTATAAAGGCGTTTCAAAAGGTAAGGGCTTTTTCCTTTATCATACGTAGTATGAAAACGTATTGTAATCGTGACTTTTGGAGAAACTACTAAAGGTATCGGGACGAAACTTCACATTTAGAAGTTTTATAACCAAACTTAGTGGTGAAAAGCTTTTTGTTCAAAAGGGTCCAAAGGAACTTCGCATTTTTTAAAGATTTTGCAAATAAGCCGCTATTTTCCTAATTTTGTCAAAATTGGTAAATAATATATTATAGTAGACGAAATTCTGAATAATTTATGTCATTTATGACATTTATTGGTAAAATTATTAGTTTAGCTGCAAGACCAAAGTTTGTTTCATAGAGATCGCTCGTGCATTAAAACTCGTTAGCCAGGATTTGACAGATATTTTGATTCTATTGACAGTCTTGTCAAAACATCAGAGTTTGACACAGTTTGACACTGCTATATAGTATGATAAAGTAATGATGAACTGATGAACTCTATGATGAACTGTTCTTGCTAATACTTTCCGCTACTAACACAATTAAAGACAATTAAAGACAATTAAGACAATTAAAAGCTCCACCAAAATCACTAAAGAAAAATATGTTGTTGAAATTAAAAAAAATCGTAAGCCATCATTGAATTTTACAAAAAATGTGTATTTTTACAGTTAAAAATCAACGTGTTCGAAAATGTTGTAAAACAACAAACCACCTCAGAGATTTTTGAATGTTTTCATACTTTACGCGATGATGTACAGCGTCGGAATAATACTCAAATAGCTTAAATAAAAAATATACTATAGGAACAAACGGTTTAGATTTGTATAGAACCAGTTGGAGAATAGCTGCGTCAGTTTTCTCTTTTAATCGTTGAGAACTTTGCTTATCGAATTATGTAACACACAAGCCATTTTTACATTTTTGCATTTTTGTCCTAGCTAACAATTCATTATATGAAGGAATGGTTTAATAGCTATATAAGCCCAATTTATTCCCTAACAACGGAATTTATACGAATACCCAAACGACAAACATTGCCGATTTATGTTTTTCGACGATTAGTTTTTTACTTTATTGCAAATCTAATAAAATGCTTAAAGTAACTGATTTTGATGGGTCATCTTCAACACTTGATTTATGTTCCAAATAAATTCAATAAAATTCCAACATAAAGTTTCGTTTTTGATAATTTTTCAATGATTACTCATTCTTATGAAGTATTCTTTATCAGTAGTACCTACAAAAAATAAGTGGTTTCAAAATGTGAAGAGCAACATACAACATAGGTTAAAGCCTTTGTTAAACGCTTCTGGAGGAGCTTAAAACGGTGTTCTGAAAATATATGAGATTTTGGTAACTCAATATGATGTATGAGATTCTTTTAAAATATTTGAGACTCATATCAAATATATGGGATCTGGTAACCTTAAGTAGAACTATATAGTAGTTTTGTTTATGTCACTCGCTACGCTCGTGTGCCCAATCACAAGGTTCGAGAGGAAATCACACATTTTGCCCGCCTGTACTAAAAATACCAATTCAGGAGAAAGGTTATCTTGATGCGTTATTGAAATGATGATGATTATAAGCTAAAGATAATGTAAGTATAATGACTATGCCGAAAATCGGACCGAATCATAAATTATACATGATTTTGGCAGCCCCGTGCAGCCAAAGGAATAAACAGCCACGTTGCTGGTCGGTACCAACACCCAGCCGATACTAATTAAGTTATTCAGATGTTACAACAACAAGAGGTTACTCATAGCATTTCACTTCTTCCGCAGCGTCGGACACTTTCAGGGGGCTTCTAGAATATGGATGTGGAAAAGTAGCGCTCATATCGGTAAATAAATCGTCTAATCTGGACAAATATTAGCAGGGTCACCTGTGCCGTGAGTTGAGTCCTAGTGAGGGAGTTGTTCTCTGCTGCGGAACATTTGGAAAAGGAGCAAATCGTCTTCGTGTAGCACACGGTTATCCATCGCGCACCGGTACTCCGCTCTCTACGTTGCCGTGTTGAACTCACTTTAGTGCGCGAGTGACTCTCGTACAGGAACGATCTAGATCCTCCGAGTCTCTAGGTCCGGTTAACTCGCGCGTATCTCGCCATACCAGTTGATGAACATACAAACATAATCACGGAAAATGATTTTTTAAACAAACCATTAGTGAAAAGTATTATCTTTCCCTGTGGAAAGCAGTGTATGTATTTTTAATTGTGTGAGTGCTGTGTTCTACATTCGTGCGCGTAGGAGAGTGTTTTTTTTTTTCAAAACATGACGTGGATTGCGGGGGACCGAGCCCCGAACTTGCTAGGATGGCTCTTTGCGTTCGTCTTCGCCTACTGGACATCGGTTACGGTGCTCGCGGACGTTGGACCTCTATCAGGTAAAAATTCTTATACCGCAGCAACAAGTAGCGGACTCGTGCGGCCGATATCGTGGCACGCCGGCTCTAAAAAAGCAAAATTTTTTCGCTTTTTGTATTTGGAAAGCGATGAAACTCAAAGAGGCGAGCTTGGTTAATAGAACATGAATTATACTTGCCCGTTTACTCTAGTCACAAGTGCTTTTACTTGCCATAGATTGTTGTGGTCGTGGTTTGCCTACGTGGAATTATGTTCAGGTAACTGTGCTTTCCGCGTAGCTACTTACATTCTTATGTGCTTTGTAAAGTCCATTTTCTAAATCTAATGCACGCTGAGGTAGGTAAAATTCGGTGCATACTTCAGTGTCCAGATGTTATTGCTATCTGTTATTTTTTTAATGTAAGATTTTTCTTACATACAATTAGTTCTTATTTCACTGTACTTCTGATTCTTATTCACCACAAAAAAACGCTTACTCACTTTACATGTTTCCCAGAGCTACCGATAATATTCTAATTTGTAATTATTTTTTTCCGGAAAATATTTTTATGCTGGGTATTCTTTCGACGTAAATCAAAACAAAAATAGTGAATAGCGAACTAAAAAAATATAGGGTCATAATAAATCCAGATTGACAGATCTATAAATCCAGAAATCAGACCAAAGAATCCAGATCCATAAGCACCATACCAGAATTGAATTGGGTAATAATCTGTGTTTTGATACTATAAAATAGCCTACACGAATTTATTTTTTTTAGTTTGAGTAACATAAACTTGTATTTATTGGAAATGTGATAACTATAATAAACAAAAATAGATTAAATAGCGACTTCACGGACTTACTAAAATAGATTAAATAGCTCTTCACAGAATTATGCTGTCAATACACATTTTGTTCATATACATAATTATATAGCTCTTCATGAAGAGCTATTTCGGATATTTACACTTTAGCGTTATTTTTATTGTCCTGTCTACCCATTGTCTTCAATGGCCAAGTCTCAAAAGCGCACTATCATGTAGAAACGCTGCCAATGCTTTAATGAAACATGTATAGTGAACCCATTTGCAACATATTACATTAAAAAGAACATTTTTCATTTACTAGACCTAACTTGATGCTCGTTGAAATCAGAGGCAAAGGTTAAAAACCCTTTCTGCCTCGACGGGGTCCTCCTGAATGCTAGTCAACCTACACATGTAAAATTAGTCAATGTGAGAAGATTAGAAATGAATACGTTTAGATGCAGAAGCTCGACGTGGTCAATTGGGCGCTATCATAATAAATTGTCAATATTTCAATATATAATAATTCTGACAAATTTGCAAATTTTGTATGCAAAAGAATACTCTGTACCTACTGAGTTACTAACTTACTTCACTATAAAGAAAAACGGATGGGTAATAAAATAGTATATTATAATACAAGTTTTATAAGACAAAATTTGGCATACGAGTTGTTTGTGTAACCAAATGTAACGAGTGCGCCAATACGTCTTATAAAACGAGTGTTATATACTATTTTTTCTACTTTGCGACATTAAATTTACATAAATTTCGAAAATTGCGGCTGTCATCTTACAATCTAGAGTAGTTTCGTATTCAACAGTTGGTGGTTGTGGTAAAATTCACAAATACGATTGACGTGAGCCAATAGCGATTGAGAGGTCAGCCTTATTTGACACTTGACGTCAATGTCATCAATCTTGGAAAACTAAAATTTACTAAAAGTTTGTGATCTAGTAAGTACGTAGGCTTTCACGGCCAGAATCATTTAGAAAATAAACTGCTTCCGGGTTATGCCGTGTGTCAAGATTTGTTAATGCTGACGTTTCGCGAACCATGTTGCTCGCTTCTTCAAAGCTAATTGAATACTGAATACTGAATACTTTATTTTCTAAATTTGTGATCTAGTGTTTTCATAACGACACCGAAAGCGGTTTCGTTATGAGTTTATAACGAACGCAAAGTAGAAAAATACTATCATGAAATGGGTTGATGCATGTATTTTCTACTCTATACACTATACGGTATTTGTTTAATTCTACTAGGTATAAATTGTAATATTAATTTAGTATTATGCGGAATATTCACTATAAACAAATACCTAAATAATAAATAAAGTAATAAATACACACGGCCTCCATTTTTAATTGATTATCACGTTGTTGCACTAAATTAAATGTCATTAAATCTCATACCTAATAATGGCAGCGATAGCGATAGCGCAAGCTAATTATGTAAATCGAATTTTAAACATGTTGCGATAGAAAATGTAAAATTAACCTTTGTATGAGACCTTTATATAATGTAATTATTAAGAGTTCTGGTCCAAATAAAAACAAGCAAACCACTTTGATAAATAATAAAATATTACATTTCAAATTATTAGATTTAAATCACTTTTGAATGTTTTGGGTACCTATACAAGTGTCCCAGGAGAAAAGCTCAAAATTCCGTGTGCGTATAGAATGGGTTATTATGGACAGGTCCACATTATTAGATTCTAAACATTTATAAATTAGTAAAATTTCCAGTTATTACGGTTTGTAGAAGCACCAAGTGTGACTGCACCAAGTGTGATCATTCATTATCGAATTTAATTAGTTTTTGACTGTAATTTCAATGTTTACTATTCCAGAATATGATTTTGAACCCTTTCATTATTGTCAGTTCGGTCCGGCTTTATAGAAAACTTAATATAAACAGACAGAGGTGATAAAATCTAGGATATTAAATTAAATAATATATTCAAAAAGCTTCTAAAACTACAGTTTATCAAAATGCAATAAAAAATATAAAATGTCATCTTCAAATCATTAACATGGCATTTCTAAATGTAAAACACTTATTATAGACAATAAATGTGAGGTTTGTTGTTTCAGTTTTGCACTCATGGTATATCCCATACCTATTCAAGGTATAGTTATTTTTTCGTACTTGCTAGATTACATTTGCACTTCCAGTGGCGATGTAGCGATTTGCATTAAAGTATCAAATAAACGTTAGAGATTATTAAAATTATGCTTTTCAAATTTGAAATAATTAATTTATGGTTTGTTGATTTAGTTTTGTAGTAGTTCTATACCGTACATATTTAATGTGTAGCTCTTTTTGCAAAGTCACCAGCAGTAGTGATGTAATACAATTTGCATTAAAGTATCAAATAAACTTTAAAGGTGATGGCCTGCGATAGACAAGTTGGTCGCCACATCACTACTTACGTAAGCTGTCGAACCGTTCTGCATTATGCAGCTATAACCAAAATAAGGACTTCGATTTTATCTCAATCAATATTTGATGGTACAGCAATGAATGGTGCGTGAGATATATTTAAATCATTTTTTATGTGGTCTGATCGCACATAAGTAACTAATAAACTAGGAGAAATTTTCTTCGTGCCTAGTGACGTCACTAAAACAACCTTTGGCTTTTTGCTGTTCTTCAATGTCCTTCTCCTAACATTGAATAGCTGCAGACCTAGTAGTTTCCCACTGGGATTATTTGTTTTTATATTGGTAAAAACACAAAAGATAAGTATGTATATAATTGTTTGATTTGTTATCCGGGAGCTGTACATATGCAAAGTCTATGTTTAAAACCTGGGAATCGTTCTTAACAGATTTCGCACTTGCTGCAACTGTACTTGTTGTATCTTCTTTAGTATTAGCTATGACGTAAATCCAGAAAAGAAAATGTTCAGAAAAGATTGTGATGCTGTTTGATACAATTTAATACCTGTGATTGTCGCTGATGCTCTCCACAGAGCACTGCAAATATTGGCAACAAAACTTACCTTCATGCTTAAATTTGAAACTTGAGTCAAAATATCTGTCACAAAGGGTTACTGACAAATCAGACTACAATTCAATAGGAAAATAATTAAAATCGGACTATCGGTTCGGGAAAAATCGACATTAAAAAGGTGGCTAAATATTATGTAGACAACTTTTAATTAGGAATCCGATAATCTTATAGAATTTCAGTTAACTATCAAATATTTAAAGTATTTTTGTTGATATCTTCGAACTGTACATAGCATTTTTACTTCAAAAACAATTGAATCAATCACCGGTTCACACAAACTTGTCTGTTATCTGTCCAGTGTAAGACTATCTTACTAAAAAACAAAACTAAAAACTGATGACATACTTAAATTTGAAATTAACACTTAAACTACGGACACTCGTAACGAGTTAACACGTATTAACACGTTTTTAAATGATTTTAGTTTTACCTACGACCGTATGTGTAAATGTCCCTTACGTCACGGACTGCTTCACTCGTATATCACTTAATAACAAACATGTGCTTTTGCTTGTGATTTTGTGTTTTTAACGCACGACATAATAAAGTTCTCCGTAGCTACAATAGATGTCGCGCGAATATTTTGATTTATATTTGTCATTTTTGATACGGTTTATATTTATTGAAATTTTCGGTCGTAGGTAAGTGCAATATTCGAGCTGTAACATATATTACATGCTCGTGAAAAATTGTTGAGATTTGTATTGGATTTTTCGGTCTACACTTCAGACAAAGTTCTCCGTAGTTGCAATAGATGTCGCGCGAATACATTGGTTAAGGCTCCGTAGCAAAAACATCGCAACTCCGACACGAAATATTTCGTTTCGACGTTTTCTTGTTCTGGAAGTAGCCAGTGTGTCCCCCACCAACGTCAATCCGTAGTCACCAGTTATAGGCGGTGTTTAAAGCTCTGACGTCTGTTGTTTACACCGGGCAGCAGTAATATGGGCAAATAAGTACATTTCTGGCAATTTTATTATCGCAATTATAATGTTTGGGTTAAAAATGTACTTAAATAAAAAATCTATTTTTGTATCCTTAGTCGGGCTAGATGTTTTATATTTGAAAAAAGCCAAAGATGTAGAAGTAAAATTAATTTTTATCTTTCCAAATAATTATTTTTCATCCCAACTCATTATTTATCTAAGAAGTTACACTGAAAATTTCATAAACTTTCAACAATAAATAACGTTTTCATTTGAAAACTCGTTTTAGGAGAGGTAGAACTGGGTCTTAACCGTCAAATATCCTTACATTCATTTATTTGTCATTTTTGATACAATTTATTGAAGTTGTCGGTCATAGGTAAAATTATGTACAATACGCGAGCTGTAACGCATATTACGTGCCCGTGAAAAATAATAAACTTTCCACTCGTACGTAACATGCTAGTTACAGCTCTTGTAATGTAATATACTATTAACGCGCTTTTAATCGATTTAGTCAGTTTAGACATTACCGACATTTTGTCACACAAAATAGGTTTAACAGCGTATTAACGCCACGTGTAATTAATGTGTCCGCAGCTTTATAGTAATGTTTTTTGTTTCTATTAATTTATAAACATATTGTATTATATCCATTATATAACCGTTAATATAGTAAAAATATAGTTTACTATTAATCCTGTAGAAGCAGCAGACATAGTGAAATAATAATATTTACTATTAATCACGTAGAACACAGCAAAAATAGTATATTATTTGACGAGCACATAACTAAGGATATCAATCGCGAGCATGAAGTTTATACGCGAACCGTAGGCGAGCGTATAAACATGCGAGCGATTTATATCAGTTGTGTGCGTGCCGAATACGACGTTTTATCTACGCCTCATAAATTCCATTTTATATCAAATCTTTTAAATGTATTTGTCAATGGTGGCGAGGCGAAATGTCAAATAACTGTCATCCACGTAGGTTTCGACTGACCTTGACAGTACATTCGTATAATGATGACAGTTCCTTCAAATAATGAAGTCATTATTATACAACGCTAGTGTCATTATAATCATTGGCACGTATCATGATGGGGATTATATAGTCATAGATACGTATGCAATGAACTTATTATATGCGAGTCGTAGATAAACACTTTGAAATGTAGCGAACTATAAATGACAATAATTGACAAATGACCGATAGGTCACGTGCTTTAACAAAATTCTTGTTTGTTACGATTTTGGTTATTTGGTTATCTGACTATATTCCACATCGCAGTATTTTATATTTCTACAGACTTTGATGCAAATGTCCCCGTAAATTAGTCAAATAAACCAGTGTGCGTTGCGTTGGAAGTATTATGAAGTAAATTCTTGTTGATGATGGTGGACGAAATCTGCGTCTATGTAGGGTGCATTTGGATAGTAACGCACCGGTAACATATTCACCTAGCTGTGCAGAGCTGCAGAATAGTTCCATTCATCGGTTTGGTTAATTAAACTACACGGTCGTCCGAGGCTAATAACCTCTAAACAAATTCAAATGGTTACGTTGTAGCCGGTGTGAGTGTGGGGAGCACCAACGTATTCGTTTGGAGTCGGTAGCTATAGGAAGGAATACGAAATAACGGTTCTGTCGGACTCTGTGCGCATATGTAAGTGGCACAAACTAGCCGGACGAAGGTAAGGCCAGCATTCACCGATAGGCCTCTAAAATGTCTGGAGTTAATATCAGTCACAGGTAGAAAACATATTTGCTTTGTGAGATGTGGATAATAACGCCGCATGTAGGGTTACACCTGGAAACGAGGTGGTTATCCGCACGCCCCCCCACTCGGTTATATTGGAGGAACATTTTAATAAAACCCTTTGGACTCTATCGCAGTTTTTTGTGCATTGTACA
Source organism: Aphodius sticticus (assembly GCA_963966075.1). Taxonomy (NCBI): domain Eukaryota; kingdom Metazoa; phylum Arthropoda; class Insecta; order Coleoptera; family Scarabaeidae; genus Aphodius; species Aphodius sticticus. Next base: position 67,160,724 of record OZ014506.1, read on the forward strand.
GTCATGGAATTAAGTATGTTCGTATCAGTATTTCAGCAGTGTGTCAATGTAGGAATTTTCTCCTAGGCCGCTCGCCCGCTAAGCGCAAAAAATTGTCCGTTTACGCTGCATACTCGTATATCCGAAATTTATTATTGGAGTAACCGTGTTCGAATGCTTTGAGTTGGCTTATAATATAATGATTTATATGGTTTTGTTTATTAGCTTAATGTATAATTAATTAATGTAATGTAATTGCAATGCAATGAAATGTCTATAAATTTAGGTAGTTTACTTCAACTTTTTTGACGGCTTCTAAATTAATAATTTAAAATTAGTGATATACATAATAGTCATTATTTTCAGTTGTCAGATATTTGAAACATATTGCTGCATTCTGTTAAGAATAGCCTTGGAACTCGTAACACATTTATTAAAACTATAGGTACAATCGCTTACAATGACATATCATTCGTTAATTATCAGTAATCATATTATTCTACTAACTCCGATGGTAACCAAACTGTCCAAGGCCGCCTTTGACATCCGTCTGTCCAAGCAACCCTTGACGACCCACGCTCGCACTACTGACTCAGACTGCCGCGTTGTTAACAAACAATATTTAAAAAAATTGTAATGATATATTCATGCAATAGAAAATACATACTCATATGTGTTTATTAATTTAAACACTGTATTTTACAGCGCGTACAGTATGGAAACATGTCAAAATCTCTGAGACGGTTTGATATATTAAAAAATCCTCGAACACGTCGAGTTTTAATTACAAAAATACATATTTCTGTGAAAAGTTCAATTTCCGACCATCAATAATTGTTGCTGAGTTATGACGTCATCGACACTTTTTTCTACTTTCGACACCCAATTTTTGTCTTACTGATCTTAAGTAGAATTTCAGATTAAAATCCCTAACATGGTTACCAATTTCCTGATTGCTTCCATTGATATCACAGGGGCCTTTGCATTAGAATATGGAAGTTTTCGTTTTTTGTTAATACGTGAACCATTATGTGTTCGGTTTAGAAAATATTAATGTGTTATACCCTTCAGTGAAATTAAAAAAGCCTTTATTTTTTATGTAAATGGATTTTAATTCACCTGTCCATTATACAACAATGGCTCATGTTAAAAAATGAAAAATAATTCATAAAACAGTGAATAGTCAAAATGTTATTTTAGCTTATTGTCATTTTTGTTATTTTATTTAGAAATTTAGAAACAAAATGGACCTAAAATTTGCTAGAATGTTCCCACTCATAGATTTATTTTACATGATAATAAACTTCATATTACAATAAAACTTCTGTAGCGTTCTTAAGGACTGCGAAGAACGCTACAGACGTTTGTTTGTAATATATTGTAGTTTTATTTCAGCATATTATTATTTCATTTGCAATAGACTTTATTAATAACTGCGCAATAAATAAATCACATTTTTTATACTATCCAGGTAAATTAGGCGTGAGATTTCTCTTCAGATTGATGTGTGTGTAACATTTAGCAAACCCTCAATCTCCACTAATAAGTGAAATCTCCTGGTGAGGGAATTTTACTTAAATTTGATTCAGGCCGTACAGCCTGACTTCTTATAAATAGAAGCGAAAATTGACATTCTAGATCAGTTAATGAGTCATTAATAATAATAGTTAATTTTTCAGATCTGTTCAGATACCTATTTTATAAATATTTCTTTTCAGGTTTTTGACCGCTTTTAAATTAATAAACAAAAGAAAAGTTATTAACAATAATAATTATTTCATATTTATATTCTATCAAATGTTTGAAAATCCTCCACGGGCTCTAATTTATGTATATCAGCGCAAAATCATTAAAAGTGCAAATTAAATTAATAATGAAACATTATTTTGTATTTTTTACAAAAATCTAAGTAAGAAATGCAAATGTAAGAGATACATTATATACAGATGTCCCACTTTTTTCCTGCAAAATTATTTGGTAGAACGCAAATGTCATTTTGAGTGACATATTTTATATAAACTTATTTGTCTTTCAATTCATTTTAAGAAGTAAGAAATATTAAAAAAAAAAGAAAAGTAAAAAATTAAATTGATATCAAACAATTCAAAACCAAAAATGTATCACAATAAATACCTATTACAAAAATAAAAAGTTAAAATTTTAAGTAAAAATATTGATAATTGGAATTAACAAATGAACAAGAAAATGCAACCAAAATTATTAGTTTTTTTTCTAGAAAGTAAAAAATAATAAGTTTCATATGGACTTTCGCTATTCCTTAAGATCCGTTTAAAATAAAGTATTGTTAATAATTCAAACGGCCGTAGCATTTTAATGAATTGAAAAAATAATACTTAGGTCCATATGTAACTTTTCACTTAGTATAACAAAACTATTTTGCGGAGAGGTGGGTTGTCAAGCATGTATTAGATCTCATGAAAAATAAATGAAACAGTAACTGCTGTAAAGTAAATACATATGTAATATTTCGATTGTAATGATGCCTTCATATAAAATACATGGTCCGTCAATTAATCTAAACACAATAATATGTGAAAAAATAAACTAAATAAAATAGTAAAATAATAAAAAGCAAAAATAGTAGTAAGTAAATCACAAGTAATAGGTACTCTATTACTCTAAATATAAGTTTAGATTATATAAATTTATAGAATTTATTTACATCTAGTGAATATATTTGAGTATTACAATTCTGAACTGGTCTATCTTCAATAATTGGCAACAAGTTGGTTTGTGCATTTACTTACATAATTAATATGTGTATTAGATGAAATAAATTTCTATAATGTGATCATATTATCAAAAACTTTCATTGTTGTTAATATAAAAATAATTTTATATTTACATTTATCACAATGCAATGAAGGTATTACTTTAAAGAAAAGATCCGAAACGATCGAATTAGTGGTCATATTACATTATGTCCATCGCAAACTAACTTTTTGCCAAGCCACCGGGCTATGGTCGGGCTGAGAGATACCCAGTACACGAATATATAACC